>CM053616.1:6054910-6089371 GCA_028646535.1 Procyon lotor | reverse complement strand
ACCTCCTCCACCACCACCTCCTCCATCACCTCTACCTCCTCCATCACCTCCATCACCTCCACCTCCTCCACCATCACCTCCACCTCCTGCACCATCACCTCCTCCATCACCTCCACCTCCTGCACCATCACCTCCACCTCCATCACATCCACCACCACCACCACCACCTCCTGCACCATCACTCCACCACCACCACCACCATCACATCTATCATCATCACCTCTACCACCATCATCTCCAACATCATCACCACCACCTCTACCTCCTCCTCCGCCATCACCATCATCTCCACTGTCATCACCACCACCTTCACCTCTTCAACCATCACCTCCACCATCACCACTACCACCATCACATCCACCATCATCTCCACCATCATCACCAACTCTACCTCTTCCTCCACCATCACCTCCACCAGCATCACCACCTTCACCTCAACCACCACCTCCTTTACCAACAATTCCACCACCACCACCCCCACTTCCTCTACCACCATCATCTCCACCTCTACCAAAACCTCCATGTCCATTTCTTCCTCTACCATCACTCCATCACACCACCACCACCACCCCTACCTCCCCCATCATCATCTCTGCCACCATCCCCCCACCTCTACCTCCACCAGTCAATACTGATGACAGTCAAGGGACCTGGACTGGAGATCTGCCTCAGCCATTACCTTTCTGGGTAATTTTGGGTCTCAGTTTCCCCATTTGTAGCTTGAGTGGTAGGACTATACCAACTGTTTGTGAACTAGGCTCCACTGAGCACTAGCGGCCTCTGCAGGAGGCAAAGGGAGGCAAACAGGTGCCCTCTGGTTAGCCCATCCCCCCTTCCAAAACACAGCGCTTCTTTTATTCAACCTCTGTTAAGATTTCTAGCGAGAGTTTATTAGAACAAAGGATTCTGTGGCTCAAAAGAGCTGAAAATCAGTGGATACACAATCAATACAAGTGGGGACTAAGGAAAGAAACAGGTAATGCCTGGGAGAAAACTCTGTAAGGAGAAGCCTCTTTATCACCAGCAGACAGCCATACCTAACCCAACAATGGAATACCACTTCTCACCTATGGGATCAGAAAAACACCGAACACCCGGCGCTGTTGTCAAGGACATAGGGAAGCGGGGGCTCTCCCAGACCCAGATGGGAATGGAAACTGCTGCGGCATTTTGGACAAGCCATTTGGCAGCACCTGTGAAAGGCGAGGCGTGTGCCTCTGACCCAGCGATCCCATCGGAAGGACCCACCATTATGAGCGCCCCTCGCGTCTGCAAAGACAGACAGACGGGACCCCCTTGGAAATCTGTAAGGGCACAGGGCCATCCAGCTCTGCCATCTGTGACCACACTTCATGAGCTCACCCGGGGCCTGCTGTGGCCCCCACATCTACCCAGACGAGCCCCGAACTGGCTCCACTCTGGAAGCCCCCACACAGAAATCTGGGCTCACGCCTCAAAAAAGTGACTTGCTTTTGCAAGGTCATCACGCCAAGGCTGCTCCTCGGAGCTCAGAGCTCACCCTGTTCACGTAAAGGCAGACCACAAAGCACGAGTGTGACCTTGGACACAGCAGCCCCCCTCCATCAGCAATTTGCGGAACAGGGATCGCTTCCTCATCGGCTGAATGAGGCTGATCAAAGTGACTCCATAGCGATCTTTCAAATGAAATCATTTAGGTGAAAAGCCAGTTGGGAAATATTGACTCTGTCAGGACTGAGGCCCCCATGTTCCAGGCCCTTGTCCCCCCAGAGTAAATTCTCTCCGAACAACCTCTCACTTGGCAGGAGCACCCCCTACCGCTACATCAGCACCAGACACTTACATGGCCTCGTTTGTCACTTATAACCAAAGCTGGCACGAACATCCTCGCAGGTTCATGCGTAGGCCGGCTCCACAAGAGAACTTCCGGGGCAAAGGGCACGGACACAGACAACGTTGGTCAATGAGGACATCTGTCCCTCCAAGAGGAAGACAGACCGTCTTCCCTCCGGTCTGCTGAAACCCAGACCAGGCGAAGATCAAATCTGGACAAAGACAAGATGTTCTTATCTTATGAGAGGTCATGGGAAAAAATTCAAAAGTGTTTCCAACCGGTTCCCCCCAATAGCTCGCACAGTTCCTCCAGCCAGAGCTCAGCTGCGGGCCAGGCGGCAGGGAAAACTGGCCAGCGGGCCCAGCCTGTTCAACTTAGGTGTGATAGAAGAAAGGACTTCCCAACAGGGAAGCGATTCAGGTGCTGGAGACAACCAAAGGTGCCCCAAGAATTCCTCTAGGGGTCTCTGAGGAGAGAGGCATAATTTGAGCTCCCTGGGGAAGGATTAAAGAGAGGGATGGGGAAGAAGCCCGGTTCTCCCAAGCCCTTCTCCTCCAAGAATTAAGTGGCTGTTTGTATTTCGGGGAAAATGGCCTCCTGCAGGCTTTCCCCCAGGTGCTGACAATAACACCTCCCACAGGATCGGGGAGTCAGGGGCCCACCAGCAGGCTGAAATCCACAGCAAGCCTCCTTCTTCTCTTTGCCCGAGGCCCGGGGAGGGCAAGCGACTTGCCCCAAGCAGCACAGACAGGGAAGGGGTAGAGCCGGACCCCCCCACCCCACCCCGGGTACCGGGAGCCGGTACCTGCCCAGGGCCTCCCACCTGCAAGTTCACGTCTCCCGAGAGCCCCAGGGCTGTGGGCTTGGCCTCCAGAGCCGGTGGACTCTCGGAATCCCCACACATGCAGCGTCCTGGGCAGGACCAAGGGCGCCGGGGTCCCAGGGGCTGTCTGCTTCTTCACCCACCACGTGACCTGGGCTCTCAGGACCGTGGGAACAAAGGCGCCTTCGAGGAGCTGCTGCCAGGGGCTCATAGACCCGCTCTGTCAGCGCGTGGGAGCGCGCGCCCCAGAAGTGCACGCATGCGCCGTGCGTGTGCATGCGCGCATGCGCCCGGAAGGGCCGGGGGCGGGTCAGGGACTGCCGGTCAAAGCCCTTCTTGCAGCTTTTTAGCTGCCAGACCACGGGCACCGCAGCACCTGGCCAGTGTGACGACACCTGCTGCCCCAGCTGAGCTGCGGGGCCACGTGGAAGTGTGGGCGCCTTGGCTTTGGGCCTCTGCTCCCACCCCGTTGTCCTGCATTCCTGCACTCATTCATTCATTCATTCATTCATTCATTCATTCATTCAGGAACAGGATTGCAGGCAGTGGTTGGAGCACTGGCCATGGGGTCCAAAAGCCTCAGAAGGTTCAAAGCCCAGCTCAGGTCCTTTCTGGCTGTGTGACCTTGGGCAAGTTGCTTTACCTCTCTGAGCTTCCATGTCTTCCTCTGTAGAAGGCAGATATCTGTGCCTCCCTCAGCTCTGTGAGGACCCACTGTGTAGGTGGGTACTCAAGAAGTCATGGACACTGGCCCTGAGAGTGGGATTTAAACAGTGACCAAGGACGGAAGTAGGAGATTGAGGGCTCAGGAAGGTTTTCAGAAAGCTTCATCTCAACCCTCCCCAGGGTGGGGGCAGAAATGTCCTGCCTCCCAGTGTCACCCTTCCTCTCTGCTCCTCAATCAAGGAGCAACTCGCAGGGAACCCAGTGCTCCTTGCTCAGCATTCACTGAGCACCTACTGGGTACCCAGCTCTGTACTAGGCTCTGCCCCGAGGTGCTGGGCAGAGAAGCCACAGAATCTCAGAGATCAGAATGGCCTGCCGCATCCTCTTCTCTGCTTCCTGGCAGTAGGAGCGACAGAGATCAGAGGAGTCAGTGGAAACGAAACCCTCTTTCCACCCTGGGCCCCAGGCCTTGAGCTCGAGGAGCATTTTCTTGTTGGGGTCTCATAACCAGGCAGGACCTGTGCTCTCACAGGTGAGGCGCTGAGACTCCGAAAGGGGGGACAGAAGCTGCCTAAGGTCACACAGCCTGGAAGTGGAATTGGAACGCAAACACCTTATGTCCCTCCCCACTGCGCCTGCAGCAGTCTCCTGCCCAGAGTCAGTGCTCAGAAGTACTTGACTTATTTTATAGATGGGAACCCAACAGAGAGGGGAGGGGAGATAGTCCAGGTCATCTGGCAACTAATCCAGCTGGGTGCCTCCCCGCCAGCCTTTCCTGCTCCCCACAAACAGCACTGGCGCCTGCCCGCGATGGGCCCGACCCACGTTGTCAGGCACATCTCCAGCCATACACAGCCAGACAATGTCTAAGCTCTAGCTGGGGTCCCTACACCTCAGAGGGAGACAGGGAACAGCTGCCCCATGACCCCTTGGCCCCCATCAGGCGCCAAACCCCTACAAGGGGGCACACGGGCTTAGGGAGTCTTTGCCCAAAGGGCAGCGCAAGCGGGTCTCTTCTCTCTAGACCCATCCTTCACCCCCTCCTTGGGGTTCGCGGGACTTCCCTGGCTGCTGGCCTTGTTCTGCTTTTACCAACATTTCCAGGACTCTCTGCCCTGCCCCACCCCAAAAAAAGACATGACGACGCTCAAGTTTCAAGCATCTAAGAATCACTGATCTCATGGTTCTGAAGCACTATACTTAGACGTGGAAAGAAGAGGTGACTTTCACAACAGTGAGACACTTGGAGACAGACGTTTCCCCCTTTTCTTCGGGCACAGCACTTCACAGTTCATAGCTAACAGCAGCTCCCATTTATTGAGCACCCATGGGGGCCTCTTCTAAGCACTGCAAATGAATGAACTCAACTTCCACCGCCTCTTGGACGTAGGAGCCATTATTCTCATTTCACAGATGAAGAAGCTCAGGCCCAGAGAGGTGAAGTGACTTGCCTGACATCACACAGCCGGGTGGTGGCCGAGTTGAGATTTCAACGGAGGCCGAGTGAAACCTGTACCCCTAACCACCCCGCCCCCTGCCCTGCACATTGTAAAGTGCATTCATAGCTTTGGGGGCACGTGGGGGACGGGAGACAGGGCAAGGGCTGTGGTCCCAGGACTTTATAGGTGAATATAGATCAAAGTGACTTGCCCAAAGTCTGCCCTGCAGACCCTCTAGCTGAGTCCAGTTCTCCAAACCCTAAGGCAGAGGCTGCTCATAGACCTGGAGCCTCCAGCCTTCCAGGGCACCCCCGGGTGTCCCTGCAGGGCCCCAGCCACTGGCGGGATGCCCATGCTGGGTACTGCAGAGGCCTCTGACATCAGGGACCCTGGCAAGAGCGGATTTACGAGCAGCACTATTTTATACTTTGCAGCTGCTGTTGTAAACCCTGGACCCATTTGGGGAGGGGGGAGCAGCTGCGGGGGACCCCCCCGGGCCTTGGAGCCAGGGCCAAATCCTTCCTGCTATTTCTGAGCAGCCGGAGGAATCCTGAAATTAAAACCGCCCGAAAAAAGGACAAATCCCTGTCCCACTCCACATCAGCCTGCTTCTTCCCCAACACCAGGTGTGGAGCCAGAGCTGAGGCAAAGAAGAGTTAGACACGGCATGAGACTGCCCACCAGAGACCCAGACTCCTGGTCAGCTCTGGATGGCTCCCAGTCCCTGTCTGGTCCTTGGGTGTCCACAGATGAAACGGGGGGGTTGGTCTAGATCGGGATTTCTGACACCCTCTGAGCTTCAGAAGTTCCCTACAGTAACTGAGCTCAAACATTCCCACTTTGAGTTTCAATGCTCCCACTGCTGGCTGTGTGACCTTGGACAAGTTACTTGACCTCTCTGAGTCTGTTGGTTTCATCTGTAAAATGGGGAGAAATAACGACCACCTCATTAAAAAAGGGTGGAAGGATAAAACAAATGAACATCGGTAGTTCCCAGCAGCTTTTTTTTTTTTTTTTTTAAAGATTTTATTTATTTGACAGAGAAAAACATAGCGAGAGAGGGAACACAAGGAGAGGGAATGGTAGCGGGAGAAGCAGGCTGCCTGCCGAGCAAGGAGCCCGATGTGGGGCTCGATCCCAAGACTCTGGGATCATGACCTGAGCCGAAGGCAGACGCTTAACGACTGAGCCACCCAGGCGCCCTCCCAGCAGCTTTATTTATGAGAGCCACAAGCTGGAAAACCACCCAAACATCCATCAGCCGGCAAAAGGATAAACAAATTACAGTACCTCCGTACAAGGGAGCACTACTCTGCAGTAAAAAGCCGTGAAATGTTAATATATACAATAACATGAATAAAATTCAGAACATTTGTGCTACGTGCAAAAAGCCAGATAAAAAGAACACACCGTGTGGTTGCATTTTTAAAAAGATTTTTATTCACTTATTTTTAGAGAGAGAGCGCGAGTGGGGGAGGGGCAGAGGGAAAAGCAGACACCCCACCAAGCAGGGAGCCTGATGCAAGGCTCAATCCCAGGACCCTGGAATCATGACCTGAGCCAGAGGTAGCCGCTTAACCAACTGGACCACCCAGGCGGCCCTATATGGTTTTATTTATATAAAATTCCAGAAAAAAAAAAAAATGAGTCATAGGGACAGAGAGCAGATCAACAGTGGTCTAGGGACCAAGGTGGTGGTAGGGGAGCAGCCAGCAGAGATTGCAAAGAGGTACGAAGAGATGGTCAGAGGCGATGGATATGTCCATTATCCTGACTCCGGCCAAGGCTTCATGAGTCTACTCGTATGTCCAAATGATCAAATTGGACATTTTAAATATGTGCAGGTACTGCGTGTCAATTATGCCTCCATAGAGCTGTAAAAACTAGTATCAGGAAAGCTCCAGAAGCATACCAGAGTGCATTTATATATGGTGGCCCTTCCTATTATTAATCACTGTGGTTGCATCTGGATGATTCTTTGATTTAACTCCTCCTCTCACTTGCAGCCAATGGTGCGTCCTCGGTACCCTGCACACAGTAGGCACTCACTAAAGAGTCTGAGGCTGGGAAATAGAGAGTCTCTGACCCTGGCAGTTGTTCTTTGGCCGCTTTGGAACCCGGGATGCTGATTAATCCCAGCGGGGACAGACTCGAGGTGCCCGAGGCACTCTGCACGATCACTGAGACAGGTGGGCCCCCTGGGCACTGGGCAGTCTCGGCCAACACCCCGAGGGGGAGGCTGGGGTTAAAACAAGGAAGTGGGCCCGTGATGAAATGCACCAGATGCCCCAACATCAGTAAAAGGGCTCAGACTTGGCACCCACGAACAGGTTCTTAACATGAAGCAGGAGGCTCAGGGCTAGAAGGGCCCGGCTTGAGGAGCCGGCGGGGCCTGGGTTCAAATCCCAGCTATGCCCGTCTGTGTGACATGGGGCAAGCCTCTGCTTCCTCATCTGCAAAGCAGGGGGGTCACAAGATTGCTCATGTCTCTGTAGGGAGTGTGGGGAGGGTTAACAGGGGGCGTGGATGCCCTGGCTCAGAGGGCTTCCCTCGGCCTCAGACACATGCATGCCTGCACACTCATGGAGTGCCTACTGTGTGCCAGGCACAGGGCCCCGGGCTGGGGGGACAGTGGTGGACAGCCCCCCAGGCCATGATAGTTGACCAGCTGTACCCTTGGACACTCTGATTTCATCGGTCTGGGTGAGGGGGTGCCTGGCTGACTGGGTCGGTAGAGTGTGCGTCTCTTGGTCTTGGGGGCGTGAGTACGAGCCTGTAGAGCTTATTTAGGTAAATAAATAAATAAATAAATAAATAGCCGGTCTGGGTGGCACCCAGGAGTTACATTACAAAGCTCTCAGACAACCCCAGTGTGCAGGCTGAGACCCCTGCCGGGTAGGATAGATAATCTCTTTACGCACAGGGAAACGAAAGCCCAGAGAGGTGAGGCCGTTAGCCCAAGGCCACACAGCTGAGAAAGAGTGGAGCTGGCATTGACATTGGCAGTCTCCACCCACCCCCCCACCTCCCACCTCGGGCCCAAACTGCCTGAACCACCCCAAGAGGGTTCAAGACGATGTGCCTAGGGGGCCGTGAGTTCTGTCCCTCCTGCTCCTGCCTTGGGCATGCCCCCCAGCCAGCAAATGCCCAGCCCCTCGGGCTGATCAGAGAAAGTCACGGCACACGGAAGAGGTCCCTCCAGCACCCCGGGGACCCCTGCCACACTTTCCCAGAAGGCCCCATTTCCACACTGGGCTGGAGGCCTTATCTTGAGGTGATTTTGTCCCCCCTCCCCCTCTGTCTATAGGGAGAGCAGCAGCAGGCCTGGCCCGGAGACAGACTCCCAGCCTTGGGGGCAGCTGTGTGGTTTTACAAGCCCTGGGACAGTGGGGGCCTGTTCAGACCCTGGCAGATTCCCGGATCCCTGGGAACAGTGGAGCCCCAGGTCTCCCCCTTGCCCGGCCCCAGCCCACACGGGCTCCCAGCCCACCTCCCCCCAAGCTTGCCCTCCGCTGGTTCCTGGCCAGATGTGTGCCCACAGAAGGCCCTTCCGGTAACTCTGTCAAAAATGTGGGAGCACCCTGGAGGGGCTCTAAGCAGGAGTGGGGCCCTGCTCTCTCCTCCCCAATGGTTTCATTCACACATTCATTCATCCAAGCAGCTGTCGAAGCTGGTGGAGGACTCACTCTAGAATCAGACTGACTTTCCCTCTGCGACACGGGAATAATGGCAGGTCCCTCTCCTCGGGGGTTGGGAGTCTCAATGGGTAAATGACGTTCAGGGCTCAGAGCAGTGCCTGGAACATCACAGGTGCTCATCAACTGTGAGCAATTAGGAGTAGTGTCGAGCGCAGGGGAGTGTGGGAGGGGTTCTGGGTGGGGGCTGTCGGGGAGGGCAGGGGGCTGGAAGCTAAAGGAGTGGGGGAGTTAGCTGGACAAGGGGGGGTGGAAGGGTGTCCTAGGCAAAGGGAATGGTAGCTGCTAAAGCTCAGCGGGGAGAAGAGGCTGACACAGGCTCTGGGCTCAAACTACCTCTTGAGTCCCCACCCGATCAGTCCCGGGGGACACAGGCTGTAACTAAGGCTGCATACTTCATACCCTCCGGTGGGCCCAGCTGACAATCAGTGGGGAGCCACTGACCAGGGAGCTGCTGACTGCAAAGTCATCCCTGCCTGCTCCCCAGGAATCTCTAACATCCGCTTCTGTCTTACCTGTTAGGCGGAAGCTCAATGCGTCCCCAGCCACATCCAATCACTTGGGAACCTGCCGGAGCCCAGAAACTAGGATAGAGCCTGTCACACACAGAGAGGTTGGGTGATTTGGTCAGAGCCACACAGCATTCAGGTATCCACATTGGATTTTCCCTACATTCTTGGGCGGGGGCCGGTCTGGGCTGCGAAAGGGAGGGCCCTTCCCCGCTGCGAGAGACAGAGGCCATTGTGTGTTATGAAACTCAAACCCGGCCTCCTCTGAAGGGATGTGGGGTCAGCGGAGGAGAGGGGCTGGCGAGGGGGCGGGGGTGGCCTCCCTGCCCCCCTCACCCCGGGGGATCCAGCCCATGCTCCTAGCCCAGCCACATCTGGTTTCCAGCTGGCAGCTCCAGGGAGGAGGGGGAGCCGTGGCCGCAGGATCTTGCCATCAAAGGCAAGGAAGAGCCTGGTGGGCGAGGAGACAAAGGCCAGGGCCGCCCCCCACCCCAGGCCAAGGGTGCTGGGCGCACAGCATTGTCCTTGGGCCCTGTTCTAGTCCTCGGCCATTCTGCCAGCAGCTGGGAGCCTGGACCCAGAGGCTGGGCTCGCATTTCCTGCTCTTGGAAGCGGGGTCTGCGTGGCCGCAAGCCCAGGGCGGGACTTGGCCTTGGGGGCAAGAGCCCCCGCCCCGTTCCCAGGGGGGATCCCGTTCTGCGCCCTCCTTTCAAGAATCATCTTATTCAGCTTCTCGGACCTGCCTGATGTGTCTCCCCCAGAAAGCTGCCCCACCCCATCGAACAGCCAGAAGAAATATCCCACCTCCACCCCCCACCCCCACCAGCAGACTCATTGCCCCCTCAGAAAACCAGTGACACTCAGGCCAGAATAAAGGTTTATTGTGCTGGTTTGCTATAGCTCAGCACCTGAAAAGTTGCGCAGAGGTTGGGGGGGCCTGGATGAGGAACAAGAACCCCCACAGAGCCTCCCCAAATCAGGACGGAGCTCCGGCTCCCTTGTCGAAGGCTAAAGAATGCGGTGAGCACCAACGGCCAGACAACACCCGTGAGCAAAGGGTCGGGGGCTGGGGCCCCCTGCTCCATGCTGGGTGTCAGAACCCCCCCACCCCCTCAGACCCCCCCCAGAACGGGGCCCCCTAGCTTCTGGGACAGCTTTGGGGGCCTGACAAGAAAGGTTCGATTCATTCACTCCATGCCCGTAGCAGTAACGGGATGAGAAACTTGTCCCCAGAGATTCTTGGCAGGACTTGGGCGGGCCTGAGCCCCCAGACCCCACACCCCTAACCCCAGAGCGACTGCAAACTGGGGGGCACCTTCAGGAACATTTGGGGCGGTAATTTCCAGAGTGTGCTCTGCACGACTTTATTCTGTAGCTGTAAAAAAAAAAAAGTTCTCTGTGGTCAAACCCAGATTCCGCAGGGGCCTTACTGGAGTGTTTGCAGAGGACCAGGGGTGCTCTAAGAGGGGGTGCAGGGAGCAGAGACTCAGTGTCTTCTCAACTCACTGGCCCCCAAAATCCTTTTTCCACTGAGTAGCTCGGGGAATCAAGCCCTGGACATGCTCACTTAGGGACCCGTCGTGATGTGTGCCCAGGCCCCTTGGAAACTTCCAGACTTCCCAGGCCCGTTTCCCCGGAGGGCCTTGGCAGATCCCGTTCACCCTCACCCCAAACTCCTAGCTGTTCTGACTTGTCTTCCCTACCTCCATGGAAAAGCGGCAAGGTTGGTTGGCACTGAAACAGGGAACCTGTGACCTTTGTTTGCCCAAGTGATGGGGCCGATTTTGTGTGATGTGGTGTCACGGATATAATGGGGATCCTTCCCATCCCCCCTCCCCACAGGCGCTGTGTTTGGGATGCAGCCTTTTGGGGCCGCAGGGGCAAATGGTCCTGGAACCCGAGGAGATTCCTGGAGTACACCGGAGACCAGCATGTCTGCCTGCAGTCAGGGGTGGCCGAGGAGGGGGTGTCAGGGAGCTGTAAGGGACAAGGGTCTTTCCACAGCCATGGAGGTGACCACGAGGGGTCCGACAGTCAGAGCCGGCAGCCCCAGAGGCCTGTTAGACCTTGGGGGCAACAGTGCACGCACAGGGGCTCTCGGGGGGACCAGAGGCTCCCCTGACTTCTTGGGCTAATGAAGGAGCCGCTTCGGGCTCACCTTGGCCTTGACTTTGGCCTGCCTCCAGCGCCCCCTCTATCACAGCCGGGCTCGGCCCCTCCTGCCCCTCGGGTTTCTCCGCCTCCACTACGGGGCTCCCACATCCCTGGGCCTCCTGGTCCGCTTCCCGGCCGCCACTCTCCTCTCCCTCCAACTTGCCCTCCATCCTGGCTCCCTCACCGCCGCCCAGAGCAGCTCTGGCAGGGGACTTGAGGTTCTGGGTGGCGGCGAGGATGTCAGCCTGGAGCTGCTGGGACGAATCCAGGGCCTCCTCGGGCCGGCCGTCAGGAGCCCGGTCAGGGACCTCGCTGAAGGCCCGCGGGCCACCGGCCCGGTCACTCTGGTCCACGTACTTCTTCTTGGGGAATGACGAGGGGTAGTAGGCCGAGGCCTTGTGCTTCTGGCGGGTGATGACCGCGGCGCAGACGATGAACATGAGCAGGAACACGAGGGAGCCCACCACGGCGATGAGCATCACGTACTGGCGGAAGAAGTCCACGATCCCGTCCAGGAGGTTGGTGGGGGGCTTGGGGCCTGCCAGGGGCGTGGGCGGGGGCCCCACCGACGTGGGGCTGAGGGCAGGCGTCCGGGGGGGTGGCAGACTCGGGGACGAGGCCGACGAGCCCTCGGCCTCCCCGCTGCCCCCTGTGTCCTCCAGGAAGGCGGCCTGCAGGGGCGCGGAGTAGGCCACCACGGGCAGGGCCCTGAGGAGCAGCAGCAGAGACGCCACCAGCCTGGGCACCGCCGCTGACACCATCCTGTCCAAGACCTGTGGGGCAGCGAGGCAGGGGAGAGAGTGGGTGGAACTCCGGGGCCTCTGGGGACACAGCGTATCCCAGCCGGAGCCACTTCCCTGGACCCCGCTCACTCCTACACGGGGTTCTTGCCTGTCCCTCCACTCATCCTGAGGCCCTGGAGGGACACCCCCCCAGTGAGGCACCCCACTTCACTCTGAGGTCCTGGACGGCAGGGACTGACTCTTACTTATCTCAGCACCCTCAGCGTTTCATACCATCTCTGGTATACCGTAAGTGCTCCATAAATGCATCATGGCTGAATTAATAATTTACCCTTTCATGGCTTACCAAGTGCCAGGTACTATTTTGAGTTTCTTACGTAGAATTTCGCTGAATCCTGAGCACAACCCAAAGTGGGAGGGTACTATTATTATCCCCAGGTTCCAGGTATGGAAACTGAGGCTCAGAGGAGGGAAGTCAGTGTCAGGCAAGAGTGGGGGTTTGGGGCTAGGCTCGGAGGGAGAAATGGTCAGTCGGGCCGGGAATAAGAAATGGAGCAACGGAGGGGGCCGACCCCTCCTCTTCAGGGGACCCCCTCCCCAGCAGCCCCCGGCCCTTCTGTGGTCCTGGTCCCCTTCTCTGGGAGTCTTGTGAATGTTGAACCTTCCAGACTCCCTGAGCTCAGCAGAGGGCCTGGATGTCAGGAGCGTGGCTAACCCTCACGTCACAGTGCAAAGCAGGGCCTGGAGGCCCAGGAGGGGGCGGGGGGACCCTCGTGCCTGAGACGAAGCTGGAGCCCAGTCCACCACTAAATGGGAACCAGATGAACCCCGCCCTCCCCCCTCCCCCCTGCTGGAAGGCTGCTCCCGACATGAACCCCCAGACCCCATCTGGCCCAGACAGCCCGGCTGACTAATACATTCCGCATGGTCCGAGTTTGCGGAGGAGGCTGGCTCCTAAAACACGGGCTCTCCCTGCCAGCCCAAGGGGGGTTGGGCCCTTAGACGATCCCAGCAGCCCCTTTCTGTGCCCCCCTGGTGGGCTGGCTGTTCCCGAGAAACCCCTCCTGACCCAGGTGGGGCTCGAAGCGCCAAGACAGAAAAGGCTGGGGATCCCCTGTCAGCCTCTCTCAGGGGACCAAGATGGGGGCTGGGGGCCCGGAAGCAGAGCCAGGCCCTGGGCTGGAGGGGGAGGTCGGGTTCCCAACACCTGTGCTGGCTGTCTCCCGGGGGCCCAGTCCTCAAGGCCTGCTCCCTAAACCCACGGGCAGTCCTGGGCTCACGGTCACCGTGGGGATCCGGGGACTGAGGTAGTTCTGATGTCGAGACGTTGAGTGGCTTCTTCCAACTGACCTGAGGTTCCCCGATTAAGTAGCACTAACTGAAATTAATTGTACCGACATCAATTTGGACAAACTGGCTCAGATGACCAAGAAAACCCGGAGGTAATTCCAGGACATAAAAAGAGGCAAAAGTTCTCTGAGGCTCTTTTTGAAGGAGGTAACGATCTGGGCTTTGATGCGGGCGGTGGGGGGAGGAAGCCCCCACCCCCTCTGCAGGGGCTCAGCCCTAGAGCAGCCCTGGAGCTCGATCCTGGGGTTCAACGCTGTTGAGGGGCTGGGGGTTTCCAGATGGACAGTGACTTGCCCAAGGACACACAGACGATTCCTATCAGAGCTGGGCTTTGAACCTTCCTCCAGATGAGTCTGAGAGCCCACACGCTCGCACTGCACACACATACACACATACAGACACACACACCACACCCCATACATGCATATGCGCATGCTCACACATTATACACACACACTCCTCTTCTCCACGTGCACACACCCACATCCACACATATCCGTACTACACACATGCACACACATACTCTCACACAGACACACATGCACCCCACACACGCGCTCTCATGTGCCCCGGGCTGGCCCCCAAATGAGCTGGCACCTCTGGACGACACCACGCGTCAGCTGGAAGGGGGGCCTTCCCAGCACCCCAAACTGAACGTGTTAGCAGAGGTCCCTGCCAATGGCTTTGACCTTCGGGGTCTACCTTAGGGGTCTTTGTCTGCCAGCCACCTCCCTGCCTCCTGCAAGGCGGGTCCGAGAAAGACCTTTGGCGGCCGCCGAGGCTTCTCCCCGCAGACGGCAGCTATGAGCGGCCCCTGGGGGCTGCCCCAGGTCCAGCTCCGCTGGCGGCTCCCTCTGGGCCTCACTGGCCCCGTCTGTGAATCGGGAGTCAGTGGGGAAGTGATCACAGAGCCACGCGGGCCTGGGGGGTGGGGGGGATGACGGGCAGAAAGCATCTGGCACAGGGTGGCTGTGCCGCAGGGAAGATCGGGCTCAAGAGCAGCCCCATTTCGACCCCAGCAGGGCCCAGGATGAGCCCCATCTTCCTAGCAGGCGGGTGGTTACCCTTACCAGGTGTGTAGATCGGCTCATCGCCCCTGCCCCCGGCGGTGACCAACCCTCACACCCTCTCAGGGAGGGCTCAGCTCCAACCACCCCGGAATCCAGGGTGCGGATGTGTGCGTGTGTGTGTGCACAGACACCTAGACACACACAGATATACCCACAGGCGCACACACAGACACACACAGACACACACAGACTTATAGACTAACACACAGATACCTAGACACACACATAGATATACACACAGAAACACACAAAGAGACACAGACACACACACAGAGACAGACATATAGACTAACATACACACAAAGATGTATACACACACAGACACAGACACACAGACACACACACAGACACACACACACACACACACACACACGACAATGAGCTAGACAGACAGAAGGGCCTCCTTCTCCCTGGAGCCTAGGGGTCAAGGACAAAGGGTCAGGAAAAAGGCCACACAAAGGATCACTGGCTCTTAGAGACCAAGACCCTGACTCTCAGGTCCCCCACACCCCTCAACCTGGCTCCCCGGGAAAGGCGCAGGCAGAACATGGGGAGCCGGCCGGACCTCAAAGGCAACGGCTGTGCGGCCCTTCATGATGAGTCCCTGCCCTCTCTAGGCCTCAGTTTCCCCTCTATCCAGTGGGCACATTGGCCCAGGCAGCCCCGAAGTGATCAGCGAGCCCACCAGTGGTCCCCACCTCCTTCTGGAAGACGGTCAGCCTCGCTTCCTGAACCCTAATGTCTTCCAGGGCTCAGAAACTCACAGGCCACTCGGAGCTGGGGTCAGGCCAACCCCTCTCATTTTAGCCAAGAGGAAACTCAGGCCCGAGACCGGGAATGGGCAGCCCGGGGTCCCACAACCAGGGGAGAGCAGGTCGAAATACCCCAGGGGATGTCACCGCCCAGCTATGCGTCCTGGAGTCAGCATGTCGCCTCCATGAGCCTCGGCTTCCACATCTGTGCAATGGGGCTAAGGGCCACCTCCCTGACTGTTGTTAGGACAAGAAACAGCAGTGCCAGATGGGAAGGGGTATCAACTCGTGTGACCCACATGATGGTGGGGACCCCCAGCTTGGAGCAGGGCCTCCCTCTAGAGGCCATCTCGCTCAGGGTTTGGGGTTTTGGAGGTGATGAGGCCCCACCAGAGGTCAGGAATATGACGATGTTGCAAATCCACCTCCAGGGCCTAGGAACCTGAGGCTGAACGGACAGAGCCTCCGCCCCACCCCCACCCAGAGACTGGTGGCCAGCGGGGGAGGGGCAGCCCACGAAAACCTGGCTTCAATTAGTGGCTTTTGGGGAGGAGGATCTGGCTGAAGCGTTTTCCCCCCACCCCCCCACCCCAGGGCAGCCAAGGACAGGGACTCGGGCCCCTTGGAAGGGAGGCCTGGAGAGGGAAGGGGAGTCCTGAGGATCAAAATATACACCCACAGAAAGCAGCAGCAGCAGGGACACACAATATATAGACACACACACACACACACACACACACACACACACACACACACTCACACAGCTACAGGGATACACAACGCCCAGACACCCCAGAAAGTCTGCAGAGCCCACCAGCACCGACACACAGAGGACGCACAGCAGACCCACAACAGGCTGACTCTCCGGCCACAGGAGCACAGACACGATCCCCTGACACACACTGGGTCCCCCACAGACCACAGGCGGCAGACAACCCAGGCCACGCGACCCTCCGGCTGACCCTGGGACAAGCACCCTGGTGCCCACTTTTCGAGAACACATCCCCTCCCGTTAGGCCGCAACTGCACACACACCCCTGCGCAAGCACAGACAAACACACACACACACACACACACAGGCCGGGCCCCGCACACCGGACGCCGAGACCGTGCACACACATTCCGCTACGGGACCCTGAGCACAGAGCCCAAGCGTGCGCACACACAGCTTCAAGCACACACTCAGAAAGGAGAGGAACTTAAGAGACGCCCTTCAAAGTGTGGGCGCCGGCCCCCGTCCCCAAACCCCCAGGCGCCCCAGGCTCCCGGGGCAGAGGGGCGGCCGGGACTCACCAGTCCGTCCGTCCGCACTCAGGCCTGGGTGCTCCCGCCAGGTGGAGCGACGGGGAGTGCCAGCTGCCGCCGCTCGGGCTGGCGCCGCCGCCCCCTCCTGCCCCCGCCTCCCGCCTCCCGCCTCCCGCCTCCCGACTCCCGCCCCGGGGCTGCTGCAGGGCCAGCTTGATTCCATTAAGAGGGTTTGGGGTGGGGACAGGGGAGGGGCGGGGCTGCGCTCTCCGCCACACACACGATCCCCCCCTGCTCCCAGCTCCCACTCCCGCCCGGAGCCCCTCCAGCGCTGGGGAACATCAATTGGGGCACTTCCTCCCCGACCCGGGGTTCCCACCGCTGGCCCCAGCGGGCAGACAGACGGGCTGTCCTGCAGCGCTCCCCTTCCAGAACAGTGAGCTGGGGGCCTGCCTCCCTCCCAAGGGTCCTGAGGTCAGGGAGGTTCAGGGGCCCCTGGAAGTGAGCAGGAAAGTCCCCCGGCCCCCCGACCCCGGATCCAGCTGTGACTCAGGTTTTCCAGAGGCTGGGGTGCAGGGTGAGAGAGAGTGGCCTGCTGGAGGGTCTGGGCCTGGGCAGGAGCGGAGCTCGGGCACCCACTGTCTGGCCCTGGTCGGGCTCTTCCCTCGTCCGGGCCTCAGTTTACTTATTTGCCAGGGTGGGCAGGAAGCTCTCTGGGCTCCCTCCGACTCTGACACTGTCACATCCGTGGCCTGACAGGACCCCAGACGGAGTAACCAGAGCAGGGGTCGGGGTCCCATTTCACAGGTGGGCAAAGTGTGGCAGGGTATAGTCAAGGGGCTCAAGCAGGAAACTGAGGCCAGCCAGTAGTAGCCCCTGGCCCTGGGATCTCTGGCTGACCTGAGGACTCCGGGGGGTCAGCGGCCCTTCGCATTCATTCATTCACGTGCCCGTTCATTCCTTCATTCAGCAAATGCTCCATGAACATCTGTAGCGTGCCAGGCGCCGCGCCAGTCGGGTTTCAGGGGTAAATCAGACACAGCCCAGCCCCTGAGGAGCTCTCGCGCAGATGGACATGATTTTCTTACGAAACAGAAAGGGATCCATAGCAGGAGAGTCATCGGGCCAAGGGCTCGGGGACCCCCAGAGTGGGCAGTGGTCCCCTGAGAGGCAGAGGCAGGGAGGTTGTCCTGGAGGACGTGGCTGTGAGTGAGCAGAGTTTGAACAAAAGACTCAGGCGAGTCGTCCCTTCAAGGGTTCCGGGGGGGTGGGAATCCTGGGCTCCAGGGGAGAAGCCCCTCTGCCACGTCTGAGGGTCACAGGGATTCTGGCCCCGAGAAATCAGGAGGCAGGGGCCGTCACCCCCCCAAACAGGGCCTGCCCCCAGTTGGGACGGCCCAGTTGCCCGAGCCTGAGCCAGAGCCCTGTTCTGTGCTCCTCCCTGAGCAGCAGGCAGACAGACCTGGGTTCAAATCCCGCCTCCACCGAGGCCTGCCTCCCGTGGACCCTCTGTTTTGTCATCTGTAAACCGAGGACAGAGAATCTCTGTTGCTCACGAGGCTGCTGGGAAGTCAGACGAGCGGGACGGCAGGAAATTGCCTGGATGCCAAGTGTATGAGTTTCCTACGGTCACTGTAACAAATGACCACAAACTCACAAACACACATTTATCACCTTATAGTTCTGGCAGTCAGAGGCCAGAAATGGGTCCCGCTCGGCTGAAAGCATGGTGTCGGCAGAGCTCCATGCATTCCGGACTTTGCAGGACGGAGGGAACCTAGACACCGCCTGCAGTCCTCGGCTTACAGGCTCTTCCTCAGGCGGCAGGCTGAGTCCTCAGGCTACCGTCTCTCTGCCTCCCTTCCAACCTCTCTCCCAATTTCAAGGACCCTTGGGAGGACATGGAGCCCACCCAGGTAGCCCAGGATGAGCTCCCCATCTGCTCTCCTTAACTTAATCCCATCTGCAAAGCCCTTTGGCCATGCCAGGCAACACATTCATATTCACAGGTTCCAGGGATAGGGACATCCCCGGGGAGGGTCGTACTCGGTCTCCCACACTGAGATTGAGTATTATGACTTGCTTCCTGCACAGCTGGAGTCATCCACCCTCCAAAGCGCAGTTTTCTTTCCCTCCGTGAATGCTTGGGGAAAGGTGGAAAGCCCATTGGACAGATGTGCAAACCGAGGTTCACAGCACCGTGACCTCGCTGGGATCCAACAGCATGTGGGGACCAGAGCTCTTTCTTCTTCACCAGCCCCTGTGTCTTACCTGGAAATGAAAGTGCCAGGCCAGGGACCCTCCCACTGCCAAGGGGCCCATTCCCCACAGTAGGACCCCTGTGCTCTCAGACCTATCAGACCACGTCAGCACACACGCACACACATGCACATGCACACACACGCAGAGACACGCATGCTCTCCTGAAGCCAAATGTCCCCATCCTCGGTGTGAGCACAGCAAAAATGTCAGTCCCCCCTAGGAGAAAAAAGGATCCCTGTGCTCCAGCCTCAGCTCATGCATCAACTGCGGGGGGCTGAACAAATCCCTGCCCCTCTCTGGGCTACAGCTAAACGTGGGGTTGGACTTAATGTCTGCCACAAGCCTGCCGACACTGAGGTTCCGATGCTCTAACATTCTGCCCTTCCTCTGTTCTACAAATTTCTCTTGACAATTACTTTATCCCCAGCCAGCGTTGGGCTCTAGGAGACAGTGACAAGCAAACACAGGCACAGAGCTTACAGAGTTGAAGGGAGACCTGCAGCAAACAAGTAAACAAACAAATGAATATCTAACTGCACACCGTGCTGAGTAAGAGTTGGGATGGGGCAGTTCTGGCACTGCAAAGGGCTAGTCTGGTCTCAGAGCTCATGGGAGCCTCTGTGAGGAGGTAACGGTAGAGCTGCTCATGAAGATGAAGAGGAGGAGGCATGTAGGAAGGCAAAGGTGCAAAAGGATTCCCAGCATCGAGAAGAGCACGTGCAAAGGCCCTGAGGTAGATGGCACCCAGCACCTTCAGAACAGTTCCTGAAGGTTATTATCAATTGAGAGTAGATGAGCCCGGTCTGTGGGGTCTGTTTTTTGCACTGCCATAATGCTGGCATCTAGGACAGTGCCTGGCATACAGTAGGTGCTCAATAAATGCTTAGTGATGTGTGCATGACCACTCTGACCTCCCCTCTTGTATTCCCAGGTTTTGACAACCTCATGCCCTGAGAGTTTGCTCCCGCCACTATTCTACCCGAGGGCCTCACGTTCTACATTCTCGAGTCCCAGGACCTGCTGTGGGGCCCAGGCCAGATGTGGCCCATGGCGCCATGGCTCCAAGGGGCGCGGGCAGGCATGTGGCACAGAATGGGCCAGGCCACTGGTTTGCAACCTATAATCGCAGCCTTGAAGCAATTCAGAGACCTCACCCTGTGCCCACCGTGCAATTAACAGCTGTGCCCCCGCCCAGCTGAACAGCCATGGCCGAAGAGGCAGAGAAGGGGAGGGAAAGCCCCCACACCCCAAGTCTCTGCCAAAGTCCTCCCCAGGGGAGCCCGGGGTGGCCTGGCCCACCACAGCCCCCAGCTCCAGCTTCTACTGGGTTCAGAGCTACCTCTAATTACCCAGCCCTCAGGCCACTGGGGCCTGCCCTCCCGGCAAAAATATCTGAAGGCTTTCATGTGGTTGGAGAGGCCTGGGCTGTGGCCCCATCACAGCAAAGTCCTGGCCTTCAGAGGGACACCCATGGTGTGGCCTCCGGTGGGGTGCTCCAAGGAAGCAGAATAGGCCTTGTCTGGGCAGGCCAGAACTGTCGTTGTGCCATGAAACTTCTCTGGGCCTCAGTTTCCCCACTTGTAGCCTAGAGAGGTTCACTCACTCCCCAGCTATTTTCTGAGCACCTACGCATGCCAGGACCTGTGCCAGGTGCAGAGAGCCATGATGCGTTGTCCTGCATGCCTCCCTTGCCTGACCACACCCCTGCATACCTTGTAGCTCAATCGTCACCACCTCCAGGAAGCCCTCCCAGACTGCATCCTCTGGAGAGGGAGATCAGCTGCCTCCTCCATGCGCCCGCACCCCTAGGCTCCCCCCTAGGAGCACTGAGCTCACTGGGCCATCGAGAAGAGCATGTGCCAAGGCCCCGATGGGACACAGGACTCTACACAGTCAGCTTCTCAAGTCCGGGGCCTTTTCTGTTAAGCACTCCCCAGTCCCAGCAGGTGCTCAAAAAATGCCATCCACTGGCTGAATGGTTTTACCGATGAGGAAATGAGGCCCAGGGAGGGGAGACACTGACATTATTTTGCTCTGCACCAACTCCTGCGTGGTGACAAGACAGACCGGGCCCCTTCCTCAGGGAACTCCTAGCAGAGGGTGCAGATGAGACCCAGGTCAACTGGCAAATTGAGAAGATAGCCCAACACTGTGGAACGCTACCGAGGACATAGAAAGGATGAGTAGCTTACTACGTGAGTAGCCGAGAAGCAGGTGGGGGCAGGTGCCTAGGGGGCAGCTATTTTAGCAACTGTGCTCAGCCTCTCTGAAGAGATTTCTGAACTGAGACCTGTAGGATAAAGAGAAACTAGGCACTCGAGGAGCAGGAGGAAGAGCTCCCCAGGTCAAGGGAGCAAGTACAATGGCCCTTTGGCGGGAAAGGGCTTGGCATGAGGCCTCTTCCAAGAAAACAAGACTGGGTGCTGACCTGATAAGACTAGGGGGTAGTTAGAGCTTGGAAATGGGGGCCCCTGCATTAGCTCCCAGCCCTGCTCCTCACACACTATGTGACTGAGCCTCAGTTTCCCTTCCTGCATCAGGAAGGGTCAGGTCTGTCATTCAGTGATTCTGAGTAAACTTTCTGCTTCTTTCCCCTTGTTTGCCTACCCCCAGCAAACAACCGGACACTCACCTGCTATGGGTGGGAGAGAAGCACAGCCTCTTTGGAAAACAGTCTGGAGATTTCTATGAAGCTAGCTGTCCACTTCCCGGATGGTCCAGCAATCTCTTTTGTAGGTATCTACCCAAGAGAAATAAAAACACACATCCACATAAAGACAAAAATGTCCGTAATTGCTTTAATCCCTAAGAGCAAAAAAATCTGGAAGAATCCCAATGTCCACCAAGAGAAAAACGGATGCTTCGACTGCGGGATGTCCGTACAGGGGAGCACTTCTAGGCAAGGTAGGGAAGAGGCAGGAGACCGACAGCTTGGAAAAGTGCCATAAACACACCAAGCGAAAGACCTGGACCCAAAAGAACACACTCTCGGTGATGCCATTTACATGACCTTCTGGAACAAACGCAAAACTCAGCTATGGGAACAGAAGTCAGAGGAACAGTTACCTTTGGGGGGCTGTCGGCTGGGGAGGGGCACAAAGGGACCGCCTGGGGCTGGAAATGTGCAGTCTCTAGACCCGGGTGGTGGTTCCGTGGGTGCGTGCGTATGGAAAAGTCAAGGTGCATGCTTCAGCTGTGTGTGGTTTACGTAGGTTTTGACTCAATTAGAAGTTTTCTTAAAAAAAAAAAAAAAAAAGACCTCTGCATCCCTCTCTGCTTTTGAGGGGGACAAGGGGAGACTGTCGGATCTCTGGCTTCCTGGGGCCTAGGTGGCCGGTGGTCGGCCGGCTGCAGACTGCCTTGTAAACATTTACATTTCCCCACGCGGTGTGAGGAGCGAGGAGCAAGGAGCACTTCGTTAGCCCCGCAAGGAAGCCGTCTCCGAGGGCAGGAATGTAAACATGGGCTGCCAACTGGCCTCGCCTCCCCTCCCGCTGACTGCCCACTGGGTGCCCTCCTGCAGGTCGCTCCCCAGGAGTCCCCACCGCCCCCGCCCCACCTGCTACGCCATCACGGGAAGGAATCGAGAAGATGCTTCTGAATTCCTTTGCAGCACTGTTGGAAATGGGGGGCCCTGCCTGAGCAAAAGGATGCTGGCTGAGAGGGAGAAGTGGGGAGGCTTGGGGCTGAACTTCAGGGGATCTTAAGCCATCCAAACATCAGTTCATCACCCCATATTTCTCCTGCTTTCTTTCTGCCCCCTTACTATACACTAGGACCTTCTGTCCCATCTTCCTTCTCTTTTTCCCTCGCTCCTTTCCTCCCTCCTTCCCTCCTTTCTCTCTCTCTCTCTCAATATACACTGAGCACATACATACTCTATGACAGACATTTCCCAAGCCCTAGGGCTACAGCAGAGAACAATGCAGATAAAAATCCCTGTCTTCATGGAGCTGACATTCTAGTGGGACAAGGAGGACAAAGCGGTAACTTAGTTATGTCTATATGGTCTGGCCTGGGGGAAAGTCAGGGAAAGGGTGACGTTCTGGCAAAGTCCTGAGGGTAAGAGAGACTGAGCCAGAGATGATCAGAGGAAGAGCATTCAAGGTGGCGGGAAGAGTAAGTGCAAAGGTCCTGAGGTAGGGTGTGCTTGGCATTTTCAAGGACTGGGAAAGGAAAAGTGTCCGGTGTGGCCAGAACAGAGTGAGTGAGGGGACAGTGGGAAGAAGTGAGGTCAGAGGGCACCAGGGCCAGATCTCGCGGGGCCTCTGCAGGCATCAGCAGAGGGGTTGGGCTCTTACTGTAGATGAAGACGGCTTACCATGGGTCCCTTTGTGTGCAAAACCCTCCACCTCTTCTCTCCTTGCACCAAGCCCTTCTCCTCTTTACCCCTGCCCTCACACCACATACTCGAGGACTCTAAGAGGTGGTTCTAAGTCTCATCTCTGGGGAGGAGAAGGGGTCCATATGAGGTCCCCACAAAAGCCACCCAGATCCCCAGCCCTCCCCGTGGCTCCTTCAGCCCTGACCACCAGCTTCTGACTCAGCTGGGGCCGGAAACTTGGCTGGTGGGGGCTCTTGCTGGGCCACCTCCTCCCAGCAGCTGCCATGAGTCCATCTTCTGCAGCCAGGGGCATCATCACCGAGAGGGTCCTTCCCCAACATCCAGATCCACCTGCCATGTGGGAAAGGGCCCACAGGGGCGACAGCAAGACCACCTGCCCTCCAGGGACCTCTGGGTTCTGTGGCTTTGAAGCTGTGTGACCTGGGGTAGATTACTTAACCCCTCTGGACCTCAGTTTCCTCATCTGTAAAATGGGAGTTATAATAATTTAAAAAAAAAAAAACCACCCAAAGCCCTGGGATTATTAGGATAAATCAATGAGCCTTGGCACCAGGCACTAAATAAAGATGTTAATAATAATAATAATAACAGCAACCAAGTGACACAAAGGACGGAGAACGTGAATCACACCATCTGGACAGCAGCGAACACAGAAGCCTGGCATACAGCAGGCGCTCCATAAGGCTACTGGATGGAAGAGGGCAGAGCAGGGAGCCCTGTCCCTTCACCCTCGCCCACCAGCAGGCCAGTCGGCATGGGGTACCCCCATCCTTGGAGGGGTGTGCATGTAGGCCTGGGGCGCCCCTACTCACCCCTGCACCCGCCACTCAGCCGAGGCTCTCGGGTGCAGGCAGTGGGCCGCTCTCGCCGGGGGTTAAGTCAGACCTCCCTGAGCAGGGACACACGCGGGCGCTGGCCAGGGGGGGATGGGCCCCAACAGCTGGGAACATCTGGTTTGAATTGTCGGTTGGAAGCCCTGGCCAGGCAGCCAAGGAATTTGTGAGCTAATTTTAGGCCAAACGACAGAGAGCTAGGCAGGGTGGGAGTTTGCTCCCCAGACCACAGGGGCAGGGCTTCGAGGTTTAGGGGGACAGGGAGGCCTCCACAGTGCGGCTCAGGTGGTCCTGGTTTGCCCCGAAGCCAGTGACCATCTCTCCCCAGATGGGCCGTAACTGGGCACCGACAACGTGCTGGTCACATGTGTGGTCACTTCCCTCGGCCTTAGGGTTAGCAAGGACTCTCCCCATTTCACAGGTGTGGAACCTGAGGCCCCAGAGGTTGGAGAGCCGCTCACCATCCTGCAACCAGTAAGCAGTGAAACTGGGATTCCAGCCAGGATTGCCAGACTCCAAGCCCTACACCGAAGGCTCCCTTGCTCTCCGCACCCGGTGCTTACATTTTTGTCAGTCCCATTGCTTTGCCTCCCTCCCCACGCCCTCACAAAGCCTCCCATGCTTGTGTGTTCATTCAGTAAAGGTGCCCTGAACTTCTACTGTGTGCCAGGCATTGGGCAGTGATGAGAGGAGAGTGAATGTGAGGGACGCCCCCCCCCCCCCCGGCCTTTGCACGGCAAAAATCGGTATCTCGACATTCCTGCAGTCATCAGCACCTTGAAGGGAAAAGGGGGCTGTTGGAACGAAGATCTATGGACACAGGGCTGCAGAAAAGGTCTCTCTGAAGAGGTGACATCAAGCTAAGACCAGAAGGAAAGACAGCGCCAGCCGTGTAGACATCTGGGAAGAGAACGTCGGGTAGAGGAAACAGCAAGTGCAAAGGTCCTGAGGTAAGAATACGTGAACATGTGAAGAAGAAAGAGCAAGAAGGCTCATGGGGCCAGAGCACGGTGAGAGAGAGAATATTGCCCTACACTGCCAAAGCTCTGCAGGAAATCACGTGAAACCTCTCCCTCCTGGGGGACCCAGTGGCTGGACAATGGGGTCTCAGGAAAGAACCACCCCCAAGGAGCAGGGGGCAGCCCGGAACCAGTGCTAAGGCTGGAGGGGAGGGTGGTTCACGCGCACATGGCTTCCCTGGCAGGGTTCATGTGCCTTGGAAAGGGGTCTGCGTCTGTGCCGCTCTGGCACCCGGTCTCCTGTCCGGAGGCCCACTTCTCCCTCCTTTCTTGGGAAAGGCAGCCCTGAGCTCATCCCGCCACAAGGCTCAGCGACGGCATTCTCACTCCGCCTTCTCACTCCGCCGACCTCGGGCATGGGGGAGCTGCTCTGCAGGCTCGTAGGCAGCAAGAGTAGGGGCGGCTATAGCTCCAGCCTTCCGGCCCCTAGGAGGCTACTCAAGGTTGCTGGCACTCAGAAGCCCCTCTGGGTTTCCAGAAACCTCTGCGAAGTGGGTCTGTTGCTGACCAGTGGAGACAGTGGGGTGTGTCCTCCTCAGCACTACTGGCCCTTTGGATCAGGCACTTCTTTGCTTTGAGGGGCTGTCCTGGGTGCTGTGGGGGTGGGGGTGGGGGGAAGCAGCCGCCCTGGCCACGTGTCCAATGCCAGGAGCACAACCCCGGTATGTACAGTCACGGCCAATGTCCTTGGGGAGGGCAAAGTTGCCCCCACGTGAGGACCGCGGGCCCAGACCTTCCCGTGTGGGCAGCAGTAAGTTGATGATGCTTTACTCACCAGCGGGGGGGAAGCTGGGACCCCCAGTTCCCAGCACCTATGGTGTTATGCTATTCGTTGAGAGATACAAAGAGGACACAGAGAAATCTGAAAGAAGCAAGGAAAGTTCACCTATCATCGCACACCGGGTGGCTCCCCTCTCGACGACTTGGTACACCTCCTTCTAGTCTTCCTTCCACTCTCGCTAATCCTACTAGCTGTGATTTATCGAGCACTTCCTGCCCTCCAGCCTTGTCTCATTCAGCCTCCTGACACCCCCACGGGGCGATACTGTTATTATCCCATTTCCCAGAGGTGGAGACAGAGGCTCCAAGTCCACGTGATGTTACATCACAGGTACTTTTCCCTGCTGTCCTTCAGAAACACTTTCATGCCTATGCCCAGCTGTTGGAACATTCCATGAATGCTGCCCTGTCACCTGCTTTGTGCCAGGCTTGTGCTAGAGGCCCAGTTGCGATCCCTGCCCGCAAGCACGCTGCATCCCGGGCGGGGGAAGGGGCTGTGTGCAGAGTGAGCGCAGGAGCCAGAGGCTGACGGCCAGGTGGCGGTGGGCAGAGCCACCTGAGGAGTACGCCGGTCCTCATGGCCAACTGCGTTTGGACCCTGAATCCACACACCGCCTTGCACACAGCAGTTTCAACTTTTGTGAACTGCCTCGGGGTGCAGCTGAGCTACCCACGGGGAAATGCATGGGGAAGGGTCGTTCCGCAGGAGCTGTGTGTCATCCTTTGTTATGTCCCCCCGTCCCCTCTGGGGACCGAGGGCATCCTGGCCATTGCTAAGCGGTGCCATGTTGGAAAAGGACCACGCTCTCTTCTGGACAATCCCATTCCTGCCCTCTGGTTTCAGGTCCCACCGCCCCTTTGCAGCCCCTGGCACAGCAGGGCACCAAGGATGGGCACTCAGCAGCTGCTTCCCTGCACCTCCTGCCCTCCTCGGTGGGCCAGCCTCTGGAGTGGACTCTGCTCGGTGGCCAAGGGGAAGGTCAGGTCAAGGGTGTGGCTTTGAGCTCTGGGGATTTGGGGGAACTTCCCAGCCCTTCCTCAAGGAGCCAGCTTCTTGCCCTCCTAAGCAAGTCTAAGAGTTTATTACCAGATCTGTGATCTTTTCAAGCTGTGTGACCTCATGCAAGTCACAGAACCTCTCTGAACCTCAGTTTATTCATCTGTAAAATGGGGTTTACAGGTAGGACCTACCTCACAGGCTGAGGATGAAATGAGGAAACACAGACAACAAATCCAACGCAGAGTAAACTCACGGTTGGCACTTGGGAGTGAGCGGCTGCTGTTACTTTTCCCACCACGGGTACCCTTATCGTTCACGGTGCCTGGGGCACTTGGCCGTGCCTGTTTCAGATGAGAACTCGGAGGCTCAGAGAGGCTATGTGGCAAAGCCCAGACTGGGCATCATCTTGACTTCTGTCTCCTTCCTGAAACTTCTAGGGCATGAAAGACCCACAGGACCCTGCCTGGTGCGGCTCCCAGCTGAGCAGGAGGAACAGGTGAGTGGCCACTCAGTGACACGAGCAGACACACGAACACTCATTTTACAGATGGAGAGAAGAAGGCCGGGAGGGGAGGAGAACAACCTAGAGTTACCTTTTGGCCAGTCAGGCTGGTCTCTGAGCCCGGGGCGCAGGGCAAAGAATCAGGAAGAAGAGGGACAAGCAAACAGGGAGCCCAGAGGCATGGCTGGATCAACTGTAAGCTCAGAAAGTGCCTGGGGGGCCTTCGGGAGCTGGATCAGAAGCAGGAAGCATGTGTGAGGTGGAGTGAGGACTGATGAGGTCAGTCTGTCCAGACCATGAAACATTTAGGGCAATGGCCAGCAAATGACAAGATCGGAAACATCTTTTGTCCTCGGGCACCAGGGAGTCGTTGATGGTGTCTGAGCACAGGAGGAGCCACTGAAGGAAAGGAGGGTTGCATCTGGGTAGGGCATGGGTGAGGGGACCCCAGGAACCATGGCCTCCTCCGGCCTCCCTGGGGCGGATCCCAAGCCCTCCCGCATCACGCACACGGCAGACCCGTAGCCGTGCCCAGGTTCATGAACCCACCACCCACCTGTTCGTCCATTTGATTGCACTGGAGTGCACCTCCCACACAGTGAAACACACCAGCCAGACGAGAAGAGTTGGGTGAGCTTCCGTAAAGGACGATGCCATGTGACCAGCTCCCAGGCCATCACCCTGCAAGCCTCCTTCGAACCCCTCCTAAATCACTGCCCAAAAGGGTGACCACTGAGCTGATTTCTACCACTCTAGATTGCCTTTGCCCATTCTTGGACTCTTTATCATGGAAGCCACATAGTATACAAATAGCTCTTTGTGTCTGGCCTCTTTTAACTCAGCGTGGGTTTGAGATTCGTCCCCGGCAGCGCATGAATCAACCTCTCGCTCCTTTTTATCCTGAGTAGTGTCCCTTTGTTCATGTATCCATTCACCAGATGATGGATCTTTGGATTGTCTCCCGCTTTTGGGGCTGCTATGAATAAAGCTGCCATAAACATTGCATACAGGTCTCTGTAGGGACACACATCTTCATTCTTTTGCAGAAATACCTAGGACAGGGATTACAAAGTTGCCCGGATATGCACCTTGGTGCCAATATGCAATATGGTGAATACACGTCCAACTTGATAAGAAAGCGCCACACTGGTTTCCAGCACGGCTGTGCCCTGCTGCGCTCCCACCAGCAACGTGGGCGTGTTCTGGCTTCTCTGTGTCCTCATCAGCACGTGGTCCTGTGGGCCTTGAACCGTAGTCCTTCTGGAGGCGCGAGGTGACGTCTCACACCGGGCTGTCATTTGCGTTCCCCTGATCGCTAACGAAGTTGAGCATCTTTCCCCGCAGCCTTCTTGATGCTTCTGCCTGGAGACTGACCAGAGAGCTTGGAGACTCTTCAGGACCGAAGCCCATCCCACCAGCCAGCCTGCTCCTTCCACTGATGACACTCACGGAGGAGACTTGAGATTTCCATTCCCTTCCGTCTTCATCGCCCTGCCAATGCATCCCCAGCTCCAACCTTCCTGCTTCCCAGTTAGCTCTCGACTCCCCACCTCTTGCACCCCCCACGCTGCCTCCCTGCAGCCACTCTGGCTCCTTCCCGCCACCCCAGCTTTGATGGTTCTCCCAACACCCCCACCCTGTTCTCTACACTGTCCTCAGTAGCTGGGACATTCTCCTCTCTACACCTACCCTCAACAATTCTGCCCCCGTCCAGCCTCAAACATTGTCCCGACCCCTCCCCGGCCCACCCCCAAGGTCCGGCCACATTGTACATGCTCACATCCCCCAGCATCCCTCCTTTTGGGCTCTGGGCCCAGCCACGATCTTCTATTTTTCTAGGTGATCCTTTGATGAACCTCTGGTTCTCCCTCCAGGCCAGAAGCCCCATGTGGCATCCCTGGGCCCGAGCGTGGTGCCTGGTACGGGGTGGACACACCGTGATATTTGAGTCACGTGGCCTGGCTGCATGGCAGATCGGGCAGGATATAGAGGGCAAGCTTGAGGAGCCTCTGCCCAGATCGGCTGCCAGATGAACCACAGCAGGGCTGACAATCCCAGCCCGGAAGACACAGGAGACCTAGAATAAACTTAGTATGCATCCCCCTCTCCTGCCCCCATTTCCTGATTTCCTGTCTACCCTCCTTCCTTCCCTGCTGCCAGAGCTGAAGTCAGCAGAGTCTGCTTTCTTAGCAATGCAACCTGCTAGCACAAGCGATCCAGCCTCCTGAACCTCAGTTTCCCCAGCAGTAAAATGGGATAATAATGATATTCACATCCCAGGAGGCCTGAGTAGCTCATGCAGCCAAAGTGTTCGGCATGGGGCTGGACATGCCCTCAATGCCCAGGACTTGCTGGCTCCACCCCCAACCCCCCCACCGCCCTGCCATCTCTTTGTCCTGGATCCCAGCATTACTGTATCCTGCTCTTGACCCTGTCACCTTCCTAAGAACCAGTGCCTTCCCTCAGCCACCAGGAGCTGTAAGGGTGACTAACAGGGACTTCCCGACAGCAGGACAGGTCAGCAGTGGGGAGAATTTGGGGCACGGTATTCCCCCAGAACCCCGCTGTGACCTCGAGGACAGCACGACATTGTGGTAGGAATAGGGTTTTCTGATCCAGGCCTGGGTTCCAGTCCCAGGTCCTATGTGCGACCTGAGACAGGTGACTTTGCCTCAGTTTCTTCTTCTGTAAAATGAGGAGAATGTGAGTCCTCATATTCTTCCCAGGCTGTTTGAGGGGACTTGCGGTGATGTTGCTGAAGTTCGTGCTCAGAATATATGTGCTGAATAGAAGAACGGGTGACTCGGGCAGTGAAGTTCAAGGTCGAGGGGCAGCCGGGGCAGGAGCAGGGCACCGGGGTGGGCAGGAGACAGCCTATAGCCATCTCCGAGGGCCAACTGTTGGAACTTTCAGAACTTTGTAAGCCAATTGTTTCATAAGTTAAATTATAAAAAGCCTCCAATATTCAACACTCATCACTTTCCAATGATTTTACTTACATTCTGCTTTTATCTATGTTCTTGAGATGATTTATATTTGTTGTATCATTTATTTTATGCACAGTTGGTGGCTCAAAATCAGCCATGGGAGTATTTACACCAGGGACCTTGGCAAGCACCACAGATCACGGCTTGGGCACCAATTCACCCCAGGGGCCCATTGTTCTGGGTGTGCAGCCTGTCCCTCCTTCTGCAATCCTTGCTCCTCCAACACTGGGAAGCTCCGGGCTCTCAAAAGCTCCAAGAGCTGATGGCGGGCGCCCTCTGGTGGCTGCTTTGAGCCCCTGTCAACCCCAACACCCACTTCAGTCCCGAGCCCGGGGTTAAAGCCGCCAAGGGGCTCTGGGGCCACAGTGTCCTCCAGTGGACGGGGGAATGTGGGGACCTGCTCCCTGCCCAGAAGGACCGAGTGACATTACTCAGATGTCCCCCAAGTCCTTCAGCCTCTGGGCCCCCAGCTCCCTGATGTCGAGTCCCCCATCACTTTCTTATCACTTACCATGTTTCTCTTAACGCACAATCCCGCCTTTTCCAGGGTCAGCTGCTTCAGCCCAGGGTGGACACCCCCCTCCCACCAAAGCTGACCCCACCAAAGCTGGGATGTCCTGAATGCCTTCCTTTCGTGTCACTGGTTCTAGAAAGTTAGGGGGTGGAGGCCGACATTCCTCCACTTCTCACTGCCTTGGCACCCGGGGCCTGCCATGTTCCCTCCTGCCCGTCTCCCACCCCTTCTCCACCTGCAGCCAATACCTACCGGGACTCAAGCCTGTCTTTGAACTCTCTCTGGAGGCCACACACTGAAGTGAAGGGATCCATGGCTCCCAAAGAGGCCGCTGGAGGTATTTCTCTAGAAGAGAAAAAGTCCACCAAGATGAGCTGTATTGCCCTCCCAGAAGGTAGAACAGAGTGCTTGTAGCAGCAGCTCCTTCTCTGGATTCCAAAGTGCAGAGAAGCAACAGGAAGCATAAGATCCCAGGTCTAGAGTCCAGGCTCCGCCCCTCTGGAAGCTTGGGCTTGCTGATCCGAACCTCGGGGTCAGCGCAGGTCCGAACGCGGTAATGCAGGCACACGGCGAGTGTAGCTTGAGCAGGGCAGCCAACGGCCCTGATTTGCTGGCGCTGCAGAGTTTCCCCCAATATGGGGCTCCTAGGGCTACAATCACAAGGTCGCACCCAAACCGGGGTGCTCACCCAATGCTTAAATCAGGTGCCTGATTTGCCGCCTGTTGGTAAATAAAGTTTGATTAGAACCCAGCCCACCCCATTCATTTGTGACACGTCCGGCACCACATTCGATCTACAAGGGCCAAGGATGGGGATGAGAAGTTGCAGCTGAGACCACGTGGTCTGCAAAACATAAAATATTCTTGGTCTGGCCGTGCACGGTTTGCCGGCCCCAGACTTTATACAGAAACCTTATAGGCTGCAGCTGTGCTCAGCCCTGTGCGAGTGGGTGTTAAAAGGAGACAGACCCCCTGTAGAAGGCAGAGGTCAAGGTGGGTTTCCAGGAAGGATGGCCCTGACGCTTGTCTGAGACTTGGGGTGGGGGGAACCCAAATTCTGTGGACCCGAACTAGGTCTTGGGGGGAGTTGAATAAAGTGGGTTCAGGGACCAGCCTCCCTAAAACCTTCCCCAGCTGCCCACGGATGTACCAACATGCTCCCAATGTCCAAGAGGCAACACTGAAGTCAACTTTGGGTCCGGACAGGGGGCTCCCCGGAGGGCTGGAGTGAACAGCAAAGGACCAACTCCCCACCGGAAGGAGGCACCCTGATACCCTGAAACATTCAGCCATCATTTGTTCATCACATATTTGTTTGTTTATTTATTTTCACCAAATATTTATTTGTTTGTTTGTTTGTTTTCATCAAATATTTATTAAAGGCCTGTGCTGTCCCAGGCCCTGGGCCGGGGAGTGGGATGCTTCAGTGAACAAGACCAAGCCCTCCCTAAAACGTAGGCATAGGGGCAGATGGGAGAGGGCAGGAACGGGGTCACTCTGTCCCCAGAAGGAAGCTCGTTGGTCCACACAGCCCCGAAGAAGGCTCTCCAAGTATGCTCCAGACCTCACAGGCCGGGGTCTCACACTGGGCTCCCTGAGGAGATGCCCAAGAAAAGCCAAGCTGCCCCCAAGTGCGGGGGTGACCGTGAATGGCCTCCGGAACCCGGCGCTCCTCCCTGAAAAGTCCCACTCCTGTACAGTGACCACAGCAACCAGAAGACTCTGGGTCTTCCCTGGGTGCCAGGGGACGAGAGCTCAGTGCTGGGAGGCAGGGATGGGGAGGGACCTCCCCTGCCTCCACTGGAGGCAGGAGGGAGGCCAAGGCGGCTCACTCACCAGTCCTGCCGTGGCTACAGGAGCTCAGCCCCTTACGGGCCTGTGGGGCAACCCTGTCCCAGAGAGCCCCATCCCCAGGGTTGGGGGCCAAGGAAACCCAGACCTGTGCGACAGAGCCTGGGAGCTCAGTGGTGGCCCGGCGGGCCCTGGAGGGAGCGGAGGCCAGGGTCCTGCTCAGGTGGACGAAGAGAGGAGTTAAGGGAGGAAGCTCTGCAAGGTCAGGTCATCCCCATCGCGGCCCTCCCCGGCCTCCGCCTTTGGGCCTTGGCTCTTGGCATTGGGCAGGCCCCCATTGGCTGTGGCAGGGGGCGCCTCGCCCCCGTCGGGCAGCAGGGATGAGATGCAGACCATCTCGGTGGGGGAATAATTGCGCACAGGGTACATGTGGTTCTTGCGGGAGAGGCGGACGGCCAGCACCACGGTGCACACGAGGAAGGTCGTGGCTACCAGGGCCAGGATGAGGATGGCCAGCAGGCACTGCTTCACGGGGATGCGGTCCGGGGCCCCCGTGGGGATGGGGGCCGCGGTGCTCTGTGGGGAGAGACGCGGCCTGGTTTTCCATTGTTTGGTGAAGACAGCAGACAAATTACCCGCTGCCATAGTGGTGCTGTTCTGAGGGTCAGAGGTCATAACAGGGCCCGTGGTTAGGCGCCCTATGGTAGCAGGTCCCGTGGATAGGACTTTTGTGGTGGCTGGATCTGTGGACGGGGCCTCTGTGGCAGTGGGCTCTGTGGACAGGGCATCCGTGGCTTCTGGCCCTGTGGATAGGGTCTCCATGACAGTAGACTCCATGGACGGGGCCTCTATGGTAGTGGGCTCCGTGGACAGGGTATCCGTGGCTTCTGGCCCCGTGGATAGGGTCTCCATGACAGTAGACTCCATGGACGGGGCCTCTATGGTAGTGGGCTCTGTGGACAGGGCATCCGTGGCTTCTGGACCCATGGATAGGGTCTCCATGACAGTAGACTCCATGGACGGGGCCTCTGTGGCTGGAGGTTGCGTGGTCAGTGCCTCTGTGGCTGCTGGCTCTGTGGACGGGGCCTCACTGGTGTCTGGCTCTGGGGATGGAGCCCCCTCTGTGGATGGAACCTCTGTGATGGGAGGTAACGTAGTGGCCGGTTCTTTGGTCAGGGGGTCCCATGTGACAGAAATCGCCTGTGTGGTCACATCCATGCTCAGATTCCCCAGGGTCACCCCTCCTGCATCCAGGCCAGCCGAGTCCCCCGTGGCCACCTGCAGAGCGTCTGGCCCAGGATTTCCATGCCCCAAGGTTGCCAACTCCAGCAGAAGTTTTGAGGTCAGGGCCAAAGACCGAGGGTTATCTGTGAGCGTTTCTGGAAGGTCTGTACCTTCTGTAGTGTAGTCATACGAGTCCTCCTCGTCGTCCTCTTGTACTTGTCTCTGGCCCTGGGCAAGCGGGGCGTCTGGGGCCTCCTGGGTCCCGTTCTTCCCTAGCCCCCACACCTGGAGGCTGCTGTCAGGGCCCAGCAAAATCAGAAGCAGGAGGACGTGCAGAGACATGGCACCTGGGGGAGACACGGACAGAGGGACATCAGGACGGCCTCACCCCCAGGCTTGCCAAGCCCTCTCTACTGCGACTGGGAACAGCCACAGCCTGGAGTATGTCCAATGGGGCGGGCACCTGGCGTCAAGCACCCTCATGACCCAGCGCACGTCTGGTACACGGCGGCTCCCCAGCAAAGAGCAACTATCATTATTTAGCGACATGCCTAGATCCCTCCAGAGGGCCCTGCAACTCTCCTTATACGGTGCCTAGAAATTTTATTTGCCTCCCTACCATTGGTGATTAAAACTTCAAAACTGGGGGCAAGCAATTGCCCAACTGGAAAGAACCAAGATGCCCTTCAACAGATGAATGGATAAAGAAGATATGGTCCATATATACAATGGAATATTATGCCTCCATCAGAAAGGACGAATATCCAACTTTTGTATCAACATGGATGGGACTGGAAGAGATTACACAGAGTGAAATAAGTCAAGCAGAGAGAACCAATTACCTTATGGTCTCACTTACGTGCTGAGTGTAAAGAAAAACATGGAGGGCATTGTGAGAAGGAAGGGAAGGGGGAATGGGGGGAAATCAGAGGGGGAGATGAACCA
>CM053616.1:5973499-6054410 GCA_028646535.1 Procyon lotor | reverse complement strand
TGGTGGAGGAGGAGGTGGTGGTGGAGGAGGAGGTGGTGGTGGAGGAGGAGGAGGTGGTGGAGGAGGTGGAGGTGATGGTGGAGGAGGTGGAGGAAGTGGAGGAGGTGGAGGAAGTGGAGGAGGTGGAGGTGGTGATGGTGGAGGAGGTAGAGGTGATGGAGGAGGTGATAGGGGAGGAGGTGGTGGTGATGACAGTGGAGGTGATGGTGGTGGACATCCTTGCGTGGTGCCTGATCTTAATGGTAGCGCTTCCAAAGTTTTCCAGTGGGCAAAGTGTCTGCTGTTCGTTTTCTGGTAAATATCCTTTTTCAAGTTAAGGAAAATTCCTTTCTATTCTTAGATTGCCAAGATTTTGTGTCACAAGCGGGTATTGAAGTTTATTAAATGCTTTCCAGTATCTGCTAAGATGAGACAAGTCTTTTTCTCACTGGGGGGACCCGGGTGCAAGCATCCCTTGGCCCATCTGAATGGGGTTGGGCTTGTCCCCAGCGGGGAGCCTCCCTCTGCCCTGTTCACTTTCCTGGTCTCTCCTCTTTTCCTCCCTGAAATGCAGACACTTTTCAAGGCCTGAAGAGGGTGAGGCATCAGAATAGAAATGATCTCCCCGTGCTGGGTCAGCGCTTTCTGCCTGCCTGACTTCTGCTGCTGTTTCCTGTACTAATCCCGGGGGGAGCACCACCCCCCCTAGCTTGTTCCAGACATAGCCTGAGACATTCTGAGGTTGCGTTAAAATGTTGGTGGCGGACAGACGGGGGATCTCGAAGCCTTGCATTCCTCTCCAGGATGCCAGAAGAGGGGTGGGGGGAGGTGGGGCGGGTGTGCGATGGGGGAGGAATTTTTTTGGGGGGGGGTTGAATTGGGGTGTGGGGAGAAGGGCCGGTTGCTGGGCGAAGTCGGTGGAGATGAATCATGTTCTGGCCTGAGTTGGTTATTGGCTAAAGTGAGTCCAAGTTTGTGGAATCTTTTTGTTTGAGCTGGAAGGGAATATGGAGTCATTGGGTCCAGTCTGCTCCTTTTGCAGAAAAAAAAAAAAAAAATAAACCTGCAAATACAGAGCGGGAGAAAGATTTGCCCAGGGAATGAGAATGGGTCTCTTTTCCCCCCTACGTTTTTCAGCACCTGTGGCCATAATGGACCTTTGGGGTCACTTCCCGTATCGTACACAGTTACTCTTCTAGGCTTCGGAGAGTGAATGGTGACTCCTTAGACATACCCTCTCTGAGCAAGGTGAATCCAGAGTGCCGTGCATGGCAGAGAAAAGGAACAGGGTGATGAGCTAGTGAGGAGGCACGGATGCGTTTCTACCTGAGCCGGGGTGGACAGGAGGAGGTAGTCCCCGAATGGAGCAGTCAGACTTGGGAAGCTCTGGGGAAAGGGGCCCTGGGCACAGGGGCCAGCAAGTGCAAAGGCCCTGAGGTAGGAATGAGCTTGGCAGGTCTGAGGGATGGCAGAGAGGCCACTGGGGCTGGAATGCGGTGAGTGGGGCAAAAGGTAGACAGGGAGGGCCTCAGGGGCCAGAGAGAGAGGTTCATGGGAAGCTTTGCTTGGCATGAGTACGGACTTCTCCGTCTGCCCTGTGGTGCCTGCTAAGGGCCTGTCCTGTGAATGAAGGAGCATTTAGTAAGCACCTACTGTGTGCCTGGTTGTCCCAAGCACTTTGATTGTGTGACTTCGTTTTGCGCTGTAAGGTTTTTTAAATGAGAGGGGCCCACGCTTGCCCGGGACCATGCAGTGTAGGCGGCCCTGACCCAGGCTCTCTCCCTGAGGCCCTCAGCTCCGTCAGCTTGGCTGGAAAGGGACTCGCCTGCACGAGTGGATCATCCTTTGGTTCGGCTCCCTAGCAAAAAGAGTGGGAAAGGTCAAGAGGAGACAGATTGCGGCGGCCGCCCAAGAAGCCTTGCCAGGAAGCAGGGCCACGGCGTCCCCAGCCCTTGGGGTTAGAATGGATGAGTACCCACTCGAAGGGAGATGGTCCCAGGGGCCCCGCTGTTGTGGGAAAGTGAGCAGGATTCTGGGGCTGCAGGGCAAGTGGGACAGAGTGAGAAGCTCCCACGAAGCTCCTTTGCCCCCAGATGGCAAACCCCATGGATGCCTGGAATTCCTCCATTGATGATTTAGTCATTGGGGGTAAGCCCTTGGCTCTTCTTCTTGTGATACGCACGTCTCCTTTGGAAAATGAGTGGGAAGATGGAGGCTTGAACCCAATATGGTGACAAATTCTAGAGATTGTAAGTGACAGGGGCCCAGACGCAGGGCGACTCTGAGTGGCTGTTTGATTTAGAGCTCCCGGTGGGATCAACGGGCACTTTTGTTGGGGGTACGCGGCTACCCATCTCCTGCCTCTGCCCAGTCCTGCTTTCTTACCACCCTTCCACAGGTGTAGGTACCAGGAACACTCCCGAATGAATACCCTTCATGCTAAGTTCCATCTCAGAGTTAGCTTCCTGAGGAATCTGGCCTATAACGATGACAGTGGTGGTGGTGATGATGGTGGTGGTGACGGCGATGATGATAATGGTGGTGATCATGGGGATGGCCGTGGGGGTGCTGGTGAGGGTGATGGTGACAGTTAACATTTATTGAGTGCTTACTACATGCCCAGCTCTGTGTTTTTTTAACTTGACCTGTGATAATGCATTCAATCCTCAATCCTATGACTTAGGAGCTAGTTTTCTGCTGAGTTTTCAGGAAGGGAAATCAAGGCTCCGAGAGGGTCAGTACCTGCTTATGGTCACATGCAGGGATCATGGCAGAGCTGGGATCAGAACCCAAGTCCCCAGGCTCCCATCCAGGGCTGCTCCCTAAGGCCCTGTGGTCCTGCTCAAAGGGGCGGGAGACACAGGGTTGTGTGTATGGTGGGGAGGCGTTTGGGCGGAGGGCGGGGTACAGCCCAGTTTCCCCACTGGGGCTTCCTGCGACCCATTGGCCCGAGGTACTGGGGGCAGGATGGGAGGCCCCTGCCACTTCTTTGGCCCCAGAAGCTTTAGGGCAGTAATAGTTGTCCTCACCCTGGGGGCTGTTTGGAATTATTCTGGGACCTGGTTTCTCTGGGGTGAGGCCAGGAGCTAGAGTTTTCCAAAGATAGCTGGGCGGGGAGGGAGGTGGTGGCCTCCGAGGCTGGGCCTGGGGGAGAGCCATGCCTGTGGTCGGCCGAGCACGGCGGAGGGAGCTTGCCCAACCAGCCGTGTGGGACAGAAGTCCCCTCTGTGTGTGTCCTGCACGGACGGCCCGACTAGGGCTCCACGGTGTTTGGAAGGCCGTGGGGCCAGTCTGGTGGCGAACACACCACAGGGCAGAAGCCTTGAGGTTCTAATATCTTAAAAAGAGTAACAGTAGTAGCAGCGGCAACAGAACGAGCGGCGGTTACTACCCCTAATGGGCGTGAGCAGAGAAGGGCGAGCAGAGGGTCGGGATTCTGGATCCGAAAGCCTTGGGTTCGGATCCCGTCTCTGTCACTTCCTAGCTGCGTGGTCTTGGACGTGTCACTTTACCTTTTAGTGTCTTCATCTGCAAAATGGGGTAATACTAGCATTACCCCATCCCTCCCTGTCCTGGGAGGAGTCCAGGAGCTCCTCTGTGTCAGCACCGAGCAGGCGGGCTTGCAGTCGTGGTCAGGGCTGAGCCATCCTGTGCGATCCTAACCGACACCGCGGCAACGAGCTCTACGTAACCCCGTGCTTTCTTGCGTGGTTTTATTTCATTGTCATGTCAACCTGACTGCGTAGGTGCTGTTTCCATTCTCATTTTGCAGGTGAAAAAGCTAAGGCTCGGGGTGCTTGAAGTCTCCCATTCAGGGTCCCACAGGCGCAGCCTGCGTTTGAACCCACTCTTGTTGGATTCCAGCGTGCCCGGCTCACTCTGTTTTCCCTGCTCATGCTTCCCTGTGTGGGGCGGCCTTCTCGGGGGAGGTGGCTTTTTAAAATTTTTTAGTTTTTACACGTATGTGTTAATTTTTGTTGACAAGGTAATATGTTCGGTTGATTTTTTAAAAAAAATTTCATCCATGTCATTAAATCCTATCCCGTATATATTTTTAATTTTTATTTTTTTATTAACTTATATTATTTTTTTGAGGTTGGCTGATTTTTTGAGGGTTGGCTGAGGGTTGGCTGAAGAGGGGGAGAAAGCCAGCAGATAGGCCAGAAAGAGCCATTGATGAGGAATGTACTCCACATCCATCTTCTGGTTGGGGCCGGAGCTTGTCTGCGGGGTCCCCCTCACTCTCCTAAGACTCAGTGGGACCTAGAAGTGTTCTGTCCTGCCCGTGAGGATGGACGCAGAGCCTGCAGTCCTGCCCCAAGTTTGAGGAGCCTCAGTTATCAAGAGGCACCTCTCATTTGTTTGGCATTCGTTCATGAGAGAGAGAGAGAGAGGGAACCGAGCAAGGGGGAGGAGGAGAGGGAGCCTACTGAGCAGAAAGCCTGATGTGGGGGCTCAGTCCCAGGACCCCGAGATCATGACCTGAGCCGAAGGCAGACGCTACCCGATGGAGCCACCAGACGCCCCTCATTTGTTTCGCTTTCAGAGAAGACTCCAGAATAGGGACAACTGGTTTTAACAGGACGTGCTTAACGTGAGGTTCTAAAACTGTGTGTTCTAATGTGGTCCCAAGTGGCCAAAATCCAGGAATAACATCTAGGAAAGGTTAAATTAGAGACATGGTCATAGTTGTGTGGTTCTTTGAAAGAGGCGGGAGGGGGATAGAGGACCGCAGCAGGGTACTAACCTACTGCTGTGCCGTCTGGGGCAAGTCATTTCACCCTCTGAGCCTGTTTCTCCATCCACCCACCCACCCATTGACCCCCCATCTATGTATCCCTTCACCTACTAACCTACCCACCCAGCATATATCCATCCACCCACCCACTCAGTAGGCGTTTTGGGAGTCCCCTAGTAAGTTAAGAACTATACCAGATGCTGGGTCCCCTAATTAAGACAGTGCCATGAGAATAATCTACACAATCATCAGCAGAAAACTAAATTAGGGACCTTCATGTGTGGAATGCTGTGCAGCTAAGAATGTGGCATGTCTATAGGAATGGAGAGGGAATGGCCTTCAGACATACAGTCCCAAGGAAAATAAACATGGCAGAAGTACACATAGTGTGTTCCCACCTGTGTAAAAAAGAAGAGAATGGTCTGTTTGAACACATGTATGTTTGGATTTGCCATAAGGATTTCTGGAAGGACACCTGAGAAACGAGTATCAGGGACGGCCTCTGGGGCAGGAGGCTGGGGAATTGGGAATGGCAAGGACACTCATATAGCACTCTTCCATTTCGGGTTGTTTGAATTTTGTTCTTGTAGCACATTACTTATTTAAAATAAAAAAACCTCCGCAGTGTCTGCATAATGATATGGAAGGACAAGAGAAGAGCAAATTACAGTGCTGTCGAGGACACATATGTGATTAAGAAGTATAGGGGACTGTGGGAGCAGAGAGTGGCACCTCGCTCAGCCTGGGACAATCTAGAAGGCTTCCTGGAGGAGGTGGTGCCTGAGATGAGGCTCCCAGCCTGAGCGGAGGTTGAGGGAAGGCATCTGGCGAGGGCATTCCTGGCAGAAGGAATAGCAAGGGGGAAGGCCTAAGGGAAAGGTTTGGCATCATGGAGCAAGTCCATCGATGTGGCAGGAAACGTTTGGATGACCGGGAGCCAGGGACAGGGTCACTTTTGTTTAGGAAGACCCCTGTGGCAGTCACGTGCAAAGTGGATCCCAGCTGTGAGGCTGGAGGCAGGGTGACCAGTGGGGAGGCCTAGAGGGATGAGGAAGGTCTAGACTGAGGCAGACGCTGGGGGTCAGAGAGGAAGGGACCAGGAGCTCTTTTGGAGATGGGCAGTGCCACCTGAAATCATTTGCCCCGGCTCATTTGCAGAGTGCACTGTGGTTCTCACCCACGCGCGTGAACAGGAAGCTCCAGGGGAGCTCTAAACACCATCGCCCAGGCCTTGAGATTTAGTGGGGTGTCGGGGTTAAATCAGGCTCCCAGACGACTCTGACGCATGGCCAGGTAAGGGCCCTCATGCTTGGTGGCCAAATGAATGGGTTGGGGCTCGCCCCGTGTTGGCGTATCTTCTTCCTTTAAAGGCTCAAGACCTAGGTGAGCCTCTGATGGGTGGTGGGTCGGAATCTTTGTTCTGCCAGAAGGCAACCAGGGAGAAGCCTGGGCTTTGGCTTAAGTCAGTTTAAATAGGGGCACCCGGGTGGCTCAGTGGGTTAAAGCCTCTGCCTTTGGCTCAGGTCATGATCTCAGGGTCCTGGGATCGAGCCCCATATCGGGCTCTCTGCTCAGTGGGGAGCCTGCTTCCCCCTTTCTCTCTGCCTACTTGTGATCTCTCTCTGTGTCAAATAAATAAATAAAATATTTAAAAAAAAAAGTCAGTTTCAATAACGCCCACCTCGGAGGGTTGTCCGAGAGGGAACGGACTACCAGCCTGAGGGCCTGGCGCAGGGCACCACATCTCCCTGTGGCTCTCAGAGCTAGCTTGAAGCTCATTGAAGGGTATGTGATGCCCTCCTGTGGTTAAAACTAGATTTGTCTGGGCAAAGTGGGGTCAGGGGTGGGGGGCTGGTCTGGAACGTAAGTCACAAAAATTCTTTAGCAGCACAACCGCGTATTTTGAGGTTTGGGCTGTCCTGCTTGTGACGTGCACATGGGCCAACTCTCAGAGGATGCTCGCCGGGGCAGAGAGGTCTCATTTTTTTAAATTACAAAGAAAAGCGGTGGGGGAATTGCAGTGTTGCCACACATGATGAAGCAGGAAAGGAGACCAGCTTAGCCTAGAGGGGCTGAAATAGTAGCGCACACCCCGCGCCGATCTGACGTGTCCCCACCCGACAGCCCTAACGGGAGAGTCTTAGGAAGGCCCTGCTCTGTGGCCCTCTCCACGGGCTGCTGAGCGAATGGCCTTTGAAGTTCTGTGCCCTTCTCCAGGACTCAGAGGACTTTTTGTCGTCCCCCCCGCCCCCCATCTCCCGTAGAGGAGGTATATTTAGGAGAAGAGACAGCCAGCTCATGCCTGGGCAAAAAAACCACCATCAGAAAAAAACACATCACATTTTTGAAGAGTTGAAGGAGGTTTGAGATGGTTAGCTGGTTCTCAAGGTCCCATGGGCCCACTCAGTGGGATTTTGGCTGATGCAGGACCCTGGGTACCTTGGAATGATAATGGCGCAGATGGGGTTCAGGAGGGACAGCGGGTAGAATGCTAGGCATGCCGGGGCCAGCGGTGGATGTTCTTTCAAGCTCAGGTCGCTGCGCACGGACAGATGGTTCAGAATGAACTACTCCGACGGCACAGCTGCGTGGGGACTGGACAAAGGCAGCGGCTTCCCGGTGGCTCGGCTCCCCCACCGGCCAGAACCACCCAGGCGGCCGTCGGAAGTCACAGGCACTAGAATCGCCTACAGGGACCCGAAACCAAGTGCTGGGCCTAGAAATCTCCACTTTCAACTGATCCCCCACGTGTGTCGTCGTCGTTTTCTTTTTTAAATCACACCGTTATGACCTTTAATGTACGAAATCTGAATTCCGACAGGGATACATACATAGCTGGATCAACTTCTTGGGTCATGGTTGTGGCTAAATTCATTTTTAATTTCAAGGTTCCAAGCGGCGAGGCCGGTTCTCTGAAGGCTCAACAGCCTTTCCTCCCCAGGAGAGGAGCAGCGGCTAATTCCATCACGGTGTTAATCACATAGGATTTTAATTACCAGCGTATCACTCTCGCACTAGATTGGGGGCCCCTTGAGAGCAGAAGGGCACATTTACTTTGCTGTGAAGTAGGTACCAAGTTATTTGCTACATGAGTAATATACATATTTCTATTCAAACTGCATATATTTATCTATAATTATTGACTGTTAATCTCCAAATATTCTGTAATGATTGAAAATCCTGACACTAAGGCTTTTGATGTAGCCTGTGCTTAGTCATTTTTAACATTTGTAGCTGAGGCATTTTAGGATAAAAGCTGGAACCTCTATACATAAACTAGTTAAGAACTTCAAATTCATCATCTGTTCATTTTTTTAGCTTTATCTTCTAGAAAATCTTTAGCTCTATTCTGGCTGCCGTGTACGGAGATCCTCCCGTCGGGGTGATTTTAAAAGCATCATTCATAGGTGAGCAGCTCGTCTTTCTCCTTTAGTGGCAGGAGGCCTTGTGCCTGTGTTCGTGCTGCTTCCCGTTTTGTCATTTGGGGTCGACCCCCCTCTGCGGCAGCCTCTACTGAAGGCAGATTTTGGTAGACTTTGAACAGTTTGTTCTGTCTGAGGCTCCACGTGCTTCGTGGCTTGCAAGACATAAGGGCCTGCCAATTCCACAGCGCCAGAGGGCGGTCTGGCTGCCACCGTGGCACTGGCCGTGGCTTGGCATCGCTGCCTCCACCGAGAGCGCAGTTCAGCCCAACCCAGGGGCTACCAACTCCACACCTCCACCGGAGGGTGCTGAGGCCGCCACCAACAGGCAGGCGGGTGCCCCCCAGACACAGGCCCCAGCCCCTCCCCGCAGCTGCTCCGTAACTTGAGGGGACTGTCAGAGCCAGTGTTTCTCAGGTTTTAGCGTTTCACAAACCAGTGAAATTACAAAAAGAATATTCTGGACTCACGTTGATTTGTCTGTTATTTTGCAAAGCACAAGAGACAGAGATGGCTCTCTCCTTTCACCTTTGCCCCATTCCATAAACCGTGACATGTCTGGCCGGCTCTGCCCGTGGTCCTTATTGTCCGGTTTGCTCAGAAAGGTGGCATGTCTTCACAGTCCGGCATCTGGGAGCCCCAGAGGGCTCTGGCCAGGACCCTGGGGTGAGCGAGGGATCCAAGAGACAAGGCTTATCAGAGAAAAACATGGTCTTACATCCTTTTATTATATATATATATATATATATATGCACATCTGTTTTATGTACAATAATTGGTTCTATCAAATAATCATACCACGGCCTTCTATTGGTAATCTTCCCCAAGATAGTTTCAGGTGAGATTAGATATTTGTGCACTTTGTGGACTACCGCACTTAAGAATTTGTGACTGATTTCAGTTAGAGGCCATGCACACAATTCAAAATATATACAGACGGGGTTAAGGCGCTAAGAATGGGCTGAAAGAAAGCACAGGACTTGGAACAAGTAAACTGTGTATTTTGCTGGCATGGGAGCCCCCACGTGACCAGCAAGCGCTATGCGTGTCTCAGAGCTCTTTCACTGTAGTGGGGGCGGGGGCTTCTGAACATCTGTAGTGATTGTGCGGCGGGTGGACAGACAGCAGGTCTGACCTGCTAGATGCTTCGCTGAGAGCTCATTTCTTCTCTGCCTCTCCTTTCGTGGATTCTTGTTTCAGTTTGTAATCTGCTAGGGCAGCCTTGATTGCATCTTCGGCCAGCACTGGAAGGAGCACAAGGAAAGAGAGCCTCAGTGTGTAGACTGTACAGAGAGAGAGGGTCTTGGGAATCGCATCTTTAAGAACTGGAGGACAGCGGTGCTAGAAAGGGCTTATCAGAGCCCCCCAGCTGGTGGGGTGGGGGTCAGGAGCAAGCCTAGGAAGTCAGCCAGCCCTTTCCTGAGCCCGATTACGCCTGCCCGTGGCTTCAGGGGCAGACTAGGGTTTAAATACCTGGGATTCTGGGCTAGTCCCTCAGCCTCCTGGAATCCCCTTTCTGTTTTCTAAAACTGGGACATTCTTCCCTTGCTGGGTGGTGTGAGGGCTTCATAAATCGACACGTCGGAGGGCCACAAGAGATGTGAGTTCTCATCTGCCCCCACGGAAGGCAGGAGTAAATGTGGTGGCGGCCGGCTGAGCAAGCGGGTGTAGCGTGGGTCATGCCACTGGCTGACAGGTGGCAACTGCCACATCCTCTCGAGGGACCCCAAATTTGAAAACTTTTACCTTGGAGTCAATTATTACAATGACTATGGGGGGAAATAGTAAGAGCTGGCAGAGAGCAGCAGCTAAAGGTTGCGGTACCCAAGAAGGCCAAATGAAAAGGCTGGGGGTTTTCTGAAAATGTCGACAACCTATGGCCTTTATTCCTGGGTACTTGGAATCCCAGCTCAGGTGGAAAGAACTCGGGTCTTGGCAGACTTCCCGACGATGACTCTGTTACCACGTCCCTGCCCCTCAGTGCCCCTGTGAGTCTTACTCTGGCAAGAGGCCTGGCTCTCTGCTGAGTTTTAACTAATTTGGTCAGTAAGTTAAGGCTACTGTTTCTCATTCCCTCCTTCCCCTAGAAGGTTGAGAGAAGATGGAAAACGCTTTAGATTTAAGACAGAGGCCAAACCGGAAAGCCAAGTGTAAGGCTTAAGGCGTCTGGGCTTTCTCTTAGGACAGCGTACAGGGGCGGCTGCACGACTGGGCTCAGTGGTTCTGTACACACTAGGCAGACTATATACACAATAACAGCACCTGGGAAGGAAGTGGTCACACATGCGACAGAGAGGATTGTGGCCGAAGCTGAATTATCTCCTTTACTGGTCCAAACTTGACTCCAGTGGGGTGGGAGCAGCACAGATTCTGGAATCAAAGGCTGGAGCTTGGGGCCTGGCTTACTCACTTAGAAGCCACGTGATGGGGCACTTTAAGCTGAGCCCCGCTTTCCTGGTCTGTAAGAGGGAGAGATTATGACACTGTCCGTGGACTAGAGGACATTTCTGGACTTAGAAGTGAGGCCACGAAGTGCTCGTGTGACGCCCAGCACACACCACCTCCTGTAAGACCCTCCTGGAGACGGGCTGTGAGACCCGGGGGCTTCACCACTTGGAGGTTAGGGACTCCGCGACCAAGACGGACTCGCCTTTACTCTGAGCAAATGCCAGTTGGTGCCGTTACAAAATCACTCCCAACTGTGCAAGCTCGTTGGCATTCTGAAGCAGAAACTTACTGGAGCAGTGCAGTTTCACGGGGGGAAGACAGAGCTCCTTGGCGATGTCTGTGTTCTTGATGGTCAAGGCTTCCTCCACCTGAGAGGCATATATAAGAGAGCAGAAGTTCTAGTGATGCTCTAACTTGAGAAATAGGCAATAAAAAGGGAAGGCCGAAGAGGCCCTCGGGATGGGGAGGGAGGACTTCCATCTCACCGCCCCCAGGGACATGCACGCACGCATCAGGGCTGCAGCTGGGACTCTGCAGTGTGGAGTACGCACCCCCACTGCTTGGCTGGGGTCAGTGAGGCCGGCAAAGACACTTCTACAAGCCAGCCACTGAGACTTCCCTTAGGGGTCTGCTTCAGGCCAGTGATAGGAATCTCATGCTTTTTTTTTTTTTTTTTTTTTATTTAAAGGCAGTGGTTCCTGTTCTGGTTTTGTCGGTATCAGCTTCAGTGAGGTCTTTATACCAAATATCTAGAATAAATCCCTTCAACTAGAAATGCTGAATGGTATCAGGGCAGTCAGAGAGGTGGCACATAGGCCGGTGGCACTTCAGCACTTGGCAGTGGCACAGACTGGTCTTGGGTTCATCCTGTGCCAGAAGAGAATCTATCTTGGCCAAACAGACTGGAAAGGATGCCCTGAATTTGCTGGAGGGCCTGAGGACACATGAGGAAGGCCCACGTGGAATGGAGCCCTACTGCCTTAAGGAAAGCCGGAGTTCCCCATCTGTCCCCCAATTTTCTGATTCTGCTGACTTCAAGGATAATGCTTCACATTCTGTTCCTAGTGACTCAGACGGGAGGACCTCAAGGTCAAAGGAAGGCCCTCTTCCTCCGCTTTCTGATCACAACTCAAAGGCCAGATCCTGGGAGCACAAGTGCCTTGTCTCACTTCTTTTCCAGAGGACAGGTCTTAACAAATCGCTTCAGAGGCTCCTCCTCCAGATTAGGTTAGGTCTGTGCTTGCCCAGGGAGCTTGCCAGGCAGAAGGCCCGGAGCCACAGGAAGCAGGGGGCATGTGGCCCAGCTCACAGCATTGCAGTAGAGCCGCCCAGCGCCCCACGCCTCTGTGACTCAGCCCCCTGAATCTGGCCCCTCAGGGCTGCAAAGATAAGCAGCCCTGTATTTTGGCTTTTCTGAGCGGTTTTAATGAGTGGATTTTAGAAACTCCAGCTCTTCCCTGGGTTTGGGACCTTCTATCTCTGCAGCTGCTGGGAAAGAGGGTTTGGCAGAGAGAACACAAAAGGTGTTCCAGCTTCTCTCATTTCTACCCTCAGAGGGCCTGCCGACCAGCCACCCGGATCATTGTTCTGGTTTATTTGTTCGCTTTGCTTCCATCTTTGGTGTTTTTGATTCTTTAATCCCTCTTTTAGCACAGCCTAGTTTATTTCATGGATCCTTATAAGCCACCTGCGATCCTTCCTGTAACATGATGGGAGGAAATAAACAAGAACACAAACCACAATATAACCTCTCCCACCCTTAGACTCCTAAGAAATTTTAATCAGCAACCTTGGAGAAAGCCATAGATTTCTTTGCTGTTCTTTCCTGTTAGAGGGGGGAGGTGAAGATTTTTTTTCCCATTTAACTAAAAACAAAACTAAACGGGTGCCTGGATGGTTCTGTTGGTTAAGCGTCCAACTCTCTTTTTTTTAAAGATTTTATTTATTTATTTGACAGAGAGGGAGATCACAAGTAAGCAGAGAAGCAGGCAGAGAGAGAGGGGGAAGCAGGCTCCCCGCTGAGCAGAGAGCCCGATGCGGGGGCTCGATCCCAGGACCCTGAGATCATGACCTGAGCTGAAGGCAGAGGCTTTATTTAACCCACTGAGAGCCACCCAAACGCCCAAGTGTCTAACTCTTGATTTTGGCTCAGTCATGATCTGTTTATGAGATCAGTCCTGTCTTGGGCACTGTGCTGGGCCTGGGGCCTACTTACAACTCTCTCCCTTTGCCCACCCCCCAAACAAAAAACAAAAAAGCTCTAAATACTGTCCAAAGCCCTAAACAGAAATGATTGACAAAAAACCCCAAAATAAAAAACACTTAACAAAAATTATCCATAATCCCCAATGTGGAGAATTTAATCAAAACTTGAGTAGGAGAAATTAAATTCTTAGGATATTTTGAAAAAATTCAGCTCCCCCCAACTAGACCCTTCCCTTAACTCAGAGGCAGGTTTGTCAGGAATGTGACAAATGTCAATCTGTAAGCAAACTTACCGTCTTCCCTTTTACCCATTCAGTGGCTAACGAGCTAGAGGCAATAGCGGACCCACAGCCAAACGTTTTAAACCTGGCATCCACAATCTTCCCCTTTTCATCCACTTGAATCTAGAAAAGAGACAAGAGTTAAGCCGTGGTTCCTGATGCCACCTCATAAAACCTGCATTGATGGGGGTTCACTGGGGCTCTCCCCAAGGGCTTTGGTCTTGCTTTCCACACCCTAAGTTTTAACATTAATTACTGAATTTGCTTTGTCACAAAGGGCTTGGTGATGAAGAGTTAAATGTAGGAATGATCATCAGAATGATACAGGCCTACCGGGTAAAGATAAGCTGAAAAATATGCCCCTCTCCATTTTTGGTTTTGTAACCCTAGTCTGCTTTTTGGCTATGAAGTTCTGCTCTTGGCTGCTCAATCTGCATCTTTAAACACTGGGAGAGTCTGTAATAAAGATCCCTGGTTAGTGCTTTTTAGTTTGGCATGAAATGACATCTGGTGGTTTCCTCCTGCCTTGTTTCTGTTTTCCAAGATAGGCAAGGAGACCTCTGACAAGCTCCCCCTCACCACGATCAAGTAGATGTGGACAAAGCTACGGTTTACTCAAAGTGCCAGTCACTACCTTTGTGTTGTTTCCAATTTGGGGGAGGCTAGCTATGTGGCATTTCCTGTCTCACTGGGGATTGCTAACTGAATGCTTGTGGTTTTCCTTTGCTCAGTAAAATTCACAAAACTTTCTACTTAGCTGAAGTTGGAATTTAAGCTGATAGAGTAGAAAAGTGACACCAGAAAGGGTCAGCACAGTGTACAAGAGAACTAAGATTCAGTCCCTACCTAATAATTGATAACTTTGAACCATCTAATCATCTCATAGGAATTCAGGTAGAGACCAAATGAAAAACGGTGCCTGCAAATGCTCTGTAAACAACGAAGCCCTGTATGAGCAAAGGGATTACTGTCGTTACCATTAAAGTCGAAAACCAGCAGTACCTGCAATTTCATTACATCACCACATGCTGGTGCCCCCACCAGTCCAGTTCCAACATTTTTTGATGTCTTGTCAAGGGACCCGACATTTCTAGGATTTTCATAATGATCAACAACCTGAAATGAGAAGGTTAAGAGAAACCCAATGATCACTCTTTTTTGGTACTGGTCTCCCCAACTTGACGGTAAGCTCCTTGGAGTCAGCGAGCTGAGCCTGGCAGGCAGGCAGTCACTAAGCATCAAACATCACCTGGGGAGGAAGGCTTACACTTATGTCAGTAAGACTTTATGACTCAATCTTTTTGTACCTCTTCTCCAACTATCTTCAGAAATTTGAGTTACTGGAGAAAAATCAGCAAAATCATGTCTTAAATCCATAGGGTTGTTTTTTGTTTTTTTTTGTAAGAATTTATTTGGGACTGAACAAGAGACAAAGCACAAATGGGGGGAGGAGCAGAGAGGGAGAAGCAGACTCCCAGCTGAGCTGGGAGCCCAACCTGGGGCTCGATCCCAGGACCCTGGGATTGTGACCTGAGCTGAAGGCTCTCCTGCTTAACCGACTGAGCCACCCAGGCATCCCTCCATAGGGTTTTTAAATCACAATTACCTGATCTTTACCACCTTGGTCATCAGATTTGGGCTCAAATAGCATTTCTAGTATTTCCAAATAAATCCACCCTCAAAGGATGATTACTATTTTTTTTTTAAAAGATTTTATTTGTTTATTTGACAGATCACAAGCAGGCAGAGAGGCAGGCAGAGAGAGAGAAGGAAGCAGGCTCCCTGCTGGGTAGAGAGCCCGATGTGGGGTTCGATCCCAGGACCCTGAGATCATGACCTGGGCTGAAGGCAGAGGCTTTAACCCACTGAGCCACCCAGGCGCCCAAAGGATGATTACTATTAAAAATTAAAAAAAAAATAAGTATGGTCAAGCATATTGAAGGATTTCCCAGAAGTCTCAAGGAGAATGTTACACAAGGAACAATGCTGTGGAATGTGTCCATTTGTATATGATAAAACAGTAACCAAAAAAAAAAAAACAAAACAGTAACCGTCCCATTACGGTATTTCAAGGCCCAGAAATCACTCTGGTAGAGCAGCGCCCCCTGGTGGCCGAAAGGCTGCTAATCCACGTTCGTTGAAGGTGTTTTGTCAACAAAACACACCCCTAGGTAGGGGAGGGGCGAAGTCCCCGGCGGACCAGCTGAAGCCAGAACAGTATCTATTCAAACTGGCACACAGAAGGCTTTAATGTAACCTTGAGGTTGTTTGCCAGTCAGCCTTAAGACCAGCCTTAAGTCTCCCAATCTTCCGGTCTCTTTTCCCGACCATGGATTTTGATTCCAAGCCCAAGGGCCTACATGATAGTACGTCATCTGGACTTTCTGCCCCATGTTGTTTTACCACGTTCTTTAGTCGTTTCCCGAGTGGAAAAGTTTCAGGTCTAGGGGAGTTTATGCCCTCGGAAGGCAAGGGCTGCAAACTATGCGCCTATTCCTACTCCGTAACAACGTTATCTCCCACCCACCCCCCCCCCAACAGGACAAAATTAAAACATTATGACAGTTGATTACATGTCCGGCTTCACTCGGAGGCTATGAGTTCCTACAACAGTAAGTGCACCGTAAATGATCTCCATGTGCTGGGCACCATGCCGAGGACTCCACAAGCACGATCTCGTGTAGGGGAATGCAAGAACCCAGATTACAAATGGGGAGAACAGGTTCATCGCAGAGCAGGGACTTGGCCAAGGTCATTTGACTAGGGCAACGGCCTCGCTGAAGCCGGAGCCCGCGCCAGTGTGTCTGTCCCTGGAGTCAGGCTGGCAGGTCATAACAGGGCCCTCCTTCCCGGGCTGTTGGGTTTTGGGGCACGAAATCGCAATCGGCTGGCCCCACGGGCAGCGGTTACTTTTACCCGCGCAGCGAAGGAAACCTAGTCTAGCCCAGTCGCGCGAGGGGGTGGTACCTACCCCCGCCCTAGTGGGAGCTCCCAAGGCAGCGCACACCCTGCGGCCACTCCTCCCGAGGTGCCGGCTCCGCTGAGCGCCGGCATACCTGGGTCCTCTCGCCGGTCCTCGCCTTCCCGCCCCCTTGCCAGTGCCGATCCCCCGCATCCCCTCATCTGCCCCTACCTTCTTGTGATAGAGCCGGGCCGGAGCCGACAATTCCCGGGCAGGCAGGCGCGGGCTCCGCAACAGCAGGGCCGACGCCGCCCGCCTCAGACGGCCAGCTCCAGCAGCCGCCATCTTCCGGGCTTGCGCCTGCGTAGGCCGAGCGCGAGACGGAGGGGAGGAAAGCGCCCGCAAGTCGGTTCCTGGCTTGGAGCGCGCACCCTTTTACGTCACCGCGACTTCGCGCCTGCGCCCTCCCCCTCCGTGCACGTGTCTGCCTTTGGTCCGGCCTTGGCCACGCCCCGCCGGGGGTGGGCGGGACGCCGAATTGAAAGACTGATGTTGGGGGGTTTGTTAGGAGTGCTGGGGGTTTTGGATCTGGGGAGTGTCAGGCAGGAGTGGGGGCCCGAGTTTGCGTTCACAAAGCCCACCCACCGCTAGAATGCGGCGTAGTGGATAAGCCAGTTTACTTTTCTCAACCCGATTCTGCCGTTTAGGAGGTTGAGGGTCAGAGAGGTTTAGTAACTTGTCCAAGGTTGCCCAGACTCATTTGAGATTCAAGCAAGGACAGTTCTGAGTTAGAATCCAGATTCTACTCTTTCCCGGCTGTGTGGCCCTAGACGAATGACATCATCTCTTTAAGCCTAGATCCTCGCTTTTGTACTAATTCAAGGGCAATTCATGGAGCAAGTGTCCTAGTCTAGGCGCTATACTAGGCTTTGGGGGATCCAACAGAAAGAAAACCGCATTAATTCCTTACATAATTAACCTTGCTAATGAGGGAGAAAGGCAACAAATAATATTTTCCTACCTCAAAAATGGGAGTTTAATTGAGGAAACGAACACGCCATACCCTGATTTTTTTTTTAAAAAGTATGTATGTATATGTCTACAACTATTTCTCTTTTCATAAAGCAGCAAACTGACATATTTATATGACCAAGGCCTGGAAATGAAGAGCTTCTAAATAAACCCTTAGTAATGAAATGTACTAATACCGGCTTGCAGAATATGATTTTACAAAAGAAAAGTCACACGTGTATTTAACGCTTACTTAGGCACCAGGTATTACATAAAGGGGAGGAATCTCTGGGAAATAGGTTTTTCTCGTGAGTGGTGCAATCGATCCATCCCCGGGGACTTGGGAGTTTTCTCTGCGTTTGCGGTTCAGTTGCTGGGGAGACTGAACCACGCGCCTGATCCGGCTAGGCGGTTAGGAGGGCATTTATTCCAAGATTCCTTTTGACCTTCTCAAGATGGCGCCAAACCCTTCCCTTCAGTCATCACTCCATGACTTCCTCTACGGCCTCCACTTCCTGTGCAAAGACCCAACCTCTGTCCGAAGTTGCGACGGAATACGGGCCGTGTTGGGGAGTTCTTATTCTGAGAGAACTTCTAAACCTGTGTAAAAGCAATACTAAATTTCACGCATTCCGAGACTTTTCCCGTCGTTCGAGGTTCACAGTTTCCCTTGCCGTCGCAAGGAGAGCGGGGTTTTGGTCAGGCGCACGCAGCGGACAGCTCCTACTTCAGCGGGTCTTCGGTGGCCGAAGAAGACCCGGGAGTCACTGGAAGTGCAAGATGGCGACGGCGGCTGCAACATCGGCTTCAGAAGCGGAGGCTGAGCCCAAGGCCGGGCCCACGGTGGAGGGCGAGGAGGATGACGTTAAGACGGCTAGGACGAGGAGGAAGGTGTTGTCGCGGGCCGTGGCCGCTGCGACGTACAAGGCCGTGGGGCCGGGGTGGGACCAGCAGGAGGAAGGCGTGAGTGAGAGCGATGGGGACGAGGAGTACGCCATGGCTTCCTCCGCCGAGAGCTCCCCCGGGGAGTACGAATGGGAGTATGACGAAGAGGAGGAGAAGAACCAGCTGGAAATCGAGCGGCTGGAGGAGCAGGTGGGTCCGGGTCCGGGGCCGCGCGGCGGGCTCTACCTCAGGTTGCCGGGCCTCTGCCCTTCTCCCCGGTTTCCGGCGGTAATAAAGCCGCCAAGGCCACAAAACCGCTATTAATCATCACCGCTCCCGTCATTTGAGCGTTTATTGCCTGCCGGGTGCTTTGCAAGCGTTATCCCATTGAATCCTCGCAGCGACCCAGGGTAGGAAGTAGTGTATTCCCCGTTTTACGGGAGGAAATTGAGGCTTCTCGTGGAGGGAATTCTCTAGCTGAAGATTACACTTCTGCAAGTAATGAGCCAGGCCTTGAACTTTGAAGCGACCCCAGAGCTCCCGCTCTTAACCACATAGTAAAGTTATGGTCATCAATCGCAATAAAATTGTACTCACAAGAGAGTTGTTTTTTTTTGTTTTTTGTTTTTTTTTGGTTTTGAGGAGCAGTGCCCACAATGATGGACTACGGTGTGGTAGACAAAGCAACGACCGTGACGATGATAGAAATGGGACGGTAGAAATCTCAGCATCTGGAGGTTGAGGCCCCAGTTTTAGCTAGTCCATGTTTGTGTGAGCTTATGCAAATTTCTTAACTTCTCTGAGCCTCCGCTTTCTCACCTGTAAATTGGGAGCAACAAGTTCTGCATCACGTAGTTTAACAGTAATTAATAGACCAGTGCCTTGGCACCTATTGGTACCTGATCTCTGATTTGTAACTCCTGTGTAATCTAGGGTCTCAGCAAGAAATAGGTGGTCCATTCAGATTAGGATAATTTGAGGGAAGGTTGATAAAAGGACTGCTTTGTTTCTTAAAGTGTGGTCAGAGACATCAGCAGTGGGGGTGCAGTACCTCAGAGCTAGTGACTGCGGGACTTTGTGTCTGCTTTTAGGGCTGAAGAGATGAGGGGAGAAAACCGACCAGTTTTCTGAATAGTTGTGTGGAGAGGGCACCTGAGAGCAGGTGAGACCTTTAGTCAGGGGGTGCAGCCCCAGCTTCCCATCAGGGATTGTGGTGGGGGAAGGAATACCCTGACCTCTCCCTCTCTCCAAACATTTGCTGGTTCCTTTTGCTGGAAGCAAGAGAGCCAGAAACTCCCTGGATGTGGTCCACACAGGAGGGCACAGGACAGGGAGGAGAAGGGGGTGGCTCAGTCAGTTAAGCATCTGTCTTTGGCTCAGGTCATGATCCCAGGGTTCTGGGGTCAAGTCCTGCATTGGGCTCCCTGCTCCGCGCGGAGCCTGCTTCTCCCTCTGCCCCTGCTCCCTGCGCACGTGCACTCTCACTCTCTTGCAAAAATAAATAAAATCTTAAAAAAAAATTGGAAGGGCAAACAGAAATCGAGAACATTCTCGTTTTAGCAATGAGGAAACAGGCTCGGAACAGATGATGAAATGATTTGCCTAGAGTCATTCACAAGGGGAATTGAATTTATCAGGGTTGTCTGTGGACCAAAAGCCACACTGATAAGAAATCACTTGGTGATATGAAGTTGTTAACCTACCTTACTTAACCTTGCTGGGTGTGAGATTCTGTATAACGTCCTCTGTGGCAGTGATACTTTTGTTGTGACATAGTGATGATATCCATTGGTATCGCTTGTTTCATTCATCTTCACATTTGAATGTCAGAGGAGCCCAGTTGGGGTAGGCAAGTGGTTACCTTTTCTGCTTTTTAGAAATAAGTACGCCAGTGTTCACCCAGACTTTTTATTCATTCACAAAGTGCAGTGTAATATAGGATGCCAGGCTGACTGTCCCTGTCCTGGTGGCAATCTGTGCTTCTGACTTTGAACCTTGGGCTTTTCCACAAGCCATTAGCTCACTCCTCTGTGAGTCAAGGGAAATAGGATTAGCTGTTTGAGTGGAAGGGGAAGCTTGGAAGCAGAAAGATTAAGTTCTTGGTGAGAGTAACTAGCAAAAGAGCAGGATAGGTCAGAGCAGAGGTCTCTTGGCTACTGGTGTCCTCCTGTTACCTGCCCTACCTCAGGTCACAGAAGGTGGCTTGGAGGTCACACAGTGACCACAGTGATGTGATTTGAAGAGCCTCTGGCTTTATCAAGCTTTTTGTCATGGGCTCTAGAGATTGATTTTTCCAATTTGTCCAAACCTCCCCCACCTCATCCTGATCCCATAGCCTCTAGTTATGCTAGAGGCTGCTGTCACTGCTCTTACGGTGGACTGTAAGGATGGATGATGTCTGGACAGGCCTCTGAGAACCTCAGCCTTGTCATCTCTGCAAACTCCAGTTCTCTGAGTGTACTGTATGGAAGCTTGAAGTTAGTTGTGGTTTCTGCCCTTGTAACAAAAGCAAAGATTTCGCGTTATCTGTGTTTGTGTCCTGAAACCAGAAGTGGCACCTCGTGGTGTCTTGTAAGTTATTCCAGCTCCCTGAGCCTGCGGTGCCCTAGGTGGTCGAGACAAGGGTCGCAACGGTGCCTCACCCAGTTGTGGAGCTTAAGTGACCCACACTTATGAAGCTCCTGGCAAATTTGACACAAAGTAGGTGCGGTGCTGGGGCCCCCTCTGCGTTCCCCGCCCTGCCTCGGGATTCGGTGGTTGTGTCTTCTGGAGCAGGCCTCTCGTTATTTCTCCACCACTGGTCCGGGTCCAGGTTGTTAGGGGGTCAGGAAATCAGCACATCGTTGTGTGCATTCGCTAAGCAGCCTCTTTCTTTAAGTCATCCTTTGTTGTTAATGATGTTTTGAGACCAAAATAGACCAGTATATGTGCTCACTTGTCAGTGCTGAGCGAACTCTGTGGAAAGTCTCATAAATGCATCTCAATATGAATTTAAATACACATATTTTTGGAGCACCTCTTCTTATTTAATGTGTTTGTTATTCGGGCCTAGAAATCAGAAATTTAGACCAAAGGCCATCCTGGGAAGCAGTTTCTCTTCTTCATTGACTTTTATACCTTTTTTTTTCTGACCTACACGTGGTATTCATGTAAGGGGCGCTTGTATACTCGTTAGTCACTCTAACTAACAGGACTGTCCCACCCTCCTGCCTGCTCCAAAACCACCTTCAGACCCAGGTGAGTTGAGAGCAGTGGGTGACAGGGAGAGCCTCTGCCTCTTCTTTAGCAAGAAAAGTACATTTGGGGCAGACTTCACTTCTTCAGTTGGCGTTACTTGGGTGCCCGCTTGACGGTTTTGAAGCATCAGTGCGTCCTGACAGCCCGTTGAGAAGCAGAGGTTTACTCCGGCTCCTTCCTGGTACAAAGGAAGAAGTCGAGAACCAGGGGAAATGGGAACGCATGTGTCCGGACCTAGTCCAGTCCTTTTTAAACCCATCATGTAATCATGGGATGGGCCCAGCTTGTTAAAAATTTATATATTATGAGCAGAAGAACATTGCTAAAAGTCTTCAGGTAAAAAAAATTTTAGGTCAGACTCTTGCCTATCATTGAGTATTGTCTTTTTGCATGTAATCTGATACGTACAAAGCAATTCACGTCTGTAAATTGTGAAGTGTGGGTGATCAGGTGAATATTACTTATCCCACCACTTGATCTAAGAGTTAGAACTTGATCAGTACTGTTGCTCTTACTTAATCAGCTTTTCCCCTATTCTGTGGCCCTGCTTCCCCTCTTTAAAGCCCAAGTGACTACTTTCTCAAACTGGTGTGCTTCCTTCTCTTTTAAACCGTGTATATTTTTATCACCTACACATATATCCCTAGGTAATATATGGCCCAATTTTTCTAATTTTTAAGCTTTTGGAAAGTGTATGATGAGACATGCAATCTTTTGGGACTGCTTTCCACGCAGCAAGTGTGTTACTGAGATTCCTCCGTGTTGCTTGTGGCTGCAGTTTGTTCATTTTGCCTCCGGTATGTTTAGTACACCATTGGGTGGGTGTCCCACCCTTTATCAGTTCTTCTGGCATTTGGATTGTTCAGTTTATTTTATTTTATTTTTGGTCTCTTTACCGACAAGCTACAAGGAACATTGTTACTGTTGAAATGTGCTGTTATTCGACGTGTATAAGGATTTCTCTGAGTGTTTTTCAAACTGGGGTAATGGTCATGGGTGGTGAATTCATTTTGATAGATGGAACCAGTGCTGTTCTGTCACAAGTTTTCTGTCTGTATGGGTCTGTTTCTCCAGGGTCTTGTTCTCTTGGTCAGTTTCTCACTTCTATGTCATTTCTAGGGTCTAACTCATTGTTACTAAGACTCGCTACCTGGTGAGACAGGTCCTCCTCTGTGTATACAGTACCTAGTGTCTAGATTATTGAGTACATTGTCAGAGTGTTAGTTGAATGAAGGAGAGGGAAATACTCAGTGCTGAAATGTTGTGGCAGATGTTGGAAGAGTAGACACTAGTGTTCGTATGTATACTTAAGGGAACCCCATACCCCAGCTCATTAGAAAATTTTTTTTAAAAAATTAAGCTTTTCATTTTGAGATAGTTGTAGATTTCCCTGTAGTTGTAAGATTCTGCAGAGATCCTAGGTACCCTTTACTGGTTTCTCCCAGTGGTAACCTTTTGTAAAACTATAGTATAATATCACCACCCAGATGTTGACGTTGATACAGTCAACACAGATCGGTTCTGTCACAAGGGTCCTTCCCATTGTCTTTTTATAGCTACAGTTCCTGACCTCTGGCAACCACTGATCTGTTCTCCATTTCTATAATTTTGTCATTTCAAAGCTGTTACATAAATCGAATCATGTAGTATGTAATCTTTTTGGATTAGCTTTTCTTATTCAGCATAATTCCCTTTAGATTCATCTGACTTGCGGGGGCCGCTGGGCGGCTCAGTCAGATAAGCATCTGCCTTTGGCTCAGATCATGGTGCCGGTCCGTGTCCTGGGCTCAGGCCTCATGTCCAGCTCTGCTCAGTGGGGAGCCTGCTTCTCCATCTACCCCTGCTTGTGCTCCCTCTCTCTCACTCTCAATCAAATAAAGTCTTTAAAAAGAAAGATTCGTCTAAGTTGGGTACATGTTGTTCATTTCCTCTTTCTGGCTGGGTGGTATTCCACAGTATGAGTGTCACGGCTTTAACCATTCACCATCGAAGGATGTCTGGGCCGTTTCCAGTTTTGGCTACTAGGAATAAAGCTGTTATGAACATTCATATACAGGTTTTGTGGGTACATAGGTTTTATTTCTCTGGAAAAATACCCAAGGGTGCACATGCTGGGTGATGTGGTAATTGTGTGTGGAATTTATTAAGAAACGACCTACTTGTTTTCCATAGCTGCCGTACAAATTTTACATTCCCATCAGCGGTATGAGCAAGTTGGTTTTTTTTTTTCTTTCTCATCTTCTCCAGCATTTGGTGTTGCCACTGTTTTTTATTTTAGTCATTCTAGGTGTATAATGATATCTCATTGTGGTTTAAATTTGCGTTTCCCTGATGTTAATGATGTTGACTACCGTGTGCACTCATTTGCTGTCTTGTGTCTGCTGCATGTACCTGTTGGTTCATGTCTTTTACCCATTTTTTAATTGGATTCTTTGTTTTTTACTGTTGAGTTTGGAGTTGTATCTTTTAGATATTTTTCCTTTGCTGGATATGTGGTGTGTATATATTTTTTTGAAGTCTGTAGCTTGTCTTTGCATCTTCATTAGAACCTTTCATAGGGGCGCCTGGGTGGCTCAGTGGGTTAAAGCCTCTGCTTTCGGCTCAGGTCATGATCTCAGGGTCCTGGGATCGAGCCCCGCATCGGGCTCTCTGCTCAGCGGGGAGCCTGCTTCTCCCTCTCTCTGCCTTCTTCTCTGCCTACCTGTGATCTCTCTCTGTGTGTCAAATAAATAAATAAAATCTTTAAAAAAAAAAAAAAAAAAAAAAGAACCTTTCATAGAACAAAAAGTTTAAGTTTTAATAAGGCCCTAACTGGTCTTGAATTTATATCATGAATGGTTGTTAGAGTTTGTCAAATCCATTTTCTGTATCAATAAATATCATGATTTTTGTTTAGCCTATTGGTCTAGTGGAGTACAGTGATTGATTTTCAAAAACTGAAGTATGAACTCACCTTATGTACCTAGAACATTCCACTTAGTCATGGTGTGTGATTCTTTTTTACATTAAATTTAGTTCTGTAAGTTTTCCTCTCCATACTGGGGTAACCGTATCCTTATTTTGACTTGCTGTATTTTCATTTTCATTCAGTTCTACATATATATTTTTTTAAGATTTTATTTATTTATTTGACAGAAAGAGGTCACAAGTAGGCAGAGGGGGAAGCAGGCTCCCTGCTAGGCAGAGATCCATATGTGGGGCTCGATCTCAGGACCCTGAGATTGTGACCTGAGCCGAAGGCAGAGGCTTAACCCACAGAGCCACCCAGGTGCCCCTCTACATATTTTTAAGTTTTTCTCAAGACTTTCTCTTTGACCCTTGGATTATTTAGAGGTGTATCACTTAATTTCCAGATGTTTGAAGATTTCCCTACCATTACTGATTTCTAATTTAATTTTGTTGTGATTGGAAAACATATTCTATATGATTTCACTTTTTAAAAATTTGTCAAGAGTTTGTCTTACAGCCCATGATTTGGTCTTACTATATCTTCATGGGTTCTTGAGGAAAAAAAAAATGTATTCTGTTACTATCAGGTGGTATGTCCTATATATGTTAATTGGATCCTGTTGGTTGATGATGCTGAGATTCTTCTGTCTGCTTGCTGAGTTTTCATCTAGTAGTTCTAGTTGCTGAAATGGAGGATTTTGAAGTCCCCATTGTAAGCATATGTGTCCCTTTCTTCTTTTAGCTTGAACAACTTTGCTTAATCTATTTTGAGGGTCTGTTGCTTGTTTCATACACATTTAGGATTGCTTTGTCTTCCTGTGGGTTGATCCTTTCATCATTTTGTAATGCCCTGTTTTATCCTTGGTAGTTATATTTTCTCTGAGGTCTGTTTTATGTGATATTAATATAGCCAGTTCTTTTTTTGGACTAATGTTTATGTGGTATCTCTTTTTATCTTTTTACTTTCAGCCTTCCTGTGCTCTTGAATTTGAAGTGAGTTTCTTGTTATCAGCATATGGTTGGGTTGTGTTTTTATCCACTCTCCCATTCTTTGCCATTTAATTAGTGTATATGTGTATATATATATGTATATTTTTAAAGATTTTATTTATTTATTTGACAGAGATCACAAGTAAGTAGAGAGGCAGGCAGAGAGGGGGAAGCAGGCTCCCTGCTGAGCAGAGAGCCTGATGTGGGGCTCAGTCCCAGGACCCTGAGATCATGACCTGAGCCGAAGGCAGAGGCTTTAACCACTGAGCCACCCAGGCACACACACCCCCTTTTTTTTTTTTAAGATTTTATTTCCAAGTATACATATTTTTAAAAGATTTATTTGTTTACTTTATAGAGAGAGTGCACAAGGGGAGGGGTAGAGGGAAAGGGAGAGAAACAAACTCCTCGTTGAACACAGAGCCCCATGTGGGGCTCAGTCCCATGACCCTGAGATCATGACCTGAGCTGAAATTTAAGAGATTGACTGACTGAACCACCCAGGTGCCCCTTAATTAGTACATTGACAGGGAAGCTACAGGTTACAACAGATTTGTGAACTCAGCCGAGCACAGTGGTGCTAGGGCCTAGCTGCAACAAAGAAGACATGTTTTAGACAATACTCATGTGTATGGGCAAAAAACTCGACTGTATTTGTGACTAATTGTGTAACAGGTTATTTTAGTTTCTGTTCTGTGGAAAGTGTAAAGCATTCCATCAAAGGGTTTTAATGTAGATTTTTTTTTTTTGCACCCATGCTGTTGATTGCTAAATGTAATAGTCTGATCATGACGCTGAATAAATGTGTCTTTAAAAAAAAATTAGTATATTGAGACTATAAACATTTAAAAGATTTTATTTGTCAGAGAGTGTTGCTTGCACAAGCAAGGGGAGTGGCAGGCAGAGAGAGAAGCAAACTCCCCGCTGAACAAGGAGCCCGATGTGGGATTTGGTCCCAGGACCCTGGGATCATGACGTGAACCAAAGGTAGATGCTTAACTCACTGAGCCACCCAGGTGTCCCAAGAGCATTAACATTTAAGATAATTATTGCTGTGTTAGGTCTAAAGCCTAACATTTCATTTTATAATTTTCTATGTGTTTCCTGTTTCTTATTCCCTTTTCCTCTTTTCTTGCCTTCCTATGAGTTACTTGAATATTTTTTACGATTCTATCTTGATTTATTTTTAGCGTATTGCTTTCTATAGTTTCTTAGTGGTTGCCTTGGGAATAGTTTATTTGACTTACAAGGTATCTGTGTTCTACCACTGAATAAAATAGAAATCGTCCTTCCATTTAGGTCATTTTAGCATCCCCACTTTCAAATATCATTGTTTTGAGTATCAAGTGGTCCTAAAATTTTTGTGTCAGTTTTCACATACAACTTAGAAAACCCCTGAGAAGACTCATCCAGGATACTTGTCTGGATTTCCTGCTTTCAGCTCTTCCTTCCTTCCTGATGCTACAAGATTTCTTTCTTTTTTTTTTTTAAAGATTTTATTTATTTGACAGAGAGAAACACAGTGAGAGAGGGAACACAAGCAGAGGGAATGGTAGTGGGAGAAGCAGGCTTCCTGCTGAGCAGACAGCCCGATGCAGGGGCTCTATCTCAGGACTCCGGGATCGTGACCTGAGCCGAAGGCAGACGCTTAACGACTGAGCCACCCAGGCCCCCCTACAAGATTTCTTTTATCATTTCCTTTCTCTTCCTTTTGCTATCTTTAAGAGAAAGTCTGCTAGTGACAGATTCTTTTAGTTTTCTGTTGTCTCAGGTGTCTGATAGCTTTTTAAGCAGTTATTTTAATTTATTTTAACTTCTAGTTTGAGAAGTTTCAAATATAAAAATAAATCTCTAATGTACCTGTCACTCAGCTTCAACAGGTGCTATTCTTGTTCCTCCCAGTTGGGGTTTTCCTTTTTGCTGTTTTTGTTGGGTAAAAGATCTTACCTACACAGCTGGCAGGTGCTAAAGCACGTTACTAATCATGTTTTAAGATCCTCACAAGAGCCTTATGGACGAGACCCTAGTGGTATCACCATTTTACAGATGAGGAAATGGAGGCTTAACAAAGTTCAAGACTTGCCTGAGGTCACATTTGGTGTTCATTTCATCAGAGTGTTTACTCTATTTCAGGAACAACCCAGCTGGGTTCTTACAGGGGCTGGAACAGAGTGGAGGTGCTTTGTGTTTATTAGAGAAGGCCTCGTTTATTGATTTTTCTTCCTCTTCCTGGGGGGTAAATGTGACCTTACAGTTTCAGTGGCACTCCCAGATAACACATCTCTTTGGTTGGTAGCAGACGCGTGCGTTGTCACCAGTAGTGAAAAATGCTAAGTTCTTTTGATGGTGGCGTTTTAAATTTCACCTTGTGTTCTTTTCGTCTTAGCTGTCTATCAACGTCTATGACTACAACTGCCACGTGGACCTGATCCGGCTGCTCCGGCTGGAAGGGGAGCTTACCAAAGTGAGGATGGCCCGCCAGAAGATGAGTGAGGTCTTTCCTTTGACTGAAGGTAACGCGGCAGCAGTGGGGTTGCTTTTGTAAACACAGAGAACCGAAGAGTATATCTTCTGTTTTCAGTGCTGAAACTGGGGTGTGTTCCTTACAGAAATGTGGAACATAGAAGAAAAGCCATCATCCGGTGCCAGTGATTTCTAGTTTTCCATCTTTTAGGTTTTTTTTGCAAAACATAGTCCTGATCATGTAATACTGACTCATGTTTTGGATGCTGATTTTTTTTTTTATCCTGCATCATGATTAAACTTTTCCCATATCTGTTTCCCATTCCAGTGTTTATTTAATCCATTTTTTCAGCACCAGATAATTGTATTATAGTTAAACTTTTATAAACAATTGTTTAAAAAGATTTTATTTATTTGACAGAGAGATCACAAGTAAGCAGAGAGGCAGGCAGAGAGAGAGGAGAAAGCAGGCTCCCACCTGAGCAGAGAGCCTGATGCGGGGCTCAATCCCAGGACCCTGAGAGAATGACCTCAGCCGAAGGCAGAGGCTTTAACCCACTGAGCCACCCAGGCACCCCTTTATAAACAATTTTTAGTGTAAATGTTTCATACCTTGTTTGTTACATGGTAGTTAGGTATTTATATTATTTATACTTACTTATTTGAAACAATTACACTGTGTGTCTTGTAGACCAGTCCTTCCTGAATGTTTTTAATTGATCTTTTAGGGAGGAATTGGAGAACACTGGTCCCAGATCCATCTCTGTCCCCCTCTCCCTGCCCAAAAGCATAAGTGCTGAGTATAGGAGCTGAAATCAGATCGCCCAGATTCATTCCCGACTGTACATCTTACTGGTTGTGAGACCTTAAGCAAATTATGTAAATATTGTAAGACTCAGTTTTCCCAGCTATTAAGATGGGGCCAAAAGTCATTTCTACCTTATAATACATGGATTGGATGAGATATTTTGTGTACAACTTGGAATAAATGCCCTAGCATGTTGTAAATGCTTAGATAGATGCCATCGTTATTCATTATTATGACTGTCACCTACAGGAGTTTTAAAAAGATTGAACGAGAAACACATGTATGTAAGTACCTAGCAAAAACATAAAATGCCCAACAGGTATAGGATATTATGAATTAATTATTTGATTTTATTTGGAAGCATAAACCTGTGTGCTTGGTAAAAGTTTTAAGAAAGGAATTGAATTTCTGTGAATTGTAGCAGGCTGTATAAGCTGGGTGAAACGTGTGTGCGCGGGTGACTCGCAGTAAAGTCCCCGCGTTCATCCTGCCCTTTGGTGAAGGAGACGAGGATGCAGGAGGTGCTGTTGTCTTGCAGAGCTTTGGTTGGAGTGGCTGCATGACGAGATCAGCATGGCTCTGGACGGCCTGGACAGAGAGCACGTGTACGACCTCTTCGAGAAAGCTGTGAAGGATTATATTTGTAAGTTCCCTGTGTGCTTTTTCGAGGTGTCTGCGGATGTATCTGTCTCTGCTGCCCGGGGTGGCCTCGTGAGGGGTTGCTCCTCAGAAAGGAGAGCGTTAGTCCAACAGTAGAAGAATTTGAGTCTACTTATTCTCATTGTGCTTTTCTTTCTCTCTTTCTCTTTCTCTCCCTCCCTCCCTCCCTTCCTTCCTTTCTTTCTTTCTCTTTTTGAAGATTTTATTTATTTGAGAGAGAGGGATTGAGAGGGAGCATGAGAGCTGGGTGAAGGGCAGAGGGAGAAGCAGGCTGCCCGCTGAGTAGGGAGCCCGATGTGTGTGACTTGATCCCAGGACTCCAGGATCATGACCTGGGCTGAAGGCAGCTACTTAACCCACCGAGCCACCCAGGCGCCCCTAAAACTTATTTTAAAATAAGTATAGATTTATAGGACTTAGAGGTTTATTTATAGATTTATGGAGAGGTCCCATACTTCATCCTGCTTTCCCCAATATCTTGTAACTAGATAAAATCAAAACCAGGGATCTTAGTGCAATGTGCATGTCTGCTTCTGTGACATTTTATCCTACATGATGATTCTTGTAACCACCATTGCAGTTGAGATACAGAACGTCCGTCACCACACAGGTGTGCGTTGTGCGTTGTCTGCTCGTGTTGAAGTTTTGCCAGCGCAAGTGAAGCATAGACACCTTTCTCTCAAAGTTTCTTTACCCTCTCCTGTTGATAGTATGATTCTCTAAATATGCTCTTTACCTACGTTTAGGACACATCAGAGAATGCTGTGGACAAAATGTTTTTAAAAAATATTTTAAAAAATTTCTTCTTTTTAAAATTTTTAAATTTATTTTTTAAAGATTTTATTTGAGAGAGGGCACACTTGCAAGTGGGGGCAAGGGGGTGGGGAGGAGCAGAGGGAGACAGACAAGCAGGCTCTGGGCTCAGCTTGACCCCAAGATCATGACCTGAGCTGAAATCGAGTTGGACACCCAACCTGCTGAGCCACCCAGGTGCCACCCCCCCAATTTCCTTTTTTTTTTTTTTTTTTAAGATTTTTTATTTATTTATTTGACAGAGAGGGAGAGATCACAAGTAGGCAGAGAGGCAGGCAGAGAGAGGGGGAAGCAGGCTCCCTGCTAAGCAGAGAGCCCGATGTGGGGCTCGATCCCAGGACCCTGAGTTCATGACCTGAGCTGAAGGCAGAGGCTTTAACCCACAGAGCCACCCAGGAGCCCCCCAATTTTCTCCTTTTACATTAAACATCCTTCTTCCATATCTGGTTGGTTTTCCCCACTGTGGGCATTTCCCCCTGTGACAGGCACTGGAACTTGAAGATAGATTGCCCTGAGGAAGAGAATTTTTTATGTGCTTTTACCAGCCAATAGAATTGATCAGTTTTTATTTTTTATAATCCAAATACTGAAAATTACAGGTGTTCTGTGAATATGAAATTGCACCATTATGTGCTTTTAGTATTCTTGTGTCTGCTCCAATCTGCCCATGTGGCTTCTTAGAATCTCTTGACAGTTCCAAGGGCAGTGATGCTCCCATGTTTTGATGATCCAATCACCCCTTTGTGAAGGTCTCAGTCATCATTAACAGCACCTCCCCACACTAATGTTTTTTGGTCCTTGATGGTTTGCAGTCACCCTGCTGTGGGGCCACCACTGTCAGTGCTGAGGTCAGTGTGCCTTCCTATTCCCCCAAGTGTTTCAGGGCTGCCAGGGGTCTGGAAGCCAGATAACTGAGCTTCTCAGATTAGGTCTATTACAGTGGTTTTGAATGGAGGCCCGTGGGGTTCTTAGGTTAGTTTCAGAGGCCCTAGAGCATGGGAATTGTGTCCCTTGTTTTGTGAATGTTCAGAAGCTACTTTGGCCTGCTTCAAGAGTCGCATGCTCTATCAATTGAGCCAGCCGGGCATCCCCTCTTCCTTTTTTTGTTTTGTATCCCATATGGCTACTCTGTACTAGTAAGCTAAAACAGAGTAGCTAACAAACTTTGGCTAAGTTCTTTGAAATAAGCCCATATTAATGAAAAAGCAGTCCTTAGGAAAACATACAGTAGTTGTCAAATCAGCTTTAAGTATTTTCTTTTTTTAAAAGATCTTATTTATTTATTTGACAGAGAGAGAGAGATCTCGCAAGTAGGCAGAGAGGCAGGCAGAGGGTTGGGGAGGGGTAGCAGGCTCTCCCTGCTGAGTAGAGAGCCCGATGGGGGACTCAACCCCAAGACCCTGAGATCATGCCCTCAGCCAAAGGCAGAGGCTTTAACCCACTGAGCCACTCTTTTAAGTATTTTCATTTTACAAGGTTAATGGATAGACCTGTGCAATATTTTCAGATCTCTGGAAAGTGACTTAATGGGCAAAATGCGTGCAGTGGGAACCATTCCTAAAGAGTTTAATTCATTAGTCTGCTCTTAAAGCCGCAGGGGTGAGTATATAAAATTTAAGAAGAAAGTGACAAAAAAAAACCAGGGTGATCGGGTTTTTTCTGTTGTTGCTGTTTAAACATCACTACAAAGAGAGTCTTAAAATGAGGACTTCTGGTTACAGGATTGGTGGTTTTAATTTGTTTTTTGACTTTGACCAGAAGTCTTAAAAAGATTCAAAAGTTAAAAAAATTCTAAGCTTTGAAATCTTTCTGAAAATACTCAGATTTGTAACTATTTTCATTGAATTTTTTCATTGGATTTTCATTGAATTGCTTCCATTTTAATAAGTAGGCTTTTTAATCATGAGAATATTACATATTACGTGCTGGCATATTCTATTTATGCAGTAAAATCACAATAATTGTAACCTAGTAGAGACATTGTTTAAGATATACTTCCCTTTCCAGTTGTGGTATTAGTAACATATGTACATTGGGATGCTTGTTGATGTGCTCTTGCCTTTTTGCATGAATGAATACTGTTTTGGTGGGCATATTTCTTTTGTGATACAGTGGAACAAAAGTTTTGGTCTTTGGGTATTTCATATCCTGAATTAATAGAGTACTTCTCTTTCTTAGGTCCTAACATTTGGCTGGAGTATGGCCAGTACTCAGTTGGTGGAATTGGTCAGAAAGGTGGCCTTGAGAAAGTCCGTTCTGTGTTTGAAAGGGCGCTCTCGTCAGTTGGCTTACATATGACCAAAGGACTCGCCATCTGGGAGGCTTACAGGGAGTTTGAAAGTGCCATTGTGGAAGCTGCCCGGGTGAGTGTCCTGGTCTCTGTGACCAGTGCTTGCCTTCGAGTAGTCGGGGCTGTCTTTGTAAGTGGCCTTGGAAGAACACAGTTAACAAAATGGTCCTCTCCAGTCCCTTAGTGGGTGGGCAGTAAAGTCAAGTCAGTAGTGTTTGTGGAACAATAAGAATGATTTCTTTGACTAAAAGCAGATGATCTTGTAATTTTTCTGATATTTAAAAATACTGCTTCAGTTACTGGTTCCAGGTGAATATATAAGAACAACTATGTTGCTCAAAAAAAAATATGTATATTAGTCATGTCCAAGAATAACTGCAAGAAGTGTTAAGAGATTTGACCCCATCATAATTGGATTTCTTTGAACTCTGATTCAAGGGTTGACAGTCCCCTCCCAGTGTTCCTTCTCCCCCCCGTGTGTGTGTGTGCGCGTGCAGAGTTACCATCTGCCCCATGGAGCCCTCTAATAGTTAGATGGTCATTATTAAAGTAGCCCAGCCCCTTGTTGATTACATCCCTATTGAAAATCTGCAGTGGTGCCTCCATCTTACCCTGACAGAGGCATCATCGGGGCTGACTCCTTTGGCTTACATTTGTGGCTCTCCAGCATCAGATACAACCCTGTGTGGCCTCTGCTCCCATGCTCGGCTCGACAGTCGTGCACTTGCTGTCTACTGTACTTACACTGTTCCTTCGACTGGGCGTCTGTTTCCTCCTCTTACTACGTCAGGAGAGCCTGTAGATGCCTCCCAAATGCCCGCTCCTCCAGGAGTCTTTGCTGATTTCCTCCCTTCATAACAAAACAGCCTTAAAAACCAGCTGAAGGAAAGCAGTAGTACTTTGCTACTTGTGATCTTTCTTTCCCGATGTTTACGTTCTGCTTCATTGTAGTCATTTGTGCATTTATTGTCAGTATATACATTTCTGATACTCCTTTTTGCTTTTCACCCAATCATAAACACTTAGTAGCAGAGACGAATATTTTTGTGCCTCTTTGCAGCATTTGAGACAGTACCTCATGTATCAGAGGTCATATATATTTTTTTTAGTTTGAACTAAAAATTTTGTTAAAATATTTTTTTGTAGTAGGAAGGACTGCAAAGTTTGTCATTTACTACAAATTTGCTTCTTTAGCCCATAGCTGACTTCCTTTCCCCTTTTGACCGGGAACAAACCTTTGATTCACAGCTGGAGAAAGTCCACAGTCTCTTCCGGCGACAGCTGGCGATCCCACTCTATGGTAAGAGAAACTGACCTGTCGACAGCCGGCTCTCCGTGGTTTTTAAAATGCTTTGGGGTATGTCCTGTCATTAGGTCTTTCCCACCATCCCCACAGGATGTTGCTGGTGTTCTTACTCTCACTGGAAAGTGTCACTGTGGACGAGGCCTTGGTAAAAACATACCTTGAATTGTTAATGGTCAAGAGGATTGAGGGTCAGCCAGCAGAATTAGAAAAGTCAGACTTCCTGACTCGCAGTTTTCTCTATTAAGACACTGTTGGAGAGATGGAGTTACTATAAGGAATAGGGAAGCTGACCCCCTATGTTTTCTGGGGAAACTTTATTGAGTAAGAACTCCATTGTGAGCATTTTCTCTTTAGCAGTAACCTCTTCTGTATCAGGATGGGGATTTCCCCCAGGCTTATAGCATTCTTCTGTGGGGGTGATTGGTTCAGGAGCACTGTTGATTGGAAGTGTTCATACCTGAATTTCTTGGGGGTTTGGTAAGGATTTTCCTGTTTGGGTGAATATATTTTGGTAAGGTGAGCCTTGAAACTGGAGCTTGAGCATGAGCCGTGTCTGGAGGATTTTTCTGGGCATGGGGAGAGTTTGGTGCTGCCATCTTGTTTGTGCTTTAGGTGTGGTTACACATTGTACACCCTTGGCACCTCTGGACAACTGCTTGAGCCCAGATGTAATTTGTCTTTTTGCTTATTTGGATTTGATTTAACAAATTATAAAGTGACTTTCCAGTTGAATCCTTGGGGGACATGCAAAAAAGGCTAGAACTGAGCAGCCTGCAGGTTTCATCTCAGGTACCAATGTGACGTGGGATGTAGTAGAGTGAGTAGAGCATGTACTTGAGCCAGACTGCCTGGTTCAAGGCCTTGCTCTACGGTGAACTGCAGACAATTGATGTAACCCTCTACTTGCGTTTCCTCAACTGCAAAATGGGGATCATGATGGAACCTATTCCCTAGAGTTGGGAGGATCGGATGAGTTAGTGGATGGAAAGTTTAGAACATAGGAAGCACTAGGTAAGTGTTGCTATTATTTAATTAACTGATCGATTAATTGGTAGGGCAATTCCCCGGGGGAATTGCTTTGAGACAGAATCTAAGGTCAAGTAGAAGATTCAAGTGTAGGAGTTGCTGTGGTCACTGATGCGGGAGGGGCTGGCATCATCCGAGTCTCAGGGTTTACTCTCTGGGTTGATAAAACTCAATGGCAAGACCTATGGGGCTGAATCCATCTTTCAATAGATATGGAAGCCACATTTGCAGAGTATGAAGAGTGGTCAGAAGACCCAATACCAGAGTCGGTAATTCAGAGCTATAACAAAGCACTACAGCAGCTGGAGCGATACAAACCCTATGAAGAAGCACTGGTAAGTGTTGGCCTCTTTACAGTAAACTTCTCGCTGCTAATTTTTCCCTAATCAATAGTTGCATCTTTAAAATTTGTTTTGTTGTGAAATCTATAGAGTGTATAAATGTGTGCGTACAGTTTACATACTAATAATAAAGTGAACATCCATGTACCCACCACCCAGGTTAAGAAATAGAACATTGCCAGTACCTTAGAAGTCTCCTATGTGCCCCTCTCCGATTGCCTCCTCTTCCCTCTCCCGAGAGGTAATCACTTTCCTGACTTTTGTGATAATCGTTCCCTTGCTTTTCTTTATAGTTTTACAATCTATGACCATATCCTTGATTAATATATTGTTTAATTTTGCTTGTCTTTGAGCTTTTATGTAATGGAATCATGCTGTGTATTTCACTGAACATGTTTTTGGGTAATACTCATATTGATAAGTATAGTCCGTTTTCACGGCTCTGAAGTTGTATGTGTGTGCCGCAGTTTATATGTCTGTGTTCCTAGCTGGGTCGTTTTCCACTTTGTTGCTAGGAGGAGCAGCATGTTTCTGGCCTTTCTTGTTCATGTCTCTTGGTGCACATATGAATAGAGTTTCTCCAGAGGGTATCCCTGGGAGGAATTGCTGGATCAAAGGATGGTGCTGAACTGTTTTCTGTGTTACCGATTGACACTCCTGCCCAGGAGTTCTTGCGGAACCGAGGGTTCTCCTTGGTCTCTCCGGCCTTTGATACTGGCGTAAATATTAGCCACTGTGATGGGTCTGACCTCGTAGTTTTAATCTGCATTTCCCTGATTGCTCACAAAAGTTGAGTGTGTTTTCACATCTGTTGGCCATTCAGATGCCCTTTTTGTGAGGTGCCTATTGAAGTCTTTGACTCATTCTTCTTCCGTCTGTATTTTTTCTAATTAATTCATAAGAATCCTGGATCTTAATCCCCATTTTGGTTGTATTTATTGCAGAAGCTTCCCTCAGGTTTGTGGTTTGTCTCTTTAGTTTTTTAATGGCATCTTTTGATGAGCAGTTCTCAGTTTGAATCTAATTGGGTTTGTCATTCTCTTATGGTTTGTGCCTTTGTTATGCTTAAGAAATCTCTCCAGGTTCCAAACTCATGAATATTCTTAGGTCTGTGTTCTTCCAAAAGTTTATAGCTGTGTATTTCATGTTTAGATCTTCATATGGAATTGATTGTTGTGTATGGCGTGAGGTGGGTCCAGTTTCATTTTTCCATACGAGAACCATTTGTTCCAGCACTGATTTTGATAATTCCATCCTCTGCTCATTGATGTGCTGGCCCACATCTGTCACAGATTAGCTGTCCATTTGGGTGTGGATCAGTTTCTGGGCTTTCTCTTCTGCCCCACTGGCTTATATTACACTGGCCTAATGATAGTTTCATTAAGTTTTGCTCTTAGTAACATGAATCCCATCCATGTTGTTCCTCTTCAAGAGTGTCGTCTTCTTTAGTTCTTGATAGTTGGATTTAGAATCAGCTTTTCAGATTTTATTTAAAAACCTGTTGAATTTTATATTGGAATTGCACTGATCAATTTGGAGAAGAATATACATCTTGGAAATATTGAGTCTTCCTATCTATGATGTGGTATAGGCCTTTGCTACTCAGGCCTTATCTTTCTGTAAAGTTGTATAAATTTATAATTTCATCTGGTCTCTTGAACACATTTTTAGATCTATTTCTAAGATTTTCTGATACTGTTGAAAATGCCACCTTTTTAAAAGATTTGCTTTTCTAATTGTTCTTGGTATGTATATTGTAATTTGTCTTTTATACTAATTTTCTTCTCTGTTGAACTTTCTAAATTCTTATTAATGATCGGTAGATCTTTTTGGATTTTAGATTTTCTGTGTTGACCAGAATATTTGGGGTTTGACCATAATATTGTTTCTAAGTGGTGTTTTTCTACCTGTCTTGGTCTTAGAATACTTTCAACTTCATTTACTGTGCCTCAGACTTATACTCTTGTTTTCTTGTATTTCTTGTCCTTCTGTTTGACCTGAAAGGCATCTTTGTTAAAAGTTCATGTTGCATTATACAGCCCCAGCTTACTTCCATTCACTATGTGCATTTCCCACTTCCTTTTACTCTTCTTTCCTGGCATCCCGGAGCTTTCATCTGGAATCATTTTTATTTTGCTTCAGGTACACCCTGTAGAGTCTCCTGCACTGGATATTTGCTAGTAACAGATTTTCTCAGTCTTAATGTGAAAAGTTCTTCACTTTGCTCTTCTTAAAAGTTCTTTTCTCAGGATGTGGAATTCTAGATCGACAGTTGTGTGTCCTGTTTTTCCAGCTTCTGTTGTTGCTGTTGAGACGTCAGCTTGTTTGACGGCTGTCTTTGTTTTCTCTCTGGCCCATTTTAAAATTTCACTGGTTTTGCTTGATGTCCCATAATTTCAGTACAGTAGGTCCAGGGGTGGATATCTTTGTATTTATCTTTTTCATGGTTGGTGGGGCTTCGTGGCTCTGTTTCTGCTATCTCATGGTATAGTGAGAACAGTGACTTTGAGAGCCAGGCTGCCTCAAGTTTCAATGTTAATCTCTGCCAGTTACTGGCTCTCTGGCTTTGAGCTCGTTCTTAGCCTCCGCGTGTTTCAGTCGCCTTGAATGTAAGATGGGGATAATAATGACACCTTGCTGTGAAGATGAAATCCTTAATGTAACTTACACCAGCAAAAGCTTAACCTTCAGCTAGATTTTGTCCTTAGTATTTTTTGTGTCTTTGCCAGTTTGCTGATGATTTTCATGATGTTTTCATACTGAATCCAGCAGTTTTAGTTGTTTTCAGTGGCAGTCTTTCTGGGTAACCAGTTTGTCATTATAACTAGAAACTGAGACTAAGACATCATCTTTCTACTCAGAGTATGTGGGCTCTCCTGCTGCCCAGCCGGTGCTCCCTCTCCCTTTTTCACATGTAAATGACTGGTAGGTAGTTGTATTTTCTAAAGCCTCTTTAATGAAATTCTCAGCTAGTTCATTTTGTTAGGACCATTAGTGTAGTGTGGCTGAGGAGGAAAGTTGAGTAGGGATTTGGTCTGAAAAGAATCTCGATTGTAGGTCTGGCTCAGTAAACATTTGGCCTAGCCTCTTTCATGTTCTGCGCGTCCCTGCACGCCAGCGGGAGCTGCTGTCGGAATGAAGGCAGCGAGTCGCTCCAGCGCGGTTGTGTTCACTCCACTCAGTAGGCTGTTTTGGAGGGGCGGCTGGCCATGGTCCCTGGCAAAGGTGTTTCTCTTTCGTTCAGTTGCTGATGGATGCTCCCATCAGAATCCCCCTGTGGCCTAAGGGTGGGTTTGGAAAAGGGTTTATGGAGCCTTTGGAACTGTTGCCATGAAGAGGCACCGTGGACTCTTAGTCTGCCCGCCACGTTGTAGAGCCCGGCATGCCAGCGGTTCTGAGAATGGGGACGGGGGATTTTTAGTGATGTAGCCAGGCTTGCCAGAATTTTGTATGAAGATATGTTGTGCTTCCTGACAGTGTCAGGTAGCTCATTTCACCCTTATTATGCTTCCCCTTTGCCTTAGTTGCAAGCAGAGGCGCCCAGGCTGGCTGAGTATCAAGCGTACATCGACTTTGAGATGAAAATTGGTGACCCTGCTCGTGTGCAGTTGATCTTCGAGCGTGCCCTGGTCGAGAACTGCCTCGTCCCAGACCTGTGGATCCGCTACAGTCAGTACCTAGTAAGACCACTCGACTCTTTGAGCTTCTCTCCTTTTTACCGATTGAGAACCTGTTCAAAGAAAATAGCAGGAGTGTTAGGAGTTAGTTGAACCACCCCTCTCTGCTTCCTCATTTTCCCCTCGTCCTCCTTTTCCCTCTGCCAGCTCACTCAGGGAGGTCTTCCAGTGTTCCAAGTCATTTCAAACTGACCCTCACTGTAAAAAAATTGGTAGTCTTCTTACTGAGGACTTTATGACAGATTAATTTTTTTTCTTTTAACTTTTCATTATGGGAAAAAAACATAAGCGTGAGAACATAGATTAGTAAGGTGAAACCTCGTAGGCCCATCACCCAGCTCCAACAGTTAACTCATGGCACTGGTCTAGTTCCGTCTGTGTCCTTAATCTTCTTTCTTTTCCATGTGATTTTGAAGCAGATCCCAGAAGTTACATTTCATTGGTAAACATTTACTTATATATATCTATAAAGATTTGAATCAGGATCTAGATAAGGTCCATCCATTAGGACTGGCTGATGTCTCTTCAGGCTCTTTTCATCTGTTGGGTTCCCTCTCTACCTCTTTTCTTCCACCTCAACTCCCCTTTGTCATTTCTTTGTTGAAGAAACCAGTCACGAGAGGCATTTCTAAGGAAATTGGTCAGCCGGTTGTGCTGGAGAGGTCTCACGATAAAGTCTGTAACGGTAGCACTTTCTCTCCTAACTTTGGACTTCTTTATTGTAGGATCGGCAGCTGAAAGTAAAGGATTTGGTTTTATCTGTACATAATCGTGCTGTTAGAAACTGTCCGTGGACGGTTGCCCTATGGAGTCGTTACCTCTTGGCCCTGGAAAGACATGGAGTTGACCATCAAGTGATTTCTGGTATGAATGTTTTTGTGGGAAGACTCTTAAGCTTTCTGTCCCAGGCTGGAAACCTAGTGCTTTGACAGTTATTAAATGAGCCTTCCTCTGGGTGTTAGCTTTGGGATATTGGGTGTTAGTGACAGAAAAAGCCCTAAGTGGGAGATAAACTGACTGATTGTAAGCTTTTAACATGCTAACATTCATTGTGATTTCCGGGAAGTTGGGGTCTTTTCTCCAAACTTATTGATCTGGGATACTTTTAGAGCAGGGCATCTTTCTAGTACAAAGTTCATGTAAATCCTGGAGGCTCTTTTTTTTTGGACATTTCTCTCTAGCTCATTTCACTTTATTTCCCTCATTATTAAGTCATATAGTATTTGATAGTAGAGGTTTTTATAACAATCTTGATAATTTATATTAACTTCCTTTTGAATTGGTAACAAATCCTGGCTTGTTCTTCAATTCCAGTGACCTTTGAGAAAGCTTTGAGTGCTGGCTTTATTCAGGCCACTGATTATGTGGAGATTTGGCAGGCGTACCTTGACTACCTGAGGAGAAGGGTTGATTTCAAACAAGGTATTTAAATTCACGTGTCAGATTCAGTTCTGAATTCTTTCTCAACATGTCTTACAGTGAGCTATTCCAGTTGCCCAGATACATCATAATTAGGCAAATGATGTAGACCAGCCGTTGTCAGCTGGTTTCCCCTAGAAATTTTCACTTCTTAAATCCTTAAATCCTGTTGTGAATTGTAAGGGAAGGTACTTAGGGTCTTTATGTTCTATACCAGCTCCTGTCAGCACTGTCCGTGACGTGCTATTTGTTCATTGTCTTTCTCCCCAACTACGTGATGGGGGCAGCACTGGCAATTTTATTTTTTATTTATTTATTTATTTTTAAAGATTTTATTTATTTATTTGACAGAGAAACACAGTGAGAGAGGGAACACAAGCAGGGAGAGTGGGAGAGGGAGAAGCAGGCTTCCCATGGAGCAGGGAGCCCAATGTGGGGCTCCATCCCAGGGCCCTGGGATCTGACCTGAGCCGAAGGCAGATGCTTAACACCTGAGCTACCCAGGCGCCCCATGGACTGGCAATTTTAATTCCGTGTCCCCAGCCCGATGCCTGGTGCCTAGTAAGCTCCCAGGAATTTCACTGTAGGATAAAAACAAAAAACAAAAACGGTATGTGGTTTCATGAAGCCAAACCTCTCTTGCAACTTCTAACAGACTCCAGTAAAGAGCTGGAAGAGCTGAGGTCTACATTCAGTCGCGCCTTGGAGTATCTGAAACAGGAGGTAGAGGAGCGTAAGTGCGGCTTCACCCACTCCTTGATATAGTTGTCTTTCCTCTTCTTGGTGGAGGTGCCTTCTCTGTCAGAGGCTCTTTGTCTCTAAATTCTTTTCTAATTTTGGCTACTTCTCTTCTTGAAGGTTTCAGTGAGAGTGGAGATCCTAGCTGCATGATCATGCAGAACTGGGCTAGGATCGAGGTAAGTGTTTGTGACAGATCTGCCAGTGACATGCACCTTTGAAGGACGTGTGTAACGATGTGGCCAGTGTTGCATGGGAATCCCCGGTGATGGTCTGGGGTCTGTAAGGATTTGTGTTCTTATCTGTATCTAGCTTGATGCACATTCGTGTGTGTCTTAGAGAAAACACTAGCCCCCGGGTAAGAAGTTATGCAGCAAACATTAGAACTCGAGGCTTTGACTCACGGACTTCTGCCGCCCTCCCCTTGGTGCCTGGCTCCTGAGAACATCCCGGGTGTGTACCGTCTGCCAGGCATTTGATGGTGCTCCTGTCTTTGATCTCGTGTGGGAGACAGAAATGTGACAGATAATTAGGGGGTGTAATGAATTGAATGTTATTGTCGGACCAAGGACCCCAAGTGAGTAAGGTATGGAACCTGCCCTTGATCAAGTCACAGAGTTGTGGAATTCTCATCCTGTTTTATTTTCTGAGGGAGTCAGGTCAAAGAACCAGTGTCTGTGAGGTTCAGAGGGGTTCGCTTGCCCAAGTCACTTAATAAATGGCAGAACTGGGACCCACTCCTAGGTCAGTCTTTTTCTCTGCATTGCCACTCAGATTAAATGCTCGTAGTTAAGCTAGATAAAAATAAAAGTGACTAGCCAGTTCTGTTTTAAGCACCCGTGGGCTCCTGCTCTTTGCTCTCAAATAGTGTAGGCAGACAGCTTGAGGCTTGTCACCTCTGAAAGCCTGGAGTGGTTGAGCCGGGCCTGTCACTGTGGACAGAGGCTGGGGAATGTCCAGAGAGTCACAGAACACGGATCGTCAATGGGGGGTTTTAAGGCATGTCTGTTTGAAGCACACTTTGTAATGGGTGCCAGTGTCCTAAGGTTTGCGTCTTTTCCTAATGGAGCCTATTAATGCATTTTAGGCTCGACTGTGCAATAATATGCAGAAGGCTCGAGAACTCTGGGATAGCATCATGACCAAAGGGAACGCCAAGTATGCCAACATGTGGCTCGAGTATTACAACTTGGAAAGGTAATGGGCTTGGGGGTGGGGTTGATGGTGCCCGTGAGGGGTAAGCTGTGTATAGTCCTGACTGACTCCTGCCGGCCTGGGCTTGTCCCTCACCGCAGACCCCTGGCCTCTTGCAGCCTGTCCTTCATTAGTGGCTGTGTGTGTCCTGGGAGAGGCTAGGGAACTCAGCCTGATATTGTGCCGGGGCCTGTTGGACAGCCATGTGTTTCTTTCCGTTTGTTATTTTGGTTGGTTTTGGTTTTTGGATAGAAATGTTTTATTTGACTTTTTGGGGAACTATTTATTTTTTATATTTGCCTTGCATATAAAAGTGGAAAATATTAAAAAGAAAAACCCTAAAATTAATCTGCAATGGTACACTCAGAGACATAACCCCTTTTAGCTAATGGTTTGGGTATATTCTTTGAGATTTTTCTATGCTTGATGTTTTTTTTCCTAAAGAAAATACAACGATAACGTACATGTTAGAAATTTCTAGAACTATTTTAAATGTGACCAATAATATTTATATCAAGGGGAAGATGTAAAGAATATGACCAGCCTTCATTGTATCTTGAAGATTGCATCTCAATAAATACATTTTCATATACTTTTTCTTTTTAGAATGTTTTGTTTTTTTCCCCCAATTTAAAAAATAACACATGCTCAAATTAAAATAACAAATTTGCCAAACTATGTGGTAGAGAGTAAAAGTTTATCACCATCTCTCCCCTAGAGATGACCACCATTAAAGCTTCTTGAAGGAGCACCTGGGGGGCTCAGCTGGTTAAGCATCTGCTTTTGACTCAGGTCATGATCCCAGGGTCCTGGGCTCCCTGCTCTGCAAGTGGTCTGCTTCTCCCTCTCCCTCTGCTTGCTGCTCCCCTAGCTTGTGCTCTTTCTCTCTGTCAAATAAATAAATAAAATCTTAAAAAAAAATTTTTTTTTCTTGAATATTCCTCTGGATCAGCAGTTCTCAAACTTTTTGGTCTCCAGATCCCTTATACTCTTAAAGTTTGGGAACCCTGAGAAGTTTTTTTTTTTTTAATGTGAATTGTATGTGTTTAATATTACTGTATTAGAAACATTGACAAATATTAGTAAGTATGAATATCACCATATTAGAAAACTGAGAAATTATTTGTCAAACTAATGAATTGATTACATTTAACATAAAGAATATATTCTTAATGACAAATGACTATTTTCCAAACCCCAAAATAATTTAGTGAGAACAGAGGCTTGGGTTTGTATCTTTACAAGTGTCTTTAGTCTGGCTTAGAAGATAGCTGGGTTCTGTTGTCTGTTTCTGCGTTCACTGTGTTGTGAATTCTCATTGAAGAATGTGAGGAAAATTTGGCTTCACACATACAGGTTAGAAGAAAGGCATATTTCACCTTTTCAGATAGTTGTGGGTATTCTTTCACACTAGAGCAAAATTACAAGTGGTCGTTTCTTAAATAGTTGCAGTGTGGAATCTGAACCCATTTAGCATTGAATTTCTTTGTACTTTGCATAGCCCTTTTACCCACACGATTCTGTGACATGCATTGTTCCATTTGGAGAACACTCATTCACTAAGTCATGTAGCTCTTCCTAGCATTGACACATTTCATCATACAGTATTTAATAAATCACGTTTGTTCATATCCCTAGTGATTTTAGTAGAAAAGTTACTTTCTTTTTTAAGATTTATTTATTAGAGGGGCGCCTGGGTGGCTCAGTTGTTAAGCGTCTGCCTTCGGCCCAGGTCAGATCCCAGGGTCCTGGGATCGAGCCCCGCATCAGGCTCTCTGCTCTGCAAGAAGTCTGCTTCTCCCGCTACCATTCCCTCTGCTTGTGTTCCCTCTCTCGCTGTGTTTCTCTCTGTCAAATAAATAAAATCTTTAAAAAAAAAAAAAAGATTTATTTATTAGAGCGGGTGTGCACACAAGCGGGAGGTGCAGAGTGAGAGGAAGAGAGAATCTCAGGCAGACTCCCCATAGAGCACGGAGCCGGAGTGAGGTAGGGGTGGGGGGCTCAATCCTATGACTCCCAAGATCCTGACCTGAGCTGAAACCAGGAGTCGGACCCTCCACCGACTGTGCCACCCAGGTAGGTGCCCTTGTAGAAAAGTCTTTTTTAAGTAGGAAGCTGTCAAACCCAAAGTGGCAGATACATATTTTCCAAAATTCTGATTTTCACTTAAAAGCTGCCATTTTATCATGGCTACAAATACGGCCAGGGGTTTTCCTTAAAGTGATGGACTTCCTTCATTCATTTTCAAAAATGTCTGCCAGATACTCAGGTCTGCGTAACCACAGTTTTTGTCACTCAACTGTTTTCTCAAGTAAAAATGATGTCCATGGAAAACAAGCTAGTATAGCTCGCACACCAAACAAAAAGATATGCTTTTCTTTGTGACAACCACTGTACTTTGGAGTGTGCAGAAAAAGTGCTTTATGTGTCTATGTCCTTCTGTCGCACAGAATATGAAAAATGTGTGCAGCCTCAGTTTGTGCTAAGGGCCACCATAGCTTTTGCACCATTAGTGCAGATGTCAACACAGTGGAAACAGTCAGTTAATGTTCAATCAGTAATAATGAAAGTAGTTTTGACTTTGCAGATCGCCTGAAAGGGTCTTGAGAGACCTTATAAGTTTTTTAAAATAGAAATGGGAACAGTGTTTCATATAGAATCTATAAATATAATTATAAATTATAATATATGATTATATGATTATAGTTACAATCATTTATAATTACTGTGATTGGGTATCTTTCCATGTGTGTATCAGAATGTGTAATGTAACTCTGGGCATGAAATCTGACCATCCTCTGCATTGGTGATTCTCCCCTTGGATAGGACGGCATTCTAGAATTTCTCTGAGGACTTTATCAAGTTGGTGTAGCATTCTTAGATGCCCTCGCCTGTGTTGCAGGTGCCAGTGCTACAAAGGCGGGACACCTGGTCTCGGACTACTGTCCCAGGTGCATTTTCTAGTACCATCTCCTTGCTAATGGAAAGAGTGACTTAGAAGAAAGCCTTAGTTTTGACTGGAGGGAAAAGGAGAAAACATTTTAAGTAGCAGTAGTACAAATAACTGGATAGTTCCGGAAGTCAGAGTCTCTGTAGAGCTTCTGATCTTGTGAGAAGATGGCCCTTCTGCTTTGTGTCCTGGTGGCAGCAACGGTCGGTTTTCTGTCTTAGGGCACACGGTGACACCCAGCACTGTCGGAAGGCCCTGCACCGGGCGGTTCAGTGCACCAGTGACTACCCGGAGCACGTCTGTGAAGTGTTGCTCACCATGGAGAGGACAGAAGGTGGGGACCCTCAGCTCTCTGCTGCTGCCTTGGCGTCTGTCCCATCCTCCCTTTGTTCTCAGGACTATAGTCCGTGAGGACAGACTGCATACGGTACAGCCGCTCGGGTGGAGCTCTGTGGTGAGACTGTTGCGGGAGCCTGCATCCCCTTGCCCTCTGCTCAGAGTCTCCGAGTGCAAGGAGTGCTCTCTGTGACGTGGTCCTGGTGCAGGGTTGTCTTCTTTCTTTGTGGCAGATGCTGTCTGTCTACTTGCTGGGTACCAGTAGCACCTCTCCCTTGGCCTCAGTCATGGCAGAAACATCTGCAGACTTGTTGCCTGCATTTCCAGGTCGCTCTAGCTGAGGATTGTGCTCCAGCACAGTGTCTTGGACACCAGAGGCAGCCGACAGGCAGAGGGCTAAACATGGGCTTTGGTTGTGTGCGCATCCCTTGTAAAGTTTAGAGCCTCGGTATTAAGTTCTCAATAGGGCACTAGTGAATTTATCCATGGGTATTGATCTGGACTTTGGGTGTGAACTCCTCAGAACTGGTAATAAAACACCCAAGCGACAGTAGCAAATTAAAAAACACCCCAACGTTTATCATTTGAGTGGCTCTTAAAATCCTTCAGTCTTCACATAATGTCTTCATAATCCTAGCTAATGAGAGTAACAGATCATATTCTGATTTTCAGGTCTTTTTTTTTTTAAAGGGATTTAAAGATTTTTAAGATTAGAGAGAGAGAGAGTGCACGAGCACGCCTAACACCCTTGAGCTGGGGGGAGGGGCACAGGGAGAGATGCAGGGCTCAGTCCCAGAACCCTGAGATGATGACCTGAGCTGAAATCAGGAGTTGGATACTCAACTGACTGAGCCACCCGGGTACCCCAGGAGAAGGGATGTTTTTAAATACACCATGGCTTAGTCCCTTAGGCGTCTGCCATCTGCCTTCAACTCAGGGCATGATCCCTGGGTTCTGGGATCAAGCCCCTCATTCTTCCTGCTCAACAGGGAATCTGCTTTTCCCAGTCCCTCTGCCCCTTCCCCTCCGCTCATACTTTGTCTCTCACTCTCTCTCAAATAGTTTTTTTTTTTTAAATACATCTGGAAGAACTGTTCAAATTCTAAAAAGTCCAAGCCTACAAGTAAGGAAGTCTGAAAGTGGAGAGCCAACTCTACAGTGGTTATTTCTCATGGGAGAGAGCTCTTGTGGTGTGGGGAAATTAAAGTTTTCTATTATCCTGTCCTTTAAAATTCTAAAAAGTGACGGTTTGCTTTGGTTTCTATCAAGGTACCCTAGAAGATTGGGATATAGCCGTGCAGAAAACCGAAACTCGATTAGCTCGTGTTAATGAGCAGAGAATTAAGGTAACGATGCTGTTCAAGTCTAGAAGCTCTGCTAGCTATTTTGAGTGTGTTTGGTATGAATGTTTGTCAGAACCTCTGAGGTCTTCCTAAGAAGTATCTTTTACTCAGAAAGTATTAGTGAAATACTTGAATCAGAGTATTTAAGCCTATCTTGTATCATTTTCTTGAATTGGCTTAGAACTTTAGCTCTGATAATAAAAACGTTATATAGTTGGGGAGTTTGGGACCTAAAGTTTACTGGGATATAATAGATGGAAAAGCTAAGAACGGAGCCTTAGCCCCGTGAGCGGAAGGTAAACACATCCAAATTAGTTAGAGCCCCAGTTTTATACTTTGTTTTCTTTCTTTTGGTGAGTAATTACTGGGGATGTTGCAGAACACTCTGTAGATGTGAGATACGGAATCCTAAGAAGCCTGAATAAGCTCAGGCAGGGCAAGTTGTGAGCATGCCCTCCTCCTCCTCCTCTTCCTGGTGACCTCTCCTTTCTCTGGGGTAGCGAATTTCCACTCCCTGTATCCCCTTTTCTCTCCACTTATCATGGGCCCGTAGAGTTCCTGCAGTTGCTTCGTCCTAGTGATGCGTCCAATGTTCCTATCCTCCCAGGCTGCGGAGAAGGAAGCAGCCTTCGCTCAGCAAGAAGAAGAAAAGGCCGAACAACGGAAGAGGGCACGGGCTGAGAAGAAAGCGTTGAAAAAGAAGAAAAAGACCAGAGGTGCAGATAAGCGCAAAGCAGAAGAGGACGATGAGAAGGAGTGGGGAGATGATGAAGAAGGTAGAGCTTTCTGGAAATGTTATTTGGGAACATCTCTAACTTCCAGAGAAGTGACAGACACCATACAGAGAACTTATATCTTGAACCAGCTAAGAATAAGCTGCTCGCATGGTGCCCTGTCTCCCTTCCTGTCCCTGCCCATCGTCCACATGCGTGTCCTCCTCCCCCTGCTCGGGCTCCCCGCCATGAGCCCGGCACGAGCCTGGCACTGCCCTGTAGCCGCTCCCGCCCATCCCCCCGGGCTCCGCTGCCTGCACTGTGCCGTTGCCCCCTCCACCCTCGACCTGCGTGGTGCCCTTTCACCCCGCTCGGGCTCCCGCAGCCCGGCTGTCCCTGCCCTTCATCCTCTCAGGCTCCAGCATCCCACACTGCAGCCTACGCAGAGTCCTGCCTCGATCGGCTCACCACATGGTTTTGACTTGGTGGAGTTTCCAACTAGGGCTTCTCTCTTCCCTGCCATGTCAGGGGTGGGCAGATGTGGGTCAGATTTGCTTCAGCAGCGTCCGGCAAGGGAAAGCATTGCGGACATTCAGGGACTGCATGCATTTTCCTAGTACAGAGGTGTCAGCCAGAGGGGCCGTTCTTGTGCACCTTGAAACAACCATGGCTGGGTAGCTCCCTGGCCTTCAGGGCTCTAGGGTTAGCAGGGGAAGGCAGATGTGATGTGTGACCGCAGTGGTATATGATCGGGACCATGGGAGAGGACAGTCTGGATTCTTGGTGGAGGCCTGAGGAGGCTCTGGCGGGTCAGCTCCCTGTAGGAAAGACTTCATGCATCTCAGCATCTGGAGGCAGGAGTGGGTCACTGTCAAGTGCAAAGGAAGGGAAAGATAAGCCAGACAGAGCGCCACTGTCAGCAAGACATGAGGCACAGAACACCCTGGAATTTTCCCTGAGCAGCAGATGGCTGTGTTTGAACCCCCATGCGTGCTGCGGGCTGTGTGCTGGGGTAGGTGAGGCTGGAGTAGCCGACGAGCCGGCCCACTCAGGGCCACTCTGGGATGTGGTGTGCACTGGTTAGACTTCATTAGGAAAGCAGTGGGGAATTGATGGAAAGGTTTGGAAGTGGGGCCAACACAGCTGACTTTCAGTACTAACCCTCTGCAGGCAGTGGGGCATATGAGTTGGTGTAGAATGATTAAACTGATGAGGGACACAAGACAGCAGTAAACAGGAATTACAGTGCTTTGCGGAGTATGGCCTGTGGAGTGCATACGTCAGAGTCAGTTGGGTGCTTGTTTAAATGCAGTCCCCAGGGGCGCCTGGGGGTTCAGTTGGCTAAGTGTCCCAACTATCGGTTTCAGCTCAGGTCATGATCTCAGGGTTGCAGGATTGAGCCCAACATTAGGGTCCATGCTCAATGTGGAGTCTGCTTGAGATTCTGTCCCCCTGCCTTTGCCCCTCCCCCACTTGCATGTCTGCACGCACTCCCGCTCTCTCAAATAAATAAAATCTAAAAAAAAAAAAAACCCCAAAATTCAGGTTCCCAGGCTCCATCCTTCTCTTGCTGCTCCTGGCTCTAGGAGAGCAGTATAGAATTTGCCATCTGAACTTTGAGATGCTGATCTTTTATGCAGTTAACCCTTGAACCTTGGGGGCTTAGGGGTGCTGACTCCCTACACAGTCAAAACTCCATGTTTACCTTTTGATTCTCCAAAAACTTAACTTTAATAGCCTACTGTTGACTAGGAGCCTTAGCTGGATAAGGTAAACAGTTGACTAAAACATATTTTATATGTTATGTGTATTCTATATCGTCTGCTCGTAGTAAGGCTAAAGTAAAAACATTATTGCAAAAATCACAAGGAAGAGAAAATACAGATTGTGTTTATCCAAAAAAGTCCGCATGTAAGTGCATCTGTGTGATTCAGACCCGTGATGTTCAAGGGTCTATTGGGTAGTTAGGAGCGGATAGCGGGGACTTACGTTACCACTTCTCTTGATTTAGTCCACTTAGCTCAGTGTGCCTGGGGCCCAGAAAGTTGGGGGATGAGCTAAGTGGGTCGGGCAAGACTTGAGAGAGGATGTCGTGTGTGCTGGGCTCGGAGACAGGACAGGTGTGTCCCGGGCAGCCGCCGCGGGCCCGCCATCCACGGTGCTCACCGGGAGTTCACTGGGGAGAGGGCGTACATCGAGGAGCTCACTGGGGAGAAGCAGCAGTTCATTCATTGTTGCTGCTTTTCTTCTTTCACCCTGCAGAGCAGCCTTCCAAACGCAGAAAGGTGGAGAACAGCACTCCTCCAGCCGGGGAAGCACGGGACCTAGAGGCAGAAACGGGGCTCTTCGGGAAGAGTGCGCCTGTAGACGTCGACCCCCCCTCTAAGCAGAAGGAGAGGGCGGCCGCGCTGAAGAGGGACATGCCTAAGGTGCCCCACGACAGCAGCAAGGATAGCATCACCGTCTTCGTCAGCAACCTGCCCTACAGCCTTGGCGAGCCGGACGTGAAGCTCCGGTCGCTCTTTGAGGCCTGTGGGGAGGTGGCAGAGATCCGCCCCATCTTCAGCAACCGGGGCGATTTCCGAGGCTACTGCTACGTGGAGTTTAAAGAGGAGAAGTCTGCCCTGCAGGCGCTGCAGTTGGACCGGAAGACTGTGGAAGGGAGGCCGATGTTTGTCTCCCCCTGTGTGGATAAGAGCAAAAATCCTGATTTCAAGGTGGGTCTGCAGGAAACGCCTTCCGTGTTGGGTTGCTGTCGACAGACGGAATGCTCTTTGCCTGCAGCAACGAACATTTAGAATTTATGTGGAATATCTGTAGTCTCTTAAGTGCTAGACTTACGCATTAACCAGGGTCTGTTCTGAGCTGGATAGGTGAGCCCTGACTCACGGCTTGGTCACTTCAAGCTTGTGCTCATTGACAAAAAATGAGAAAATTAGAAATTACAACGAAGGCTACTTGCCACCGACTGTTGAGAAGTGGCAAGGGCTGTGCGGAGTATTTACTATATTATCTTGTTGGATCCTCACCCCAACTCTGAGAACAGCGGCTTTCATTCCTGCTGTGGGTCCGGGGAGGGAGTGGGGGCTTTGAGAGGTTAAGTGACTTGCCCAGGGTGATGACCCCATTAATAATTCACAGCTCCAGAGTCAGCCCTGGTCTGTGGCTGGGGCGAAGGCTGTGGCCAAGCCTGGTACTGGCTACAGTAAGTGGAGCGCTGGGCTGGGCCGTGGGAATTTGACTTTCCCTCCGTTCTTCCTGTAGGTGTTCAGGTACAGCACTGCCCTGGAGAAACATAAGCTGTTTGTCTCGGGCCTGCCTTTTTCCTGCACCAAAGAGGAGCTGGAAGAGATCTGTAAGGCTCATGGCACCGTGAAGGACATCAGGCTGGTTACCAACCGGGCAGGCAAACCGAAGGTCAGCGTCTGCGCCAACGGTGTTAGCCTCCCGAGGCTCAGGCAAACCTAGTTCTCCATCTGTTCAGATTACTGGGTTCTGGGTGGATTCCTTGTTTGCTGAGGAACTGTTAACAAGTTAACAACAGTAGGGACACTTGGCTCTACTTGCATTTGAAGTCAGATTTGCCCATTTCTTGCTAATTATACTAAAAAGAATAGGGGACTGGGGGAAAGAAAACTTCCCATGAATAACAGGACCACAGTGGCCACCCCTGGCTGGGTGCGCCCTCCTGCCCAGGCTCGCCTCTTCACCAGGCCTCCAGGCACCTCCTCCAGTCCAAGACCCCATCGTGTCTTCCCACTAGCTCCCCTCAGTGTCCTGTGAGGTCCTTTTTGTGCCACATTCAGAGTAGTTGTTTAGGCATGAGTTTGGGTTACCTGTCTTTCCCCCAGCCCTCTGGGTTGACGAAGAGTTGAAGAGCATGAAGTAAGGAGTGGCCAAGGCCCAGACATGAGAGCTCACCCTGTGTCCAGCCGCCTCACTCATTTGCCCTTGCTGGAGTTATACTGGTCTCTCATCCCTCCCTCCTTCCCCCTCTTATCGTTTCTTTTTTATTTTTCTTATATTTTCCTTTTTTTTTTGCTGGAGCAAACACAAGGTACGCTGACTTCAAAAGGTTATTGGAAGTTACAGTCAGTTGCAGAAACAGGGAGGAAGAGTAGGGCCAGTGCACAAACCTGTAGACAGAGGGTGGTGGTGGGGAAGGGAAACTGATGCTGGGTGCCTGCCCGGTACTGGCTTCCTGATGGAGGCAGGCAGTTGGGTCCTGGCTCAGCTGCTCCTGATCTGGCTCTGGATCTTGCCTCTTACAGGGCCTGGCCTACGTGGAGTATGAAAACGAGTCCCAGGCATCGCAGGCTGTCTTGAAGATGGACGGCATGACTATCAAAGAGAATGTCATCAAAGTGGCCATCAGCAATCCTCCTCAGAGGAAGGTTCCAGAGAAGGCAGAGGCAAGGAAAGCTCCAGGTGGCGCCATGGTGCCGCGGCAGATTTACGGAGCGTAAGTGTGTGCCCACTCCCCTGCGCGAGCTCGGCCCTGGCCGGCTGCACGGTGGATCCATTTCCTGCCGGTACAGCAAGCTGGGGCGGGAAGCCAGGGCCTGCTGTTCTGAGGATGCTCACTGTCATTCTCCAGAGCGGGTCCACGCGGAGCGCAAGCCCGGAAGTCGAACCTTTCCTGGTGTTTGCCAGTTTACACGGGTGGTTTATATGAGGGCGGTTGTTTTTTTTTTTTTTTTAAAGATTTTATTTATTTGACAGAGAAAAGCATAGCGAGAGAGGGAACACAAGCAGAGGGAGTGGTAGCTGGAGAAGCAGGCTTCCTGCTGAGCAAGGAGCCTGATGTGGGGCTCGATCCCAGGACCCTGGGATCATGACCTGAGCTGAAGACAGACGCTTAACGACTGAGCCACCCAGGTGCCCCAGGGCGGTTGTTTTTTAGGCAGCAATTATTTTAGTCTCCTTTTGGCGGTAGAATCCATACGTGTGGATTCGGACCGTGACAGCCGTGCGCTTGCGGTAATCTGCACTCCGGCTGCACCCAGAGAAGAGCTGGGTTTTCACCTGGTGGGAAGGAGACAGGGAAATCGTGAGGTGGTCTGGTGAGGTCTGAAAGGGTCGGCATTTTTAGCCCCCCCACGTGTGACTGTTGCACCCGGTTGGTCTTCCCCAAAATTGTGGAAAAGGCAGTTAAAGTGTCTTTTGCCTATTAGTCAAAGTCACAGAGAACAGGGATCATCTCCTTTCTTTCGTTTTCACTCTTCACCTATTAACTGAGTACTCGGCACGTTCAGAGAAACCTCTCTACTACTAATAAAACTATAGAAATGAGCCCAGAAGGTATGGTCTTCACTTTGTAACTTTGGGTGATTGAAGACCATCCTGGCTTACTTTCACAAGTAAGCCAGGGGCCACGAATGGCTGCTTTGCAAGGGTACATCCAGTATTTGTTCTTCCAGGCGGGGGAAGGGGAGAACCCAGCTCTCCCTGCTGCCTCGTGCCCTGCAGCGCCCGAGTGCGACGGTCGCCCAGGCCGAGAACGGACCTGCCCCGCAGCCTGCGGTCACCGCCTCAGCAGCCACCGAGGCACCCAAGATGTCCAATGCCGATTTTGCCAAGTTGCTTCTGAGAAAGTGAACGGGACTCTGGAGGAGGGAAATGCCTTACTGCACACTGGCCAGGAAGAGCACCCAGCACCCAGCTGTACTCTGGGTATGGAAGGGCCCGGGCAGCACCCCTCCTGCTCATTTTCCTCGGGGTTAGACTGAAAGGGATGAGGGTGTCCCAAGGAAAGAGGCTTGAAGCGCTCCCTCATATTGAGGGCAAGAGGAGGAAAGTGATCACTCCATGGGTTGGGCCCAGTGTGTAGTTTCTTAAGCTATTTTTGTGTCTTACAGAGTGAGAAACAGAAGTGAAACTCAAACACACCGTTTTGAGACCCACTTGTCCAAACGTTTTTGGCCAGCTGTGGCCCCCTTTTATAAGACACTTCTCTTAACAGCCTGCACAGCTCATGTGCCCGTCACTCTTTTAATTTTAAAAGACAAAATGGCAGATGCTAGTAATTCACCAGAATGGCCTATTTTAGTAAAGGGGTGGTGGGGATTGGGGAAGTCACTTAAAAAACATTTGATGGATTTTTGTTTGGGGGGGGCGGTTGTGCGTTTTTATATTATGTATTTGTAAATGACACATCAACCCATTGTTTTATGTTTCCTAAAAGCAAAATATTTGTGACTTTTGTTTTATATGGGAGCTCTGTGTGCCACCTGCTGTGGACCATTTTCTTTGCCTAGTGATTAGTGAACCATGTTCTTTGTCTAAATACTGAGTTTCAGCCCTTCGGTTTTGTTTAAATACCATGTCAAGTGCAAACTTAAATTCTCCCCACTTAGCTTTGTTTATTAAACTGAAGTTCTCTTCAAAACTTCTTGTTGAATGGTACTGAGATGTGCATTCAAACATGGATGTGACTGCCATATTTTGAAATGGGTGCACTTGCAGATGTGTAAATAGAACTTTTGTAAGTCAAATCCCGTTGTCCCTTTGATTTAAATCATTTTAGTTGTCCTGGGTGTTCAGTTTTAAACTTCACTTTCCTGCATTTTGGCCCTTCAGCTTTTAGGCTTTTTTTTTTTTAAGATTTTATTTATTTGACAGAGAGAAACACAGCAAGAGAGGGAACACAAGCAGAGGGAATGGTAGCGGGAGAAGCAGGCTTCCTGCTGAGCGGGGAGCCCGATGCGGGGCTCGATCCCAGGACCCTGGGATCATGACCTGAGCCAAAGGCAGACGCTTAACGACTGAGCCACCCAGGCGGCCCCCCCCCTTTTTTTTAAGCTTTCATCTCTTATCAAATATTTATTGCTTTAAAAGCCATGTTGCCAGTTTAGTAGGGGAACGGACTTTTTTATAAAGATACTCTGGGAGAAGAAATCAGGAAATGCTTTCATGCATGCTAGAAATCAACCCACTTTATCTGGTTTTTAAGTTTTTGTACATCAGGCTTTACTACATTTTTAATGGGAAATTGGAAGTGTCATCCGGAAGTGTTGACAAAAGAGCCAAAGGAACTCATGTGCTCATCCTTGAGCTTCAGTATCGGTTTGGCACAGGGTCCTTCAGCTCTGCCGCACCCGCCCTCCCTGTTACGTTCAGGGCTGTGTCAGACATCACAGCAGCACCCCCACTCATCCCCCCCAACCAGGGACTGCAGCGAGTGCCTCCGAGAGATAAGGCCCTACAGGCCATGGGTTTCATGATTACTCCTAGAAACATGAGCATTATGTAATGCCTTCAAGTCCTCAACTATCCAAATTCCTAATTTCCTGTTGTTTTAAAAGTGCATCCCCCCACCACCTGGGAAGTTAGGGTCGGCTGACAAACCTCTCAAGTCTTTTAATCTGACAGTTCCCCTCCACTTTGTCTTTCCCTTTTTCACAAAACATTTTTTGTTAGGTGTTAGCTGTGAATTAAATTCACGTAGTCGCCAGAAGAACGTGTGCTGTGACCCTGGTCCCTCCTGTGTTCTTTGGAATGGGTGTACCCGCGCGCGCGCACCCCCCTCACCCCCCCATGGAAGCCTGTTGGTGGGGTGAGCGGATTGGGGACGCGCAGGCCCTGCCACCAAGGAGCCCTGAGTATCTCCTCCCCAGTCCAGGCTGACACAGCTTCACTCCCGCTGCTGCACATCTCACCGTTGCACTCTCTCTGCTGTTGGCCCGTCTTCGGCCCTCACTTCATGCTCTCTCGTGTCAACACAGACTCCTTACAGAATCGAAGCCGCTCAGACTTGGGCTCAGGGGCTCAGGGTGTGGATGGTCTGAGAAACGGACTGTCAGGAACATGTGAGCGGGTTTATGTGTTTTCCCCAGGAAATCAGGAACTGATGATAAAGAGAAGCACGAAACACCATCTGCGTTACTGGCGTGTTAGTGGAAGACCAGTGCTTGAGACCTGCCAGCGCAGGTAGGTGGCGTGTACCCCCCCACACCCCCAGTTCCATCTCATCTGCCCGTCCAGATGGGCGCCTCACACCGTAGTACACATGGGGCCTTGACGTTCCGAAAGGATTCCTCCTTCGTCCCCGTGACAGATGGGAACATCGCCTGAATAAGACAGCAGAGTCTCAGGCCTTTATGTAATAAAATACTTTATTAGAGTCAGTAATCTGTTAAGTAACCTTCATGACAGAACTAAAGTGCACGATTCTCTCTGGTACAAAGCATGTGCTTCTGTCAGGCTTTCTCGGCCCACTTGTAAGACCAAGACGACAGAAGAGTTCAGGTTGCAGAGAGACCTTATGGCAGCATACAAGTATGAAAATATTTTTTTATAAAGGTTTGAATATCCCTTGGGACCACTTCACACAGCTTTTTCTTAATCATTCAGAAAGCTGCTCTATGCCTATCACATGGTGGAACAACTATAGAGACACTGGCTATCTCAGAAGAGTGACCTCCTTCCTGTCAGGGTGTGACTTCCCAAGTCAGGGGCCACACTTTGTACGTGTTCGCCACCATTCTGACCCTGACCAAAAGTGCACGACAGCGTGGTCCGTCGCTGGGAAAGGAACCCGTGGCCCTTTGGAGTCTGGTCATATTGGCACCTGGGCCACCACGCCATTGATAGAGAAGAGTCTTCCATAGAATGAAGACTTGGAGACTTGGCCCTGTTACATAGGACATTTTACCATTTTACAAGTTGCTAGAAAAATAAGGCCACTCTGAGGCAATCTCTTCTTCCCCAAGGGGACGCGGGACAGCACAATGCGGGGGTGGGGTGGGCGTGGAGTCCGGAAGTGGAGAAGACTGCATGACAGAAGGGACACCTGGCTGTGGTGAAAGGTTTTTCTTGGTTTGGTAGAAACTCCCTCTAATTCATTATCGAAAAGGCTTATTTTGGTGTTGACGTGGCAGCTGTTTTCTCAGGTGTGTTCTCGAATACCTACCTACACAGGGTGTCGCAAGCAAGAGTCGGGCCGAGGGCAGACTAGGCCACTCGCACAATACCTGATCTGCGGTGGGAGTCAGTTGCGTGACAAGCCCAGAGGACTTGTAGACTAAAACGTCTGGTCTGAGTTGTTGGAAACGGAGTGCAAGAAACATTTGGTACACAAGAGAAAACCCAACTGGCCACTCCCCTACTCTTAATCAGAAAAATAGTCTTGATGAGGGAACGTACCAGCCTCTGGTAACTCGAGTCTGTGAGCTAACTAGGACTCAAGGACTTCCTTGAAATGAGCACGGTGTCTAACTAGAAATGTTGTCAACATTAATTTTATTTCCTATCTCAAAAGTTTGCTCTACCAGTGAGAATCAGTCACAACGCCAGTCTCTTTGTAGAAGCAAGCTTTTAGGCATTTCTCAAAACCGGGACCAGGTTCTCCCCGAGTGCTGACCTCAGGTCAAGTCCTAGGACACTTGGAGGAGTTCCTCCTATGGCTTCCGCACCTCCTTCCATACTTCTGGCCTCTCCCCACCTGAGTGCAAATTCTGCTCCAGAACCTGTGTTCTGGTCACACACAAAGCACTGATGCCCCCAAAGCCTCCTTCGGGTCACCAGTGCAGACAGACAGAGGACACCACACATTTACTAGCCCCACAGAGGAAAATAAATAATAACGGGCTGAATTATAAGTTACCTTAGAGATAAGGCTTAATAATTTAGGTTTTCTTTTTTTGAACTAGAACATCTGGAGGTAAAGAATGTTTAAGTTCTTTTTCTGTCTCCTTTTGCTTCAGGAGACAACTAGGTTTCTAGAAATGCTAAGCGCTCTCCCCCCCGCCCCCCCGGGACATCCCTTGTCACCCAGGGAGGACTTCCGGGGTTAGGGCTTCACAGGCAGGGTCTCCTTAAACCCAGAGTGGTTGGGTTTGGCCTCGGGCAGTGCCACTGGGTACTCGGCTGTGGCAAAGAGCAGGGTGTCCAGAGTGGTCTCCGTACACTTGGCAATGAAGCGGATGAATGGCCTCACGTCGCCTTCATTGGCGACCTCCAGTACGTGGTAGTACTCAGACCTCTGCTCCTTGCGGATGGTGATGGGTGGGTAGCCCGCCTGCATCAGGATGAGGTTCATCAGCAGGCGCGAGGTCCTTCCGTTGCCGTCGATGAAAGGGTGGATGTAAACCAGTTTATAATGGGCCAAGGCCGCAAACTCCACTGGGTGCAGGTTCATGGCGTCCTCGGAGTTGAGCCACTGGATGAACTCCTGCATCTGCTTTTCCACATCTTGAGGATGGGGAGGGATGTGGTGTCCCACGAGGACCTGTGTCGTCCGAAACCTGCCAGCTTCCACTGGGTCCACGTAACCCAGCACCCGCCTGTGGATCTCCAGCACGTCACTGATGGTGACAGACCCGATGCGGGAGACGAGCGTCGTATTGATGTACGTCATTGCCGCGTGCATGCCAATGACCTCGTTCTGCTCCTCCAGGCTTTTCCCTGGCACGGCGTAGCGGGTCTCCAGGATGTGCCTGATTTCCGAGAGGGTGAGGGTGTTGCCCTCGATCGCGACCGTGTGGTAGATGTGATGGTAGTAGGTCTCCTCCATGACCCGGCGCAACGCAGAGTTGCCCTTGGGAATGGACATGACCTTCTTCACTTTGCTGTCGATGATGCTAAAATACCTCTGGTCGATCTCCTCCACCAGCGGCAGCGTCCGGTCCCGGTTGACCAGCGCTTTCTCGTGGTAGGGCGAGATGGTCAACGCTCTGGTGTATAAGTAGTCCGCCTGGATGATGTCCTTGTCCTCTTCTGAAAAGATGCCAAACTCGTTGAGCGCATCCACGAAGTCCGGGTCCATTTTGAGGGCATGCAGGAAGAGCTTGTGGGCTTTCTCCCGCTTGCCTTGGCGTTTCATCTCCAGGGCTTGGTTCAGAGCTGCTTTGGCTTCCAACTTACCAGCTAGAAAAGAGCCAGAGAAGTGTTGGCAGGGAGGGTGGGCTGAGGATGTTCAGGGGAGCTGTCCCCTGTGTTGGCCCTTCAGGGGGCTCGTTCCAGTCCCTCTGCTCACCGTTCCAGTCTACACGTATCGATGCATTTGTGCCCCGCAGCTGGTCTTTGTGTGTCCCCAAAGCCATTCTCTGTACCCTGGCAGACACTGCCTGGACTCCCTGGCCCCCTGCCTTGTGAGTGCCGAAGTGAGCGGCTGTGGCCGCAGCTCCCGTTAGGTGGCTCTCCCTCTGCTCTCTACTGTCCTGAGTCAGTCCTGGTGATGCTGGCCCTGGGCCCTGGCCCCTTGGACCTAGGCCGTGAACAGCTTCCCCCCTGCCCCCCGATGCTGGGCTCTTGGGGCTTCCCCATCCCTGGGCTGGTCTTCAGATCTTTTAACCCCGTGGTTCTCAACCAGGGGTGATTTTGCCCCCCCAGAGGACAGCTGGCAGTGCCTGAAGACTTGTTGGGTTGTCGCAGTTGGGGGGGTGCTACTGGCATCCAGTGGGTAGAGCCCAGGGATGCCGCTCTCCGACGCAGCCTAGAGGGCAGTATGGAGGGAGGGAAACTGCTCTAGATCTAGCCCCCCATCATCAGCCCCTCCGCTCGCCGAGTTCCGCCACACATGGGTCTACTTTTCCTCACATGCCCAGGCTCTCTCACACTCTGGTCTCTGCCTGGTTGCACTTGCCCCCTCATGCCTTTTCCTTCGGGTCATTTTCCTGTTTACACTGGGGTCTCAGCTCAGGCACTCCCTCCAGGGAGCCCGCCTGGTGTGCTCCCTCGTTTCCCCATCACTGCTGGTGATGCCTGTGATCTCAGCCAGCGTTTGTCCAGGCTGGGAGCTCGGGGCGGACTTGTTCACCAGAGTACCCTGAGCCCTGCACGTGGGACACGGCAGGCACTCTACGGCTCTCTGGTTAAGTGGTGAGGAGAGCCGGCCAGTCTGCCTTACCTGGAGACGCCTTGGTCTTGACCGCCAACAGTGCTGCGTCCCTGGATGTGACACTGAGCTCTGTGGATGGTCTGCTGCACTTGGTGACGGCGTGCTGCACCCTGTCCAACTTGCTCCTGAGCAGGTAGAAGCCTTTGAGCACGGTCAGACACTGCTCTTCTAAGGCCCCCAGTGGCAGCAGCAGTGCCAGCAGGGACCCCAGCACCATGCTCAGCAGTGTCACCCACAGGAAGCGGCCCCAGACGGAGACCCATTTTGGTTCAGTCACCATCACTGAAGCCATCGGCATGAGTGTCATCTGGGCCCGGGGGGGGCCCCCTGCACATATTCAGTTGCCTGAGAACAGGATCTGCAGGGAACCAAGAGTTGTAGATGAGCCAGGGGAGGCAGACATGATCAAGACAAATTTCTGAATTCAGCAGGGCTTGGAGGCTCCCACGCCTCCTAGTTCACTATGACCAGGGGGCTGGAGCAAGGCAGGAAGTGGCTATAAATGGGGAGCGGCCAGCCTGGAGGATGGGTGACACTCTCAGGACCCAGTGACTCTGAAAAATGCCACTGCACTCAACATTTATGGAGCACTGCCTGTGTGCCAGGCCTTGGGCCAAGCACTAAGGACCTCACACTATCTCTTGCAATCTTCAACAGGAGCTGATGCTATGGTCATCCCACTTCTCCAGATGAGGAAACAGGCTCAGAGAGATGAAGCCCCTTGCCCAGAGTCACCCAGTGAGTAAGTGACAGCCTTAGGACTTGAATTCAGGAACCCATGGCTCTGGGTCCCCTCGCTTGACCACAGACCTCTGACCACACACATATCCAGATTGGCCAAAGCAGTTCTGAGGTCTAGTCTTTGATACCCACTTTGGTGGCCTGATTTGCTGCCTCATGGTGGCCATCAGTTCATGCCCACATCCTGGTATTAGTCACAGTGCCGCTCCCCTCTCTGGCCTGCCTTCCCTGACCTGTCCAGCAAGGATCTCACCTAGAGCTTGGGCAGTCCAAGCATCTCAAAAGAAACTCAAGCTGTGGGCCAGAGTGGGTAACCACTCACCCTTCACGTGACAGTTGGGCATGTGCTTTGGGCTGGGAGTGGGAGTGGAGGGGTCAGGTATGCAAGCACCATTATGCTAACAATAAGCATTTATTGGGCAACTATGGTGTACTGAGCACCAAGCTGAGTGCTAGCCATGCATTATCTCAAACATTAACACCTTATGAAGGAAAGTTACCCCCAACTCCATTTTACAGACAAGAGAAACTAAAGCAGAGTAAGTCAATCTCTAGAAGGCCAGGTGAGTAAATAGAAGCACCACAAATGAATCCCCAGTGCATCTGGGAAGAGTACCCAGGTCTTAACCTCTACCTTATTCCCACCCTGGGCCCATGCACCCCTGCTCCAGCCTGCTCCTGGTGCTGGGCCTCCAAGACCCAGAAATGACTGATTAGGTTTCTGATGCCCCAGGGCTTAGAGTCTAATGAGAGAGCCTGGCTCGTTGATACACCTGAAATGACCCGGTCTGTGCTATAACCGGGGTACGCTGGGCGTGCCTTCGGGGTTTAGAAGAGGGTACGGGTCACTGCTTCGTCCAGGTGCTCTGGGAGGCTCCCGAAGGGGCGGGATCCACGGCAGGGCTGGAGTTCTCCAGGGACCCGGGTCTGCGCTGGGGAGGCAGGAGATAAGAACGTCTCACCCCTCACTACTCTAGGAAGGGGGAAACTGAGGCCCAGGTGGGCGAAGTGGCTGGACTTAGGTCCCTCTGAATTCCGCCCAGGGTTCACTTCCCCGCCGCCCCCTTCCCAGCTAGCCCTTTCCGAGCCCCTAGGGCTCGCCCTCTCCTACCGCGCGCTGCGCCGGACCCCTGCCGCCGCCTTCCAGGCGCTAGGAGGCTCCGCAGCCACCGGCTCCCAGGCCCCGCTCCGCCGCCGGCCTTCTGGCCCCGCCCCCGGCGCCTCGCCATTGGTCGGTCCGCCATCCTCGTCGCGGCGGATTGGTTTCCCCGACTAGTCTTCGCCTCGCACTTCCGGGTTCTAGTGTCTGTGTCTGCTTCCCCGGGAAAGACGCGCCGTGGGTCACCCCCATTGGCTGACTCCTCTGTTGGTCTCGTGCCATCAGCAGCCAATAGGCAACCTGAGGGGCGGGGCCCGGGCGACAGGCGGGAGTAGCGGGCGGAAAACCCCCGTGGCGGCGATTTGGGGGTACTATAGGTTCCACGACCGGAAACTCGCAGTTCCGCGTGCCGTGAGGTGCTGCTCTTCTGCTCCTCGTCCCGGGGCCACTCTCCTGGGCCTCCGTTTCCTTAGGTGGAAAGTGAGGATGCTCCGCACCCTGTTTGATTTCAGAGCTCCTATTATTAGTCCCTACCCTGTGATGCCAGGGTTGCACCCTTCCCCGTCTTTCTCACCTCTTTTTCCCATTTTCTCCCAAACTTCTTAATTTGCATCCACTCGAGAAGGAACTGCCTGGTTTATTTAGCTTCCCAGAGAGACTGGGATTTTTCCTTGAAGCAGAGAGCTTCTGCTTCCTCTGCTTCCTGCATCCTCGTTCACAAATACTGGAGTTCAACACCCAGGGGTTGCCCAGAAATGCTAAGCATTAAGATGTTTATAGATTATTATTATTAATTAGCCTATAGATTCTGGAGGCAGAGAGACCTCGGCTTCCATCCAGACTTTGTCACCTAAGCTTTGTGTGATCTTGGATGTTATTCCAAGCTTCAGTTTTTCCATTTGTAAGATGGGGATGAACGGCCAACCTCGCCTTTGGCCTCAAGTTCAGGATCTGCAGAAGGCCCCACTCTTCAAGATCTGAACTCCTCCAGGACACATTCCCCTTGGGAGCCACCATCAGGCAGTGGTTATGGGTGTCACCACTGGAGCCACACAGCCCTGGGTTCTAATACCAGCTCTGCCACTTGAAAACGGAGTTACATTTAGCAAGTGACTTGATTTCACTAGTCCTGTCTGCTTTTCTGTAAAACAGGGACAGTGTGATGACACTCCCTCCTCCTAAGGTTTAGTGTGAGGGGGAAGTGAGATCCTACATGTCTGGCACAAAGCAAACATTTGATAAGTATTTGCGGTTGCAGTTATTCCTAGGGAAGACACAAAGTCATTGCTGTTCCGTTATTCACAGAAGAAACTGTCAGAGCTGCAGGTGAGTCCAGTCACTGGGGAGTGACTCCATGTCCTTTCATAGGTCTCAGTCTGCTTCCAGTTAAGGGAAGGGTGCTGTCATAAAAGACACCCAGGGGGGCCAGGGGCAGGGGGCATTGCAAAGTGAAGGACTAAACAACTTTGGCCCTTGGTGGTTGTGCTTCCTGTTTGCATCTTGTAACCGTTCCCCATTCCCCCAGCTCCCGGCCCTTGGCATGGAAAATGGCATCTAGCAAATAAATGCTCAGTAAATGTTGTTGACTCAAATAAGAAATATCTTATTTCTTATTTTAATATCTGAAGCAGGACAAGCCATGTTGTTTTTAAGAAACAAAATCAGGATAGTGGTTATTTCTGGGGCTTCTTGTTTCTGTCTTTTAAACAAAGGTCTCCATCCAGCATTGTTCTCTTGAAGTCTTGTGAATTTCGCTTCTGAAGGCCCAAGCAGTAACATTGTAAAAACTTTCCCCAGAGGAGGGCCTGCTATGCAACCAGCTATTTATGGGGTATGGTTGGTGGAGTAGAAAGCAGTGAGGCTCAGTGGTCAGACAAAGATGTGTTCAGTTGCAGGGCGTATCTCTTATTAGCTCTGTGTCCTGGAGCAGGTCACTTACCCTACTGAACTGGGTATTCTGGGGCTTGTGGACTTCTTCCCCTCCTAGGCATATGGTGATGTCATCATCTGCCTAAAAAGGCACCATCTGGGGCACTTGGGTGGCTCAGACAGTTAAGCATCTACCTTCGGCTCAGGTTATGATTCTAGGGTCCTGGGCTCAAGCCTCATGGTAGGCTCCCTGCCCTCCCTCTCCCTCTGCCCCTCACCCCTACTCATTCTCGCTCACTCTTTCTCTCAAATAAATAAAATCTTAAAAAAAAAAAAATTAAAAAACATAGAGGCACTATTCACTTTCCACATTCCGAAGTGCCAGTGTCACCTCTTCAATGAGCTTAGAACGATGGATAGCAAACCTAGAAGCTACACAAGAACTGTCGATGAGTAAAATTGCCTGGGCATGAGACAACAGGGGGAGGTGGGGAGTGTGGAGAAAGTGAGAGGATCTGCCTTATCCAAAGTGGGCAGCAGCTTCTCAGCTCTAGCCTACATTTATTGTGTAAAAACTGTATTATATCCAAAAGTTGACAGATTTTCTAATTTTTCAGAAGAAATGTCAGGCCTAGATTTTTAAGCAAACTCTCCAGATTTTCAAACAGTTGGCATATCTGCCCACTGGCTGCGGAGGGCCGCCAGACCGCAATCCCTGTTTTAGGCTTTTCAAATGGGCAGGAGATGGTGGCTAGTGGAACACAGGAAGGAGCATCACAGATGCCTCTTGGCAGATGGTCGCACTACTGCCTGTGGCCACCAGGGGGCAGTAATCTCCCAGGCATCACTTCCCCCATACAATCTGTTTGTCAGGAGATACCACTCAATTTTCTTGACTGCTTTCAGCTGTGTTGAATGCCCAAAATACAGTCCCTGAAGCGATATTCAAAAGTTGGCTTGCTCCACCTTAAGCATTCCGTATTGGGTGGAAATGGCCTCCTCGTGGCCTTCGGAAGAGTTCTCTGAAAGCTTACCTTGACACTTGGCAAATGCAAAACGAAACGAAAGAAAACAAACCCTTATGCATCTTGAAGAAACAGCAGCCAAGCACTTCTTGCAGGCAGAGTCGGATTCTATTGCTTAGGAAACACAAAACTCCCCAAGTGGAGGCTTTATTGCTTTGAAATGACTCCAGAGTGACTCAACTTCATTTAAAAGAGAATGCACCATACTGCCCCCCACCCCCAGCCCTTGTTCTCATCTCCCAGCCTACTTGGATTTTTTTTTTTTTTCCTCTCCTAACTTAGAGCTGCTGCCGAAGAGCCCCCCCTTCCCCGCCCCCAGCAGCCCTTCTCCCTGACTACTGACGTCTTCAGTTCATATGCCCAGTGGGGTCAGGCCCAGTGCCTGGGGCATCCTCAAGAGGCAGGGTTTGGGGGAACACCTTGTAGGTGTCCTTGGGCCCATGTCTCTTGCTCTGGATTCAGGATGATCTCAGACACACAAATAATTGTTGTTTTCAGAGCAAATCACCTGGGGAAGTGATGTTTCTTACTTTCAACAAATTAAACGTAACTCTTTTGTTAAATAGCTAAAATAACCAACTACTTTATTTCCTTTTTTTTTAAATTAAAGTATGGTTGACATACAATATCATATTAGTTTCGGGTGTATGACATAGTGATTTGACAAATCTGTATGTTGCTCAGTGCTCACGGCGAAGAGAGCAGTTACTATCCATCACTTTACAATGTTATTACAATCGCTTTATTTCCTAAAAGCAAAATGGGATCACAAATAAGCAACAATAAGAAAAAACTTCCCACACACAATTGTACTACATATTTTTTATGTACATCTATTTTTAAATTATGAAGTATTTCAAACATCCAGAAGGCATAGATAATAAAATGAGTACCTGTGTACCTGGCCCCCAGTTTAAGAAATATCATATTGGGGTGCTTGGGTGGCTCAGATGGTTAAGCATTTGCCTTCAGCTTGGGTCATGATCCCAGGGTCCTGGGATCGAGCTCCGCATCGGGCTCCCTGCTCAGTGGGGAGTCTGCTTCTCCCTCTCCTTAAGCCTCTTCCCCACTTGTGCTCTCTCTGCCTCTCTCTCAAATAAATAAATAAAATCTTTAGAAAGAAAAAAAAAAGCAAAGGACAAAAAATGATCCAAATACCTATCAACAGGTAAATGGGAAATAAATCATAAGTAGAATACGACACAGCAGTCTACAATTACTGAGCCAAAACTAACTGTATCAACATTAGTATAAATCTCTATAATGCTAAACCAAAAAAAAAAAAAAAAAAGCAGGGGGATACACACTGTATATATAAAATGTAAAATCATTCAAAACATTGCTATATATAATATAGTATATATATATATATATGGTTACAAATGAGAGGTCATGTATGGATGTAATAAACAACAACAAAAAAAAGATAATGATTACCTCTGGGAGGGAAGGAGGGGGAAGTGACAGGGGAGAGGTTGTCCAGGGCTTCAGAGCATTGGTAATATGATCTATTTCTTTTTTTTTTTTAGACTTATTTATTTATCTTAGAGACAGAGAGAGCATGAGTGGGAGGGGCAGAGGGAGAGGGAGAGGGAAAGAGAATCTCAAGTAGACTCCATGCTAAGCGTGGAGCTCAATCCCATGCTCCCAAGATCATGACCTCAGCCAAATCAAGTCCTTTTCTATTATAAACACATGGCACTGAAATTCTTGTATGATTTTTTGGCATGTGTGTGGAAGTTTCTCTAGGGCAGAGTTTCTCAAAGAGTCAGTCGCCTGGGGAGGTTTTAAAAAACATCCATTCCTGGGCCTGCTCTAGACCAATGAAGTCCTCCAACTTTTCTGATCCTCCTGTATCTTGACTATAAGTGGAAATAATTGTACCTGTCCCACTATCTCATTATTGGTAGTAGTAACAACCACTTATTAGGCACTTACTGTGTACTAAGTAATTGATGTGTATTGTTTTATTGGATTTTTGTAACAATACCTTGAAGTAGAGATCATTAAACCCACTTTACAGAAGGTGAAACTGAGGCTCAGTGAAGTTAAGTAATTAGCCTGAGTCACGCAGCAAGCGAGTGGCAGAGCTAGGGTTCACAGCCAGTCTCCCTGACTCAAAACTTACAGTTTTAACCACTATCAGATCCTGTGATTTCAGGGCTGACAGTTTATGTGATAGCTCTTCATTTTACAGGTGGAGAAACTAAAGTGGATAGAGGGCAAGGGCAGAGCCTGGACACAAGTTCAAGTCTGTAGACTATCTGTTCACCAACACATCACTTTCTTTTGTAAAAGTACTTTGGGGAAGGGTGTGAGGAGCGAGGAGGGGAAAAAATTTTTTTTAAGATGTTATTTGTCAGAGAGAGAGAGAGTGCGAGAGCACAACCAGGGAGAGCAGCAGGCAGAGGGAGAAGCAGGCTCCTCACTGAGCAGGGAGCCTGATACGGGACTCGATCCCAGGACCCCGGGATCATCGCCCAAGCTGAAGGCAGATGCTTAACCGACTCAGGCACCCAGGTGTGCTAGGAGGGAAAATCCTAATAAAACCATCTTTTCTTCTCAAGACAATTTCTGACTCTCCTAGGGGCAGCTAGACCTACTCTACATCAGTTATCCACTGCTGCGTAACAAATGGTGCCCAAATCTAGCAGCCTAACACAACTATACAAATGTATTATTTTATATAGTGTGTATGTGACAAGAATCCAGAAGCAGCTTAGTCGGATAGTTCAGGCTCAGGATCTCTCTCAAGATTGCCTCGCCATCTTGGCTGGGGCTGCGGTCACCTGAAGGCTTGACTAGGCTGGGGAGCCGTTTCCGAGGTGGCTCGCTTAGGTGGCTGGCAGGTTGGTGCTGGCTGCTGGGTGGGGGCTTCAGTTTTTCTCCACGTGGGTAACTCCATAGGCTGTCTGGGTGCCCTCCCAACATGGCGGCTCCTCCTGGTGTGAGTGATCCAAGAGCACGATGTCCTTTATGACATAGCTCTGGAAGTCACATACTGTCTGACCTATCAGGGTCACACACTGTGGAAGGGGACTGCCTAATGTTCAGCCAGGTGAAGGTGAAGATCATTGGGGGCCATCTTGGAGGCCACTATCCAGTACCCACTATGCCTGCCCCCCCATCAATCCCAGTGGTTCCATCCGACAGCCCAGCAGCCTGGACTTTGGGCCCCTTTGGCCAAGGTCTTGTGGGGCAGGAAGCTTCTGCAGCTGTGAGACTCACCTGTCACAGCACTGGGCTCCCAGTTGCCAATGGCCTTTCCCCCAGATGTTCCATGAAAGCTTTCCAGCCGTGTTATTCTCATTGGCTGGAGAAGCTGCCTCCTCCTATCTAAAAATTTGGTCGTGCCAATAATGGAGACCGGCTCAGGTGCTCAAGATGCCATTTTAGATCACAGCCTCTCATAGATGTTAAATAGCTAAAATAACCAACTACTTTATTTCCTTTTTTTTAAAATTAAAGTATGGTTGACATACAATATCATATTAGTTTCGGGTGTATGACATAGTGATTTGACAAATCTGTATGTTGCTCAGTGCTCACGGCGAAGAGAGCAGTTACTATCCAACACCCTCTTCCCTTCCTGCATGTGACGGTGACTCAGGGTGGCCATTAGGCCAGCCTGGAGTGCAGACCTACAGGAACTCCTGTCTGCCTCCTTCCCCTTCTCCGATTTCCCTGCTTCATGGGATCATGGGCTATCTCAGCCATCAGCAGGGCAGCCAACTCCTGGGAGCTGCCCGGCAGAGGGGCTGCAACCCCCCTGGGTCCAGATTACAGTCCCTTTGGACGGGCCACAGAAGCTCTCCGTGGAAGCTTTCTGTTGCCATAGTAACGCGGAGACAAGGAAATTAGCAAGGGTGCCTGGCTAGGCAACAAAGCAGAGCCTTTACTCTGCATTCCCCTCCTCAAACTAGATAAGAATTCCGAGGAGGGCTAGGGACAGACATCAAAGAGTCTTTTCCTGGCATGGAGGAAATGCTCTTTAATGAATTGTTGTGAAACAAGCGCTGCCCTTAGAGCTACGGCGTTGGCTCTGGCGTTCTTAGAGGAACCCGCCCGAGCAGGAAGTTTAGAGCTAATGCAGCTTTCTGTTGTTTGTTGTTGTTTTTAAGAAGACTGTCAGGTTTGGGGCACCTGGGTGGCTCAGTGGGTTAAAGCTTCTGCCTTTGGCTCGGGTCATGATCTTGGGGTCCTGGGATTGGTCATGATCTCAGGGTCCTGGGATCGAGCCCCGCATCGGGCTCTCTGCTCAGCAGGGAGCCTGCTTCCCCCTCTCTCTGCCTGCCTCTCTGCCTCCTTGTGATCTCTCTCCACTCTGTCAAATAAATAAATAAATAAAAAGACTGTCAGGTTTGGGTTTTCTTTTTTTTTTTAAGTTTCTTTATTTTGTTTTATTATTATTATTTTTAAGATTTTATTTATTTATTTATTTGTTTGTTTATTTTTATTTATTTATTAGAACTGTTCATCTCCCCTCCCCAAAAGAAACCTCCCACCCTTCAGGTTTCTCTGCCACCACCCGCCCTCTGCCCCGGCCACCTACTTTGTATCCATATAGATTCCTCTTCCTATAAATGGCATCGTAGAATAGGTAGTCGTGAGTGACTGGCTTCTTTCGGCATTTTTATCCTTTGTCTCCGTAAGGTCCTCCCCAGTGTCTCTGACAAAGGTGTCTCTGTTCTCTCTGAGAACAATTCTATCTGGGGGGTGCAGCTGCCACCTTAGTCCACGGGCTCCAGAGGGATGGGTGGAGCAGACTCCTCTGAGGCCACCAGCGCTGGCCCTCCCCGTTCCATCTGGAACCTTCCCCGCTGTTTCGAGACTGTAGCGGGGCAAGGGGCCCCTTCGGAGCACAGCTGGCCAGGTGTCCTGCCTGCACTGAGTTGGACGTGCTTCCCCACGACTCCCTCTTACGGAGGCTGGGCTGGGACAGTTGTCATCACAACCGGCAAGTGCTTCCTAGGCACCCAGTGCTGTCCTGCAAGCGTCACACGTGTCAGGACTAGTTCGTTGTGACAGACCCTTCTTTCCCCTCCTTTTCTTTTTGTGAGATTCACTTAAAAGCCACCTCTTTGTACACCTGCTTTGCTGAAGCTACAGTCTGTTTTCTGTCTTGCAGCCATAACAACAAAGGTAGAAATCATTTCACTTTTTGCCTTGCGCTGGTCTAGGTATATGACTTGTTTATTTGATTAACATTATTATTGCGTTAAAATGCACATACCGTAAGATTTACCATCTTAACTGTTTTGTGCAGTAAACACATTCACAGTGTTGTTTAACCAGCACCACCATCCATTTCCAGGACCCTGTTCATCAGCCTAAACTAAAACTCCAGCACCCCAGGCCCCCTGCCCCAGCCTGGGAGACCCCCTTCTACTTTCTGACTCTCAGATTCGGACTACTCCAGGTGGAACCCTACAGTGTTTGTCTCTTTGTGAGGGCCTAGCTTAGCCTAGTGTCCTCAGGGGTCATCCCCATGGTAGCACGGGTCTGAGTTTCCCACCTATTTGAGGCGATTCAAACATTCAAACAGTGGACATTGGAATTGGACATTCCAAACAGTAGACATTTGGACATGTCCAGACAGTGGACACAAAATGACATGTCCACTTTGAACACGTCCTCGGGTACAGCAAGTCCCCTATCATTTCTTTTTTAATTTAAAAGATTTTATTTATTTATTTATTTATTTATTTATTTATTTATTTATTTATTAGAACAGCTTGAAGTTCACAGCAAAATTGAGAGGAAGCTACAGAGATTTCCCTTCTATGCTCTGCCCACCCCTGCCAGGCACAAGTACCTGCCTTTACCGGCATCCCCCACCAGAGCGGAAGGCTTGTTGTAATCGATGGACCTACACGGATGCATAATCACCACCCGGGGTCCGTGGTTTCCATCTAGGCTCTCTTTCCGTGTTGTGTGTTCTGTGGGTCTGGACAGATGCTTAAGGACAGGCGTCCAGCATCATGCAGAGTATTTTCACTGCCCTAAATGTCCTCTGCGTTCTGCCTGTTCATCCCTCCCATCCTTCCCATCCCCCACAGCTCAGGACAGCCTGATCTCTTTACTGTCTCGGTAGTTTTGTCTTTCCCAGAATGTCGTATGTTGGAATCCCGTGGTATGTCGCCTTTTCACATCAGCTTCTTTCACTTCGTCCTATGCACTGACGGTTCCTCCGTGTCTTTCGTGGCTTGATAGCTCAGTGCTTTTTAGCCCTAGGAATATTCCCGTGTTGGATGGACCACAGTTTATTTATCCTGGTTGCTTCCAGGTTTGGGCAATTATGAATAAAGCTGCTGTAAACATCTGTGTGGAGGTGTTTGTGTGGACAGAAGTGTTCCACTCCTGTGGGTAAATACCAGGGACAGTGATTGCCGGATCACTCGGTGAGAGGATGTTTCGTGTTACAAGAAACTGCCAAACTGGCTCCCAAAGCGGTGTCCCATTCCGCGTTCCCAGCAGCAGTGAGCGAGAGCCCCTGTTCCTTCACTTCCTTGGCAACATCTGGTGTTGTCTGTGCTCCGGATTTTGGCCGCTCTCCTAGGTGCGTGATGCTGTCTTGTTTTAATTCGCAATTCCCTGATGACCTGTGACATGGAGCATGGTAAGATTTTCCCATTGACTAGTGTCTGGGGAGATTAATTGAAAAAGTTGGTGAAAGCAAGAAAACAGAAGATTTTATATCGTAGAATACTTTCTCTTTTGTATTAATGCATTCGCACAGGTGTTCTGTGTGTTAATTTGTATTCTGTACATTAATTTTCCAATATTAATATTGGATTAATTAATATTAGGTCTATCGAGTAACCTAAGTAATTAATTAATATTGGGTTAATTAATCGATGAGGGGTTACTTGATTCAAGTCTCCTCTCATCTTTCCTGTACAGATCAGATGATTGTCTCTTTTGGCTAACTTCAGTGTAATGAGAATTTAAAGACACTTGCAAAGCAGAATATAGGACCCTTCCCGATTTTAATGGCTGCCCCTGTCCGATGTTTTACAGTGTCTACCTCTATAACTAATTCCTTATCAGTTCCTACTTAGGGATTTTATTTATTTGACAGAGAGTGAGCCCAAGCAAAGGTAGCTGCAGAGGCAGAGAGAGAAGCAGACTCCCCGCTGAGCAGGGAGCCCAACACGGGGCTGGATCCCAGGACCCTGAGATCATGAGCTGAGCTGAAGGCAGATGCTCAACTGACTGAGGCACCCAGGCGCCCCATCGGTTCCCACTTAGGAAGTTGATTTTCTTAGGGCCTTCCCAAACACTTCACTTTTCATAGACACAACTTCCTTTTCCCCTCCTATCATATCCTATCCACTTTTTACCTAAGCCATGTAATTATTAACAGCCATAAACAGGTTTGGGAGCAAACAGCTACTTTTGGTAAGCACACTGCTCACCTGGTGGCAGGTGGTAGCTTACTGGTCTGCGGTGGTGGGTGTGCCTTGGACACTCTAATTGAATGATCTTACTGGACAGATCCAAACTGAGCAAAATTCTGCAAACTATCCGGCCAGTATTTGTCAAAGTGTCCTGATCTTAAGAGCCAAAGAAAGACTGAGGGACTATGCCCGACTGGAAGACACTGAGGAGATGTTGGCACTTAAATACGTCCTGATTCTGAATTGTGTCCTTTTATTACAAAGGACTTTATTGGAATAATTGGTGGAACTTAATTGGGGCCTGAGGATTAATGTTTATTGCTTGATTTTTTAAAAAAACATTTTATTTATTTATTTGAGAGAGAACAAGAGAGAGCACAAGCAGGGTGAAGGGCAGAGGGAGAAGCAGACTCCCTGCCGAGCAGGGAGCCTGATGCAGGACTCAATTCCAGGACTCTGGGATCATGACCTGAGCCGAAGACAGACGCTTAACCAATTGAGCCACCCAGGTGCCCAGTTGCTTGATTTTGATGGTTGTCTTACGATTCTGCAGGAGAGTTACGTGCTACAGGCCCCTGCTCCCCAGCTCAGAGTCTCTCTTCGAATAGTCCATCAGGGAGGAGCAGAAGGAGCATGCCTGGGCCATCCATTTCCCTTCAAGAAAGATCTTTTGATCCCCTGTGTGCAGGATGATGTCAAGTAGCAATAAAATCCATGAGGGAGTTCAGGGACTGCACACAACACACCAAGGGCCATCTAGCCAGAGGAATGCTACACTTTCTTTTTACCTGGAAAGTTCTTTCCCACATCTCTGCTTCCCGTAGCAAAGTCCTTCTCACCTCAGGTCATCTCCGCTCCTTTCTTGGGGAGCCTACTCAAGTCCCAACCCCATTTGTGGCCTCTCCTTGGGTGTCAGTCCCTCTTGTACCGAATTATTTGTCTGCTGTAGCCCTGGCAGCCGGTGGACTCACGAGGGCAACCCTTGTCTGCAGCGGTGACAACATACAGCACGAACCCCCAAATAGTTCCGGCACGAATGGAATGTTCTTGTAAGCATCAAGAGCTCACCTGGTTTCACCTGGCTTATAAACGTCTTCCCTGTGGCTCCCCCTCACTGTGCTAAGTGTCTCTCTTGGGGTGTTGACCTCCGCTCACCCCATCCTGGAGTTCTGAAAATGGGGAGGCGACAGGGGACAAATGAGTGGCTTCAGGGCTCCCGGAGAGAACCCAAGCCTGGTTTATGGACAGGGTCGCTGGTGCTGTTGGCACATCTCCTCTGGGCACTGCACAGAAGTTAATTGTTCCACATTTCACTTTAGATGGCTGGGTCTAATTACTCGGGGAATGCAGTGTTAAATCTCACACGTTGGCCCTTATGGCTTTCAACAGGGAGGGAGTTAAGAGGCTTAATCACAGTGGAAATGGGGGACAAATGAGTTTCCAGTGTGATGGGAAGGCATAGAGGGCCCTCAGAAGTAGTAGAGAGAGCCTCCTTTTTTTTTTTTTAAAGATTTTATTTATTTATTTGACAGAGAGAGAGAGATCACAAGTAGGCAGAGAGGCAGGCAGATAGAGAGGAGGAAGCAGGCTCCCCGTTGAGCAGAAAGCCTGATGCGGGGCTGGATCTCAGGACCCTGGGATCGTGACCTGTGCCGAAGGCAGAGGCTTTAACCCACTGAGCCACCCAGGTGCCCCTAAAGAGAGCCTCCTGACAATGATGCCTAATATTTTCTGTGCCTCCTGGAGGAGTAGCTGGAGGCCCCAATTATAGAATAACAATAATTGCATTTGGACAGGGGTGATCTTATAAACCATTGGCATGCACTACCTCCCTGGATTGTCCTAATAAGCTTGCAGTGTGTATGTGTGTGTTGTTTTCATTTTATGGTAGAGGAAACGGAACCAGGAGGTTACACAGTCTCCTCAGGGTCCCACAGGATTCGCCTCCTGATTTCGAGACCAACTTATCGTTCGTTTGCTTTTTCTGTGAGCAGAAAAAGGTGGGTGGCTCAGGGTATGTGCTTTAGGAATGACAGAAGGCAGTGTCGTGTAGTGGTTTAAAGTAGGGGCTGGCAGACTATGGCTTGTGGGCCCAATCTGGCCCACTGCCTGTTTTTTGTAAATAAAGTTTTATTGGAACATGGCCGTGCCCACTCACTTAGGCATCATCTGTGGCTGTTTCAGTCAGCACTGGCAGAGTTGGGTGTTTGCAGCGGCAGCTGGATGGCCCAAAAAGTCTAAAGCATTTACTCCTGGGCCCTTCATAGCACAAGGTTTCTGACCCCTGGTTTAGAGCCTGAGGTCTGGAGCCACACTGGGGCTGAAAACCCAGCCCTGCTACTGAGCAGATGTGTGACCTTGGGCAAGTTCCTTAGTTCTCTGTGGCTCTGTCTTTCCATCTGTGAAATGGGAATGATCACGGTGGTTGTCACACAGGTTGTTGGAGAAGCAAATGAGCTCTCGGCAGGTGACTCCTGGGAGATGTTCTTCCTCCTCGGGCTTCCGGTTGGAGATGAAGATGTTCTGAGTTGCTTTCCAGGTGGGGGTGCTGGCAGGTTTGCATGTTGGTCACAAACACGATCGCACTTGAGATCGGCCCTGTTGGGGCTGGGCAAGTAGCTGCCAGTTACCAGAGGTCTTCCCTCCCTGTAGCGGGTCCCTGGTTGTTCCCACAGGCCCCTGAGCCAGGCTGTTGTGTGAATGGGGAGCGGTCCTGGCTCCCAAGTGAAGGAAGGGTATGAAATAGGCTGCTTTGAATCCTCCTGAACCCTAAGCCATGAGCGAGGGGAAATGGCATAACCCCTTGGTGGGATTTCTGTAGAGCGGATATAAGCCATGTGCAAAGTGATTTGGGGAGCTGGTGGCAGGAGCCAAGTGGTAGCATGAAATGGGCCATCTGTTGTATCTGCTTGGCTCCAGGTAGTTGGTTAAAACACGGCTTCGCAGATGGACCAGGGTTCAAATCTGGACCCCACTGTGTCCCATGTGACCTCCGGCACATGGGCGTGCCGAGCCTCAGTTCCCCTGGCTATAAAAGGAGACTAATGGTAACACCTATATGAGGGTCCTGTAGGAGAAGAAACCCCATCATGCTTTTAGCCCACCTGTGAAACACCTGTTTTATTACTTCTTTAATGCTTTTCTTAGAAAATCTGTTTTGTTTCTTAAAGATTTTATTTATTTGAGAGAGAGAGAGAGAGAAAGAGAGCATGCATCTGAGCAGGGAGAGGGAGAAGCAGACTCCCCACTGAGTAGGGAACCTGACACGGGGCTGATCCCAGGACCCTGGGATCATGCCCTGAGCCGAAGGCAGACACTTAACTGACGGAGCCACCCAGGCACCCCATTTAATGCTTTTCTTCCAATCAGCTTTTAAACCTAGAACTTCATCCTAAGGCAGTAACGTTGGCGACATCATAGAGTGCCGAGTGTCTATTTCCTAACACACATCCCAGCTGTATTTTAAAGATGTGTCCCACCAGAAACTAAACTTCACATGGCCAGGCATTTGTATATATCTCGTTTGCTGATCCATTTCCCGCACAGTGCCCAACGCATAATAGGCGCCTAATAAATGCTTGTTGAATGAATGACTGGCTGAACTTCAGTCATCCTCCACACTTTGGGAAACACTGAGATAAAGCACCGAAGGCAGTGCATTGGCTCCGGGCCCATGGCAAGCATTTGATAGATGTTTGCTGTTAACGATTGTTAGCTCGGGCAGTCAGGATAACGTGGAGCCCCCAGTTTGGAAGACCACCCGTCCGCAGCCGCTGGCGACAGACATCTTCCCCCCTCTCTGGCTCCACGTCAGGGGGGGGACCCAAACCCCGTGAGCCTGGGCTGTCGTTTGGCTACTTCTGAGCCCTCCGTCCAGACTGCAGCCAGGCTCGAGCTGAACCTTGACGAGTGCGGAGAGGCTGTAGGGCCTAGAGAGAGACGTTCACGGTACATGGGGGCTCAGGGTGCACAATGGCCACATCGGTCCTTAGCCATTATTTATTGTCGCCGCCAGCATTTTCATGAAGGCGATGGCAGGCGTTGGGGCACATAGCTGCCTCCAGATGTCCACCGTAAACTCTCTGCTCTTGCTGAGTTCCCAGGAACATAAAACCTGCTGTCAATGGACTTGCCCAGAGCCCGTCTTTGCTGTGTTTTTGTTCTTGTTTAGTTATTACATTAAGTCTCCTGTGATTACAGAGCTGACAGCTGGTGAGGATTTGCATATGGCATGAAATTAAGTTAGTTCATTTTAATGTCTAAACTGAGCAGGGCACGAATTTGTCTGGTGAAAACCCTGCCTTCCTTATCTTTGTTTGCACATCTGCTTTTGGCACTAGTACTGTCTCGAAGTTTGATTTCTCCCCACTCCAGCCAGAGAAGGCTGGGGGATTGGCTCCCCCTTCTAGAACTCCAGCAGGGACTTTGCACTCGGGCTTAAAATGTTCCCTTTTAGGTCTGGGGATGAATTAGGATTCAAGGGCAGCCAGTGTTCTAGCCCCCAGCTTTGCGGCCTTTTTTTTTTTTTTTTTTTCTTTTTTAGTTTTTTCTGTTTCGCCTTGGGCAAGTTGCTTTCCCTCTCTGGGAAATGTTCATCTCTGGAGATGCTTTTGACATTGGGAGTGGGACGATTTTTCATTATGTGGGACCAGGCAAAGCATGGTTTAGCCTCCGTGGTCCTTTGGTATCGGATCCCAACCTTCCACCCCTGCCAATCACTGGCAGCCAATAAATACCTCCACACACGTCCAAACCCCTCTGTAGCGAATGCAGTCAGTGTCCTGCCCCTAGTCCTGGGCCCCTTTACTGTGTTCTCATGCACTGTCCCCCCATAACCCGCACCTGTGTCTCTGTGCTGGAGCTTCACGCCCAGACGGCCAGAATCCATTCTGCTGGGACCTGGCAGTGACCGAGAGGTGAGGAGGGGGATACGCCCTCTGACCCTCTCAACTCCAAGATGGCGCCTACACACGCTGAAACCGCACAGATCCCCAAACCATTATCCGGATTAAACAGAACACATCTGCAGGCTGGATCTTGCCAGAAGCTGCTGGTTTGCGACCTCTAGCTCTAACGCTGCTGACGGAGAGGACAGCCGGTGTTCTCACAGGACTTTGTGTACGTGAGGGACTGTTCTAAGTGCTTTACGTGCATCAGCTCATTGAATCCTCAAGACCGCCCTCTAAGGGTGGCACTAGCCTCCCCACATTGCAGCTGGGGAAACTGAGGCACAGAGAGGTGACTTATTTGCCTCGGGTCCTGCAACTAGTGGGTGTGCAGTCAAGATCCACATCCTGGTAGTTTGGCTTCAGAGCCCAGACTCTGACACCTCCTCCATGCTGTACTTAGGCCCTATTTTTGTTTAAACACACGCAGACAGTCTGCTGGAGATACCCCAATATGTTGACTGCTTATTTTATCTTTGGGTGAGCTTTAAAAAAAAAAATCTGCCTCGAGGGGCACCTGGGTGTCAGTCATTAAGCGTCTGCCTTCAGCTCAGGGCATGATCCCAGGGTCCTGGGATGGAGTCCTGCCTCGGGCTCCCTGCACAGCGGGGAGCCTGCTTCTCCCTCTCCCATTCCCCCTGCTTGTGCTCCCTCTCTCGCTGTGTCTCTCTGTCAAATAAATAAAAAAAATCTGCCTCAAACATTTTTTTTTTTTTTTTACTGTACACTGAGGAAAAAAAAATATACGTAGAAGTTGTGTAACAATAAAATAGTAAAGGCCAAAGAATGCTGGAGGGCCTCATTCTCTTCTCTCTCCTGCTGTCATTCCCACCCCCACCGACAGCTGTTCCCAGAGCTACCCAGCTGCTCCCTTCGGGGTCTCATTGGAGGTGTGAGTCCCTATTTGGGCTCTGGGCTCTGCCCGGCTCCCACCTCATTGGGACCCAAGACCGAAGGCAGAAGACCAGCCTTGTTGTAGGGCCTACGTCTTCCAGGAAACCTGGTCTTGGGTTGGGTTTCCTGGAAGAAAACCTTCTGAGAGAAGAACTTATATGTCCCAGGGGAGATGGAATAAGGGGAAGGGGAGGCAACACAGGGAAAGGGAGGAAACCAAACAAGGCATGATTTTGGCAAAGTCCTGTGGAGGGTATTCTCAGCCTGTTCCCGCAGAGGGGTGCCCTGGAGAGCGAGTCACATCCCAGAATTCGCCCATGCCGGGGGAGGGGGCGGGGCTTTCGGACATAGGCACCTGATGGGCATCAGGCAAGGGCTGCCCGGGAGAAAAGCCCCTTCTGGTCCCCTGCAAGTGCCAGCTGGGAGCCCCTAGCAGCTGAGGGCGGTGCTCCAAGAAGGGTCCCTGACACTGGCTGGTAGAGGAGAATGCACCCAGAGTCTGGGGTGGACGGTAGGGCTCACAGGAAAGGAGCGAAGGGATCTGAGTGGATTTGGCCTGAGCACCGGTATTGTCCAGGCCTGACCAGATGCCGGGATCCATTGGGAAGAGCGACTGACCTGATGTTCCCCTCTCACTGTTACCTTGGGCAAGTCCCTCAGCCTCTCTGAGTCCTGGCCTTCTCATCTGAAAAATAGAGGCAATCACCTATCTCCATCCACCCCCCACCCCCAGCTCCCCGGCCCCCAGGGCTTTGTAAATAAAATACTGCACAAAGGTAAGGTGTTCACCTTTCTCTTGGTTGGGGATTTATTTATGTCCTCCCTTTGTTCTGTATTCTAAATGGAATGGGATTATATGTTGTATTATTCAGGTGGGCTGTCATAACAAAATACCAGAGACTGAGTGACTTAAGCAACAAAAATGTATTGGCCACAGTTCCAGAGTCTGCAAGTCTGAGACCAAGGTGTCAACAGAGTTGGTTGCTGGTGAGGCCTCTCTCTTTGGTTGCAGATGGCTCTTTCCTCTGTGCTTGTGTGTATTCGAGGGGGGTGGGGGAGTGGGTTGGAGAAAGAGAAGGAAAGAGGGAGAGGGGGAAGGGATCTCTGGTATTTCTTCTTCCTCTTTTAAGGACACGAGCCCTGTTGGGTTGGGGCTGCCATGCCATGACCTCATTTAGCCTTAATTACTTCCTTAAAGGCCCCATTTCCAAATGGTCACTTTGGGGGTTAAGGCTTCAATCTGTGAATTTGCAGGGGGCATGGGATGACACATTCGGTCCATACCACGCATGGAGAAAGCTTACATGATGCATAAGTGTAAGGTCTCAGTGACGGGGGAAAAAAAGGAAGGATGATGGAGAGACCCAGACCCAGCAAGTGGTTCGAGCGAGCTTTGATGGAGGCCCTCTCGGGTGAGGTTCCCCAGTCAGGGTTAGGACGGGCCAAGGAAGTCCGCCCAGGGGTAGGGCTGAGGAGTTTTTGATTAGGGGCTTTAGGGTGTACACGGTTTGCTGGGTTTGTGATTGGCTGCAGTTTATGTGTATGAAGGGATACAGAATACACCAATCAATTGTCAGCTCATTATACAGAAAAAGGAATGCAAGGTCGACCAGTCAGATTGTTCGTTGTTGTCGTTGTGGGGTGATCTGAAAGTCTCTGAGACAGGAAGCCCCATGGCGGGAAGTCCCAAGCCGCCATCTTGTGAAACTTGGTGGCCATCCTGTCCCCTCTCGGCGTCCCTGGGCCTGCCAGCCTAACAGTAAGCAGATGCTGTGAATGTACATTTTTCTCTCCCCCCGCCCTTCCCCCCCAATCACACTTCGTTCTAACCAGTGCTGGATTCCAGGTACTGTCCTGGCCTGGGGAACAGAGTGGTAAACAAGACAGACACAGTTCCTGCCTCCATTTCCTCTGAAAATACCTAACCTCTCACCCACGGTGAAGCAAAATCAATAAGCTCAGTTTTGGGCCCAGGATCCGTAGAACACAGTGTTTGAAATCAGAGCGGGCACACTCCGGCCTGCCCGTCGGGTGTGCCTCATGGCTATCGGTGGGGGGCGGGGGGGAGAAGGTTGGCATCCAAAATGTGTTTAAAATTAAAAAAAAAATAGTAGTTAACTTTGAAAGTATGATTTTGCTTAAAAACGGCTATTTCCAGCTTCTCTTGAAATAATTAGCAGCTGGCAGCGCTGGGCCAGCATTCTTATGAGGCCTTGGTTGGCTTGAGCCACATACCTGCAGCCGTTGGGGAAGCCCTGGGGAGGGCCTTCCGGTTCAGTCCATTCCCCCGCCCGGTATGGCTCAGTAATTATCCTTCCTGTCCCTGTAGGTATGAAGATTTGCAATGGCTGGTTTAAATAAATACGACTAATTGAAGAGCCTGACTTTGGGGCCTTACTTTTCCCATATGGAGAATGGGGTCCGTGGAATCGTGTCTTCTGTCCTTTCTTCCATGGGCTCAAGATCACAGAATGTGGGGTGCGGTGTGAGGCGAGGGTGGTTGGCAATTGGCTGTCATTACTATGGTAGGCTGGTTGCGCCTTCCCGCCTCATCCCCCTCTCTCCCTCTTCAATTTGAATTTATTGAGCATCTGCTGCGTGCTAGGGTACATTTGTGACCAAGATGCGGTCCTTGTCCTTGGGATGTTTATAATCTTGCTCCTATTTCTGTCATCCACCTTGCAAGCCTGAACTTCGGTACAGAGGTGACTTTTTCGTGGTTAGGACAACCCCCGCTGCTCTAGGCTGATCAGGGATGTTTCTTGCCCACCGAATGCTTTGTTTCAAGTTCCGTCGTTCTGTCTTAATTGTTCCCTCGGCCACGCCGAAGATCGCCCCTGGTAGAATCAGCTCTTTCCAGTAACGGAAATCCTTTCAAAATGGTGTGTACAGATGGGATATCCTTAAGTAATTTATATAAAGAGTGAACAAACCCTTGTATGTTTTTATAAGGTAGGGAGAGTTTTATGTTCTGTAAAGTTTGATGTATTGTGATAAATTATGCTTTGGTCTGAAGTCTATGCAGAAAAGCACAGCATTTCTCTGAGTTCTGGGAAATATACTGTAAATAAAGTTGTGGTTTATTTCTTGGCTGGGCATTTTCTCTAATAATGTAAAGAGATGTCAACACCCATTTCTTAAGGGCAAAATATGAGATTCTCTCTTCTCACTACAGGGATGGAGTGACTAGAGCTTGCTGTTTTTTGTTTTTTGTTTTTTTTTTAAGAATTTATTTATTTATTTGACAGAGAGGGAGAGAGAAAGGGAGAACACAACCAGGGGGAGTGGCAGGCAGAGGAGAAGCAGGCTCTCTGCCGAGCAGGGAACCTGACATGGGGCTTGATCCCAGGACCCTGGGATCATGACCTCAATTGAAGGCAGACATTAACCCAGGTGCCCTCTTGCTATAAAGGAAGGGGGGCTTGATCTAGAGCCTGTGTCCCACTCTGATTGTGGTCCTCATGTTTCCAGCTGGCCCATGTCAGTTTGGGTGAATTAGGGGAGTCAGCAGCTTCTGACCCTGGGCTCTTCCCACTTCTTCCCCTTGGGTGTCATTCCCAACGATGTGTCTGCTCTGCCTTCAGCCTGCTGTAGGCAGATCTTTCTGTGAAAGTGGAAAGGCCAGTCATGGTCCTGTTCCTAGCCTCAGTTTCCCCATCTACAGTAACCCAGTGATAATCCACAGTCTGTCTAGTTGTATCACTCCACCAGTCAGCCTAGCTGGAATTCCTTCACTGGGTTTATGCATTTGTTAGATTTGCCTTGAAGACAGAAAACAAGGAGGGGTCCCTAATAGTGGCATTGAGAGTAGGAAGTCATTTTGATCAGGTGATTTTATTTATTTATTTGTTTATTTATTTTCCCCAAATATGTTTATTTAATTTTTTCAGTGTTACAAGATTTATTGTTCATGCTCCACATCCAGTGCTCCATACAGTACGTGCCCTCCTCAATACCCACCACCAGGCTTGCCC
>CM053616.1:5954937-5972999 GCA_028646535.1 Procyon lotor | reverse complement strand
AATGGCTGGCTAGCCCTAAGCTATTCTACCCATCGGTCTGTCAGAATGCCAGAATGTTCTCCATTAGAGTCACTCATATGATTAAACACTGTGTTCATGGAGGCTCCTGTTAAAATACGGAAGAGGAATAGCACGCTGGTCTCTGTGAGGGCTCACACTGTGAGGTGAAAATGTGAACAAGGGGATGGAGAAATGAATTGCTTTGGGGAGCAGAGGGGTCCCCCCAGCTCAGCAAGCCACCGACAGAGAGGGAAACCAAGGGAGAAGTGGAGACCCGCATGGCCGAGGGGGAAGGAGGCAGCTAGCCTGGGGTGGGTGTGGAGGAAGGACTCCCGTCCATGGCTCTCCACCCACCCCTACCACCCCAGCACCCAAGAGTTATTCTGGAAGCGAGGTCAGCACGAATTAGCAGACTAATGAACAACCTGTCTGTTGGAAGGAGAAGGACATCTATTTGGGGGAGGTTTTCTCAGGAGTGAACTTGGTCCCGTCACAGCTGCCAGAGCTGAATGTCACAGCAGCACCCAAAGGACTCACGCCCCCATCTCCCCATCTCTCTCTCTCACAGTATGTTTTCATCCACATCCTATATGATACCATCTGACGGAGGAGAAAGGAGTCCTCAGAACCACAGCGGGAGAGCAGAGGGGAGGGAGGGCCGGCCGGCAAAGACCGCTTCCCGCACTCTGGATGTTCGTGGTGCCCGCACCCACATGCCCCTTAAAGCCTCCCTCGCTGGGACACTGTGACCACACCCACCTAGGGGCCGGGGTGGGGAATGGGGGCTGGGGGTCTGATTCGGCCAATATCACTGAATGAGCGGCGAGGGCGACGGGCCAGATCTCTGACATCACCTCGCTCAGTCTCCTTTACAGCCCGTCCCCCCCTACTGCCCCCCCAGGAATCTGAGGTGCAGTAATCGTAATCATCAAGGGAAGCTTAATATGACAACAGCACCGCACTCAAATTAAGACAGACGTGTTCAAATCTATCGCCCTTACCCCAGTCCTCTCCACCTGTCACGTCAGCGAGTCCTGTTGGCTCTTCCTCCAAAATATACTGGGGATCCGGCTCCTCCCTTCCATGCAGGCCACCTGAGGCCAAGGCACCAGGAGTGGGCGGCCAAGTGGGAAGGAGGTGGCCAGCAGATGGGAGGAGCTGCCTCACTGCTCTCCCGGCCTCCACAGGTCATTCACACACAGCAGCCAGAGGCCTCTCTTGAAAATATCAGTGGGATCATGTGTCTCTTCCTGGCCTGGAGCCTCCAGCAAATGACTTCTGGCGGCAGAAATAAAACCTCCATCTCTCACCCTGGTCGACAAGGCAGGACGTGACCTGTCTGCTCGTCTGACCTCATCTCCGGCAGCGGTGCCCCCATGAACCCCGTCCTGCCTATTCCTGGAAAGCTGCCAGCTCTCCCTCTACCCCACGCCCTGGCCTTTGCACTTGCTGGTCCCTATCCCTGGAATTCCCAGCCCCTACGTGTCTGCACGGCTGGCTCTTTCTTCCTCTCCAGGTATCAGCTCAGACGTCCCCTCCGCTGGGAGGTCCTCCCCAAGTCTGAGTGAAATCCCCCTCTCCTAGTCATTCCCGTCTCATCAGCGGGGCCGTGCTTCCAAAGACTTTCCCATCATCTGAAATTACCTTGTTCACCTGTCTTCATTGATTGTCTGTCTTCCCAGACTACCACACAAACACCACCGGGGCAAGGCCTAGGTCTGCTCTGTTCAAGCACCCAGTACACAGTAGGTGCTCAATAAATGCCTGAGAAGAAAGGAAGGCGGGATGAGGGAGGATAGAGTGGGGAGAAGAGAGAGAATGGGAGACCTGTCTGGGCTCCTCATGCCCACATTCCTGCTCCAGCTCCAAGCACTCAAGTAAGAGTCAGCTAAGCAGGGCGGCAGCCCAGAGCCGTCCCCACCTCCATCAACAGCGCCGCTGCAGGTACTGTGTGTCGCCTGCCATGAGCCCTCGTGAGTCCGGTCATGGCTATTCAGAAGAGCTGGGGCCTCTGCTAATGAAGCGAGCGGGGACTCAGCAGCCATTTTCCCCAACGCTTGTAACATCACTGAAAAAGCTTCTCTCTGAGTCAGGTTTATGGCTCTTCCCTTTATTATTAACATTCTAGGGTGTAACATTCTAGGGTGTAATTATAGGTCTGCGAAAAAATAGCCAACACCTACAGAATTCTGCCTCCCAGCGTCTGGCCCTGACCTTGGGTCCTGGGGTACACAGGTGGCCATATCACAGGCTCAGGGGTCCACACTGAGCTGGGGAGAGGACGCATCCCACCCTGTGTGGGAAATCCCTTCTCCTTGCCCAGCAAGGAGTAGGGGCCCAGGTCAAACCAACCATGGATGATTCCCCCCAAATCCCACTTTCTCCCTCCAGAAAGCAATATTGATTCTGTAGGCTCTGGGGATGGTAAATTTGCCCATGTCAGGCAGGCTCTGCCAGACTGGGGAGAAAACAAACCACTCTGGCACCTAAATCTAGTAAACCGGGGAGAAGTGGCAGCCGGTATTGCTGCGGGGAGAGGTAGTAGGGGCCGGGAGAGATTTATGGGGCACCAGCAGGAGAGAAATGCGGGTGGTTGAGCTCATTCTTCTGCCAAGCCCAGATTTATGCGCTCCAGGCCTAGTTCACTGTCCCCATGGGACCTCAGGGACCTTTTGGCCTCTCCTCCTAGCCCTGGGGACATTAATCACACAGAGAGGAGGCGAGTGTCAGTGTATCACTGTGGGTGTGGGTGTGCCTGTGTGCGCTTGGGTATGTGTGCGAATTGTGTGTCTTTGTGTGTTGGCCTCAGGGCATCTGTGTATCTTGTGTATGTATGCATTTGTGTTTCTGTTTGGCCACGCCTTTCAAATATATGCCTATCAGTATCCCTTTCCAATAACCTTTTGGGAATTTGCTACAAGGTCCATGTTCCCCTCCTCTACTGGACATCACAAAGCCTCATCTTCCCTTCCTGAATGTCGAGGCACCTTCTCCCATGCTGACCACAGAGCAGATCTTGGAGGTGGTCGTGGGTTATACTCAGGGATAAATGAAAATCTATGATTGGGATATGCTAAGAAAGTGAGGTGGGTGGTCTCAAGCCCCTAGCTGGTGAATACCTTCCTCCTTCCTTCTCGTAAGTCAGTTCTGATTTAGAGCAAAGCTTTTAAAATTCTGTGTCGGTACTCTTTTTTTTTTTTTCCTTTCAATGTGCAGCCCTTTAGTTCTCTCCTCCTCTGCCTCCTGACCTGGACAATACATAATGAGATGGCAGCATCAGAGAACTCAAAGCAGCCTGAGTCCTTAAATCACTGCATGAAGTACCACCACCCAGAGGGTCGACTGACCTTCAGCAGCATTCTCATAGGAGAAATAAGGCTTTGTTGTGTGAAGCCACAGAGCTTCCTGGGTTTGCTTGTTACTGCAGCATTAGTGAGCTTATCCTGACTAATATATCCCTGGTGAGAAACACAAAAATACTTTGCGATGTGCTGGACCTATATTCAAGATCCTAAAACCTCTTGGGGCGCCTGGGTGGCTCAGGCGGTTAAGCATCTACCTTTGGTTCAAGTCAAGATCCTGGGGTTCTGAGATTAAGCCCTACATCGGGCTCCCTGCTTGGCAGGAAGCCTGCTTCTCCCGATACCATTACCATTCCCTCTGCTTGTGTTCCCTCTCTCGCTGTGTTTCTCTCTGTCAAATAAATAAAAAATCTTTTAAAAAAAATTAAAAAATAAATAAATAAAGATACTGTCAGGCCGTCCCAGAATGGCAAAGCATAAAACTGAGAGTTGTTTTTTGTTTTGTTTTGTTTTGGTTTTGTTTTTTGCTGTGACCATGAGGCTTCTACATTTACTCCCCACCTCAGAACTCAGCCAACAGCACGTCACCCTGCCCGGGGCAACTGCTCCCAACCCAACCCAAACCCCTTCTCTCCAGATGCCTTTCTATGATCAAGACCCTCCCAATTAAGGAAATCACTTTGAAATTAACCACAGAAGAATCCCCAGAAGTGCCCCTTAGCTTCAAGCAAGTCGGGTGCCTGGAGAGGTTTATCCTGGCTCTTGTCCAGGTAAACTGGTCACTCATATCTAACTGGAGTGCCAGTGACCTACGTTCAAATCCCCACTGCGGCATGCCCTAGCAGTGTCAAGTCTGATAAGTTTCTCAGCCTCTCTGGGCCTCAAGTCCCTCATCTGTCAAATGTGGACCCTACGAGTACCTACCATAGGGTTGCCCTGAGCAACTACAGAACATGAAACTAGTTCTCCAAGCTTAAATGAACAGAGTAGTCCTTCACATGGGCAGAACAGGGAAATACACTGTATCCAAAAATCCTCTTCCTCCCTAGTCTGGCAAAGTGTCAGCACTTTTGCCATTAGAGTCACCAGTTTGCATAAGGATATTGCCTCTAGACATAAACTTGACCTGGGAAAGCAGCCTTTTGACTCACTATTGCTCTCTAGCTAAGCATATTGCCATAACCACTATGACCCGCCCTACCCACAAATGCCCTTCTAAAACTGCCCGTTCCTCCGTGATCCTCACACCTTCTCCTTCCTGGAGCCCCACACTATGCGGCTGGATGAATCAAAACCAGCACTCTCCAATTTCCAGGGCTCTCCTGGAATCATTGTTTGTTCTCCAAGAGGGTGGGCTCTAATCCCTTTGTAGGTGAAAGCCTGGCTTCCATTCCCTCTCTGCTGTCATGGAAACTGGGGCACTGGCAACTTGGCACAGAAACAAGAACGCGGCTCTCTTCTTTCACTGAGCAGAGGAAAGGCTGGGACAACTTCAGCACAGGAGGAGGAGACCTTACAGTTGATTTGATCTCTCTTTGTGAAGGAACAGCCACCCAGAAGATGCCAATAGAAAGAAGGTGCTACCCAGAGCTGCTCACCCATGGCGCTCTGGAACTGACTTCAGAACCATGGAAAGCTCCCTAAGACTTCAAGGTTGAGTGAGGAGGCTACACCATATTCTGACTTCTACAGACAGCAGAGTGTTCAAGATGGGGACTGTGCTATGTTTAAGAGTGCCCGAACCGCAGAGAGGAAATGTGAAGTATCATTTACTTCCCACTTCCTCAAAGTGTGCTCCGAGGGCCCAGGCATCAGAATTGCCTGGAACACCGTTTCTTCTGACATCTGAATCATTCTCTGCCGGGCAGAGCCCTGGATTGGGCGTTTTAACACATTGTCTCAAATAATTCTGACACACCTCAAGGTTTGAGGCCAAGTGAGCTCATGCCATGCTCATATTTTTCAGGTGGGATAATGGGCTAGTCAGAGGGAAGTACATTGCCCCCGTTCAAACAGCAAGCTGAAAGCAGAATCCATGCGTCCCAATTATCAAGAGTTCTCTAAACCATCCAGCACTGCTCTTGGGTCCCACCTCAAAACCCTGCCCTAAGTGCGGATGACTCTGGAGAATGCATGAGATAATCATGCCCGTGGTCATCTCCTGAGAGTTCTCTTCTGTGATACAGATTCTCCCTGGGAAATGCAAATTCTCTTATCACCATATTCATATCCCTGGAACCTAAAGCACACACAGATGCTCAGTACATGTTGGCTGCACGAACTAGTCTATTCGTGTACTAATGGATGAGTGAACTGTGCAACTAGGGGGTGGGGTGTCTCTTTAGTGCAGCTATAATAAAAATTCACATTTATTGAGCAAGCATCATATGCTGGTTACAGGACTAAGAAATCAACATCCAGAGGCCCACTGAGTTTGCACAACAACCTAATGAGATAGGCACTATTTCCATCCTTGATCCAAAGATGAAGAAGTATAGCTTAGAGAAGGTTAGCAATTTACCCAAGGGGCCCACGGCTGTGGTAGAGCTGGGATTCAAACCCAGGTGTACTGAATCCAAAGGTGGAGTTCCAAGTCACATTTTCTGGACACACCAGGAAAAGGCACTTGTCCTTATGAATGGCCTCTGTGCCCTGGGAAGAAGGTTAAACAAAAGGCCATCCAGGCCCCTGTGATGGGTTTGGTCACTAGCTACAGCCTCTGTTTGGGGCTTACCAAAGAGAGGTTAAATCCATCCATCCATCCATCCATCCATCCATCCATCCATCCATCCATCTCTTCATTGTGCAAATGCGTTTTGGCTACCTCGTATGTGCCAGGCCCTATTCAGAGACGGGGGTACAGGAGCGAACAAGATAGACAAGGTCTGTTTAGTTGAGGGCGACAGCACACGAAGAACTAACAGGTTGTGTGATATCAGCCAGCGATGAGGGCCAGGGAGACCAGAGCTGGGCAAAGGGGACGGACAGTGCCCAGGCGATGTGGAGAAACAGCGAAGAGGGCCGCTGACCCACAGCAGCGGTGCCTGCGAGAACCCCAAACGAGCTGAAAAAGAACAGGTCAGGAAGCCCACTATTCGCATCAGAACCACCCAACCTTCTCAGGGATTTCTCTCCATTGAACCCATCTTATGTTGTCTTATTTTTTCTTTTAACAGAATCGTTGCTGCATCGATAGAACTCAAACCTGAGAGCTGGAGGCTGTGACCGATGCTCCATTCCCGGGCTTGGCCCGGGCCTTTCTTCTGGCGAAGACAGCACTGCTGTGGACAGTGAGGGCTGGCGGGCATGCCTGCTCGGGGCTCAGAAGGAAGAACAGAGGCCTGTCTGTGGACAGCTGTGTCACCCGGGACTCTCCGGAGACTGGTAAGAGAAGCTTTCTAAATCTAACATTAGGACTAAAAAGGGACACGTAAGGGTGCAGAGTGTTTCAAAGAACCCAGGGTGGGGACAGTCTGGGACTAAGGAGAGACCTGAAGGAGCAGCAGGAGGCCCTCGGGATGCCTGCTTCCTCTCCATCTCTGCCCCTCGACCTCTTTCTCTCCCCGCACATGGGCTGTCCAGTTTATGCGACAAGACACAGGATAGCTGCCTACAGCTCCCGACTTTCATCGTTTTGCTCAAAAGCATCCTTTTGACACTAAAACTTCTTAGTCCCAATCTCAAAGGCAAGAGGCTGGACTTGGCCCATCTGGGGCTAGGGGCTTTCACTTTGGCCAGTCAGCCCTGGACTGGACTGGAGGGGAACTTCATTGAGCAACTATGGGGAACCTGTGTATCAGGGGAGCAATGGAGGAACTGTTTCCAGGAATAAGGAAATCAGTGTGAGCTCTGCAGAATCTCATAAACTTGCTGTAAGGATGATACAGCCCGGGCTCTAAAAAACCGAGAAAATGCACACTCCAAGGGCTGAGTAATGTGACCAGGGAAGAACTTGGGGTCCATCCCTCATGGAAGCCAGTGATGGGGATGAGAGAGTTAAGCCAAACCCACAAACTCTGAAAAGCGCCCAACTCCACTCAGTAGTCATTGAAATGGCCTCCATAAAGCTCCGAGGCAAAATTATAGATCATCATTTTAATTGAGTGCAATTGGCTATACATTAATATTCATGATTATTAGAGCAGCTAATTTTCCTCTTTATAGAAAGCGAGTGGGGGATCGTTTCGGCTGCTACTTACTTTTCCTCCCTTAGATTTTCGAGGGGGAGGTAAAAGAATAAAAGGCATGCCTCTTGAAATCAGCCATCAATTTCTGAATGTGGGGTAATTATTAAGGATTTTTAATTGCTTTGGCCTCTTAGAGGGGGCTGGGGAGATGCATCTTATGAATATAAAAAACACACACGTCCATGAGACTCCAGAGGTGGCTCCTTCGGCTAGAGGAAATCAGATTGTCTAAATGGGAATCCTGTCCATTCCTCAGCTCCACTAACCCGCCATGGCTGATAATAACAACGGCAACAATTACAACAGTAACAGTAACCATCGCCATCAGAGCGCAAGCAGGATGAGGACGGTATCTGCCTGAGGGTACAAGCCAAGATGGGCTAGGAGAGAACAGGCAGGGTGACAAGGGCGTCCGTACATGGCAGGGGTGGCAGCCTTACCAGGACAACTGTTTCATCGGTCAGACAATTAAATACACTGAGGGTAATGGCAGCCAGATTTCTCATCGTCAGAAGGGAGTTACAGACGGGAGAAAAAATCAGGTTGAAGTCTGTGATGATAGATTCGAATCAGAGGCATCAATGCGACTTTATGGTTTTCAATATATAGGAAAAAAACCCTAGGAACAAATATAGATGTAAACATGTATATGTGTGTGTTTATGCATGTGCACACACGTGCGTTCACACACGCACACATCCCCTAGCTTTGTCCCCGGAGGGGGTCTCGGTACCGTGATGCCCCAACAACAACACACACCCCAGTGCCAAAATCTTTACTTCTAGATATTCTGCACTAAACTGAGTAGGGCCTCCTTGAGATAGGGCTGATTCCAGGGCTGGCTCAGGGAGAGTACAGGAAGAGCCCAGGGCATCTTGCTGCGCCAGAAAGCAAAGCAGTGCACAGAGCAAAGTGGAGGTCGAATCAACGGACGGAGAACACAGCTTGCAGAAGGGACTCTCACCAGCCAAAAATGAGGCAATGGGAGCCCTAAAATAAATGATGATAGTAATGGATTGAACGCACTAAGTAAAATGGCAAAGAATGAGTTTTCACTGATATGAATGAATGAATGGTTTGGAACAGACTCCCAATGAGCGTGGAGCCCAACACGGGGCTTGATCTCATGACCCATGAGATCACAACCCGAACCAAAACCAAGAGCCGGACAGATGCCTCATGGACTGAGCCACCCAGGCACCCCACGGCCCGAAGCTAATCTTGAGGGACATCAGACAAAACCAAACTGAAGAACATCCTACAAAATGACGGACCTGTCCCTTCAAAAGATTGAAGAATGCTCGGACTGAAGGGGACTCAAGAGACGGGACACCTATGGGCACTCTTCTACTACAAAGGACATTATTTGGACAAACAGCAAAACTGGAATGGGGTCTGAGGATTAGAGGTTAGTAATGCATCAGGGTTGACATGCTGACCCTAATACTTTTATTCTGATTATCCAAGAGCCTTCCTGTTTTAGGGAAATAAATTTTACTCCATTCAGGGATGACGGGTCATGAGGCTGGTGGCTTTCTTTCAAATGGCTCTGGGGGGGAAAGTTCCTTGTATTGAACTTGCAGTTTTTCTATAGTACCTGCCAATTTGAGTGCCAACTGTATGCTGTGCATTTCTTTCTTTAAAAAAAAAAAATTTATTTATTTGAGAGAGAAAGAGAGAGAGCGGGTGAGTTGGGGGAGGGAGGAGCAAAGGGAGAGGCATAAGCCGACTCTGTGCTGAGTACAGAGCAAGACATGGGGCTCGATCCCAGGACCCTGAGATCAAATCGAAGAGCCAAAATCAAGAATTGGACGCCCAACAGACTGAGTCACCCAGGAGGCCCCTGCCGTGCACTTTCTATCACTCCGTTTCTACCTTACAAATACTCTTACAAGATGGTTCTAGTTTCCTTCCCGTTTTACAGGTGAGGAAACAGAAGCTCATGGAGGTTAAGCATCATGCACAAGACTGTTACTTCTTTCATTCTACTGGCACTCGCTGCATCTCAGGGAGCTGTGCCAGGCATTGGTACGTACAGTGAGGAATAAACAAGCATGCCCTACCTTCATGAAGCCTCCAGTCTAGGAAGGCAGAGGCAATAACCGGGAAAGCAAACAAGGAAACAGTTCCAGGAGGTGACGAGGGCCATGAAGAGAGCAACAAGAGGCGAGAAGGAAGATAATGTTGGGGAGTAAAGGATGATGAGCCAGGTCATGTAGGCCTTTATAGAATTTGGATTGGATTCTAAATCAATGGGAAATCCTCAGTTGTAGGTCTTCCTGTCAAGAGGCACCAACCAGCAATGGCCACCAGTATTTTCTGTGATGGGGGAGTGTTCTTTATCTATACTATCCAATATGGTAGCCACTAGTCACATGTAGCTATTGAGTACTTAAGATCTGATTAATACAGCTGAGGAACTGAAGTTTTTGTTTTGTTTTGTTTTGAGGACTGAACTTTTCATTTTAATTAATTTGAATGCACACAGCCACAGGTGGCTAGTAGCTTCCAAACTGGGAGGTGCAGCTCTACATGCTGAGACAAATGCAAGGGCATGTCCCGCTGGAAGGGGCACGCACACCCAGCTTCCGAGCTCTCCAGAGAAAGGCAGCTGGTGGGAGCAGCAAACTGCACATCCAAAGCCATGTGACCCCTGTTCTTGGGTCCCCAGGATCACCTCCTTTGTCCTGTCTAAACAGTGCTGGTTTCTTTACCAAGATGCACACAAATTTTCCTAAGAACATATGGTGCTAAACAGCATCTCTCTCGTGCGCACGTGCATGCGCGCACACCTCCTGACACAATTCTCTCTCTAGTAAGATTTTCCCCTGCTAGCCCATTTTCACAGCCACTGTGCTAAAAAGCCATCTTCTGATTGAGCTGCAACTTATGCAAGGGAAGGAGGGGAGCATGTGAGGCAGAAAGCCAGAGGGATTCAGGTCTATTTTCTCACCTCTTTGGGGACAGCCAAGTGATATAATCAAGCCAAAGACCATTTCCCTAACGCCCACGGCGAGGCCACCTGCCGCCGCCTGTAACTGACAATGTTGCCAACAGACCGGCCTGGGCCCTGGGATGGAGCAGGTGGGGCCCCTGCTTCTCTGGAGTGAACTTTTTGTTGCCTTTTAGGGGGAGTGAACACAGACTCATTTCTTGAGAGAAGTTGGGCAGAATTTATTCTCTAACAGGAGATCATGAGAGGCACACTGGTGGTCTGAAAGCTCTTCAGGCGAGCCGAGCACAGGTGATGCTTTTCCTTCTCCCTTTGTTCTCCAGCCCTGGTCTCTTCAGCCCCGACAGGTCACGGACTCCGTCCCTTTCTCCCCACCTCCACAGCCCAGACCCCAGCCCCACCGGCGGCATGACCTCTCAGCTGGAGGAATGGAGTCACCTTCTGCCCTGACAATTCCCTCTAGCGCCGCACCCAGAGTAACTCCCGGCGGGCAGGACAGGCGATGGGGCAGTAACAACCGATCCCTGAAAGCCAGTTACTCAGAGCAATCAGGGTTCAGTTCTTGCTCAGGTTCCATTCAGCTAGGACATCGGCTCCACGTCCCCACGTGCAGCATGCCACTGCCACGACAAACACGGGATGGTGGCTCCTGACAGAAAATGTGACATCTGCCCCTCGTTCCCCAGACTCCCTGCACGCGGCCACCTTCTGTCATGTCCGCCCCTTTGGCCTCGTCTCCTAGGCCAGGCTGGGACAGAGGTGGGGGGCTGCGGACTCTCTAAGGGGACAGATCACCCCTTCTGTCAATTGCATCAAAACAGCTTATGTCAGGAAGAAAAACGCTCTTGCGCACACAGGACACTCCCCCCCCCAGATTTAGGACATAGTCTATCCCTCCTTCCCTGGGGCAGCCACACCAAGAACAGCAGAGCAGGGAGTTCCGAACCCTAACTGAGGTTTTACTTTCTACTTGTTGGGATTATGGAAAGGATTATGGAAGGGAGGTGTTTGTGGATAGGCCGCCCTGGCTGTTATGGTTGAAGTGAAGCAATGAAGATTTCACACCAGTAGCCGAATCATCTGATAAATAGGGAGGAGGGTGGGGCACCTGGGTGGCTCAGTGGGTTAAAGCCTCTGCCTTCGGCTCAGGTCATGATCTCAGGGTCCTGCGAGCCCCGCATCGGGCTCTCTGCTCAGCAGGGAGCCTGCTTCCTCCCCTCTCTCTCTCTCTGCCTGCTTCTGATCTCTGTCAAATAAATAAATAAAATCTTAAAAGAAAAAAAAAATAGGGAGGAGGAAATTCTTCCTGGCCTGGCCAGTGCCTCTTTCACGCCTCATGGGCAATTTTCCTGGCCAAGAAGAAAGAGATTAAAAAGGTGGCTCTTTTTTTTTTTTCCCCCTCTCCTTAAAGCAGCCTGAGCCAAAGTCCTAAATTCCTGAGTTCCTCTTCTGGTGAGGAAAGAGGGTAGTGCGGGCAAGCCAGGGAGCCAGGGTGACTCATGTGGGCAGTAACCCCAGTTCCACCAATTAATATCTGTGTGTGATTTAGCCTCAGTCTCCCCATCTGTAAAATGGGGATACAAATAAGGTTGTTTGAGGATTAAATGGTAGAGTGAAAGCAAAGTGCCTTGCATGTAGTAGACGTTCGATATTATGAAGAATTTTTACATTTTGGGGTTGCTTTGGCTCCTGATGTGTCTTGCCCATGTCTCTACAAACCGACCACTGCCCTTCCTTCAGGGCCACCTCTGCTGGGAAGTCCTCCCTGATTGGATTCCCTCGGCCAATGAAGGTCTTGGTCACCTGAGAATCTGCATGCTATTTAGGCCTCAACTGTGAGCTCTGGATAATTCTAGTCTCCTTGCCTAGACCATAAGCTAGAAACAGAGCCCCGACTTCTTCGTGTCTCTGCTGAATCCAGCAGGGGTCAGATGCACAGCTCAGTTCCATTCCCAGTGTTCCCTTTCTTCCTTGGTCAGTCTTCTGACCACCCTTTGAGCATCCTGCAGATGACTTAATGAATAAGTCATTAGCACGTGCGGCCATGCCCTCCACCTCTGCCACCCCTCTCCTCCTGTCCCCACCCTCTCACCCATGCCTCCAGCCAGGCTGAGCTCTCTGCCCTTGTGAATCTTCCAGGCTCCATCCCACAAGCTGCTCTCTGCTTTCAAAACACCCATCCTCCTCTCCATCCCTTGGCCCTCGGCTGCCCTATTCACCTCCTTGAGGGCAAGGGCCTTGCCTGCCTCCCTCCCTGCCATGCCCCAGGGGAGGACAGCGCTTGGCCCAATCAGCACTCAATTCCTAGCAAGGGAATGAGTGAGTGAGTGAGTGAGTGAGTGAGTGAGTGAGTGAGTGAGTGATTGGGCTTCCCCTGCCTCTGTGGTATCTAGGGAATGGGAATTGCAAATCAAACGTGGCTGGCAGGAAGAGGTGTGGCAGACCAGGAGACACCCTTACAGACCCTCACCCCAGAAATGGAGGTGATGGAGAAGACAGCGGGCACAGACTCATGCTACAAGGTGGATGGGCCTCAGAAACGCTCTGCTAAAGCCAGGCATGAAAGGCCACAGAGTGTACAATTTCAAACATATGAGCTGCCAAGAAAAGGCAAATCTGTAAGACGGAAAACGGATTAGCAGTTTCCAGGGGCTGGGGGAACAGCCTGGGGAGAGATGGAGGATTGCTAATGGGAAGCAGGCTTCTTTTCGGGCTCGTTAACATGTCCTAGAATTAAATAGTGGCGACGGTTGTACAACCTAGCGAGTATAGCAAAACCACTGAATTTTACACCTTAAAAAGGGCGAATTTTATGACATGTGGATTATAGCTCAATAAAAAAGATGATAGATATAGATGGATAGGTTTTGTTTTGTTTTTTTTTTTTTAAGTCAGAGCTCTTTGCCTGCAGTTGATGGTGATTAGTATGTTGAGATCCTTATGCTTTGGTGAACATGTTCCTTCCTCTGCAATAATATCGGAGGATTTTCTTTCTAAACCTGAAGCGTACTCCTTTAAATAATAAAAGAAAAGAAAAAGAAAAGAACCAGAGTGGTTAAGACAGTCTCCTCTTCCTGCTTCCCCATCGGCTCCGTACTGTTAACACTCTCACTTGTGAACTACACCATCCTCGCCTTTAACCCCCACTATGATCACTCTCAGAGCAGCCAAGCATGGCCACACAGCTAGGAGCAAGGGACAGAATGGAACTCTGGCACCTTGCCCCAGATACTCTGAGAGCCTGCACCAAGCCCCCATCCAGAAGCGGGATTGGTTGAGAAAATCCAGGCCCAAGAGCCCCAGCTTTAGACAGAGAGCACAAGAGGAAGATGGTGGATTGGCCCCTATCCACCACCCTCTCCTGCACCCACACCCTTTGCCATGTCCCTTCCACTAGAGGCAATGTGTTCACTCTACTGGGGCTGAGCTTGGTCACGAGATATGGACCTGTACCAACACTGTGCTAGTGGACATGGTAAGTGCAAGGTCCTAAATATGCTTTTGCAGTCGGCTGGCATCTTGGGCTCCAGCTGGTGGCTCAGGAAGAGTACGCCCTGGGCAGCCCACTGGTCCCAAGAGATGGAAGGTGAAGGTGTGGAGGCGTGGAGGCATCCGGAACCTACTCTGCAGCCTGGAGCCCAGCCCTCTGAGGACAGCTCCAACTGAACCATAGAGGAGCTGCATGAGTGAGATGGACGTTCGGGTGGTAAGCCACTGTACTTTGGGACGGTTGCTCATGCGCTGTTGTGGGCGTTGCTGACCAGTGCTTCTGGGCCCCTGTGGTGGCACACTCTTGCTTCCTGAAAGACACGGGCCTTCAGTCTGGACATCCAAACTGGCCTCAGCTCCCAGGAGATGGAGCAGCGGGCATTGTTTCTGGGCTCCAAGCCTGTAGCCCTTCAGACCCTGGGCCCCCCACCGCCCCAGCTGTGGTGGGAGGAGGTTTCTTAGGCAGCAGTGACTCCCTGTGCATCTCAGCAACATTGCAGTGGGAGCTCCTCCCTTCCATCTGCAGGGAAGGAATGGACAGAGGCTGAGAGGGGCTGTCAGGTCCCCTTCTCCTGAGGACTCTGGTTCAGGCAGGAACTAGAATGAAGCACCAGTGCTTTCCTCCTAGGGGCCCAGGACCCAGCACTGTGCGCTGTTTGGGTGATACTGCTCTCAGGAGGGCCCAAAGCTCTATCAGGGTCCAGAAGGTAGGAGGCAGCCACCAAGTATTCACTGAATGTGTGCCAAACGGCTTGGGTTCAAATCCCAGCTCTGTCCCTTGCTACCATGTGACCTAATGTCTCTATGCCTCAGTTTTCCCATCTGTAAAATGAGGATTTAAAAACAACAAGGACATAGCATTTGTTCCATGGGATTGTTGTGAGAATTAAATAAGATGGATACATGTCAAGCAGTCGGCACAGTGGCCTAGGACATACTGAGGGCTCAGTCGTGGTTACTGTGATTATTATTCTCAATGTTATGAAGGGAACAAATGGGTGAAGGGATAAAGAATGAGAGAGGGAATATATTTAGTTAGGGTGGTCATAAGAAGCTGGGCCAAAACTCTCATATCAGTTGAGACTTGAGCAGAGAAGGAACCAGGCATGTGGAAGAGCTGGAGGAAGGGGCATCTCAGACTTGAGGGAACAAGTGCAAAGGTCCTGAGGTAGGACACAGCTTGATGCTTCTGAAAAATGGAAAGGGGCTGTGGATGGAGCAAGGTCAGTTCCTCCCACCTCCCACCTCCCATGTGGCCTTTGCATATGCTCTTTCTTCACGAAACACTCCTCCCCTCCCTGTGCTCCCCTCACCTCCAGTCCAGCCCCTTTTGCCAGCATGAACCGCTACCTATCCTACATCTACCTGCCAGTTCAAAAGTCACTTCCTCATGGATCCTTGTGATTTCCCAGATGAGGTCAAAATCCGTTATTATCTCTGTACTCATTTTCCAGGGCTGCTGTATCAAACTTGCACAAATGTAGTGGCTTCAAATGACAGAAATCCACTTTGTCACAATTCTAGAGGCCAGATGTCCCAAATCAAGGTGTCAATAGGAAAGCATCCTTCCTTGCGTCTTCCAGCTTCTGGTGGCTCCAAGTGTCCTTTGGCTTGTGGCTGCATCACTGCACTCTCTATCCTCACATGGTCCTCTCCTCTTCTCTCTTATAAGGACACCTGTCATTGGATTTAGGGCACAGCTGGAAAATCCAGGATCCTCTCATCTTGAGAGCTGTCATTTAATTACATCCGCAAAGACTCTTTTTTCCCCAAATGAGGTCCCGTTCCCCAGCTCCAGAGGTCAGGGCATAAACATTTCTTTTTGGAGACCACCATTCAACCCACTCAACCTCTGCCTGTCATCTTAAACCTCCCCTCACACCCTCAAACCATAGTTGGAAATTCTGTCATTACTTGTGATATCGTTTGGCAATGTTATCTTCTTAGGAATCTGCAGTCAACAGGAAGAGAAGTTCCCCCGTGTGTACTGCTCACCCCGGCACCCGGCGGACAGTGGGCACCTGGTGTGTGTGTGTTTGTTTTGTTTTGTTTTGTTTTTAAAGATTTTATTTATTTGACAGAGAGAAACACAGAGCGAGGGAGGGAACACAAGCAGAGGGAATGGTAGCGGGAGAAGCAGGCTTCCCGCAGAGCAGGAAGCCCGATGCAGGGCTCTATCCCAGGACCCCGGGATCATGACCCGAGCCGAAGGCAGACGCCCAACGACTGAGCCACCCAGGCGCCCCATGGTGTGTGTGTGTTTTGACCAAACGGACCACTGAGCCCTGAGCTCCTGGAGGATGCTTGTCAAGGACACAGGCTGGAAGGCGTAAGCAAGGCCTCCAGCCTACAATGTACTTAAGCCTTTACAGTCTCATAAATCTCCTGGCTGGTGGCATGATTAGGGACTGAGTCAAAATGCAAGAAATTTAATTTCCCATGCTCAGCCTTATAAACTCACCCCCCTAAACCAAAAGCCATAAATGTCTGATAAAACACCATGTGGCTTCTGCTTCCCAGAAATGGTCCCTGGGCCCAGGGAAAAAGCCACATTCAGCCTGCGCCAGATGCGATGTGGGCATTGTAATTAATGTTTGGGAGAGCTCTTCTTAATGGCCTGGGCTCTTTGTGGCCATATCAATAACAATGACAGTCACCCAGCCAGTCTGCTGATGAGTCCAGTCCAGACAGGAAAAGAGAAAGGAGAATCTCAGAAGCAACTTCACACACGTTACAGGGTAGAGGAATGTGGCGGTGGATTTTTGAGGGCTTTGGGCTTTTCATCACACAGCCTTGTCCCTGATCTCACTTGATCCTTGCGTTGGGTCCATGAGAAGAGCAAAGCAAGAATTGCTAACTCTCTAATGGAAGAGAAAAGTGGAGCCCAGAAAGGAAACTTTCAGGTCATGTTGCTCATCAAAGCCCCAGGAATTGAACCTGGGTCTCAGGATACCTGGTCCCCTCATACACCACCTGTGGTGATGGTGGGAAGGACAGTATGCACCTAAACAGCTGCTAGAAGGAGGGAGATCAGGTTTGAGGAGGACCTTCCTGACCAAGAGCATTCTACAGCACATAGCCAACTGCAAAGGCCTTCTGAAGGACACCTGGATCCAGCCATGCCTGAAGCCAGAGCTCTCTGGATTGTCCAGTCTGTTGAGCCAGCATATTACCTTACTTCACCCAACACGAACTGAGTTTCTAAGGTGTTCAAACAAAAGGACACTGGTTCACTCTGGATTCTATCCCCAAGAAGAAGGTAGGGAATTGGAGGAAACCCCCCCTCACATTCAGACATGTTGGCAAGGGATGCTATTGGCATCAATAAATTCCAGAATGTCAGAGCTGGAAAAGTCACTTCACTGTACAGAGGAAGAAACAGGCCAAGAGAGTGGACCTGACTCTCCCAAAGCCACACAATACAGGGACCAAAGCAGGCCTCGTATACGGTTCAGAGTCTCTTCCTTTACCAGCAACAAGGAAGGCATCACTTGAGGGCTACGAAACAGCATCTACCAAACACAAAATGATCAAATCAATTAAATCACCTGATCAACTCGGGGTCTCTTTTGGTTCCATACAAATTTTAGGATTGTTTGTTCCAGGCCTTTGAAAAAATCCAGTGGAATTTTGATTGGGATGGCACTGAAAGTATAGATTACTCTGGGCAGTATAGACATTTTAACAATGTTTATTCTTCCGATCCAGGAACATGGAATGCTTTTTCACCTTTTTGTGTCTTCTTCAATTTCTTTCATGAGCGTTCTGTAGTTCTTCGAGTACAGATACTTCACCTCTTTGGTTAGGTTTATTCCCAGGTATCTTATGGTTTTTGGCTCTATCGTAAATGGAATAGATTCCCTAATTTCTCTTTCTGCAGCTTCATTGTTAGTGTATAGGAAAGCAACTGATTTCTGTGCATTGATTTTGTATCCTGCCACACTACTGAATTGCTGTATGAGTTCTAGTAGTTTGGGGGTGGAGTCTTTTGGGTTTTCCATATAAAGTAACATGTCGTCTGCGAAGAGAGAGATTTTGACTTCTTCGTTGCCAATTTGAATACCTTTTATTTCTTTTTGTTGTCTGATTGCTGTTGCTAGTACTTCTGGCACTATGTTGAACAAGAATGGT
>CM053616.1:5940976-5954437 GCA_028646535.1 Procyon lotor | reverse complement strand
AGATCTTATTCATTTGACAGAGAGAAACACAGCGAGAGAGGGAACACAAGCAGAGGGAATTGTAGCGGGAGAAGCAGGCTTCCTGCCGAGCAAGGAGCCCGATGTGGGGCTTGATCCCAGGACCCTGGGATCATGACCCGAGCCGAAGGCAGACGCCCAACGACTGAGCCACCCAGGCGCCCCGAGAGGAAACTTTCTTAACAATGATTCAGAATTAATCTCCATGTTACTATGCCTCTCCTCTTATCTTGCCATCTGTAGTAGTTTCACAGTCTGAGGATCTGTAAACATTTGAAATGCAAATCCCCTTTGGCCCACAAATGCCGCTTCTAGGAATCTCGTTTAAATACTCGAGGATGGACAAAGAGGCATGTATCGATGTTCTTTGCAGCATTGAACCAAAGGGGTTGTTTGTAATAGCATAAAACCAGGAATAAGCTAGGTGTCCATCTCGTGGGGACTAATAGACAAACCACGGTACGTCCGCACTGGAGTGAGGCGGGTCCATACATGTGGACCTGGATGTTTCTGTGACACACCGTGCTGGGGAGCCGTCCACAGAGAGCGATCCCATTCATTCAGGAAACACAAAGCCAATGCAAGAGCATGTTTCTGTATGTACGTCTTACACAGAAAACTCTGCAAGTGTGACTGCTTACAAAATAAGCAGGGTGACCTCGAAGGAGGGCAGTGGAATTCTGTATGTGGAGCCTACGTGGACACTGAGGATGGCAATTAAAATATCAGGCGACGTGTGCTGAGTGCTCGTTCTGGGCCACATGCTGTTGAAGGGCTTTATTTGAATGCGTTAACCTGTTCCATCCTAATAACGACTCTATCAGTTATGATTATGATCCTTTATTTTACATGCGGAAACAAGGGCACACCTCCAGGGGGTGCTATGTACATAGAAAACAATAGGCGTGGTGGCCCTGGAATCGGACAGGGCAGGGGGACAGCAAAGAAACTAGTCAATGGTGCCCATTTAGGAGGTGGAGTCAGGATTTGAACCACTTGGCACTATTACCTCTACGGCCTGCCCCATACTTAAAACTATTTTTTTTTTAAAGATTTTATTTATTTGACAGAGAGAGAGAGAGATCACAAGTAGGCAGAGAGGCAGGCAGAGGGAGAGGGGGAAGCAGGCTCCCCGCTGAGCTGAGAGCCCGATGCGGGGCTCGATCCCAGGACCCTGAGATCATGACCTGAGCCGAAGGCAGAGGCTTTAACCCACTGAGCCACCCAGGCGCCCCTAATTTTTTTTTTTTTTTTAAGATTTTATTTATTTGACAGAGAGAAACACAGCGAGAGAGGGAACACAAACAGAGGGAATGGTAGCGGGAGAAGCAGGCTTCCCGCCGAGCAGGGAGCCCGATGCGGGGCTCGATCCCAGGACCTTGGGATCATGACCTGAGCTGAAGGCAGCTGCTTAATGACTGAGCCACCCAGGCGCCCCTTAAAACTAATTTTTATGGTGGAATTTTCATGTATTACACATGTGTAAAAATAAACCAACCCTACAGCCTGGTTTCACTTGGATACTTCTGAGGGCTGTGTGGGGAATTGGGGTGGGGGAATGGCTTCTTGCCTCCTGGGTTAGGGGTGGGAGTTATCCCAGCAGAACACAGGGTTGGGACAGCAGGAGGCCAGGGTCAAAAGGAAGTGTGGGCTCATTCCTGAAATCCGGTGAATAGATTCTTGGGGAACCCGTAGAAACAGCAGGGGCTAATTCTAAGCAATTAGACTGCTGTGGGCTTGTGCCTCGATGATTTAGGAGTAACGGGAACTCTTTGAGGAATAAAATACTTGATTACTTATTTACAGGTTGGTGACTCCTGGGGCATGAGGGATTACATAATAATACTACCTGTAAAACAAAAATAGGATGGCATAGTATATGCTAACTGCTTGTTCATTCAATGTGTCATGGAATAATACTGGGCCTCCTTCGAAAAAAGATTAGGGAGCTGTGCACTCTGCATCACTGTCTATAATTTGAGGGTGGACTATAATTTGCTTCCTAATTCCCTGGAGAGCCCCGATGTCACTGTCTGTGCAATGCTGCAGGGACATCCTGGGGCTGCAGTGGCTTTGACAAATGTGCATCTAACTTGCCCAGGAAGCTTATGAAAAACGCAGACTTCTGGGCTCACTCTGTAGAGTCACTATCTACCACTACCTAACAAATTACCCTGAAACCTAACGGCTTAAGACAACAATGAATTCTTGCCTCACATAGCTTTTGAGGGTCGGGAATCAGGTAGCATCTTGGCTGGTTGGTTTGGCATTTGGCCTCTCATGAGGTTGCAGTCAGGGTGTGGGCCAGAGCTTGGCTGGGGCTGCACAATATCCTACTGGTTACACAGGTGTTATGGACTGAGCGTTTGCCTGTATGTTGAAACCCTAATCCCCAATGAGACGGGTTAGGACGTGGGGCCTTTGGGAGGTGAATAGGTCAGGAAGGCCTTCATGAATGGGACCACAGAGATTTCCCTTGCCCCTTTCTGCCAGGTGAGGACACAGCAAAAAGATGGTGATCTTTGAACCAGTAGGTGAGCTCTGCCACCTTGATCTTGGACTTCCCAGCTTCTTGACCTTGTGAAATAGTTTATTGTTTACATCAACCCCATCATACGGCATTTTTGTTATAGCGGCCAGAGCTAACTAAGACAACAGGTCAGGCTTGGTCAAGAATGAGGGGACTATGTACAAGTTGCAAATACCAGGGATTCAGTGGGAGGCAGGAATCCCTGGAGACCATCCTGGAGGCTGGATGCCGCAGTCTGAGAGGGCCTGATTTCACACGTGTATGGGTTGGAGCTTGGGGATCCACTGTTGTTAGCAAGAGCCTGGGTGACTGTGCATTAACCCAATGAAGAATTACTGGCTCAATGATTACTTCCCCTTCTGGGTGGCTGCGGATGGTCTCTTGAAATTTACTTTTCCTGGGTTGTGAGAGTGAGGGGTGAGGCATGCGCTTTGGTGCTTTGGTTCGTGCATATAGTAGAAGAGTTTGGACAATCCTGAAAGTGACGCCTGGGCCTGTAAATGGACTTGGAAGAAAAGACAGTGGGCAGATCCACTCCGAGGTGTGAAGACCCCACTTCGGAGGCAGAGTGACTGAGAATTTGTGTGTTACTTGACCCTTTCTTCATGTATAAAAGTAATTACAGTGTGTTTGACTTTGAGAATAAAAAAGAGTAAAAAACCCCAGATTATCATTTTGGGGATCACAGGCCCCCTTGAGAATTATGTGGTAGCTGTGGATCCTGCAGGGGCATCAGTTATGCCTGCCCACATGACATACCTTCCCCCTCTTCTGGGAACATCACTCTAGGAGCCATCCTCACTATAGTGAGTCAGTGGGGTTTGAATTAGTCCCATTCTAGCCTCCCTGCCTAGGCGACATGAGGCCTGGCCAATCAGAGAGCACATATCGCATCCCCCAGCGCAATGATTGGCTCAGGTAAGGCACATGACTTCAGGCCTGGTCCAATCAGAATGTGTTCCAGGACTAAGGCGCGAGATACAGATTCAGAGGTCTTCTTTTTCTGCTGGGCTCTCTAGCTGGTGGGAAGTAAGCAAGGAGCTGCTGTCAGTCAATTTGTTAAAGGTTGGGCAGTGGGGGGGTGGGGGAGAGGGTGAGACACGACACCAACCTGAGAGTGAAACCAACGCAGAGAAACAAAATAGAAAAGAACCAGGTACTGGTGCTGTTTTGTGAGTACCTGGATCAAGCCACACTTGAACTTCCAGATTATACCAGGCAGTGAATTCCCCCTTAGGCTTAATTACTTTGAGTCGGATTTCTGACACTTGTGAAGTCTTGCATAATGTAGCAACTGAGGTGAGACCATTTTGAAATGCTAAAAGCCCCCAAATAGATGCAAATTTAAAGTTTCTTGCATTTGATACCTTTGATGGTGAGGAGGCAAGGTAATATTTTCCTGGACCATTCTTCCTTCCCCTTGGGAAAAGTCATTATTTTGTTTTGAGTAGCAGACATTTGGCCACTTCCAGAGAAATAACAGGATTCTGTTACTCAAAGTGTGAACATGTCTCCAGAGTGGCACATCTGCTGTGCTGGACTGAACATGTATTGAGTACTTACTGTATACTACGCATTCTCCTTTACTGAAATGAACTTGTTTCAGACACAGGAGAAAAAACAAAAAAAATTCCAAATGAATAGAATTTATAGTTTTGGCTTTTTCTTTCCTCACTAGATCATTGGCGCTTGCTACTGGCTCATATTAGAATTTGGTATGAGATGATAGATGATTTAGCCCAAAGTTTTATAAGGCAGTATAATTCATTGAGTTATTAATTTGTGTTTTGTTTTGCTGCACGAAAAGAATCAGAATGCAGGGGTGAGGGTTATTTGTCAATTCTCTGTACTGGATACTGCGAGGAAAGGGGAAAAGAGGATGGTAGACAGATGTGTTACTATTGATACTCAATAAATGTTTGTTTCCTTTTCTCTTTCTTCTTCTGTCTTGTTACACATTGTGACAAGCTGGTCAAGTAGTTGTCTACAGGCACAACCGTCTTGGGGGTGTCAAAAGCTACTCTAGAGCCAATGACCTACATACAAAGCCTGTGAATTCACATCCGGCAGAGGACTGGGTTAATGAGAGCTTTCAGGGATGCCGTAGGAGCGCGAAGGGCTCCAATTCCACCGCTTGTCACAGAATGTCTCCATTCATAGCTTGGCGATGATGTGCAGCTCAGATGATGCTGAGGTCTCAAAGGGAAAGACGGGGAGACAGGTTCCTTTGAGGAGCAGGGGAACGGCAGAAGCAGTGAGAGTGGAGGGAGGGAGACTCCTCAACACCAGAAGGGGGTTGGTTGGCACTCTGCAGACGCCAGGATGCTTCGCAGGATCCTGAGGGGATGATTGGAACCCCACTGGTGGTTGGAATGGGGTGGTGTGGAAAGACTGGGGTACCCTGAAGGAAGATGGGTCCCGGCTACTGGGGCTTTCAGTCTGCACAAAGATTTCTGTGGCCAAACTTAAGCCATTCTGTAGAGCCGGATGATTGTCCCATCAACCACACATAGGGAACTGAAGACCAGAGGCCTGTCCTTTGTTTCCTGAGCCCCACGTTAAGTCTCTCAGACCCCAGTGCCGCCCGAGAAAGGTGGAAGGACCACCCCAAAATATGGAGGTTGAATTTCTCAACAATCCAATAGGCTGTGTATTTGTGTGGGTGGGGGGTTGTTGGAGTTGATTAGGAAAATGAGCATGGCATTCATTGCATATTTGATGTTGCAACCTGGGTCTTGTAAAGACAGCTGCCACATATTGAATGGGTACTTGCACCAGGCACTGTGCTGACTCTTGTAACTTGTGGTATATTACCTTTACCCCTCAAAGCAAGCTCACAATATTAGGTATTATCACATTTTACAGATAAAGAAAGAGGGCATTTAGATTGCTTGTTGTAGTGTATGCTGTTGGTGCCCCTCTGCACTTACTCCCTGGGGTCTTACCATTTCAGGGTTCATGGGCTGGACTTCCAACCAATGCCCAGCATCTGCAGCTTTTTGCCCGAGGGATCTCACTGATCACCAGGGTCCCCATACATAGCAAGCCAGAAGTGGCAGGGAGTTAATGCCCCTAGGGGGAGCCCTCGGCTAATGTTTTATAGGAGGAGTTGGTGTATAAATACCCCAGCTCCCTTGCTCCTTGGGTGAGTTAGCACTGAGACGGTATTCAGCACTGGCTGCCAGGCGTCCTGAGCAGAATTCAATTCCAGTTGCCCACCTTGGTTAGCTTCCTTAATAAACACACTGCATGGCTCCATCTCTTCCCCAGTCCCCTACTGGTGCTTCAGGAGGTCACCATCTAAATCAACTACTTGCACTTGAACCCTTGTCCCAGAGGAAGTTTCCAAGTGATCCCAAATTGAGACACTTGCCCATGGTAAATAGTGAATTGAGGAGCCGGGATTTGAACCCTATTCTGAGTATCTCCAATGCCTATGTACTTAGCCACTGCTCAAGAGCTTTCTTTTAAGCTTGATACACCAGCATTTCAAGTGTCTACAAGGACACCATGATGTGTAAGTTCTCTGCCACTCAACAAGCATGTAGGGTGAGCATATTCTTTGCAGATGCCCGGCCTTTTTTTCACAGTGGAGTAGCAGGAGAGTGGCTTCCAGAGGCCAGTTGCAGGGTGGAGTTTTGTGCTTTGTTGGGAAGGAGTAGGGAGGAGTCTGGTGTTCCGAGATAGGGCCTCTGTGTTGATGTTGACTCTAGTTAGCATGCTGCCTGAGTACCTCTTTTCCAAGCTGGCCATCTCTCAGCTGGGCGATAAAGTAATTTAACTAGGGCTGTCTTTCAAGCTAGAGCTCCTGGAGATTGCTCCTCATTTATCACACAGGAAAAATTGGGATCTGTAGCCCCGTGGGCTGCCAGCATCATCTAGGCTGCGTCATTGATCTTTGAATGGTGAAGTTCTTCAGTAGACAATGGAGTCAGAGCCTATATGCTCCAGCAGCCATGAAAGCTCTGCTCCACCCAGTCCTCTGCCTGATATGAATTCTGTGGCTTCATGTTTATGCCAGTGGGGTAGGAGTTGATGGGCCCTAGGAAGAGAGTCTTCTGCCTACACATGCCTGCTCTGCTGGTTTGTTGTAATGTCTCTCAAAAGAAAAGGGAGAGGGGGTGAAATAATTTTTTTTTTCCTGAGTACTATTGCAGTAGAAATTGTATGCTTGCCTCCATGTAGGGGTCTGCAAACTTTTTCTGTAAAGGACTGAGAGTAAATATTTTAGGCTCTGTGGGCTACACAGTCTCTGCGGCAGTTGCTCATCCCTGCCATTGTAATACAAAAGTAGCCATAGACAATGTAGAATAGTGTATGTGACTATGTTCTAATAAAACTTTATTAAAGAAAAAAACAGGCAGTGGGCTTGATGTGGCCAGCCAGCCAACTCTGGCTTACTACATCCATTCTCTCTTACCCTTTTCTGATAGTACCTGATTTTTATTCCACCTCTCCCCACCTGTCCCTTGTGCTCCTGGAAGACTGACTTTACCCCCAGCCATCAGGGTGAATTTTGATCGGCCTAACCCAATCAGCACATTCTATTTTCCTGGATGCTAGTTGGTTCAGAGGGGGCATGTAACCCAAGTCAGTCCAATCAGAGTGAACGTTAGGACTTTTGCTTGTGATATTGGGAGGAAGATGTTCTTTGTGTGTGTGTGGATTGTGTGGGTTTCAAACATGAGGCCTGGAGCTGCTGCAGCTATTTTGCCTTCATGAAGAAAGCCTGCTTATGGAGGAAGTCAGCCACAGTGAAGAAGTGAGAACCAAGAGAATCAGAAATGAAGAGTAGGCCCTGAGACTTTCCAGTTACATATTACTTTTTTAAAATGCCAGTTTGAGATGTTTTATAGACTTGTAGCAGTAAGGATCTTAATAGACTTTCATGTGGCCAAATGTTGTGCTTTACAGATATCACCCAATTTAATAGTTGTCACAACTCTACACAGAAGGCCTTCTCATCCCTATTTAAGAGATGTTGAAGCTAAGACGTAAAAAGACTGAGGGGCTCACCTAAAAGTCGCACGGTATAGACACTATCATACATGATCAATTTGCACCCTTCCTCCATTCCCTCATTGTGGCACCAGATTCTGCCCCCTGACCACTGTTTTGGGTGACTCTTGAGAGGGGCATGTGATGCAAGCTGAGCGGATCAGAACCCTTCTCTGGGATTATTCTCTCTGGAGCAGGAGGAAAAGAGCTCTTTCTTCTTTGGTTGTGCAGCTCCTTTTCCTAGAAATGTCTTTTCTGTCCATAGCCACACAATTGTAGAGGGAAAAGCCATGTTACAACATGACTTTGCCTCTGGACACAGTTGATTAGTTCAAGGGGGAAAACTTGACCCAAGAAAGACTAATCAGCTCTGTAGTGGTTTTGATAAATATCCACAAGTTCTCTGATACTCTTTCTTCCAAACGGTGAAGCCTAATTTCCCTCCTCTTGAATACGAGTTGAACTTAGTGCCTTGCTCTTAATGAATAGAATGATGGTATGTGACTTCTGAGGCTGTTCATAAAAAGGACAGATGTTCTCTGTCCTGGATCACTCACCTTGGGGGGAAGCCAACTGCCATTGATTGAGGACACTCCAGCAGCCTATAGAGAGGCCCATGTGGTGACGAGCTGCAATAACCAAAACTAACTCCCCAGCCCTGTGCATGAACTATTTTGGAAATGGATTCTGTTGCCCTGGTCTAGCCTTCAGATGGTTTCTGGCATATGAGAGATCCTGAGCCATTACCAGGCCACTAAGCTGCCCCAGGATTTCTGACCCACAGAAACTACGTGAGATAATAAATGTGGTTGCTTTTTTAAGCCCCTCAGTTTTGGGACAGTTTGTTATGCGGCAGCAGATTACTGGTACAAGACTGTCACTGAGATTTTTTGGGGCTTGGGAATAAGAGAGTCAGGCCAAGTGGATTTAGGATCTGTTGGCCACTGTATCTCTACCATAAAGATCAGTGTCTAAAGAAGCCAGTTTTCAGGGACAGAGACAGAGAGAGGAATGTGGAAAGACTTGAGCTGTGGTACCTATGTGTTGTTTCTGCCTACCTGACATCTCTTCTACCTTTTTTGGTGACACTACCCTGACTTGCCATGGCACAGACCACGCTTTCCTCACTGTTAGTTCGTGTGGATTGGGTAGGACTTGATTCCACACTCTCTTCCGGATGCACATGTAATTGACATAGTTTTAGCACCTATGTGAAGGAGTTCCTGAAGACACAGTTGTATGAGCCAATAAACGCTACCCCCCCAATTTTTTTTTTTTTTGCTAAAGCTGGTTTGACTTGGATTTCACTTATGAGTCAAAGAGACCAGTCTGAAATGGGACCAGAGATGAGCAGTGGAGGGAGATGAAATTGCTGATGGCATACCAGTTCCTGTATCCAGCTGTTCCTGAAACCTAGCCAAGTCCTGTCTTTAATAATAGCAGGGGCAGCAGCAACAAAAAAACATTTACCGAATGCTTATAATAAATTCCAACTTTTGCTAATTTAGTTTCTCTTACTCGCAACCCAGAAGGTCTTAAAGAGCACAATATCCATTGCAAAAATATCTGGAAGGGGAGAGAATGTGCTAAGGGAATGTGCTAAGGGAATGAAATTTAAATCAAGGTTTACAAAAAGACACAAGTGGGAAATCACACAAGACTGTAACTGCATCATGTGTATATTTTGCCTAGACCTTGTACGGGGAGCATAGCCCCACAGGGAGACCTCCATGGATTGGATGCGAAGCAGATTCAGGCAGAGGAGGTGGGCAGAGAAGATAAAGCAAGGCATACATCTGAAAGCCTTCTGAATATTTAAAATCAGGACCTACATCTATCTTCTTACTAAGAATGGAAGGGGTGAGAGATGGTGTTGGAAGGCAGAGGTTTCTCAACTGATAAACCATCACCTCCCTTATTTCTGTATTTTTTTTTTTTTTAGATCTTTTCATTTTTGTGTAGGATGGAAAACACAAGTCCTCTCTCTCTTCCCTCCCCTCTCTCCAGAGGCATCCACTTTTTAAAGATGTTTTGTATTTATTTTATTTTTTAAATAAACTTTATTTTTTAGAGCAGTTTTAGGTTCATGGTAAAATTGAAAGGAAGGTACAGAGATTTGCCATATATGCCATGCCCCCACCCCCTCCCCATGCGCAGGCTCCCCGAGTACCCACATCCTGCACCAGATGGGACATTTGTTACAATTGATGAACCCACACGGATACATCATTATCGCCCAGGGCCTGTAGTTTTATATTTGGGCCCGCTGTTGGTGGTGTACCTTCTATGGGTTTGGACAAATTTGTAATGACGTGTATCCACCATTCTAGGATCACACAGAATAGGTTCCTATCCTAAAAATCCTCTGTGCTCCCCCTCCTATGCCTCGGTACACACTTTTTACCAGCACAGAGGGCTCTCGGGCAGGATTTCTCCCATGCATTGGCACACCTTGTTACCCAAAATTGGATTCCCCTGTTGGTGAGTTGTCAAGCCAAAGGACACAACCTAGCCCAAGAATAGGAAAAGGAAGGGTTTTACTTGCACCGGGTAAAGGAGAACAGCAGGATGCTTTCCCAAAGCAGTGTTCCTTGAACAACTAAACTGGGGAAGTTTTAAGCTAAAAGCATACATATTCTTGAAGGGGCTTCAGCAGGGAATTGGGGCAAAAGTCGTCATAAGGTGACAGAGTCCAGGTAGAAGTCAACCTCAGCAAATCTCTGACTTTAGTTTGTCTGGCGTCTGAGTCCTCAGAGGGGTTTAGATCCTGCCAAGATAACTCAAGAACATGCCTGGGTCAGTCTTTACATTTGAACGAGCTCGGGTAGTTTTCCCTCTGATTTATTGTCTTCATATGATTAGGCTATCTCTCCTGGCCTGACCGTGGCTGTTTGTTCTTACATTCTTATCCCCCACCCCCATGGTCCCTTCTACCCCACCCCTCCCTTAAAAGCATTATCTATGGGGTCTGTTCTGCAGTTTCAACATACCCCAGGAAATTCTACAAGAAATGCTCTTTGGGCAAGTAGATGACAAGGTGGTGGGGACCTAAAATGGCTTTCCTTATGTTAAGAAAGCTAGCTCTCATCTTTCTTTTTCCAGGGACCCCAAACTTTTTCTGCTTACAACCTGTTTCCATGTGCCCAAATGTAGTTTTGCATTTCTTTTCTTTCTTTTTTTTTTTTTTTTTTAAGATTTTATTTATTTATTTGACACACAGAGAGAGAGAGATCACAAGCAGGCAGAGAGGCAGGCAGAGAGAGAGGGGGAAGCAGGCTCTCTGCTGAGCAGAGAGCCCGATGCAGGGCTCGATCCCAGGACCCTGAGATCATGACCTGAGCCGAAGGCAGAGGCTTTAACCCACTGAGCCACCCAGGCGCCCCGCATTTCTTTTCTTTCTGATGATACTTATCATACAAGGGACTTGCTTTTTGTAACTTAGGAATAGGTCTGGTAAGCACAAGATCTAATTCTTTTCTTTTCTTTTTTTTTTTTTTTGAGGGGAGGGGCAGATGGAGAAGGAGAGGCAGAGAAAACCAAGCAGTCTTTGCACCAAAAGCAGAGCCCTATGCAGGGCTTGATCCCATGACCCCAAAGCTCATGACCTGAGCTGTAACCTAGAGTCAGACGTTCAACCCAGGCGCCCCCAAGATCTACTTCATTTTTAAAAGAGATACGTAACTCTCCAGTGGAATATTCCAATAGAATGTAATCCGTGTCCCTGTCGATGGCCTTTTAATTAATTCTAGCTTTTCGTGTGTGTTTCTTGCACACTCTTGTGCATACATATCTGCATGTGTTTTGTAGAAAACATTGATCTGAGAGCTGGGAGGGTAAAGGTTATGCAAGTTTGGGATTTTGATGGGAGGGGGCTGTTGCCCCGGGATGGGGGGGTCCTCATTGTCAGTGGAGGGCAACTTCTAGCACTTTGTTTTTGCTGATCTGATAAGCAAAAAGGATATCCTTTTGCTGTTTTAATTGGAATTTCCTTTATTTTTTTCAACTGCCAAACAACTTCCTCTTTCTGGACTGCACCCACCATCCCACTCCCTCCCACTGTCCCAGACCAGGTTCCTTTTTTTTGGGAGGGACTGCTTGACTGCAGTTCCTCTCCTGCCCCGAGTCTTCAGGCCAAGGGTGTAGTTAGCATAACCTCTGCTTTGGCTTTGAGCTCCTCACTGGGTTCCCTTCTGAGCTGTATTTGAGGCAAAGGAGGAAGATGGCTCTTGGGAGGGTGGGTAGTGTTCCTTGGCCTTTCACCGTCATGATTTCTCCAGGGGCTTGGCTGCTTGGGTTTGGCAGAGCAAATGGGTAAGGGCTTTGAGGACCCCAGGGACATCATGAATCAGAAGCAGAAGAAAGGTGTGTAGGTCAGGATTATGGGTGAGTTCCGCTGCCTTGGAACGAGTGGGAGTGAAATGGGGGCAGAGACACGGTGGAATGAATAAAAAATCATTATAATACAAAATGTACATGTTTTAGGCACAGCACTGAGGACCTGAGATGCGTGACCCCACTTAATCCCCACCATAACCCTATGAAGTTGGTGCTAGCGTCACCCCATTTATAAATGTGAAAACTAAGCATTAAGGGATGAACTGCTTTGATGATGACCACACAGCTGACCATTCTCTTGCTCCTTCTTAACCATTACAAATGTTGCCTCCTACCTCGAGGTTAACATCTGACCAGCCCTATGTACCTTAACCGTGAACTTAGACTTGTATTACTCCATTTTACACAGAATTCAACCAAAATTCAACCAAATTTGAAGATCTCATTGGCTTTATTAAGCAATTCATGAATGAGGCAGTATCTTGTCTAGCAAGTAGAGGGGAACTCGCAGGAGTTGTACAGACTGGAAGATTTTTATAGAAAGAAGGTGGGTAAGGAAGTCATTAGCAAAAGATAAGAAAGGATTGGTCCAGGCAAGGTCACCTTCCCTTAGGGAGAAGGGCAGCCGTTCTTCTTAGTGGATCTCCTCATCTTCCTTTAAAGAATGGAGAGGGCCCACGTGACAGATGATCCCATTAGTGTGGATCAGAAAATTCCTGAATGACCAGAGCTACATTTCTGGGGGAGGTTGGAAGTGTAATTGGGTTAGATAGCAAGTTCCCGTTTGGTGACTTGGCCTCAGTGACTCCACCTTGGGCCTGTTGTTTTCTTTTTAACAACATAAATACCTATGACAAAGTTAAATTTCTAAATTAGGTGCAGTAAGAGATTAACAACAACGATTAATAAAAAAATAGAACAATTATAACAAGATACTATAATAAAAGTTCCGTGAATGTGGTCACTCTCAAAATATCTTATTGTACTGAACTCCCCCTTTTTGTGATGCGTGAGATGATAACATGCCTGTGTGACGGGATGAGGTGACTGGTGACCTAGCATTAGGCTACTCTGCATCAGAAGGAGGGTCATCTGTTTCTGGACTACAGTGGACCAGGGGTGGCTGAAACTGTGAAAAAGTTTGGGGGGAACCACTGTACCCGTACTTGTGATAAGTATTATAAACTCAAGAAAAGGGGGGAGTTCTTCAACAATATATAATAAAGTCAAACCTAGTTCTGTGGGATCGGGGGAGGGTTCTCTGAGGAGGGGACAGTGAAACAGACCTGAAGGATGAGTAAGACTTTATAAGTAGAGGTGAGGGAGGAAGGGCAAAGGCTCTGAGGGAGGAAGGGGGCGTCTGAGAAAGAGAGGTAGCCAGTGTGGCTGCAGGGCAAGGAGCAAGGTTGGGGGTGGGGTAGGGATGGAACCACATGACGTAGGAAAGGTGGGCGGGGACCAGATCTTTCTTTATAAAGTGTGAAGGATTTGTCCTAAATCCAGAAGTCGGTGTGAAATCATCAAAGGGTTTTTAACACAGGCAGGCGATATAATCAGTTTTAGGATGATCCCTTGGGCAG
>CM053616.1:5856365-5940876 GCA_028646535.1 Procyon lotor | reverse complement strand
GAACATCTAGACGCCACCATCAACTGACAGATTGTTTCTTTACCTGCAGGGTGGGTAATTTACAATGACTAAAGTTGATTTTCTCACCACAATCAGGAAGTAAATGGCGGGGAAAAAACAACCTAGCTGCATAGTGGGCACGCAACATAAATTTTGTTCAACTCTCGTAGCCATGGTAGAGAATTATCAGGCAAGGAGAGCGTGCAAGGGAACAGACAGAAAGGGGTTCTGCTTTATTCTGGTTCTTGAAAGACTGTAGGATAGCGGTCACTGGTTCAGTGCAATTCAACTGAAATCCACAACACTTATTTTTAGTTTAATTTAATTTATTTGAGAGAGAAGTGTGCACACAAGCAGCGGGAGAGAAGCAGAGGGAGAGGGAGAAGCAGACTCCCCACTGAGCAGGGAGCCCAACGTGGGGCTCGATCCTGGGACCCTGAAATCATGACATGAGCCGAAGGCAGACGCTCAACTGACTGAACCACCCAGGCGCCCCCAAAACACTTACTGGGTACCTGTTCTTTGCCAGGTTTACTGGTGAGCATTGGAATTTCTTCTTTCTCTCAGCGCCTCCCTGGGGAAGACTCAGAAAACATCCCTACGTGGTCTGGAGTGGAGAGACCGTGTGTCTGAATAGAGGCACAGACAAAAACAAACAAACAAACAAACAAAAACCCTAATCAGGACAAGTAATCAAAGCTAAATTAGATGCACACACTAAGGAGGAACTCCACCAGCCCTGCCAAGTGATTAGGATTGAATAGAAATATCTGTTTTCGGGGCGCCTGGGTGGCTCAGTCGTTAAGCGTCTGCCTTCGGCCCAGGTCATGATCCCAGGGTCCTGGGATCGAGCCCCACATCGGCCTCTCTGCTCTGCAGGAAGCCTGCTTCTCCCGCTACCATTCCCTCTGCTTGTGTTCCTTCTCTTGCTGTATTTCTCTCTGTCAAATAAATAAAATCTTTAAAAAAAAAAAAAAAAAGAAATATCTGTTTTCTTTTGCCCCCCTCTTCAACCTCTTTCCAGTGTTGTTTTTTTCCCCCTCTGAAAGTAAAGTCTTAACAAGCACCTCAGTGAATGATGTGGAGTTCTCTTGGAGTTTTCAATTTGGCTGTATTGATTTATAAGGTCTTTTCAATTACTGAATTCTTCTTGGTGGCAGTGCATAGGGCCCAAGTACGTGAGAATCATGCTCTATTGATCCCAGGTACTTAGAAAGAGGGCATTTATGTGTCCGCTTTAGATTGATGAAGTTGCAAATAATGAAGCTTCCCACACAACATTTATTAAATGAAAATCTAGAATTCATTAACACAAGAACTTGTCTTGTATTAGAAAGGAAGTGGGGGGGTATTGAGAAAAAATAGGGACTACAGTAGTTATCATGAACATAATATATGAAGCAATTTGAATTCAAGGGAAGGCAATTTGGAATCTTATTAAATTTTCTTCTCTACTTTTATTGTGTGAGCACGGTTGGGTGGCTTCTGGGGAGTCATCGATCAAAACAGGTACATGGGGAGGTGGGGAGTGGAAAAAGAGACCACTTACCAAATCCTTGCTCTAGTTAAAATGGGGTTGATATTCAGTGCCTAGTATCTGGCCCAAATCAGGAACTCAAGAAACACTAATGCTAAATAATGAATGAATGAATGGATCAGGATTGGGAGAGACGATTGAACATTAGCTGTGGTTGCCAGAGCTGTGGGCACAGGTATTTAGCTAAGCCCTGTCAGACTCCGTTTCCAATTCATTTCACTCATTGTTGGGGGCCCACGGTAACATAGCGTGACCTCGTCTTAACTCGGCAGCATCTACAAAGACCCCATGTCCAAATAAGGTCGCACATTCACAGGTGCTGGGTGGGCACGAAATTTGGGGGGCACTATTCAACCCAACAGAAGCACTGTCAGGAACCCACTGTGCAGACTGGTGCCTGCTCCTGGGGGGCTAGCAGCAAGTATAGGGGAGATAAGAGAAACAAATATATTCAGCACATAAACACAAATATATAGGCGCCTCCCACCTATCGGTATATGGGGCTGGTGGGCTGGTAGAGCCCCTTGAATCCTCCCTGCAACTTGCCAAAGTGGGGATGAAGGGGCTCACTTTTAGAGATGAGGAAGCGGAGGTTCAGGACATTGAAGTCATCCATCTGGGTAAACGGTGCAGCCAGGCCTGGCTGGTTCCTTTTATGTGCTTACGGTAGGGACGTGAGAAACTGCGGCGTCAAGAAGAAAAAGTTATAATCCAACCACACATAGGTAAACACTGTTAAGTAAGCCTTTCGGAATTTTCAGTGGGCTTTTTGTTTTTTTCCTTTTTGTCTGCCAAGCGATACTATTCCCATCTTAGCAACTGGCCCTCTTCCTATCCATGTTGCTCCGTGGTAGGCAACTCTGCCTGGGCAGCATCGCCCCAGTCCCGCCTGTGATGGATTAAGTTAGGCATGGGCACCTGACCCACACCAGGTCAGTGCCTTGACTGGGAGCATGGAATGGAGGTCAAGCAGTTCGAGCCTCAAACTTGCCAGTCCCTGAGGTGGAGGAGGTTTGTATCTGGAATGGGCCACGCAGCACTGTGGTGCAGGCTTGGAAACTGAGAAGAGCGGTCTGTTGCAATGAGAGAGTAGAGGAGATGATGCCCATAATCCAGCCATATCGTGCCCTTGAGTTCTCTGACTGTCCTGATGATAAACCTCCCTTTTTCAGAGCTTAAAAGTGTTTCTGTTACTTGCCGCCAAGAATCCTGCAGCAAGGGGCGGGAAATCCGACCCCCCTGACATCTAGCAGTAGCTTAAAACTGTGTATGGGAGTGTGGGCAGTAACTCCCCTCATGGTCACAAGATGGCTGCTGCAGCTCCAAGAATCACATCTTCAGACAATAGTGTCCTAAACCAGGACGAGAAGACAACTAGAGCAGATAAGGAGTTTTCCTCTGCATGTACCTCTCTTATTGGGAGGGAGAGGGAAGATTACTTCCTGAAAGCCTCTCAGCAGATTTCCCTTATGTCTAATTGGTTAGATCTGGGCGACCTGCCCACACTCAATCACTGGAAGAAGGGGAGATGGGCAGGCTGTGATTGGTTTGGACAAATCTTATTTCATCCTCCAGAGCTGAACATATTTGTTCAATAGTGCAAAATCAGAGTAAGGAAGGAAGGAAGGAGTAAGGAAGGAGGGGATGGATGGACTGGTACTGAGAAGGTCGCAAATAAACTACTCCATGAGTCCTAATGAATAAGCTCTCTGTAATGTTTTTCTTAACCTATGATATTCACTTAAATTGCCACCATCTTTCCCTTTTGGTAAGTATACAAATTGCAGGATTGTCCCCATGATGCTACAGAACAGTGATTACCACTGGGCGGTGCATCCAGTGGCTGTCTGGTGCCCTGTTGCCCTGGCAACAGCCCATCCTCTGAGAGCCAGGTGTCAAGGACGATTGTGTCTCTGCCTTCCTTTTCCACTTCTTTGTTAAAGGCTTTTTTTTCTTGCTCGGATAAGACTCAAGTTTCCAGAAAGAACCCTCTGCTTCCTCCCTCCTCACAATATCCCCTCCTAACCATTTCTGAGGCCCCTGAGGAGAGACAGCCAGCACCAAAGTCTTGGCCAGGGCAGTCGGGGACCGTGGAGAGAGAGGGTGCACGGGGCTTCAGGGCGGGAAACCTAAACCTGGTGACGCTGGGTACCGATGAGGGAGCCCTTGGCCTTAAAGTGACAGAAGTGCGTAAGCGTTGCTCTTTTGGACCCCGTGTTCCTGCCAGCCTCACGAAGGGAGGCCAGAGGTACCATGACATCGTGGTTGAGCACGGACTTTGGCCTTGGGATGACCTAGGTTTGAATCCTACTCTGCCACTTAGAAGCAGGTTGCTTCAACGCCAAGATTCTCAGTTTCCTCGCTTGCAGAATCGGTGTGATCACGTCTGTTCCACAGGGTATGGGGCAGATCACAGACAATGTGTGGCGAGTGACAGGTAGGGAGAGGCTGGCACGTGGACCATGGCTGTGGAGTGCTGCTGCTGCTGCTCGTGTTGGAAGAGTTAAAACATAAAGACGTTCTCCGGGGACTGGCTCCTCTCCTTGCCCCCCTGATTCTGTGTAGGGGAAGGTTGGTGGACAACTGCCTTTCAACTTCCTGGTCTGCAAAGAGGAGAGATTAGCACACGGGACAGTGTATGGGAAACATCCAGCACGTTGTAAGTGCTTGCTAAACATGAGCAATTATAATTAGTATTACCGCTGCATGCACGAGTCTGATGTTTCTGGTTTTTTTTTTAAGATTTTATTTATTTAGAGAGAGAGCCCGCAAGTGAGTGGGGGAGGGGCCGGCGGAGAGGGAGAGGGAATCACAGGCTGACTCTGCGTTAAGGCAGAGACCCGTGAAGGGCTCCGTCTCACTGGGATCATGACCGGAGCCGAAATTAAGAGACGTTTACCTGACTGAGCCACCCAGGCGCCCCTTGTCTGGTGGTTCTTTATGCAACGATTTGTTTAATGCCTCCTAGGGGCTGCACCCCATGCTTAGTTCTGAGGGTTTAGCAGTGACCCGGACAGGTCATAGAGATGTGCCATCCCAGCCAGGGGCTGAGACATTCACCTCTGTAGGGTGGAGACACCCGTGTGCGCCTTTGTGCAGGGCTCTCCCTTCAGCACCCGCTGCAATCGTGGAGCTGGGAAGGGAGCAAGGATTGGGATGCGTGAATGAGTAGGAATAATGATTCTGCCTGGAAGAAGTGAGAGCCACCAAATGCAAAGGGACATTGGGATGTTGAGTTCCCACTGTTGTGGTGGCAGCAAGGGGCAGAGGCTCTTTCGGACAAGGCTTCCGCAGCCCCAAGTGATGGTTAAATGCATCCAGTTCAGTGGGCAAAATAAGGCCAGGCTTGCCCTTCTGAGACTGCGGCTCTTTGGGCCAGGACACGTGAGCGGTGTTCAGAGAGCTGCGGGAGCCAGGACCCACTGGAGGCTCCCCGGCTGCTGCACTTGACCAAAATAGGCAGGTGAGGCTGGAAGGATGATGGGGAAACTCAGGAAAGGAGAGCCCTGGCCTCTGCTTAGTCCTCTCAACATGGAACGCCTGGGTTTGACTCCCTGCTTCTCCCCTAACCAGCCCTGCAACCTTAGGAAAGCCACTTGGCCTTTCTGAGGCTCAGTTTCTTTGTCTGCTAAATGGGGATGAGAATTATACCTACCTCCACAAGGATTAAACGAGACAACATATGCGTGTACTGGATATCTCGTTAGATCTTGTTCAACAAGCCCACGAGGAAATGCAGGATCTCTGTGCCCATTTCACAGATGGGAAAATTAGAGACTCAGAGAAATCCTTAAGGGCAGATGCTGGGTGATTGCTTGCTTTATCTGTCCGGTACCTGTTAAGTCTTTAACTGGTGATATCACATATTCTAGGTATGTGACCATTGATTGCATCCATTCAGTAAGCCCTGAAAGATCTTGACTCCAACCCTCACACTCCATGTGAATGACTCAGTGGGATGGGGAACATCAGGGGGGTTAGAAATATGCTTGTCTGTCAAGTGGTGAAGATGCAGGTAAGAATCACTACTATCGATTGAGCCCTGCATATGGGCTGGACGCTGCACCAAATGTTACATGCATTCTCACGGGATGCTCAAAGTCACCCTGTGAGTGATTGTTTACTACCATTTCATCGATGAATAAACTGAGCATAGTAAAGGTTAAAGAGCCTGTGAGAGGTCATCCCTTTGGTGCTACCAGAGCTGGCATTCCCACTGGTCTTGTTGGACACCGAAGTCTGAGCACCTGGCTGCCCAGAGCAGGTGAATGCCTCATCCAAGGTCACACAGCAAGCAGCAGTGCACTAAGGCAGGACTAGGACTCAGGCTGCCTTCCCTCAGTCGTGACTTCACCGCTGCTCAGCCCTCCCTCGTGCAGACTGAAGCCCATCTTGCTGTGCCTGGAATCCCTTCAAAGCCCCGGGGAAGGACAAAAGGAGGAGTCAGGGTGGGGGTTTCAGCTGTTCCCTTCAGACCCCCGCTGTGGTCGAGTAATTTTCCAGATTGGATCCAATTTCCAGCCAGAGCTGAAATGTGTCAGGCACTCGGCAGCAACAAGCCAAGCCTGACTGCGTGCGGCGGGAACGGAGGGGGCTGCCGATTTGCCAGTGGCGTCCGATTACCAGCAAATTGTCAGAACACGCCAGCCTCGGAAGATCGTGTCACCGATGGCTCCATGTCTGGGCCAGTTAGCAGGAATGGGGGACATTCCCCTGAAACTCCTTCGATTGCCCCAAGCGGGGACTGGCATGCCTTCCCATCTCGGTCACGGAGGGCAGCAAAAGAAATAGGGGGAAAAGGTGCATTTGGTGTCTTTGTGGGCTTGTGGCCCATGGGACCCTGGAACAGAGTGATCACGTGTGCACAGGAGGCAGGACGACGTCGTGGTTAGGAGCCGGGCTTTGGAGGCAGAGCTGGGTCAGTGTAGCTGGGTGTCTTGAGATTAGTTATTTATAAAATAATTTGTTTCTTTGTGTATAGAATAATAACAATAATGCTCATCTTTCTTGTAGACTTGTCAGGTAACCTAAAGGAGTGAGTGAATGCTGATAACAGCCTTTGAAAGGAGCCTCGCACTTTGTAAATGCTCAATACAGAGCAGCTGTGAGGGCACTTCTGCCCTCTTCCCACTCTCCTTGCTTATCCCTGACCGCCCCAGTCCTGGCCACTCAACAGATACTTAACAATTTCAACAGGATGGCTATTTAGTTTAGTCTCCCAACAGAAGCTCTTTCAATTGCTGAATTGTAACAGAGCTTTGTTGCTTGATTAACTGGGTCCTTATGTTCTTCCTGTCCCATTTTCAAGAGCAGTAAAGGGTGGTGGTGAATCCTTCCCCCACCACTTGTAAGCTGCATGTGACCTTGGGCAAGTAACTTGCCTCGGTGTTCTCAGAAGTGACTAGTAATTCATCTCCCTAAGGGCTGCTGCGAAGTTTACTTATTTTTAAGGATTTATTCATTTACTTTGGAGAAAGAGAGAGAGCGCGCGCGCGTACACACATGCAGCGGGAGGGACAGAGGGAGAGGGAGAGAGATTTCTCAAGCAGACTTCCTGCTGCACACAGAGCCTGATGTGGGGCTCGATCTCATGACCCTGAGATCATGACCTGAGCTGAAATCAAGAGTCAGCTGCTTAACCAGCTGCGCCATGCAGGTGCCCCCTACTGTGAAATTTAAATGAAGTTTACACTGATTTAACTGTGTGTGTGTGTGTGTGTGTGTGTGTGCATGTATAGGTGTACATACATATTCATGGGTATATATGTGTGTGTTTACGTGCATGGCATATAAGTACATGTAAAAACAGCTTGTGTGGGCTGCTATTAGGACAGCAGGCCAAAATCTGCTTCCCTGTTTTTCTAATCCCCTGGGCTTCCCTGAGCGTCAGGAGTTTACAGTCAACATTCCGCGATAGTCCCTGAGTACCTGCTGTGTGCCATACGTCGTGTGGGCTCTCTGCAGTGGCTGCAGAGGCTCGCTGCTCACACCTCGCTCTGAGGGAGCTTTGCTGACCTATAGCTTCCCCTGCTGCATCTGTGGGTCCACCACGATGTGCGTGCCAGGCTGTGTTTCTCCCCAGGGCTCCCAGCCAAAGACTGAACGCGCGGGGTAGCAGAGCCCGGCTGGTCCTGCTCGACACGGGACGCTCCGCGTTCATTTCCTGAGGCTGCCGTAACTAATTGCCACAAACTAGTCGGTGGCTTCAAACAACCGACATGTATTCCCACACAATCCTGGAGGTCAGAAGTCCGAAGTCAGGGTGTTGACTGTACTCCCTCAAGAGGCTCTAGGGGAGGGGGCGCCTGGGTGGCTCGGTCGTTAAGCGTCTGCCTTCAGCCCAGGTCAGATCCCAGGGGCCTGGGATCGAGCCCCACATCGGGCTCTCTGCTCTGCAGGAAGCCTGCTTCTCCCGCTACCATTCCCTCTGCTTGTGTTCCCTCTCTGTGTTTCTCTCTGTCAAATAAATAAAAAAAAAAATCTTTAAAAAAAAAAAGAGGCTCTAGGGGAGAAGACTTTCTTGCCTCTCTGGCATCTGATGGCTGTCGGCGTTCCTTGTGCCCACATAACTCCATGCTCTGCCCACATCTCTGTCTCTTTTCTGTGTCTGCTCCTCTTCTGTCTTGAACCTCCCTCTATCTTTCCCTTATAAGGACATTAGTCATTGGATTTAGGGCCCACCACCCACCCTCCGCCAGTCTTAAGATCCTTCATCACATTTCCAAAGACCCCTTTTCCAAATAAGATAATGTTCACAGATTCCAGGGATCAATGTGGACTTTTTGGGGGGCTGTTTTTCAGTCTCCCATACCCTGCAGGGGGGCAACTTTTGCTCAAGGACTCCCCATTTTTTTCTGGCTGAGCTGGTTTCAGCATGAGCATCTGCTGATCCAGTCCTTGCTGTCCTTCCTTGTCCGACAGACATCAGACCTGGAGTTCGGCCAGAAGTCCCTCCTGTCTGCCTTGCTCTCTCTCAGCCTTGACAGGCATTTCCTTCAATAATTGCACATTGAATCCTTTCTTGGCATCTGCTTCTCGGAAGACCCAAAGCCAAGTTCTTTCTCTTCTACTTCTCATGAGGTCCTGGGACCCCCGGCCCAGAGAGAGAGAGAGATCACTAGGATGGCAGCTTAGCTTGTTGGCTCATTGATTTGGTGACCACGTGGGATACCGTCAAGACCAGAGGTTTGAGTCCCACCTGGGTATGTTAAGTTTTTCGGGTTCTTTGGCTGTGGTCTCTGCACCCTCTCGTAGTGGATATTTACTCTTTTGTTTGACTAGCATTCTTCTCCAGACAGAGCTTTCCGGGGGCTTCTGCTCTTCCTCCTCCTCCCTGACTCCACCCACTGACATGGAATTGACGAGGGGGAGGGCATCGTCTTCCATCCTCAGCTGCTGATTGGTCCGGGAGCGGGCACATGACCCAAGCCAGTGAATCGGAGCTCCTCCCCTGGAACCAGAGCAGGAAAGGAAGAGAACCTAGCCCTCCGCAGTTCACAGAGACAGAGCCTGTGCCCCCAGGAGCTGTTGGTGGCCCACTGAACGTGACGGAGACAGCCAGCCTGAGAGAATTGAGCTGTCAGTGCAGAGGCAGTCAGAGAGGAAAAGGGGGAGTGAGGGAGAGAAGAAGAGACTGGAGCACTGAGAGCTCCAGAGAGACTGGAGACTGAGCCCCCCGTGTGGCTTTCTGTCGGTATCATGAAGGCAGCCGCACCCCTGCCTTTCCCACCGGAGGGACATATGGGCCAGTTAATTCCCTTTTAGCGTACACTGGTTTTATTACTTGCGAATTTTGACACATTTACACCCATGAATCCATCACTACAGCCAAGAGAGTGAGCCTGTCCTTCACCCCCAAAAGTGTCTTTGTGCCCCTTTGTCCTCTCTCTTTGCTCTCCCCAAGGAACCGCCTGGTTTGCCTTTTGCCACTGTTGGCTGATTTGCATTTTCTAGAATGCTATGTAAATAGAATGATACGGTATGTGCTTCTTTTGTTTGCCTCCTTTCACCCCACGTCATTATCTGAGATTCATCCGTGCTGGTGTGGGTAATAATGCCAACACTCGTTCACAGGGTTTATTTTTATGAGGTCAAATAAAGTCAATAGGCATGAAAAATACTTTTTAAATAAGAAAGGCACATAGTTGCTACACGGGATAATTCTTAAGCTACCTTCTGCCTCAAATATCTATCCCCCTTCCCACTTCTTCGCCTGGTGAATCCCTTTTCCTCACCTCCCTGGGTATACTCACCCCCAGCTGCTGTGAGTGTGAGCAGCTGATGGCTCACAGCTACCCCCTGCTCCACTGAATTGCTTTTGTTGGATGAGAGCTGCTTCCCCTGGGAGGTTGCCCTCTTCCCACAGAGGCAGCCAGCGATCAAGGTGGGACACAGGCTGTGGTTCAACTCCTGTCCTCAGGCTCCCCAGGGGATTAGCGTGAAGCTAGACCCCAGCTGAGACCACATCTTGCTCAGCTCCCCCTGCACCTGCCCGATGCTGCCTCCCTCACTGCCTTTACTTCCCTAGGAAATCCCTTGCACAAATGCCTGGCTCAGGCACTGCTTCTAAAGCATCCACCCTAGGACAGTTGGGACCAGAAATGGCCCTAGGAAACCAATTCTAAGCATGGGATTCTGGACTTGGAGCACTTGCTGCCTTAAGGGAAAGGAGGAGCCCATCACTGGAGGTAGCTGGAGTATTGACGGTCTCTGGCTCCATGTCTAGCACAATAGTTGCTAAGGTGCACCTGGCGTGACCTAGGATGCGTTATGGCAGGAGGAGACGTGATAACTTGTGAAATGTCTTTGGCAGTGGAAAGACGTCGGGGAGGGGTATCTGGCTGGCTCAGTCGGTAGAACATGTGACTCTTGATCTCAGGGTTGTGAGTTAGTAGAGATTGGGTGCAGAGATTACTTAAAAATAAAATTTAAAAAATAGACATTGGGGAAAATAATAACTATAAGAATTATAAAGGTGAGTGGCTGTTGATAAGTTCCCTTGAATCAGTGGATTCATGGAACAGAAACAACAACAGGCTCCGATCTGTTCATTGTGAGTCAAAGCCAAGGGTGAGAGTCCGAGAAGCTCCTTAGGAACATTTAAAGGGACCGAGCTGAAGAGCAGGCAGAAGACTCACTCGTGAAAGTTACTGAACCTCAGAGAAAGATGACCTCTCAGCATTGGCAGGTCTGCTGTGTCAAAGTCAGTGCCCTGATAGGGAGGGTGGGAGACCCTGGGACCTGGGATGAGGATATTTGGGACAATGCACTGGAGAGCCTCAAATCCCCCAATCTTCCTGAGCCCTCCGAGCCTGCAGAAGCAGCCACCTCCCCTTGTTAAAAGACCTCAGCTTCCCTTTGCTAGAAAATTCTGTAGAACTCAAACAAGACAGCTAACTAGAGGATAATGTGTTCCCTTGCCAACATATGCCTCTCCTCCCCATTTGGACCTCAGCCCCGTAAGAAGGGTTAAGTAGCAGCATGGCTTCGCCATGGATGTGCTGGATCTGCCTAAGGAAGGACAGATAATAAACTCCAAAACCCTTGCAGAACCTGGAATTGGGAGAGTATGGTTTGGAGTGGCTCCTGAGGGTGCTGAACCGAGGGGGGAAGATAGAGGGTCTGTTAGTATGGGGCATTCTTCTCATTTGGTGAAATAGAATCCAACTTCCTGTTAAGTGCCTCGGGCGCCAATACTGATCTGCTGCAGGGAGGCTTAGAAAACTGGCTTACGTTGAATGAAGTTGAATGAAATAGAGATAGCCGACTAGAGGAAGGGATCAAGAGGCTCAGAGAAGTGGAAATGCTAGAGGGGATCTATTACTTAAGACCAGAAAATCACTAGCTGACGAGATTCCTTGGAAAGGTCTGGCGGACCCTCCTTTTACCAAGGCCATCAGGGATATGCTGATGAGGGAGCATCTTGTCATTGGGAAGCTCTGTGATGGTGGCCTCCTCTGAGAATGGGGCTGGCAGAGGTGCTGCCATGGAACTGGTATCCTGGTAACAATGGGAATGATGGGATTTGGGTGTGGCAGAGGCCATGTGGCAGCATTTAGCCATCAGAAGCAAGCAGGGCACAATGACCATCATGGGCAGCAAGCCAGAATGGCGCCCTGGGTGGCTTGATCTGTTGGGGGTCTGTGGAGATAGCTGATGGAGCATGGTGTTCCTGGGCAGGACAGATAGGCAGCCAACAAGCATGTTGCTGTATATTCATAATCAAAGAAGATCAAGAATAGAAAAGCAGAAGACTAAAGTCAGTTATCCCCAAGGAAAACCATGATCCTCATTTCCACGCTGGAAACCGGCTCCCAAACAAGTTCCCATAGACTGAGAGAGAGGACAGAGTCTTTGTGAGGAAGGACATTGCAATATCACAGCAGTGTGTACAGTAGGGATTTACCTAGTTCCTCCCCAGAAGAATGACCTGTGGCTATTTACTCAGGTCTGTGTATACTGGGATGGTAGGCACAGTAATGCTCTCCCCCAAACTCTCCCGCCAGAGATGTCCATGCCATAATCCCTGGACCCTAGGAATACATTACATTACATTACATTACATTAAAAAAGGGACTTTGAAGATGTGATTAAGATTCCAGATTTTAAGATAGGGAGATTATCCTGGATTATCCAAGTGGGTCCAAATTAATCACATAAACCCTGGAAAGCAGAAAGCTTTCTCTAGGTAGAGGCAAGAGAGAAGGCAGAAAGAAATGTCAGAGAGATTCAAAGCATGTGGTCCCCTTCCACCATTGCTAGAAAGGGGCCACATGAAATCATGAGAAAAAATGTTAAGTGGCCTCCAGGGGTGACGACTGACATCCAGCAAATAAATAAGACCTCAGTCATACAACCACAAGGACCTGAGTTTGGTCCAAAATGTGAATCAATTTGGAAGCAGATTCATTCCTAGAGCCTCCAGAAAGAGATCCGGCCCAGCCAACACCTTGATTTTACCCATAAGAGACTGAGCAGAGGGCCTGCTGGGTCATACTACACTCAGACGTCAGACTTAAAAAACTGTAAGAATAAGAGGATGTCTTTCCAAGCCATCAAGTTTGTGATAAATGGTTATGGCAGTGTTAAATTAATACAGAACACTAATATGGGGCCATTGAGGGTTGCTGGATGCTGATATGCAAAGACCCACAGCATTGCTGTGGCTTCCATGTTAGAGGGGTGGCCTATTAAGGCCAGGTAATACATGGAGTCCTCTACCAGCTTAATCTCCTAGGGTTTATATGGGAGGTGGACCAAGCCGATGGCTTAGAGACCATCAGTGGGTCGTTCCTATTTCCAGAAGTACAATGGGAATGAATGTTCTTATTTGTTGGCATGACTGTCCCATTCATGTTGGTTTTTTGACCAGTGAAATAAGAGCCATTATAGTAGGAAAGGCCAAGTGGAGGCACCTGAAACCGCTCTCTCCCAGCCAAGAGAGTAAGTAAAAAAGTATTCTAATCTAGGGGGAAGGTGGCAGTAAGTACCGCCCCCAAGGATTTGTAGAAAGCACAAGTGTTGGTCTCAGCAATTCTTTCCTAATTAATTAGTCTGGCTCCTGCAAAGACCCGGCAGTCCCGGAAGCTGACGGTGGATAATCTCAAACACAATCAAGTAGCGGCCATATCTTATTGCTGGGCTGATTGCAGGATCTGTGTTGGAGGAGAGTATCCCCGCCTCTGCTGTGAAGAAATGCAGCTGTTGATCTGGTGAATGCCTTCTTTTCAGTGCCTGTCAGGAATGAGGATTTGAAGCAGTCTCCAGTTCCGTGGGACAGATAACAGATCAAATCCTTTCGCTGAGACTACCTTAAGTCTCCAATTCTCTGCCTTAGTATAGTCCAAAGGGACTCGGAAGCCCTAGAAATTCTGCAGAACGCCCATAGGTCTACTACATTGACGACTTTGGGTTAGTTCATCCGATATGATGAACAAAAAGTAGGAAGTACCCCAGATGCCTTGGTAAGACCCATTTGCTCCAGAAGGTGGGAGAAAAAGCCTATTAAAATTCAGGAGCTTGCCATATCAGTGAAGCTCTCGGGCCCAGTGATCCAAGATGGGCCCGTACACTCCCTCGTAAGTCAAGGACAAGTTATTGCACTTTGCACCTTCTACTGCTGAAAAAGGAGCACAATGCTTGGTGAGGCTCTTTGGGTATTTGAAGACAGGATATTCTGCACTTGAAAATAATTCTCCAGCACATTCATTGCATGATATAGAAGGCTGCTAGCTTTTTAGGGGAGCTTAGGGCAAGAAAGGGCTCTAGAGTTGGCCCAAGCTGCTGTATGAGCAGCTCTGATGTGTGAGCCATAGGATCTGGCAGATATCATTGAACTGCAGGCATCTTTGGTGGAGAAGCATGCTGGAGTGGAGCAAGGCCTTGGCATCAGTAGTGAGTTGATTGGACCCCTCAAAAAAATATGCTGCAGTGCTAACCTCTCGTACCTGCGAATGCGACCTTATTTGGAAATACAAACTTTGCAGAGATCATCAAGTTAAAATGAGGTCATACTGGACTATGGTGCACTTAAATCCAATGACTTATGTCCCTATAAGGAGAGGCATATTTGGAGGCACGCCCACAAACACACAGGGAGAGAATACCGTGTGAAGGCAGGGGCAGAGATTGGAGGGATGCCTCCAATCTGCCAGGCTCTGGTGACAGTGGAGCCATGTGATACCAAATGACCACGCAGTCAGAAGCTGCTAGTCTCATCATGGACTGGGTACTGTCAGACCCACAAGGGCCGGGGGTGAGGTGGACCCAGCAGCAGTTCACTGTAGAGTGGAGGTCACACATGCTGGATTGGGCTTGCACAGGTCCAAGGAACACAAGCTGCATGGGCATGTGGCCAGGATGCCTATTTATCCACTACTGTTGTGCCAGCACCTGTCCCTCAGCTCTTGTCTGTGACCCCATGGAGAGCTTCCAGCTGGTGGAAGAGGAATAAGCTTAGTCCACAAATGGGTTCACCTAGTCTGTGTGTGCAAGCAGAAAACGGACAGTTGGCAGCATTGCAGACATTTTCAGGGTTGGTTCTAAAAGGCTGGTAAGAGGAAGTCCTCACAGGGGGCAGTCTTCAAGCATGCACCGTGCCATTCACTCTGTGTGGAGACGGAAATGGACCAAGTGGAGAATATACATGGGATCATAGGAAATGACAAATAACTTGGTTAATTGGTTAAGGGCCCGGGAAGAGAAATTTTGGAAAATGGGGTAAAGAGTTTTATGAATAAGGCATGTAGATAGATGTGAGAACGGGCACAAGGCATGGGGGTTCTTCTCTTGTATGTTAGTGTTAACCATTGCAAGAGAGACACTAAAAAAATCATATGGCTGGGATGACTCAGTTAGTAGATGTAAGCCCGCCTCAATCCCTGGCCAGCCTGATGCGGGCACAGTGGAATAGTCATGGTGGAAGACATAGAGATTGTGCATGGCCCAAACAGCACAGATTCCTCTTGCCAAGGCTGATCTAGTTCCTGCTGCCTTGCAGTCTCTGACCTGTCCACAACAGAGAATGATGCTATATCCCCGGTATGGTATCACCCCTTCAGGACGTAAACCACATCACTTTGTAACGAAGTGATTATATCAGACCCTTGCATCATGGACGTCGTGGTTGGAATTGACATATATTCTAGGTATGTGTTTGCCTTCCCTGCTCTCAGGACCCCAGCCAGCAGCACTATTTAAAGATTCATAGATAGGTACCATCATGTGATACTGCAAAATACAACTTTGGCTAAAATGATGCAGCAGCAGGAACAGGAACCACTGGTCTTACTGTACTTGACCCAGCAGTGGTTGTATCTCTTAGAGCAGTGGAATGGCTCTGGAAAGCATAGCTGGTATGTCAGTGTGGAGATGACACCCAGCAAGGATGTCACACTATCCTTAGGATGCAGAATATTCCTTAAATCAATGGCCATTATATGTTGTTATGTCACTAAGAGGTAGACTATATGGGTCTAGAATCAAGAGGTAAAAATAGGAATTGCCCTATCCTTCATAACTCCCAGTGATCTGCTTGGAGGATTTGTGCATTTGTTCCCAGGTGCTATGACTCTAGAGGTCCTAGTTTCCAGAGGGAGTCCGCTTCCATCAGGGGACACAATTAGAGTTGCAGTAAACATAAAACAATGCCTGCCACCTGGGCATTTTGGGTTGACCAGATGGCAAAATCATGCCAGCAGAAGTAATTGACCCTGATCACTACGGGGAGGTAGGGCTGCAGCTACATGGTGAAGCATATTCTTGTTGCTCAGAGGGATCACCTAGGGTATCTCTTGATGCCCTCATGCCTAACTGTAATTGAAAATGGGCAGTAAGCAACCACTACCTGCTAAGGGCTTGGTAACCAGGGGTTCAGACTCTTCAAGATGAGGGTCTGTGTCACCCCATTAGGTTGGCCACTTGGCCCAGCAGAAGTGCAAACAGGAGAGGGCAACCTAGAATGAGGGGTGGAGGAGAGACAATGAGTCTTAGCTTGACCTCGAGACCAGCTTCGGTAGTGGGGGCTCTAGTTCATCCTACTAATCTTCCTCCTGTTAAAATTTCTCCCAAATTGTGACCAATGGAGTTTGATAGAGGCTATGCCTATACGGAGGGAACTTAATATGACAAGCAGTGAATCAGAGCAGTTCAAAGGGGTGGATTGTAATAGGCAGGGTTGCTGTCCATCTCGGATCCTTTTAATGGGCTGGTGGACCCATCTTCCAGGTTTTGTGAGTGCTGGCTGCATGGCTCATGGCCACCTCATTCTCTGGCAAATTGACTCCAGCCAACAGGAACCACTTTGTCACCTGGAAACAGCTGCCAGCTAATGACTGACACAGGGGAATAAAATCCAAGCTCCTTGCCTCTAGGCGGGACCATTTCTATGACCTAATTCCTGCTCCAGAGTGCCCTATGACATCAGATGGAGGCTAGCCTTATAGCTGAGACCACATCCTTGCTTAGTTTTTATCCTTGGCTTGCCTCCCTCACCCCCTTTCTCCTGACACTCAAAAAGTCATTTGTATAAAAATTGCACCAAAAAGCAAAAAGGGGTTCCACACGGCTCAGTCGGTTAAACATCTGACTCTTGATTTCAGCTCAGGTCATGATCTCACGGTCATGGGATTGAACCCCACATGGGACTCCGAGCTGAGTGTGGAGCCTGCTTGGGGTTCTCTCTCCTTCTTCCTCTGCCCCTCCCTGCTCGTGCACTCTCCCTCACTCTCAAGCTCTCTCTCTCAAAAAAAAAAAAAAAAAAAAAAAAGGCAAAAGAAATCTAGGAATTAGTTTAACCAGAGACGTGAAATACCATGATCACATCAGGTAATTTTTTAGTATTATTGAGGAATTCTTTATCTCATATAACTTCTTAAAACCATTAGATATACAGCCTATGTGAAAATTTTCCCAATTAATTCTTAATATAAAGTTGAGATAGTTTGGATCTGTATTAGTTATTGCTACTATAACAAATCACCATAAAGTTGGTGGTTTACCAGTATAAATTAATTATCTCATAGTTCTGGAGGTCAGAAGTCGGACACGGATCTCACAGAGCTAAAATCAAGGCCTTGGTAGAGCCGTACTCCTTTGTGGAGGCTCTAGGGGTGAATCTGTTCTCTTGCCTATTTCTATGACCCTTCTCCTGTTGTCACATCTCATTCTGACTATAGAAAAAATGACCCTTTCAAAGATGCATGATTAGATTGGACCCACCTGTATAAGCCAGAATACTCTCTCCACCTCAAAGGCTTTAGCCTGAATCATGTTTGCAAAGTCTCTTTTGCTATATAAGGTAACATATTCACAGGACACAGGGGTCGGAGAATGGACATCTTTGGAGACCATGATTCTACCACTGTGAGGTCCAAATAAAATGCATATATTGTGGTTGGTTGATACATCTCTTAAGTCATTTTAAATCCATAGATCTCTCTGCTATAACTTTTTTTTTCATCCTTGCAGTTTATTATTGAAGAAACTCAGTTCCTTTCCTATGAGGTTCTCCCAGTTTTGATTTTGCTGTAATTTCACAGTTCCTTAAATGTATCCTCCTGCCCTCTGTTTCCTCTGTGCATTGGTGGTTGGATCTCGAGGCTTTATCAGATTTATGTTCATTTATTTTTGTAACACTACTTCATAGCAGTTACGTGTGTGTGTGTGTGTGTGTGTGTGTGAGAGAGAGAGAGAGAGAGAGAGAGAGAGAGAAAGTACTCATTATTGGTGCTCAGTACCTAAATATATTAATTCTATAGGAGTTGCAAAGGGTAATATCCTAATTCTATAATTCTGTGCTCATGTATTATCTGGAATATATCTATAGAGTATCATCTACTATTTGACTAGTGTGAGGTGCAGTTCTTTTAGGACAAGCAGGATAGATGCTTACTTCCTTCTCTTGATTTTCTGCTTCCACAATGGATAGTTTGTTCACCAGCATTTTCCATCCATGACCCGTGAAGTTTCCTTTTGAATAGCATTACGAAGTCGAGGATTTAAGCATATTTGATGCCATAGCTAGGTCCACATTCTGGTCTTAGAACAGGGGCACCCACATTTCCTGTCGCTAAGAATCCTGCTACTTCGTCCCCCAATATTTTGCTCATTAAGCCCACTGCATACAATAAGAAGTAATTAGTTGCCCAATTGTAATAAATTAAGGCCATAAGCAAGAGCCGAATAAGGGTATGGTCAGACAGCAAGGGCCGATGTGACGCTATGGGGTTGCCAGCATTCCAGCCAAAACCAGAGATTCATCCGTCAACCTGCTCTTCTTCCGTGCCGTTAGCCTCCCTATATTGACAATAGCTTGAATACTCTTGCTCCTGCTGTTTGCCCCAAGAATCCCTTGTTTAAAACCATTGACTTCATCTTAGCAGCCAACCTTATTGAGTCCTTACTATGGGATAGGTTGTGTGCTAAGTACTTGATGTCTTTGACTCATTTAATTGTTACAGTCACCCGAAGAGGTAGGCATTATTACAACCATCTCCATTTTGTGGATGAGAAAATTGAGTCACAGAGAGGTTAGGTGACGAGACTGAAGTCACACAGCTGGGAAGGAATGGAGCTGGGACTGATAGCCCCAGGCCCAGACCCGCCCAGTGGCAATTATTGGTCGAGTAGTAGTGCCATCCTGGACCCTTTGATTCACCAACAGTGCTGCCTGCAAGTCTTCATTCAGTGCTTTCAGTGCTTTTACTTGCCTGGCCTCTGCCGGCATTTGAGCTTGAGATCTCTGACATGCCTCGCCGCCCCTTCGCAAGTCTTGTGATGGTAGGAAGCTTTAATTGGGTTGCTAATAAGAATGGATGCTTCATCTGAACCTGTCCAGGGAATAGAGTTTTATTTGTTCCGGATCCCACGCTGGGCTGGATTTATAAATGCAGAATCCCAAGGCCAGATTTAGCAGAGTGAATGATTTTGTTTCCCAAATGTAGGGCACAGCATCTCATTTGAGCTGTAACTTAGTAACTCGTGTGTGCAATTACCCAGTGAGGTGATGGGTGATGGACACATTCAAGATGGGATCTGGACACCGGACCAAATAATTTCCTCTTTTCTTTCTCCTGCCACAAAAAACAGTTTTCTGTTTGTTGACTCTTGACTGTCTCGGGGGTGTCAGCTCTTCCTCTGGTCCCTGGAGACAACACTGGAGGTGGGGCTCCAAGACCAGCCAGCTGGCAAGAGACCATGAAACGTAAGCCCTGCACCACAGCTGTTTGCTGTGTGATTTGGGGTTATTTCCTGAGGTTCTCTGGGCCTGTCTTCTTAGTTACACACAGAACCAGAAGTGTTTCCCGTTTCAAAGACCTTTGGTTCCAGGCAATCAGTGGTGGCTCTAGGGACTGGGTAGATTTCATTTCCATACAAGTTGCGGTAACCGCCTTTAATCGCACACTAACCACGTACGAAGCATTGCACATCCATTATCTCATTTAGAACACACGGCAATAACACACACACACAAACTGAGGCTCTGAGGAGTTAAGTGGTTTGTCCTCAATCACACAGCTGGTAAGCAGCAGAGCTGGTCAGAACCCACTAAAGTAGAGTCATCGGGAGGCCGAGGACTTCCCAGAAGGCTGGACAGTGACTTGCGAGGGGCTGCAGGATTAATCTAGCAGGAAGGGAGCTGGTCCGTAAAACCCCCATCTCCTTCTCACATGCTATGAGTTCAGTTTGTGCCCAAGAGGCAATGCAAGGAAAACCTTTTTGGATACCCTCCTGCTTTGTGAGTAGGCTCTGGCTTATGAAATACTAGACACCGTATCATTGAGATCCTGGCTAGCTTGGACAAAAACTGACTGATAGGAAGAACTCATAGAACCAAGCAAGAGCCAGTTTCCAGGAATGAAAAGAGCTTTGACGGGGCACCTGGGTGGCTCAGTCGGGTGCGCGGCTGACTTGGTTTCACATCTGGCTGTGATCTCAGGCTCATGACGTTGAACCCTGTGTTGGGCTCTGTGCTCAGAGGGGAGTCTGCTTCTCTCCCTCTCTCTCTGCCCCTGTCCCCACTCGTGTGCACACTCTCTCTCAAATAAAAACAAATAAATCTTTAAAAAAATATAAGAGGGGAGAAAAAGGAGCTTTGGCATCCAGGAGATCCAGGCAGCAGCAGAAACTAATACAGGGCTTGGTGATAATTACGTATCAGCTCCAGCTTCTCCCAGTGTGCCTTCACTATGCTTCGGATTCATATCCCGGGGACGGGGCTGACTGGTCCAGAGAGGGTCTCATGCGTGCCCCTCAGCCAAGAGAAGATGGGGCACTTTGATCTACGGCTCCCAAAGAACTGCATTCACTGGGGATGGGGCGGGAAGAGATCCCTGTATAAAAATGAAGATGCACGGGTGCCTGGGTGGCTCAGTCGGTTAAGCGTCCGCCTCTTGATTTTGACTCAGGTCATGATCTCAGGGTCATGAGATCGAGCCCGACATCAGGCTCCGCACTCGCTGTGGAGTCTGCTTGAGATTCTGTCTCTTCCTCCCGCCTCTTCCCTCCCCCACCCACGTACTCTCTTACACACTCTCAAAATAAATAAAATCTTTAAAAAAAAAAATTAAGATGCTGGTAGTAGATGAAGAGGAAAGGTGCCACCCGGACAAAACCCAGCAGAGGTCCACCAAAGAGGCTTTCCTGGGATGGGCAGTATGCCCTGGGGGTCTGGGACAGCTCATTTAGGAGTTTGGAGAGTGATTGCTGATTCTCCCCATCAGCAGAGTGACCATGTTAGAGTACACAGACTCTGTCCCCTCTCCCACTCTTGCCACCAAGGACCTCTGGCTCCCTCACAGAATGTTCCCCTCCCCACTGAGGAGTGCTGGTTTTTTAGACTTCTGCCCAGGTGCAGTCCCGGGAAACATCTACAGCCGGCACCCAGAACTTACCCTCTCCCTTTGTTTCCTAAACATCCTGATGAGATGCGAGAAGAGGGTCTTCCACATCGGATATTTAGTGACTGTAATGACATGCCCATAGAAATCCTCTTCCCACTTCCCCCCCATTACTACGTCCCCATCTTAATCTTTGTCAGGCTCCATTATGCACGGATAATAGAGAGACGTTGGGATTCTACAATGAGGATGTTGATGAGCCCAGGAGAGTGGCTTCTGGAATCAGGAGGGGCTGGCAACTGCCTTTTTGGCCACATCACCCCTCTCTCATGTTGGCTGCCTCTTTGCTGGGTCCTTTGGCCCTTTGTACCTTCCACCTGAGCAGTCAGAGCTCAGGCTGTAAGCCAACGGCTTACATTTCCTCGGCTGCAAATTGGAAATGCTTTGGGAAGCTTAAAATACTCAGATCTGGGGTCCCTCCCCCAGAAATTCCAATTTAATTGGTCTGTGGTCGGCTTGGGGCATTGATATGTTTAAAAGTCCCCTCAAGTAATTCTAATATGCAGCCCGGAATGAAAACCCCTGATAGGTTATGGGTTAGCACTTGAGGCTACTGGGTCCCCCCTCCACATAGTAAAATGGAAGATTCCAGGAGAGAAGCCTAGTCATGGGCCTTTGGAAGACCTTCATAGTGCCATATGCATATAGAGCTGGGAGACAGCCTGGGGTTCAAATCCCGGATCTTCCTCTAGCTATGTGCCTTTGGGCAAATGTCTTAAACTCCCTGAGGTATAGCTTTTTTGTCTACAAAGTTAGGTTCATAATAGACCCTCCCTTATGAGGGTGCCATTAGGATTAAAGCAACTAGGGACTATAAAGCACTTGGCATGATGCCTGGGACAGAATAAGCCTCCAATGAATGTGAGTTGTGATCGATGCTATCAGGAATATTATCCAGGATTTCCAATTTTTTACCTGAATATTCAGATCCTTGGTGCATCACTCTGAACAGGATAACCCCTTGAGGGAGACTGGATTCATGATGTGCAGCAGAATCCCTCAGGCTCACTGCCTGAAGTGGAATCTCTGCAACAGCAGCATCTGTATGAGCCCAGAAATTGCTAGAAATTCAGAATCCTGGGCCCCACCCCAGGACTGTAAACCCAACTCTGCATTTTAACATGGTCCCCAGGTAACCTGCGTGTATGTTAAAGTTGGAGAAGCCTTAGACAAGGCCAGGATGAGTCTAGGGCCCCAGCTGAGGGTGACCGTCCTCTGTGGCCTTAAACCAGGGCATTTAGTGGTAACATTTTAGGAACGGACATAGGGAGATATTTCCAACCCAAGGAGCCTCAAAAATCATTCTGTAGGATGGCTGGAATGCTCATGTTGACTTTTCTTCGGGACTACACCCATCGCCATCCGTAAAGCCCCAAAACGTCTTTATGTGATAGGTATTATTACCTTCACTGACCGTACAAAGAAATTGAGACTCAGAGGGGCGAAGGGACTAGCCTGAGGTCACACAACCTTTTGAAGCCTGCTCCAGGGCTCTCACATGTCCTCCTCTGATTTCAGCTTACTTGGAATCGGGAAGTAAGCTCCAGATAATTCCCTGTTGCCACCCTAGGGGAAGGGGAACGTGGCTACTCTGCATCCCCTCCTTCCTCCTGCACTCTTTCCAGCTGGAGTGGGAGCATGCCAATTAGAGGCACTCGCAGCACTTGTTGCTCCAATGTTGTACAGAAATGGCTTGATTATGATGATCTTCTCTCCTCCTCTTAAAGCTAATAGACATTCACATCCAGGCTTGATCTTCACGAGCGTGCAGGCTGAGTGGGTGTGAGAGCAATACGAGCACAGAGGAGAGGGAGCAGAAGTGCTCCCCAAAGCCCGAGCGCAGTCGTGTCTCCATCAATCGTTAAGCAAAGAATAAAAACCTCAGGCCATTTCAGCAGAAGGCCTAGAGTCCTTTTAAAGTACAAGGAGTATATACAAGGAGTGTTCTCACCTCCTTCAAGGGGGCTAGGAGTTGGGGGCCATAAGGAGCAGTGCTCTGTTCCCTGCTGTTAGGGGAAAAGCACATGACCCTGGGCAGGGCAGTGAAGCAGAGGGACCTTGATGACGAAGAGGTTGGTGAAGATGGTTCGTTCTTATTGAGGCGTCATGTGAGTTCTTGCATTCTCTAGACCTGGACCTTTCAGTATGGCAGCCATTAGCCACATGTGGCTTTAAATTTAGGATTATATTAACTAAAATTAAAATGAAGTTTTGCAATCACACTGGTCACATTTCAAGTTTTCATAGCCACATGTGGCTAGTGGCTACCATATTAGACAGTGAAGAAATAGCATGTTCTCACCATGGCAGAACATTTTGTAGGACCATGCAGGTTTAGACCCTGTCCACTCAAAGTGTGGACCATCACTATCTACTAGGAGATACTTTCTGTTAGAGAGACAGAATCTCAGCTCTTTCTCTAGCTCTACTGAATCATCCATTTGGGAAGATTTTGGACATTATTTCATCAAATATATATGTGTTTTTTCATCCTTAATCTCTCTTTCTTTTTATTCTGGATTCCACTTACCCTTATTTTAGATCTTTTCATGTTGTTCTACAGGCCCCTGAAACTCTACTCATTTTCTTTCTATTTTTTTTTCCTTCTTCTTAAGAATGGATAATTTCTGTGGGTCTATCTTCAAATTCACTGACTTTTTTTTGTGTATTCCAGTTTTTAAATTTACTTTTGGTTCTTTCTCATATTTTCTACTTCTCCACTGAGATCCTCCAACTTTTCATTCATTGTGAGCACATTTTTCTTTACGTGAGAGTACACAGTTATAATAAATGCTTTAAATCCTTGTCATATTGTTCCAACATGTGGGTCATCTCAGGGCTGGTCTTTATTATTTCTTTCCTTGAAAATGGGTCACATCTTCCTGGTTCTCTGCATGTTGAATCATTTTGGATTTTATCCTGCATGCTGTGAATGTTTTGTTGTAGAGATTGTGGATTCTGTTATATTGCTCCAAAGAGTATTGCTGTTTTTATTTTAGCAGGTAATTAAGTGTGTTACATTGCAAACCATGTCATCTTGTGGGCAGCGGTTAAAATCTTAGTTGAGGTCTTTAATCTTTAAGCTACTATCAGGCTCTCTTGTGTATGCATACTCTGGGGGTCTGCTAGAGATTTGAGCTGAGCCTATGTTTCCCTTCTCTGCTCTCTCCTTTCTAGGATGGTCCCTCATTATGATTATGGCTGTTTTGTTCTGCATCTAAACTAGAATCTTCATTTAACAAGATCTCCAAATGATTCAGGTGCAGTTGAGAAATACCATTCTAAACCCCCAAAGAGGAAGGTACTTCTCTCTCTTATTCTCATTTTATGGATGAGGAAACTGAGGCTTAAGAAAGTTTCTTAAAATGGCTTAGGTCACAGAGTGAGTGAGGAGAGATGGGACTTAAACACATAAGGAGTCTGAGTCCAGGGCTTACCCACAATGTTGTAGACCTTCTGTTCCCTGGATACAGGTGGGCTTTATACTACTTTGAACTGTGGTGGGAATTGAGAGATCAAAGAGGCAACAAGGAGGCTGTAAGTCATTCTCTCTGGTCATGCACTGGGAGAGAGATGACCTGTCACAAAATTGGAATGAGACCAATCTCATTCACTCATCAATCTTTGCTTGGTCCTGGATTATTGGGATTTGGTATTTTTGAGTCACAAAATCTGGCAGAAGACAATATCAATCCTGGGATCTTGAAAACTTCGAGTTGGAGATCTACTTCATTTATCAGTTGATGCAAATTTTTTGCTCACAAAATAGAACATTAAGCACTAATTGAATTGAATTAAGCCGCATGCTCATCATTTCAAGAAACTCTAACATGACCCCTGCCTTCCAATCTAAGAGGACTTTTGTATTCTAGATGATTCCCCTCTTCTTTTGCATTCCACATCCTGACTGTCAGCCTTAAAGAGGGCTTGTTGTTTGCAGTTTTCTGTGTAGTGGGCCAATCCATCAGCCAAAGAAATGTTTAGAGGGCATGAAATATATGTCAGCAGCCATGTTATCTCTTTTCTCCAGCCCTACTGGAAGTTTCTATCCTCAACAGAAGGGCAATATTTACAGGCCATCTGCATTGGTATTTAAGTAACTTCTAAAATTTATGAAGAAAGACAAGTTATAGAACTGGCCTGGCAATGATTTTAGAAAGTATCTGCTCCAACCCCATCACAATTTGTAGGTGAGGCATGGAGGCCAAGGGAAGGTAAATGTCTTCATTCAGATCACACAGCTATTGATGGGTAGAGCCAGATGTTCAATCCTGGTCCTGATCCAACCAACATAAATTGGATGAAGTAGGGCTTAGAAGAAGATGTGATGGTTTGGATGGGGGTCAGAACTCATTCTTGCTGTTGGCAGGAATACTCCATTGCTATGGGTTTTAGAGCGAATGACCTAGCAGGGAGTAGGAAATGGGCATCTGGGTGGTATTACAGCAGCTGAAGAAAAAGTCAGGAGCATCTGGAGAAACCTGGAAATGATCTTCCCCCTAGAGAGCTCCAGGACACAGACCTGGCAGCATGGATAGTGCTAGGGATCATTCAGACCATAGAGAACAGATGGTCATTTGGTCTGGAAGCTGCTGTTTAAACAGACCAAGACCCCTAATGTCAGTGGCTCCTTGTATTCGTGTGTGTGGCAAATGTATTCTCTGGATGGAGCTTTCCTTGGGGACTCAGATACCCCATAGACTGAAGGGGTCTTAGTTCTTAGTCTCTTTATTGAGGGTGGTGGTCTATAGTTTGGGGCTTCCTCCTCACTTATTTCCCTTGGTGTCTTGCAAAGTGCTAAATTGTGTGCAAATTTCTCAGTCTCTTCTGGAAGGTCAGAACTGTGCATTACAGGTTTTCTCAAACACATGCTCTCATGCACTTACTTCCCATTATTTGCAGTAGTTATGTTCTGTAAGTCATTATGAGCACTCAAACCCTGAACCATTGCTCCTGGAGGAAATACAGGGTTAGGTTCCTGCAAGCTCCTGGTCACAACATTTTCATCAGTCAGTTAATACATAACCTTCTCCTATGTATGTTTCTGATTAATGATACTTCATTGAATATATGTTGTTGATTCATTCACATTGAACTCATGGCCAACAACACTATAACTCACACCTGAATGAAGCTTATCTAACACATGTATTTTCTTCCTGGGACACCTCACACCTTTCGTTGAGGCACTCTGCCCGGCACTTCAACACTACACTTGAGGGCCATTTGGAACAGCAAAATCACTTACAAAAAGCACAATGCAAAAACATCACAGTAAACAGACTGCGAAAAGGATCCTTGTTTATAAACCAACACAAGAGCTGAGACAAGAAGGCAGAGTGTCACCTTTTTCATTTCAGCTGGGGACATGCATGCGTGTTGGGTGACTCAAATATTTTGCTCCTCTGCATACCCACAGAAGCACTGCAAATATTGGTTTTGGGGTTACAAGTACATTTTAGCAAGTAGACAAATTCTCAAATACATAATCTATGAGTAATGAGGATCCACTATGATAGTGCTTGGCATAATTAAGTACTCAATAAAGGTTTCTTATAATTATTAACAGGAAAATAGATGGCTCATGGGGCTCATGAATGAGTGTCTCTGTGGGAAGAGAAATGGTAAAATGGAGAAAACCTCACCCCAGATTTTCCAACATCCCAAGGGAGAGGTTCCTCCATGGCTTTTGGTGGAGTCACCCCATATATTTAAGCTCCAGAAATTCAACTCTTTGTATGGACAAGCTAGGCATCTTGATTGCAAGAGACAGGTGTTGACGTTTGTTACCTTAAACAGAAAATAAATTTATTGGAAGGACATTGGGCTGCTCCCTGAATTGGGAAGGCTGCAGGTCCAGGCAAGAAGAGAGACAGAGCACAGCCAAAGATCAGCCACTGGGATAAGGTGTTTGGGGGGGCCACACATGGCAGAAATACCATGGATACACGATGCCAACCAATGGGCTCTTGACCCAACTGCCTCCTGGGACAGTTGTGCCTCTCTTCCCAGATTCAAAGCCAAGGCAAGGCCAAATGACCAATCAAGTCATGTTCTTCGGCCGTGCTCTAGGTATGTGCTGTTGGGAGGGCAACTGTCCTCCATCTGTAAGTTTTTATAGTGGGAGGTGTGGCTCGTCACCGCGTCTTGGTGTTTTCTCAAACAGGAACAGTGCCTAGATGCCTGGATGACATGTGTTCACCACGTGTGGACTGGGGTAAGCAGGGAGAGAGGAAGGGATAGAGGAAAGGAGGGAAGGAGAGAGGGAGACAGACAGAGAGAGACAGAGAAAGAAAGAGAGAAAGAAATTGAAATCCACTCACAGAGCAAATACTCCATGGTGAGGAAGGGATGGAAACAGGGCGTGACTGTTCCTTCAGGCCCTGATACTCTCCTAGTAACATCTCACCTTGTGAGCAGATAATTAAGGTCACACTCCAATCAGTTCCCTTATTGGGCTTCATGCCCTGGGGTCGCCATGCACCTGCACTGATCATGCCAGGGCCAGGCACCAGACAGCTAGAGACCACCTCTATGCCCCAGAACTCACAAGATTATTCAAATCAGACAACCCACAGGGAGCCTGGAAACTAGCTACCTTCAACCATCCTCGCTACACATAAACTATAGCTCCCCCTTACTGTTACCCTGACCCCGGGTACAACTCCCACGTAGCCCTGTGTGATAGCCTCTCCCCATTTGGAGTCATAGTACCAAAGATTTCTGCCTTTGATCTATCCAACCAGTGGTTGTGTCCCCCACCCCTACCCACCATCCAAAGGACCTTTAAATCTTAGAAAACAGCAACATACTCCACCCTCCCACCTGCTGGTTACTGAAGTGACCACAGTCTAAACGTAGTGATCAGTGGTGCGTTATCCACTGAAGAATGTCCCCTCTAGCTCATGGGCTGCACACAGGCGTGCAGTGTCTGTCCTCATCACCATCGTTAACCCAGCACCCAGGACAACACCTGCTCCATAAATACCAGCTTAACTGGAATTTATTTCAGTGAGTATTTGCTGCCCACTTGGGGCTATGTTAGAGGCGTAGATGCTGTCACTGCTGTGTTTGAGCTGACAATACCATGAGGCAATAGCCCATGGGTTGGGGTGGGGGTGCCTGGGTGGCTCAGTTGGTTAAGCATCCGACTCTTGATTTCCGCTCAGGTCATGATCTCAGGGTTATGAGATCAAGCCCTGAGTTGGGCTCCATGCTTAGCACGGAATTTGCTTGAACTGTCTCTCTCCCTCTCCCTCTGCCCCTCCCTCCTGCCCTCTAAAATAAATAAGTCAATCAATCCTTTAAAATTTTTTGAAAAGACCTGTAAAGATAGGAGAGCAGCAGTGAGCATTACCCATGGGCTCCCATGCATCTGGCTTTGCTTGACCTTGGGATTCAGTCTACAGTAACTCCAGGCCCATGACAACTTGTCATCACTGTGTTTTGTGACAGATTTCACATGCTCTCCCCAAATGTTAATATTTTCCCATACTAGCTTTATCACTTTCTCTCTCTAAAGGTGTACATGTATCATCTCTCTCTACTTTCCTTTTTTTTTTTTTTTTTTGCTTTGAAGGCCCCCAATGCAGGGCCTGAACTCACGACCCCAAGATCAAGAGCTGAGCTCAGATCAAGAGTTGGACACTTAACCAAGTGAGCCCCTGCAAGCGAGGCCCCTCAGCCTCCTAGGTACACTATTACTTTCCTGATGCTTCTTTGGGCTCCTTCAGTCTGGTGCGCTTTCTCAGTCTTTCATCTCAAGGTCTTTCATGACCTTGGCATTTTGGAAGATTTCAGACCAGTTACTGTCAAAATGTCCCTCCATGTGGATTTGTCTGTTGTATCTTTGTGATTAGATTCAAGTTGTTGTACATTTGGGGGGAAAATATCATAGAATGACATTGTATCCTTCTCAGTGCATCGTATCAGGAAGTACATGGTGCTGACTTGTGCCTAAATTAAAGTTGAGTAGTTGGTGTGTGTGCCAAGCACACGGGAGTGCTAGGTGCTATTTTTGCAATTGCTCTGTGTGTCTGGAATTATTATTTTTCTAAACTTAAAACAGTAATATGATAGTTAAAAGACTGTAAGTCATGGCTGGACATTTCCTTTGTAAAAGCTGTCTTTCTTTTTTTTTTTTAATTTTTCTTCTTATTACATTCCTGGTCCTGAGCCAGCACTTTCTGTGTTTCTTCTTCAGTTCTCACAGAATCTTCTTGGAGTGGATTCTATTGTCCCATTTCAAAGACAAAGAGACTAAGGGCCAAAGACTTCAAGAACTTGCCTGGAGTCACTCAGCTTGCGGGTAGCAGATCTAGGATTCCACATGACACTGTGGGGTTGGGGGTGGCGGTCAGTCCCTTCCTGATGGGGAGGGAAGGTGGTGTCAGCAGTAGGTTAGAACAGTGGTTCCCAAAATGTGGTTCCTGGACCAGCATCAGCACCAACACTACCTGGGAAATGGTTACAAATGTGACTTTTTCAGTCTCCTCCTCCGCCATCTTGCTTCCTCCCTAGAAATGTGACTTTTGGAGTGTCACCCCAGACTTCCTGAATGGACACCCTGAAGGTCTCATCATAAGAAGCTCTTACAGGTGATTCCCACACTTGAGTTTGAGAACCCCTGCTCCAAGGGCCAGGACTTGCTGCCCGGTGGCCAGCATCAACTCTGCTTGACATCTTCTGCATTATTTATGAGGTTTTATTAATATGCAAATTTCTGCCAGTTGATTGGCTTGCCTGGTGTGGTTCCACGCATCTTATAAATCAGAGGCTGCTGTGCTTTCTTGTTTAGTAATTCTCCAACTGTGGACCATTCTGTAGCTGCAATGAGATCAATATAACCCTGCACTCAGAGAGAAATGAGCCAAGCTGGCTCACATATGCCCAGAATTCCTGCTCCCTTGAAGTCCCTCTGGGGCCCTTGGAATTGCACAAGGGTGCTGTAACCTTGGGCTCTGGAGTCAGTGGCTTGAGGTTTGCATTTCAGCTCTGCCAGTTATTGTCATGTGACCTCGCAGCCCAGATCCTCATTTGTGGGATGAGGTAGTAGAGTCTTAAGACTTAGTGGCATAAACGTGCTTAATTCTTGCTTTCTCCCAGTCTTGGCCTCTGGGAGGTTTGGTGACATGACCAAGGTCATACAACTCTTTTGGGGTGGAATAGAAGCCAGAGTTCCTGGGTCCTTGTCCAGCTTCATTTGTGTTGTCATTGCTGCTGGCTGTTTGGAGAGAGAGGTCAGTTTCAGGATTCTGGCTGCATGGCCACTAGCATGGCCCTCTTTGGAGGCTGAGGGATAGGGCAGGCAGGAGACAAAGCTAGTTATGAAGGTAGTTATGGCCCCACTGTGAAATACAAGCCTTGGGCATCTGCCTTGTTCTCAGCTTGTCTACAAATCACCTATTTGGAGGGGGGCAGTCAAAACCCTTCCTCTGCCCTCCCTATTTTGTCTAGGGAGATGTTTCTGAGTTGGTGAATTGTGTTAAAGAGCACGCATGTTGAAGTCAGGCAGAGTGGAGTCATCGGTGTCTCTGTGTGTGCTTGGGGAAATGGCTTCTCATCTCTGAGACTCAGCTTCCTCCTCTATAAAGTGGGACTAATTCATAGTACCCGCCTCACAAGGTGGAAGTCAGAAGGGGCTAAGACAACCCTTGGCACAGGGCCTGCACAGACTGCCCATTCATAGCATTCAGATGGGAGCTCACCCTCTCAAGTATTTCCCAAGGCAAGAGATACCCCTATGGGTGGGAGGAGTCGAGACACAGAGGCAAATGTTTGGTTACAAAGACTATCTGTCAGGGTTCCACCACAGAAACAGAGCCCATGGGAGATCTCCAGTAAGAGCTTTATTGCAACAAATTGGTCATGTGATTGTGGGGACTGGCCAGGTGAGTCTGAACTCCTTAGAGCAGGCCATTGGGAGGAGCAGGCTCGAACCCTCCAGAAGGAGCTGAAGCTGCCCTCCATGGGTAGAGCTACTTCTGGGAAACCTCAGTTCTCTTCTGAAAACCTTTCAGTTCGTTGAATCAGGCCCACCTAGACTATGTAGGCTAATCCCCTTTACTTAAACTCAACTGATTATGAGCTTCAATGACATCTACAAAACACCTTCCTAGCAACAAGTTGAGCCCTGGAGCCTAGGGAGGGGAAGGTCTCTGGATTGACAGGCTCCCCACAGGACCGGAAATGGGAAGAGCCATTTTGAAAACCAGAGGCCAACACGGGGTTCCACTTAAGATTAAATTTGGAGAAACAAACAAAAAAGAGTACTTTGCTAAAAGAAAAAAGAAATTATTCTCAGAGCCCTTATTTTGTAATGGATAAACAGAGAAAGGAGAAAAATAAAATCAAGCAAATGCCTTCACAAGAGCCCCTAGATTGCTGCCAAGTTTGGTTTTGAATAATGAGGTGGTGTAGCCTGCCCAAACTGACCCAGAAAGCTGCTCTCGTATATCATAATATTGTATACGTATAGATTATGTGCCCACACATATGTAATGGATCTACCGTATTGTCAGACAACTTGTCTTCGTAAAAAGAAAATCAACAGTACGGTTTGGCTCTATCTCCTCATTCTTTCCATGCCAGCAACACCTTGTTCTTTCCACAGCAGAGTACTCCTCCTTGAGAAGGTGACCTATCCTCACTGGGCCTCAGTATTCTCATCTGCAAAATGGGGGTAATGATGAGTCCTGTCTGAAAGTTTTGCTGTGACCTTGCTGTTGTTACTGCTCTTCCATTGTCTAGACAGCAACGTGTTCATTTGTCCCCCGCGGGTGGACTTCTGGGTTGTCTGCACTCTTTGCCAGTACTGGTCCAAATCCCTTATCCAAACCCTCTGGGGCCATACGTGCTTTGGGACTCAGGAGTTTTGGATTTCAGACATGTTATAGGGTACGTATAGCGCACACATGACATGACAACCCTGAGGGGGGCTCGGGCGGCACTTTAAAATCAAACACACTAATCAACTCTTCAGTGAAACCCATAAATATTCCCCCTAAATGGGATACAGTGAGCACCATACATAGCCTCCCATCAGTTCAGGTTCGGTTTTGCTGTCAAGCAAGTGTTGGCTCCAAACTTATGGAAACATGTTCAGTTTTCAGAGCCTCTTATATTTTCTAGTTACAATAAATACATGATTATTCAAGCGCAAATATTTCTGTGAGAGACATTTCTAGAAAAGATGTTCCTGGAGTGAGGAGCTTGTATGTTTCTAAACTTCCCATAATTGTTTCTCAATTCCTGTCCCAAATGGTTCTCTGTGCAGCATTGGTTCTGAACTGGGTCTGCGGAGGAAGCAGAGGCCATGGCTCCTGGATCTTGGGGTGGATGGAGGTCTGCAGGGTGGGGTGGGGGACGGGCAGTGGGGCCTTGTCCACATCCTGAAGTCCTTGGAGGATGAGCCGAGTGGAGGCCTCTCCATGCACCTGCCAGGGAGATGGTGCTGTGCCAGCAGAAGGAGGAGCCAGGCTTGGAGCAACCAGAGCTCAAGGAAATGAAACCTGAGCTCCCATGGCCTGCAGAGAGGCAGGAAAAGTCTCCGGGGAGCTGGCTTTGGAACCTGGAGCCCAAGTGAGGCAGCTGGTGTTGGAATTAGCTCTGGCGCTCCTCCTGTCCCATAGCCATGAGCTCCGGGTGGGGGCTGGGCTCTGTTTCTTCCAAGTCTCTCCATCTGTTTTCATCAGAGGGAACAATGGTCCCCGAGTGGAGACGGAAGGCCTGCGGTGGCCACAGCTGTTGGAGCCAGTGGCATGGGGCTGGCGTTGGGTGGGAGTCCTGGGTGATTTGGCAGGTGCGGGGTACCCCCTCTACTGGGGGCACAAGGCAGGGATGTGAAAGAAACAGGTGATGGTCGGTGATCTTCCTCCACTGATGGAGCTGGAATGGGCACAGTGCTTAGCGCTTAGTGGGGATTTTATATGCCATTAGATGGGAGGAGGAACATAAAGAAAAAGAAAGAAGCCAAGTGATTTTAGCAGGTCAGAGCTAAAATGGTCTTTGATGATCATCCTATGTCCCCATTTTCTAGATAGGGAAGTGGAGGCCCCGAGGGGATCAAGGAGCTTGCCCAAGGTCACCCAGTTGGTGTGCTCCTCCAAATCCTCCCATCCCGTTCTATCGAGTCAGCCCATCTCTTTGGCCTCAGGTTCCTCATCTGTCAAATGTGTGTCCTGCTCTGGACCTTCTGTTTCTGCCGGGTTGGGTAAGAATCAAAGTTGGTTACATCCCTCCCTTGCTGAAAACTCTTCTGTGACTCCCTATTGCCCTCAAAATGAAGACACATGTCCGTGACATGACCCACACATCCTGTGTGATCTGGTCCCAACTCCCACCCACTCTCCTCCTAGCATCAGCTCGTATCTTGCCTCCCCCCATCTCTGCCCTCCAGTTCCCCTGCCTCCTGGCAGTTCTACCCCTCACCCTCCTTCCCACCGTGGGATCTTTGTACAGCTCTCTGCCAGGGGGTCACTAAGCATCTGGATGCTAGAGCCGCAGCACTTGCTTCAAATTCCAGCTCTACCTCTTCCCTGCTAGGTGACTTGGAGAAAGTCACTTCCTCTCTCTGGGCCTTAATTTCCTCATCTGCAAAATGGAATTGCCAATGATAAAACCTGCCACATGGGGTTGTTGTAATGACTAAATGGGTTAAAATGTGTGCATAATAGGCACTCGGTCTCCTCACGGCCCTGGGAAATCTCCCTCACTGCTTGGCCATGATTATTTCATCTCGTGTGTGATCATTTGGCTGTGACATCTGTCACTCTGCTAGAATGTAATATCCAGGAGGGCAGGGACAAGTCTGTCTTACTCACAGCTTTGTCCCCAATGCCAGGCACAGTGCCTGGCCCCTAATGGGAGCTCTGGAAAGACTCCGTGGATCTTGGTGAACTGTGGCATGACTTTACAACTGCGTCTGTGGAAATCTGGTTTCTTCAGGTTGCATGTGTCCAACAAGCCCCAGCCACCCTCCCCCTGCCCCAGTCTCTTTCAAGAAAGACCGTTATCTTGACAGAGATTGCTCCGCCTCATGCCTGGATCCCCGGGCATCCAGCTGTGGCCTCGGTCTGCCAGGCCAGTCCATTTAGCACGATTGTTGCTCATCTAATTAGATCCATCGAGATGAAAACAGAGCAGTGGCTCATCCCATGTGCTCTCAATTAACTCAGGAGCACCCCCAGCCGCTGTGGCTGCCCCACCTCCGGTCTTCCTCATCTGGGTCTGCTGCCTTGGGGAGCAGGCGAATGCAATTATTTCCTGGCTGTGTGGCTGGAGGGAGTTAGGTGACCCAGGCCAGCCTGTCCCCTGGCTCTCCAGGCAGAGCCCTGGGAGGAGGGGGAACACAAGAAAATGGACATAAGGCCAAAGTCCCCAATTCCAACCTCCCCTTTGCTTATGCTTTCATTTATAAAAACAATTACAATTAGGTATCTAATTGATTCTCCCTCTGTAGCTGTTGAAGGCAGGATCCTCTCTCCACCTTGCCATACCCTTCCAGCCATTCACCCTTCCAAGCTGACCACCTTTACCTGGTCATGCTGTCTGCACTGTTACCCCACCTCCCACAACCGAGCTCCACGCTGCCGCCAGGGTGACCTGCTCCTCCTCCCTCCTTCCTCCTCTCTCTCCTCCTCCTCTTCCTTCTTCTTTTTACACCTGTTTCTTCTTTGTGTGTGTTTTTAAAGATTTTATTTATTTATTTGACAGAGAGAGATCACAAGTAGGCAGAGAGGCAGGCAGAGGGAGAGGGGGAAGCAGGCTCCCTGCTGAGCAGAGAGCCCGATGCGGGGCTCGAACCCAGGACCCTGAGATCATGACCTGAGCAGAAGCTTTAACCCACTGAGCTACCCAGGCGCCCCACAAGATGCTTTCAAAAGCTTATTAACGCCTTAGAATTTAGGGCAAGATATGTGCTTAAGGGGGGGTAAACTTTGTTCTCTGCATATTATGGAATGTGCTGCAACTCCTTGATCTTGACCTGGGCTAGAAATATGGGGACCTTTCATGAGCTGTAGAAACACTGCTAGTTTTTGGAAAAGAAGAGAGGGAATGAAAGCCTGAGAGCAGCCCAACAGGTACTGGCCTCACCTTTAGCTGCAGATCTGGGCTGGGCCTGCAGCTCTTTCAGCCGTCCACCGTGGAGAAAGCCTGAGGCTTGTGTCTATGAGTTTTAGGATAGAGGGACAGGGCGGGGGTCCTTTCATTAGAAACTTAGGTTTTCTCCAAGGATTTAGTTTGAAATACAGCCTGCTTGCCAAGACTCTGAATGGTCAGATCCTCCTATCCTTGTCTCATCACCTACTATTCCCCTCACCTCACCCTGCTCCAGCCACAATGCCCTCCTTACAATTTCTCAAACATGATAGGCTCTTTCCAACATCTGAGCTATTGGCTTTTCTGTTTCCTCTGCCTAGAACGCACTTCTCCATGTAGTCCTACAGGTGGTTCCTTCTCATCCTTCAGAGGTCAGTTCAGGCGTCACCTCCTCAGAGAAACCCTTCCCAACTACCTTGTTTAAAGTGATACATGTTCTCCCATTATCTTTTTCTTTCTCATGATAACTTTGAGGATCTTAGCAACTTTAAGGATCTCTTAGCAACTTTTGAACACATGGTACTGTTTCATTAACTATAGTGACTATGCCATACATCACATCCCCATGACTTTATTTTGTAACTGGAAGTTTATATATTTTGAGCCCTGAATTCACTCATTTCTCCTACCACTCCCACCCCATCTCTGGCAATCACCAGTCTATTCTCTGTATCCATGAGCTTGTTTGATTTGTTTTGTTTTTAGGTTCCATACATAAGTGAGACCACACAGTGTTTGTCATTCACTGTCACTTAGTATTATAGCCTCACTTAGTATTATGTTCCTCAAGGTCCATCATGTTGTCACAAATGACAAGATTTTATTCTTTTTAATGGCTGAATAATAATTCATTTTATTTATACATACAAAATTTCCTTATCCACATTTTATTATCTCTTCATCCATTGGTGGAAACTTGGGTTGTTTCCATGTCTTGGCTTTTGTAAATAATGCTACAGTGAACATGGGGGTGTGTCTATCTTTTCAAGTTAGTGTTTTCAGTATCTTCGGAGAAATACCTGGAAGTGGAATTGCTGGGTCATATGGTAGCTCTTTTTAATTATTTTGAGGAACCTCCAGACTGTTTTCCACAGTGGCTGCACTAAGTTGCATTCCCACCAACAGTGTAAGAGGGTTCCCTTGTCTAATGCACATGTTCTCCCATTATCTTTTGATCACATCTCCCTGTTTTATTTTTTTAATGGCACTTATTACAGTCTTTATTTTATTTACTTACTTGCTGACCTTTTTTTTTTTTTTAAACCCATTTACTACTTCCTACTAGAAGAGAGAAGGGGGCTCTTTAAGTCCCGTTTGAGGCGGTTTGAGGACTGGGGCTATGAGAGTAGTCTCACAGATGTACATGGATGTACTTAGTTCCTTGATTCTCAAGTAAGGATGAGTTTGTCCCCTTGCGGACATCAGGCAATGACTGGAGATATTTTTTATTGTCATAATATGGAAGTGGGGTGGGTAGAGCCCAGAGATGCTTCTAAACACCCTACACTGCATAGGACAGCTCTCCACAATCATCTGGCCCAAAATGTCTGTAGTGCCAAGATTGGAAAACCCTGAGTTAGACTACAATGTGAACGTTACTATTATATATATATATCTTGGTCTTCACACAGGTTCAAGTGATACTCTCCCAGAGAAGCTCGGCCACCTGGCGCTGTCTGTGGTGCTGAAGTGGACCTATGCTCTTAGCCCGGTCCCTACAGCTTGTCCAAATCCCAGCCTTTCTTGATCCCATTATCAACTGATCCCTGTTCCTGCTTTCACATCAGATTGCTGTACTTAGCATTATACAACATCAGAGTGGGAAGATCAAACCGAGGCCCAGAGCTCAGGATTACCGTTGTTATAAAAGATGACCTTGCAACAGAACATCATTTACCTGCAGCTTATGAAGTGCAGGTGTCATTTACCTGGGGCTCTCCCTGCCCAGGAAAACATGGCCAATGACGTTTTGCTATCTGAGGATTGTTAATGGAGTTGCCCCCTGATTGAGAAGCTCTGTGACGCATCTTGTCCTTAATCAGGCCAGCACTAGAAAGAAAAGGACTTAGAAGATTTGCTCCTGCAGCGCTCAGGGCAGCTGGGGTGGGCAGGCCCTCGCTGGGTGCCCCGGGGTTAGACAGCCTGTCTGCCAGGGAGTTAATTGATTCTTTAGGTTAACACTGTTTTGTGTGCACAGACAAATCTGGGCATCCGTTCTGCTTAGTGTGATGTCGGAGCGTTTCCTGTGAGTTCTGCAGTCCCTGGCTCTTGCTTCTGACTTCACAGAACACTGCTCTGTGAAGCCACTGATTTCTCTGTGAAACCAGTGGTTCAGAAAAATGAATCCCAGGAGGCTATTTTGTTGGTGGTGGTCTTCACTGGAAGCATTATTTTTAATCTGTCTTGAAGGGGCCACCTGGGTGGCTCAGTCGATTGAATGTCCGATTCTTGATTTCAGTGTAGGTCATGCTCTCAGGGCTGGGAGATTGAGCCCTGTGTCAGGCTCTGCACTGGGAGCATGGGGTCTGCTTAAGATTCTCTCCCTCCAGCTCTCCCCACACCCCTCAGTTGTGATCTCTCTGAAAAAAAATATCTATCTTAAGGAAATTGTCACCTGGGGTGTCCTTCTGTTGAGGGCCTACTAAGTATCAGTGTTTATTGCCTGTGATCTTAGCTCTGCCAACTGAACATTATTTACCCTGTTTTAAAATGAAGAGACTGGGTCTCAGAGAGGCTAAGGAGATCATGTAAGGTCACACTGCCAGGAAATGGCAAGGCTATAATTTTAACTCCCATTTTTCTTGTCTTTCATCCAGATTTGTCGTTCTCAAAGTGGGGTTACCAGAGCAGTTACCAGAGCAGCATCACTAGGAACTTGTTGGAAATGCACGTTTTCAGGTGCTTCCCCACACTTACTGAAGCAGAAACTCTGAGGTGGACCCGCCAGTCTGTGTTTTACAAATACCCTATGTGATTCTGATGTTTATTCAAGTTCGAGAACCACTGATCTAGAACTTCCTTCCTTCTACTCCTCACCAGAAGTTTCTGCTAGGGAGATGAGGAGCTAGGAATGAGGAGTAATCTGGTATTTCCTGAGGTGGGAGGGCTTGATCATTCTGGACCCTTTCTTCCCAGGAGATCATTGGGAGTCTTAGCCTTCTCTACCTTGTCCTGGAGAGAAGCCTTGGAGTCACTGAGATGCTTTGGTTTCCCCAAAGTGATTAGCTTCTTCTTCTTCTTCTTCTTTTTTTTTTTTTTTTAAGATTTACTTAATTTGGGGCGCCTGGGTGACTCAGTTGGTTAAGTGTTTGCCTTCAGCTCAGGTCATGATCTCAGGGTCCTGGGCTCCCTGCTCAATGGGGAGTCTGCTTCTCCTTCTACCACTACCCCCTCCTCATGATATTTCTCTCTCTCTCTCTCAGATAAATAAATAAAATCTTTAAAAAAAGATTTATTTTATTTATTTTAGAGAGAGAATGAAAGGATGAATCAGAGGAGGAGCAGAAGGAGAGGGACAAACAGACCCCTCACTGAGCACAGAGCCCAGCACGGGACTCAATCCCAGGACCCTGAGCCAAAATCAAGGGTCGGACACTTAACTTTCTGAGCCACCCAGTCACCAGGAAGTGATTAGCTTCTGAACAAGAGAAGCCCTTGCCTGAGCTCCCTGGTGGCTGGGAAAGTTCTTGTCTGACTTGCCCACTACTGGGACTGGCTCACCCTCAATGTCTAATAAGTAGCTGGTAGATGCAGGAGGAATAGACCAGCCCTGGGAACTCAGGAGGGTGCAACCATGAGGATATTTGTCCCTTATCAGAATGGCTTCTGACTCAGAAATGCTGAAAGTTCCACCCAGTACATCATCCACTCATGTGGCACTGCTGGGACTGGGCGAGCATCCCCCAGGCCCTTGCAATGTTGCATAAATCAAGGAGTTTCCCACTGTTTTCTGCCTCCAAAGAGCCCAGGGGGTTGGTGGTGGCAGCTCACCCCTTCCCGGAGGTCACAGCTCTTTCCTAGGGTGGGGAGAAGGGAGCTGGGCAGACCTTCTTATTTCTCAGGCCAGCTGTTCATCTTCCAAGATCCTTTGCAAACATGATGGTTGCAGACAGGAACTTCTAGGACTAATGCTAATGGCAGCCCTTATTCAGGTACCTGGCCCTGGGCCAAGGGCCTTTCCTGTATTACCTCATGGGATCCTCAGCACCACCCTATAAGGTTGGGATTATGAGTCCCCGTTTTACAGATGGGGAAACTGAGGCTTAGAGAAGTCAGCATGTCCAAGGTTCTACAGCTGGTAACTGGAAGTGTAGGGCCACTCTCTATCACCCAGGTTTGCTCTTGATCCCCCATTTCATCCTGTTTCATAGCCAAGGAAGCAGAGGTGAAGGACCCTGTTGCAATCACACAACTGGGGAGTGGCAGATGGGGGATTTGAATCCATGTCATTCTTTTAAAAGGAAAGTCTGTGTTTGGGGGTCCATTTGGCCTGTAGGATGTGGGACTCAGTCTCAATGACTTCATAAAGGGAGCTGAGAGGGGTCTGAGGACAGAGCAGTGTCTTTTTTTTTTTTTAAGATTTTATTTATTTATTTGTTTGTTTGTTTGTTTATTTATTTGGAAAAGAGAGAGAGAGCACGCATAGAGTGTTGGGGGTGGGCAGAGGGAGAGAAAGAATCTTAAGCAGGCTCCATGTCCAGTACAAAGCCCAATGTGGGGCTCGATCTCATGACCCCAAAATCATGACCTGAGTTGAAATCCAGAGTCAGATGCTGAACCGACTGAGCCACCCAGGTGCCCCCTGAGCAGTGTCTTTCAGGTAAATATGTATGGCCATGGACAAGCCACGTTACCTGTCTGTGCCTAAGTCTCCTAATCTACGATTACAGGGTGCCACCAACCCCATGGGTTTGCTGTTATACTCAAACCAGGAAAGGACCCTGTGAGATATTTCAATAATAACAATAGCAGAAGCTATGTTTTCCTGAGCACCTACTGTATGCCGGGGATCTGTGATCTCCTCTAATCCTCATCCTATGAGATAGGTGCTTTGATTCCTTGGGATGAACTCTGGCCCTCAGTTCTTTCATCTGTGTAGTAGGGACGATGTCCCAAGTATGACATAGGATGTTTGAGTATTAAATGAGTTAATATATATAAGTGATTAGAACAGGGCTTGGCACAATGTAAGTACCATGCAAGTGTCTTATTACCCTGACATCTTGTAGCCAGGGAAACTGAGGCTCAGTGAAGTGAATGACTTGCTCAAGACCACACAGCTGAGAAGTGGCTCACCCAGATCTTAAGCCTTGAGGTTCCAGTACCCACTCTTTCTCCCCACTGTTTAGAGGCCCCCACTTGGCGGCTCCCCTGCTTTGGGTCCATTGTCCTGCCCCAGACATCAGGGTGGGAATACCCCAGCTCTATGGCTTTGGCTAGTCCTCTTTTGATCCATGGAAGTCCCGTGCCCATTCTCTGAGCCTCCAGGGGCATGAAAATAAACTGCAGAGCCTGAGAAAGAAATAAAAAATTAGCTTCACGCTCCGTGTCCAGAGGCTGTGGCGGGCGTTGAATTATTCAGGCTGTTTGGGTGTGAGCTGTGAGTTTTCTGCTGCTCTTGCCTTGACGGCCGCCCTGACAGATTGATGGATGGGCCAGTAAAACACTCAGGGGCCGGGAGGAAAATTCTTAATCATAAGTCACTGACGGGAGCGAGTGTTTTTCTGCACTGGCAACTCCAAAGGCTCAGCCTGGCCTGGGCCCTCCCTCACCTTCTCCTAATGAGGCCGGAGACCCCAGCTGCAGAATCATCCTTGGCGACCAGCTAAGGGCTTGAAGCAGAACTTTTAAGAATGGAGGTCCTCATTCATTTTATTTTGTATTTTTATAAGATGTATACTTTATGTAAAAGGCACAAAATCTTGAGTGTATGAATTTTTACCTTTGTGAGCATGGTATGATCAATCACTCAGATCAAGATATGAAACATTCCTATTCTGGAAGTTTTTCCCCCCTCATCTCCCTTTCCAGCCAGTACCATCTCTGCTCCCAGACAATGCCTGTCCTGACCTCCAGTGTCATAGATTGGTTGTGTCTTCCCCAGAGTTTCCCGTAAATGGAATCCTTTAGTCGGTGTCTGGCTTTTTCCAGGAGCCTTCTTAATATTTTGAGATTCACCAGTGTTGTCGCATGTATTAATAATTTGTTCATTTTTATGGTTGAGTAGTGTTCCATTGAATATGAATATGCCACCATTTCTTTTCTTTTTTTTTTTAAGATTTTATTTATTTATTTGACAGAGAGATCACAAGTAGGCGGGGGGGGGGGGGGGGGAGTAGGCTTCCTGTCGAGCAGAGAGCCTGATGTGGGGCTCGATCCCAGGACCCTGAGAGATCATGACCTGAGCCGAAGGCAGAGGCTTTAACCCACTGAGTCACCCAGGCACCCTATGCACCATTTCTTTATCCATTCCCCTGCTGGTGGACATCTGGGATGTCTCCAGTCTCTGTCTAGTATAAACAGAGCCACTGGAAACGTTTGCGTACCAGTCTTTGTGTGGACGTGTGCTTTTATATTTCTCGTGTATATACCCAAGAGAGCGATGGCTGCACCTTAGACAAAGTGCTTGTTTAGTTTGATAAGAAACAGACCGATATGTTTGCAAAGTGGCTGTACCATTGTCACCATTGCCAGCAGGAGTGGCTAAGAGTTCCGGTTGTCCCACGTCCTCACTAACACTTGGTATTATTAGCCTGTTCCACTTTAGCCATTCTGGTGGGTAGGCAGTGTTATCTCACTGTGCTTTTATTGATGTGCGGCTAATCCTACTGAGCATCTCCCACGTGCTCGTCGGTCCTTTGTCCATCCTCTTTTTCGCTCTTTTCCATTCCACCTGCAGCCCATGCAAGTCTGCTTCTCTGCCTGAGATATTCCTCCCAGACTTGGGAGCTTGCAGAGGCAGTCCGGAGGTGGTGAGAGAGGTGAGAGAGCACCCCAGGGGCCACCCTCAAACAAGGGAGATGGAATTGAGTAGATAAATGACATAGCTGCTCATTCATTCCTCCACTGGGTTGACTCTGAGGTATGTTTCCCAAGGATTCTTAGAAGGGCTCCAGTGGGACTGAGCCCAGTTGCCCATCAAGGTCATTTGAACACCCTTTCTTAGTTTATATCCCTTCTCCATCTCACTTCCCTCCCCCACTCCCTCCCCTACTTGTTTCCTGGAACCACCTCCCAAATAAACTGCATACGCACCAGCCTTTGTTTCAGGATCCACCTTGAGGGTAACCCAAACTGAGACAGGAGACACCCCGGAGATTAGCAAGAGCAGGAAGCTGCTACATCTCCCAGGGCTGGAGAAACACAAGGAGAGTGTGTTATTACTGGCCCCCAGGGCCTGGGGGCCCGTGGCAGAAGTTGGAATTACAGTGGGCTTGTCCAGGGGAAACTGATGCCCCCAAGGAGTCCAACACTTTCAGACTCATACCCAAATTAGAGGACAGGGGAGAAATGCCCTGGATCCTCCCTTTCCCTACATCTGCAAATCTCCTGCCCAAGCTCTCACTGGTGGAATCTAGACAGAATCCAGCTGACCTAGGAGCCTGGGAAACATAGCCCCTGAGACACAGAGCTAAGACAGGGAAGGAAGAGACAGACAGGCCCAATGGGAAGCAAGGCAGCAGGAAGTTCTTCCCAGGTGCTTAAGGGTGACCCACCCTGCTTCTCCAGTGGGCAAACAGACCAGACCCAGGAACTACCTCTCTGCCTCTGCTCCCCCAGCCTCACCTCCCAGAGGCTCTGTGCGGGATGATCTATCTCTCAGTCACTTGGATCCTGAGTGTGACAGCTGCTCCTTTGTGCCCAGGCACAGAGCATAGCCCTCAGCCCCTTCTTCCTGGGCCACTTTGAGCTCTTGCTTTCCCCAGGGCGGTGGGATGCTTAGATATCTGTTGTCTGCCAGATTAAAACCCACCCAGGTGGAAAATGGCAGGTGGAATGCCAAGCAAAAGGATTCCTTCCCACCGCAGCGGGAAGGCAGCCCTTTGAGCTGGTGCCAGAGATGCCAGGTGCCTCTGGCTGGCAAGCCCCCTCGGGGCAGATGGAATTTACAGACCTCTGTGCCCTGCAAGGGAACAGTTAGACACAGGATACAGAGATCCAGACTGCGGCCTGCATGCTCATTCCAGCCCATCCACTAACAGGGCAGATGACCTTAGACAAATTGTCTCCACGTCCCCAGCCTCTGCTTTGCCATCCATAAAATGGGATCCTGATACTATTTTAAACTTTTTTAATGAAGTGTTCAGTAGATTCATGTACGAAGGAAGAAACTGTTAACAGGACAAAGGTAAAGAACTTAAAGATTTGCCCCTTGTATGTTCTTCTGCTCCGAACAGATAACAGGTAGACCAGAAAGTCCAGTTTGTCTTTAGGACAGTCCCATGGGGGGCACCTTCTAAGGTGGTCCCCAATGATTATTGACCCATTAAGCGGGTACTTAATATATGTTTGTTAAATGCATGACGACATCAACACCAGCCTCTTAACACTTACTAAATCAGATCTAAAGTAATATTTGGTAGTCAGAACTCTTATGTCCTGTCCCAGCCCTTACCTAATCTCCTCTCCCACTGCTCCCCAAGATGCAACTTACACCCTCCTGATGCCTGTCTTCTTGCTGTCCTGCTGGACGGTGGCTTGGCCAGCTGCTTCTGTGCCACAGTCCGCTCTGAGTTCTATGACCAGTTCCCCCACACTCCCAACTTCTTCAGGTCTCGCCCAGGCCAACTCATGCTCACTGATCCACTTTATCCCATCCTTGGTGCCTGATCATCGGGCGGGATTTGGCTAAGTGGAAGTATTGAAGGGAGCATTCTAGAAAGGGGGCACAGCATAAGTGGGGACCCAGGGACGGGGGTGAGTCAGGCCTAAACAGAGAGCAGGGAGAAGATGAACCTGATTTAGGGTAGGTAGGTTCCCAAGATCTGTTCTGTGCAGGGCAATGTGCTGAGCTCATTGCACGCAGTCCTGTTAAAGCTGCTATTCATGTGGTTATGATGGCTCCTGAGTTACCGTAGCTAAGATCCTCAGCTCTGGAGTCAGACATCCTGGGCTCAGATCATAGCTCCTCCAAGTTCTGAGAGAGTGACCTCTTGAGAACTTAATCTCATGCCTTAGTGTCTCTAGAGAGAAAAAAAAAGGTGATATAGTCCCTTGTGGGGTTCTTATGCAAACTCAGAGTTAATAAAACATGGGATGTACTTAGGATAGGGCCTGCCACGTAGTCATTGCTCCATGAATGTTAGTTATTGGGTCTCTAGACCCTCGATCTCCAATATGGCAGCCAACTAGCCATGTGCCACTATTTAAATGTAAAGGACTGAGTTTTTTTTAACTCAAACCCAGCAAAACCCAGAATTTAGTTCTTCATTCCATTAACCACATTTCAGGTGCTCAGTAGCCAGAATCTTGGAGAGTGAAGGTGTGGAACATCTCCATCATTGGAAAGTTCCATTTGGACTATTGGAGAGGGATGCATAAGAAACTGGTAAGGGTGCTTATGTCTGGGGAGGAGAACATGGAAGATGGTAAGGATAGGGGTTCAAGAAAGACTTTCCTCCTCTGTACATTTGGAATTTTTTTAAAAAATCATGAGCATTTATGACTTAGCAGAACATGAAAACAAGCATGCCTCGCTCGACATTTTTATAGAGGAGAAACTGAGGCTCAGAGAAAGTCCAAGGTCATAGTGCTGGAAAGTGGGGGGCCCAAGGCTGAAACTTCTGCCTCATTTGGAGCTTGAGCTCTCCACCTCCGGGGTTCAAATGGGAATGGGGAGCCCCAAAGGCAGAGGATGTTTCAAAGGGTTCAGGCCTTGGAGACTCTCAAGACCTACTTCCCTCATTTAGTCCTGACCAGAGACCCTCTTGTACATCCCCAAGGGAAGGGTCAGTCAAGTTCATGGAGTACCTATTATGGGGACTGTGGTGAAGAGTTCAGGCTCTGGTGTCAGACAGTGCTGGTTCAAGTCTGGACTCCTCCACTAAATTGCTATGGGATCTTGTGCCTCAGCTTTCTCACCTGCAAAATGGGTATAATAACAGTTCCATGCTCAGAGGCTGATGCCAAGATGAAGTGAGATGATTTGAAGGACTTGGCTCTTAGGGAGCCCCCAATATAGGTGACTTATGTATTATTATTATTATTATTATTATTATTATTATTATTTTATTAAATCTTTAAAGCTGGTCTCAGAAGAAATTGACCTGTGCCCCCTCCCCACCCCAAGCATCTTCTCTTCCCACATCCCTGAGAAGGACAAATGGAGACAGGAGGAGGGAGGAAGCCTGAAATTCCTCTCAATTATACAATGGTGCCTAGCCCCTGGCCTATCCCCTTTGGCCTTGCAAAGCACAGGCAGGAAAACACTGCATTCTGATGACAAAAGGTGTAGCCCAAGGCAGGAGTGACCTCAACAGATATTTATAGGGCTGTCGCACAGGTGTCTCCAGATTTCCCTGACTGTCCCACAGTGAAGAAGCAATTTTGTATTTGCCATTAATCTTGCAAATAAATGCAGAGAGGAGCCCGAGCTGGGAGTTTTCCTATTAACCGATTGTGGCCCCAGAACTTGGTTGAGAGCTCGTTAGGCAGGGCTGGGAGCCGTGGACCCACTGTGCTGGTGGTGGTCATCTTGTGGCACCAGCAGCCTGCTATGCCTGCCTGGTGATGGGGGATGCTCGGGGCTCCCCACTGGCACCGGGATGGGCATCCAGAACCCCAAGGGGAGGGAGAAGGAGCTGCGGGGTTGGAGAAGGGCAGCTGGTGGAGGACCCATTATGGTTCCAACACTTGAGCAATCCTGGGGCAGTGAAAGAGTGGGGCACTTGCCCTTGGGGGGCAGGGTTCGAGTCTGGGCCCCCTACCCTCCACCCTTTCCTAGTCTCAGGTTCTTCATCTTTGAAATGGAGATTATAGTGATGCTTAGTGTGGAAGTTTACTGTGAGGGTTCCATGACCTATACCATTAATTTTCGTCTAAGTGCTGCTCCTGGGTTGTGACCGCTGGGTCTCAGAAGAATCTTCCCCTCCAGTCCCAATGCCATCTGCTGTAGGATGGCTGAAATACTCCCGTGAGTGCTCCTTCTCTCAAAAATACATATATTCAAACACACTGAGCTGTTACCCTTCACCGACACCCCAGGATAGTAAAGGATTGAAGAGCAGGGTTGCTTGGGGATAAAGGGGCGGAGGGGTGGAGGAAACCAGGGGGCACTGGGACCACCCCCCGAGGGAGTGGGAGGGGCCCGCTGACCTGTGCGCCAGGTTTTACAGTTTATATAGGACACTCATACACATGGGCTCAGCCACTCACCTCCCAGGTCTAGAAGTGGGCAAACCAGCTCTGGCGACAGCAACCTGGCTACTTTTACAGAGGTCTGTGAGTGGATCTCACTCTTCCCTCCATGTCTCAGGCCATCTGCTTGGTGCCTCTTCCATCAGATAGGCACCTCATGTCTCAGAGCCTTCTCCAAAGCACTACTGTAGGCATCGATAATGCAACGACTCACTCATTTGTTCAACCAATTAAGAAACAATGAAGCATGTAATCGACTAGCTAGCCAGTCAGTGAACTGACCATCCACCTAGCCAATTAACCACTCAGTCAAGTAACTGAACACCAACTAACCAAGAACTAACAGACTAACCAACTAATCATCCAACTAGCCAGCTAATCCACTACCCAATCAACCAGCCAACTAACTACTCAGCCATTCAGTGGGCAACTAATACATCATGCAACCAAAACACAGACCAACTAAACAATCAAACAGCCACCAATTAACAAAGCAACCGAAATATACTGGTTTGGGGCAAATCCACACAAGCAGATTCTGATTTGACCGAGGGAAAGGGCTGCCTGCCTCCTGTTTGGGCTTTCAGCAGTGCTCCTGGAAGGGCCTCACCCTTGCATTATGTATCTGTGTAACCCCAGCCTGCATTTTCCCTTCTGGGCCCATTTCCCCATCAGACTAAGCACTGGTTTGCAAACTGGGTTCCTTGGGTCCCAGGGTTCTGTGGAAGGGCCCTGGGGCTGCCTGGGGAGGCAGGATGCAGACAGGTAGATGGGGACTGGGATAGTTATCAACTGTGTTGTCCCTTTATCTGTTCTACCTAATTGGGATTTTAAGTAAGATTTTGTTTGAAGAAAGGGTTTAATGTCTTAAAAACCATTTTTAAATATTGAAAACCCATCACACTGGGTCATCTTTTGAGCTCTAAGGACCAGTGATTTTGCCCTTATGGGAGGCATGAAGGAGACCCTGGACTCTGGGACCCCTGACTTCTGAGGCAGAGCGATTGGGAGCCCAATAGGCTTAAAAGCCCTTAGAGACCCCATGTCAGTGAGAGGCCCAGTATAAGTAGCCCCTAACTGCAGTTCCTCACCTCTGTCCAAGCAGATCCTGCTTCCCATTACCCAGGGTCAGCTAGAATTTCTCAGCAGCTCCTGGCAGGGGATGGGATGTCCTTGGACATGGTACCCACGAGAAACTGACTCCAAGGGATCTTCAGCCTGGCCTGGGGCTGCCCATCTGCCTGTTTCTCAGAGTTGTCAAAGGGGACGGAATGCAGAGCCTGGAGGTGTGTAGGAAGACCATGGGCATCACACTGGCCCACTGGCCCAGCTGGGCTCTCCTTGTGGGTTTCAGGTCCCCAAAGTGGAAAGACAGTCATATAGGACCCAGGATTCCCACTGCAGGAAAGAAAGCACAGTGTTGGGGGGTGAGGCCTTGGACTGAACCTCTATTCTCTACAAGACCTTGGGCAAGTCACTTCACTGTTCTGAGTCTATTTCCTTTTCTGTGTGAAATGGGGCCAGTCCGTGATTACCACCAAAAAGTGCAAGGTCAGGAGTAGGACATGTTGGGGCACCTGGCTGGCCTAGTCAGTTAAATGTCTGACTCTTGACCTCAGCTCAGGTCTTTATCTCAGGGTCATGAGTTCAAGCCGCATTGTGCTCCATGCTGGGCATAGAGCCTACTTAGAAGGAAAAAAAAAAAAAAAAAGACTAGGACATGTCCCTATTTACTGAGATCTCCATTTTATAGATGGGAAAACTGGCCAAGCAGGGGATTTTCAAAAGAGCAGGGATTCTAATTAAGGTTTCTGAGTTGGCATCTCTTTCTTTAACCCTGGGACATCTTTTCTTCCTCTCTCTGGGGGACGTTTTCCTTTCAGGCAAGATAGAGCCAGTCCTGACTGGGAAGGGTAAGGTCTGGTTTTGCCCAAACATCCAGGGGTGACTCGGGCCGGGGGGGTTCTCGATCTCACCACACTCCCTGTCCCCTCTGCAATAGCTCCCCACCCGAGCAGGATGTGGGTTTAAATCTCCCTCAAGGCACCTTAAACATCCCCAGCCCACTTGCCCACCAATCTGAGGGACTATCATTTATTCAGAAGCATCACCGAGAGCTTGTGATTTATTGGTGATGGGTCAGCTGTGTTCTCTAGGCAGCTTGTGGTTGCGCCACTAAATTTGCAGAGATTAAGAGCATGATGGTAAAGGCAAACAGAGTGATTCTGGGGATCCTGGGAGGGCAGCTCCTGGGAGGTACCCCACATCCTTCCCTGCTCACCTGGTAAGAAGCGAGCTCCTTTCTGCTGCTTGGCATGATGGAAAGCAAACCAGGAGGGGATTTGTACCCAGAAGGGGAGGATGTCCATCCTAGAGTCACAGGCTCTTCTGATGCTGGAATCCTAGAATATGTGAACTGGAGAGTCACAGACAGAGTTAGATGGGTTCTTGAAATCCTGCAGAGCAGCCCTCTCCATCTCCCGATGGAGAAATTAGGTCCAGAGAAATGACCTCACCAGGGGTGCTCAGCCCAAGGCTGTATCCTGACTCTCTTTCCAGTGCTCTTTTCGTGGCACCAGGATGCCTTTTTTTTTTTTTTTTAAAGATTTTATTTATTTATTTGAGAGAGAGAGTGGGGGGTGGAGAGAGAGCACGCTTAAGCAGGGGAAGGGGCAGAGGAAGAGGAAGAAGCAGCCTCCCTCACTGAGCAGGGAGCCTGACATGGGGCTCGATCCCAGGACCCTGGGATCAAGACCTGAGCTGAAGGCAGACCCTTAATCTACTGAGCCAAACAGGTGCCCCATCCAGAAGGCCTTTTGCTTAGAGGTGATTGGGACTTTGCGGGGCTCTTGCATCTTCATAAGTACCCCCACTTTACAGAAAAAGAGGTCGAGGTTCAGAGAGGGCACCTGACCTCCTGGCGGTCTCACAAGGATTTCACAGGGATCCCTCAGTTTTGCTCTGCTTCTCTAGCACCCACGTCAGTGGTTAGAACATAACACGTACAACACATACTTGTCGAATGAATGAATGAAGGAATGAATGAACGTTTATCAGCAGATCTGGAATTAGAACCATGTGACTTCAAGCCGGTGTTTGGGCTCAGCCGCCAGTTTCTGCGGTTACCAAAACGGACTGCTGAATCTGTCCCATTGCGTGTACTTCCCACATAGTAACGAGCAGCCGGTGGGAACTGGAATTCCCACAGGTAAAAGCTCTGCCTTCCAGACAGTGGGAATCTTCTTCTAGGGGCTTTACAAGTCCCGAGGCGGGGAAGGGTTAAACAGTCCCCCACAGGGCTCAGCTTTGGGGAGATAACGCCGTCCTCCCCGTCTAGGTGCACCGCATTGCATGAGACGGTCCTCACAGGACTCTAACACTAAGACAAGTTCTGGGGAGACGTCTGAAACAGGTCCCAGGAGGGAGGCATGAGCTGGAGAGCTTGGCGGGGACGGAAGGCAACCAGACAGACAGAAGTCGGAAGCTACAGAGTCCCGGAAGGGAGGGGAGCAGGGGCTAGGGGCTCCTTCTCTTTGCAGACGGTACCTGGGTGATTTAACACTGAAGTCGATGGTGAGGATATTATTATTGCCCCGGTGAGGACGCAGCCCCAGCCGAAACCATGAGCCAGTTCTTGAAAGAGCACCCCTGAACTGGTTGAAATCATAGCATCAAATTCTGGTGGGTCTTTGTTTCAACATAGCAGACTTTTCCCAAGCACCTGCTCCATGCCGAGCTCTGTGAAAGGCGCTGTAGGAATTCAGAGAGCCAGGGCTGCATGCAATGAAGAGGATGGGTTTTGGAGCCAGACTGCCCAGGTCAGTTTCCTTACCTGTAAAGTAGGGGTAATAGTAACACCCCCCAGGTTGTTGTGAGGATTAAATGAGGTAATACTCATAAAGCACTTAGCACCATACCGGCATATAGCATGCACTCCGTAAGTGCTATGAAGATGTGATTGGAGTGATTGCCTCTGGCCTTATACACTTGGGGCTGCAGGGACGCTCTTGCCCTAATTACAAAGGCTGCCAGCCCCTGCTTGTAGGACCTACTCCCCCTTTAATATCTTCCCCTGGGATTTCTGGAGGGCTTCAGGGACACCTCCCTTGTGTTCAGGAAGTTATCTCCCCAGGTTCTCCTCCTCTGGGCTCCCCGAGGAAGTCCCTGCCCACACGCCATTTAATTTTCCAGGTCATTCCTGCAGTCCAGTCTCTATTTCAGACCTCACAGATTGGCGGCCTGCTCTGCCTATGTGGTTCTCAGACAGATTTTGATGGACGACACGGTGTTTCAAAAACTATTTGAGTTGACTTCTGTAAGCTGGGAGATTTCATATTTAAGGAGATTATATGTTCAGGTGTTTTCGAGTTTTGTTTCCTTGTTTGTTCGCTTAGAGCATGAGCTGGAGGGGCAGAGGGAGGGGAAGAGAATCTCAGGCAGACTCTCTGCTGAGCATAGAGCCCAGTCTCACCACCCTGAGGTCACTATCCCAAGATCACAACCTGAGCCAAAACCAAGATTCGGATGCCCCAGCAACTGTGCCACCAAGCACCCCCTTTCTGGGCAAAACGAAAAGGAAGATCTGGCCAATCTTCCAGAAGTGCAGAAACAGGTCTGCATTTCTGCTGAGCCGTGAGGGAATAGGACTGAGGAGTTGCCACCTATGGGGTCAGGGTACACAGTTTCCATTTGGCCCCAGTTCTCCCGGCTTCCTCTACTAATCCCCAGCCCGTTCATTGGTTCCCGTGACCAGCCTTTATGTCCCCTGATCTGTTCTCTTCCTGGCCCTGCTGAACAGGTCAGGGCTGACCTTAGCATCCCCTCCCCAAGAATTCACGGCCCTGAGCGTCAGCTCCAAAGACTTTCTGGCTTCCAACTCCCACCCTATCCCTTGCCCTTGGTGCATAGATTTTAACACAGGTGCAATTGATTTGCCAAGGACGAGTGATTAATTAGAAGCGAAGACTCGCTGCAGGAGAGCCTCCGAGGCCGTTTTGATCTCTGATGCCTCTTGAATCTTGCTGCCTTTGTTCTGGCCCCAGATGGGGGGACTCCTTAGGCAGCGGGGGCGTGCAGATGGTTTGCTATTTATGACAACCACCTACCCAGCACCCCATCTTTCATCCCAGCCCCTTCGCTTTCTTCCTGAGATCTGCTCCATGCTCTAAGGGTGTGCATAGGGTGGGAACGGGGTGCTGCCCCGGGGCTTTGAAGCCTGGAGGAGACACAGGTGCACACCTGGCTAGCTGCCAGCGTGCATTTTGTTCTTTCCTTACACTTTGTTATCACCTCCAGGTGATGCTCAGGACTGTCAGAGGGGTGGAGAAATGGTGGGAAGCAGCAGCCCTGGTCTGAGAGGTTTCCTGCAGAACCTTGCCATCCACAAGTAATTCTTGGCCCTGCATTGACACTAGGAGCTCATTAGAAATGCAGACTCCTGTGCGGTCCAGTCAGACCTGCTGAGATTCCCCCAGGCAATTGATGGGACCAAAGCACTTTGCATCTTTACTCAGGCTCCAATACATTCACTGGGAGTGGGTGCAGTCTTCTGTAGTGATTCTCAAATGATGGTGGGATCGTATGCTCCCCACCCTGGCGCAGAGCAGGTGCTCAGTAAGTTTTTGTAGACTTGAATCTTCCACCCGGGTTAGAGTCCCTATGTAGTTCTCAGCCTCGGCCATACATTGCTCTCCTCCAAGGAGCTTTAAACATTACTGGTCACCAGCGCCCCCTCCAGAGAGTCTACCTTAAGGGTTGGTTGTGGTCTTGGTCTTGGTGCAGCCTGGACAATGAGGTTCAGAAGCTCCCCGGAGTCCTAAGTGCAGTCCCTGGCTGAGAACCTCTACATTGGTGCCTATGACAAAAGCTCACGGTCAAAATCGGTCTTTCAAATCCCACGGGAGGCTCATGTTGGAAACTCACTCACCATCTCTGTTTTCCCTCAGTATTGGGATCAAACAGCTAGGTACTCACTGAGGAGTGGATACCCGTGCTGGCAGGCATTTAGGGATCACACCATATGAAATACATAGTTTTGAATGCAGAGATCACACTTGGGTGACAGGCCCAGGGTGGCTTACTGTATGAGAGGTGCACGGGACATGAGAGCCCATCCACCTAAGTGGATGCCCCTGCCTTTTTACCTCCTTCTCCTCTCCCACCTCCTCAGGTTCATTACTGCTACTTCTTTAGCTCTCAGACTTGATGGTCACTTCCTCCAGGAAGCCTTCTCTGACCACCCCCAAGTAGGCAGGTTGCTTTGTTAGAAGTTTTCAAAGAATGGTGCTCTTGACAGAGCCCAGTTGGCAGGCACTTGGCCATGAGGTTAGGCATAATGTCTGGCGCCCCCTTCTGGACCGGAGGCTCGCCGGAGTCCGTTGTATTTCTAGAGCACGTAACTGTTATTAAATAAAATAAGCACCATTATGAATGTCTGAATGAGTGAACAGATGAATATATGCAATTCTGCATTCACATGTAGTTGAGGGTGCCACAGATGGGGAATGGTTCTTTTCCATACATCTGCTATGTAGACTTGGTTTATCCAATTACCGTGAGGTGTTCTCCCAACCCTGTAGTGTGCAGCGAGGCATAGCTGTATTTCTTAGGTCTGTAATCTTCCAATAATTAGACCTTCAGGCGCGTATGTCTTGCGGCTCAAATATGATTCAGTTATATCTCTGTTGCTAAAGTAACTGCATACGTAAACCCTCAAAAATGTGCTTTAATAGTGATGGTCTACTGTGAATGTGTGCTATTTAGGTAACTTGCAATATACTTCCAGGACAATATAATTACATGGCTGGGTTATTTTTAATTTCATTGGGCAGCATTTCTCAAGGCTTGGTCATTCCACCGCCACCTTTATTTATTTATTTATTTTTTTGCCCTGCTTGTATACCACCTGTATGGTGTCATGAATTTAATATTTTTCTTGAAATCTACTCATTAAAAATGTCAGTAAATGTACTCCTTAAATATCAGTAAATGTAGCTCAAAAAGAAAACTTACATGACCACGGTAAATAGGAAATCAGTTTTCACTTTCCTCAAATAGAATGTACCCACCAAGCACCACTCCCAATAAACAATGAAAATAAACAATGTTATTAAATATTAGTCAGATACTGTTAGCTAGATACCGAGGCTCTGATGAGCCGGATGCTTGCTCTTTCTTTGTTATAAAGGAAGCTCCACAGGCATTAGAGAACGTGGTAAAGATTCTTTTAGTACCAAATAGAGACCTTTTCTTGGGTATAATTAGAAGGATTGGGGAAAAAATTGAAAAGAGAATAATTTTCTCATGTTGTGACTCATTACATATTTAGTGTCTTGTCCATGTTAAAGGGTATTGTTTTATCATATAAATTCATTTGTATGAGCTCATAGTTTGCTCTTATAAAGTCAACGTCAAGTTTGATGTTTCAGTAGCAAGTTTACAACAACTAAGTTGGTTTTTCTCCAGTTCTTTCTTTTTTTTCTCCAGTTCTTTCTTACAGACAAATCAAAAAGGGTAGAAACTGGGTGGATTTTGAGATCTTTTGTTGTGTATAAACTGTAAAGTTAAGAACCACTGACGAATCACAGGTGACTTGGAAGGGTCCCTGACGGGGGTTGGAATCCTGATTTTATCACCTGTTTGCTCTGTGATCTTGGGCACCTACTTCTCTTAGTCTACAATTTCTCAGCTGTAAAATGTGAATAATGGCAGCAGCCTTAAAGTATTGATGTATGGCTTATAAAAAAGTAATGTAGGGGTACCTGGGTGGTTCAGTGGGTTAAACATCTGCCTTCAGCTCAAGTCATGATCCTAGGGTCCTGAGATCAGGCCCCACATTGGGCTCCCTGCTCAGCGGGGAGCCTGCTTCTCCCTCTCCCACTCCCCCCTGCTTGTGCACTCTATCTCTCAAAATAAAAAAAATATTAAAAAAAAAAAGTAGCGTATGTGAATTCCCTTGTCAAACAGGACAGGTGGTCTATAATTAGAAGTTATTATTGATCCTGTAAACTCTGAGAAAGCAGGACGGTTTCTTACTTGTACCACAGCGTGAGTGGCTGGTCCCTGGTCAATATTCAGTAAATATCCTCACACTTGACCAGGTTCAGGGGTGCAGAGGGTGGAGAAGGCTGTTTGCTCATGCTGCCTTCTTCAGAAAGTCTTCTCTGATTAGGTAGATTGAAAAGTGTCATGTGTCAACTTAGACATTACTTTTGGGGCAGAATGGCTCTTGAGATTCTGGGGGCTGGGGCTGTGCTGGGCAGTCAGTAGGAAGAGCTACAGACTGTTACGTGGATGGTAGAAACAAAGGCAGCACATGTGAGATCATAGAATCATAAACCATCAGAAGTAGAAGGACCAAGCACTCTCACTTCAGAGGGGGAGGCAAAGGCCTGAGAAAGGAGGTGATTTGACTCACGTCATCCTGCTGGCTGGGAGCAAAACAGAGGCTTGAACTTGTGCCTCCTGATGCCCACGCAACCCAGAGCCCTATCCCCCACATCATGTCCAGTCCTCCTTCGCTGTTGTCACATAGTGATGATCTGCTTGTCTTTCTTCCTGGAACTCTGCAAAGCCTCTGGCCTCATTGCCCCCCCTGGGAATAAATCTACATTCTCCGCCAGCACCCGCAGAAAGCAGGGGATGCTGGGAACCTCCATGTGCATACATGTCTTTCCACTTAGGGCCCAGCTACAATCCCAGGGGTGTGAGCATGCTCACACCATAGTGAGGGCCGCGCTAAGTCGTGTCCAGAAAAACATTGCCTGATGTCTTCCCTCCTGGGCCTCCTCTGTTGGACCAAAAAGTGTTTACTCTTTAATATTATGCAACATTCTTTAAAAATATGGAACAGGAAAAAAGTATCAAGAAGTTAAAAAAAAATTACAATCCCACAACCTAAAGATAACCACTGATAATCTCTCGGCATATATCCCTTTAGTGTTTTTGCTGTGCGCATATATGTAATTTCCTTTCCTTTCCCCCACCCCCTGGTAGACTCACATCCTGCAAACATGTCCACTCTCTATTAGGTTATGATCATTTCCCCGAGTTAGTATTTTTTCTTTTTGCCTAAAGCATCAATTTAATTCATGGATTTAGAGAAAATAAATCTTTTTATGTTAAAATTAACATGGCCGTATTTTGAAATGGAAGGCAGAATGTGCCTGAGTTTTGTAACTAAAGCATGAAGCTTCAAAGAAAAATGTCGTTCATGGCTTAGGCTCCACTTTAGACCCTCAGAGTTACGCTGTCATTCTTTGCCATTTGGTGAGAAGTATTAGTCTACTCTGAGAGATTTTTAAAATATAATACTCATTGGGCATCATTTATTTTGTGTATATATGTATACACTATATATAACATATATTACAGTATATATGCACAATATATATAACATGTTACATATACCTATACTTAATATATATATTTATATGTTTTTATATATAATATGCTTAACATATGACATTTATTTTATAATAATATATATAAAATAGCTTTATTGACATATAATTTACATCATACAATTCACTTATTTAAAGTGCACATTTCCCTGGCTTTTAATATGTTCTCCAAAGTGTGCGACTATCACCACAACCAATTTTAGAGCATTTCCTTTGCCTCAAAAATAAATCCTGTATGCATTAGCAGCCGCTCTTCGTTTCCCTCCAACCCCAGACAACCACGAATCTACTTTCTGTCTCTGCAGATTTGCTGCTTCTGGATCTTCCAAATAAACGGAATTACACAATTTGTGGTCTTTTGTATTTGGCTTCTCTCACTTAGCATCAGGTTTTCAAGGTTCATACTCGTAGTGTGCATGAGTACTTCTTTTCTTTTCTTTTTTTCTTTTCAAATTTTATTTATTTCAGAGAGAGAGAGAGCACAGCAGGGGGAAGGGCAGAGGAAGAGGGGGAAGCAGGCTCCCCGCTGAGCAGGGAGTCTGATGCGGGGCTCAATCCCAGGACCCTGAGATCATGCCTGAGCCGAAGGCAGACGCTTAACTGACTGAGCCACCCAGGCGCCCTTCTCTTCTTTTCCATAGCTGAATAATCTGCTACATGACTGTATCAAATTTTGTTTATTCTACTTCTCACCATTATGAGTAATGGTGCCGTGAACATTGGCGTATACTTTTTTTTTTTTTAAGATTTTATTTATTTGACAGAGAGAAACGCGGCGAGAGAGGGAACACAAGCAAAGGGAATGGTAGCGGGAGAAGCAGGCTTCCTGCTGAGCAGGGAGCCTGATGCGGGGCTCGATCCCAGGACCCCGGGACCATGACCTGAGCCAAAGGCAGACGCCCAACGACTGAGCCACCCAGGCACCCTACGTTTTTTCATGGACATAGGTTTTCATGTCTCTCGAGTGTGTTCTCAGAGCAGAATGCTGGGTCGAATGGTAACTCTGCTTGCTTCTTTTGAGGAACTGCCAGGCTGTTTTTCCAGGGTGGCTGTGTCATCGTACATTCCCACCAGCCGTGTCTGAGGGCACCCATTACTCCACATCCTCTCCCACACTTGCTATTATAGCTGTCCTAGTGGGTGGGAAGTGTATTTCACTTGGTTTTGATTTGCATTTCCCTAATGACTAATGATGTTCAGTGTCTTTTCACGTGCTTATTGGCCATGTGTATATCTTCCTTGGAGAAATGTCTGTTTAGATCATTTGCCAGCTTTTTAAAAAATTGTTTTTTTATTTTTTAAAGATTTATTTATTTATTTGAGAGAGAAAGAGAGCACGAGGAGGCAGAAGGGCAGAGGGAGAGGGAGAGAGAATCCTGAAGCAGACCCCCCACTGAGTGCCGAGCCCAGCATGGGGCTCAATCCCAGGCCCCTGAGATCATGATCTGAGCCAAAATCGAGCATTCAAGCGTCAGATACTTAACCAACTGAGTCACCCAGTGCCCCTCATTTGCCCACTTTTTTTTTTAAATCATTTGCCCACTTTTAAATGAGTTATTGAATTGCTTTTTTTATATCGAGTTACAAAAGTTCTTTTTATATTCTAGATACAAGCCGCTCATCAGATATGTGACTTGCAAATCTTTTCTCCCATTCTGCGGGTTGTCTTTTTGCTTTCTTGAGGATACCCTTTGAAGCACAAAAGTTTTTAAATGTTTATGAAGTTTCAAGACTGTCTTCCAGAAATGATTTTATGATATGATTTACTGTTTCATCTGAGCGTGCCATCATTTTCTTACCTCAATACCTGTTGTCGAACCCTCAAATTGTTTTCAGCTTCTTTGCCATTATCCATCATGCGAAGCTATATATCTGTTGGAATAAATCTTTGTGCACAATTCTTATGGTTTCCTTAGGACAGACTTCTAGAAGTGTAACTGCTCTGCACAAGGGTGTGAGTGGTTTTACGACTCTTGGGCTGTTTGCGTTCCAAAAATCTCCTGAAATCCCCCCCCCCCCGCCATGCCCTCCCCCGTTACCCCCGCCCCAGTGCATTTAAGTGCCCGCGTCCTCTGGTGCCATTATTTACAAAGGAAACTCCTTTACTGAAGTCACTGAATGTCACTGAATTGTGAGATGCGTGGGTTTTCTAGCTGGGTCTGGGCTCCACTGTGCTTGTCTGGGGAGAAAATTTTAAGGTCTGTGAAGGGGAAGCCCAAGTAGAAGGAATCCAAGAATATCTTTCAGGAAAGGCAGTTTTAGTCGTTTTGAGTGCAGACAACAGCTGTCGGGGAAGAAGAAAACCTCTCCTCGGTGCGGTTCCTTGGGGAGGCTGCTTTGGTGCCCACAGCAGGAAAGGCCACTGCTGGCCAGCGTGGACACCCTCCAGGGTCAGTGGCTGCTCATTCTTGTTTGTACCATTCACGTACTACTCCTTTCCTGCTGACAAAAAAAAGGAATACATTCGAGTTATCCCCAAATCCCAAATGAGTGCGTTTCGGTCGTTCAGGAAATCTGATCATCAGGCAGCTTGGCAATTTGTGGTTTCAAATAGTCGTTCAGTAATCGATTCATCCAGCAAACCTTTCTCCAGAACCTATCACGCATCCACCATTGCACTAGGCATTAGGGATGCAGCTAGGGATCAGATTTGGGGTCTCATGCTTTTAAACCATTTGAGGTTCTGGAGATCTTTTGAAAATCTGATGAAAACATCGGATCCGCCCCCCGCCCCCAACCCCGGCCCTGTGCGCTCACATGTATAATGTTATGTGTTTATAGTCTTCTCACAGACTGTCAGTGGATTTCCTGGGGGCGGGGGGCTCAGGAGCATTGCTATGTTCTAATAAATGAAAGAAAGATGCCATTCTCATATTCGTGCCGTTACAATTACGTAATACCTTGAAGCTCACCTCCTAACAGGATTTCCTCCCTCCCACTGTCACATTTGTAGACTTTGACATTTGTGCATCACTCCCCATGTGTGGGCTATTTGAAGATTTGCAGTTTCAGCAGAAAGTCTGATAGGCCTGGTCCTAGCCCTCCCAGAGCCTGCAATCCATGGAGGAAGCCCTGTCCTCCTGTCCTCACGTGATCTGCGCCCCCCCCCCCCCCCCCCCCCCCCCCCCCCCCCCCCCCCGCCGGCGGGGATGCCTGCTGGATCTCAGCAGGGTGTGTATCCTCTGGCTGTCCCTGACAGCAGATGAGCTGAAGACACAGGACAGGGGGCGTGGCATCCAGGTGCCCGGATGTCACCAGTCTTGGTGACCCCCAGTCAAGACAGGGATGCAGGTGGCTGAGTCCAGCCTGGTGTTTAGGTGACATCAAGGCCCAATTTGGGTTTTGGAAACCAATAATCCTGTAATAGTGGAAACCATGGGACGAAGCCTGGGAGCATGACCACCAGGATCCTCAGGATCTGGGACGTCCACAAATACCTTTTTGCACTGGGTCGCATACCCCACAACCCGAATACCCATGAGGCCAGTGAGGCAGGGCAGATTCTCCTGCCAAAGGAGGGAGAGGACCAGACAGGAAGACATCTTTCTGGGATGACTAATTCACAGGTTTCCTTTGCCGAATTCCCAATAAACTCTTACCCCCCCCACCCCCCATCCCCATGGCCTTTCTCTTGCCCCAACATCACACAGAAGGAATGTGAAGCACCCCGCCCCAGGAGGCAGCCAGCTGCTGGGCGTGGGTGCTAAAGTAGCACAAAGAAAAAGCTCATCAATGAAGCCTCAGTGTCTGGGGGCCCCGGAGTGGGACTGCCCGAGAATGGGCAAGCCCAGGAAAATGGCAGGGGGAATGGGTTTAGGTGCAGGCCAGCTCCTCCACTGTTTATGTTCCTGCGCTTGTGGACTTCTCATGGGCGCCTCTGGGAAGCCAAGGAAAGCTACAGACCCCTTCTCTGTACACTAGGATCACTGATCATTTAAGGACGCTTTGGGACCATTGGAGCTTAACTGGTTGCTGGAGTTTCCTGGAAAGCAAATCTTAACTTGTATGGTCTCCTGAGGGCAATGAAATGTCTCTGTACTGCAATTATTGCCATTAAAGGTCAAAGTGATAAAAATCAGGCAAACTTTTTCTTAAACGGCTAGATAGTCAATATTTTCGACTTTGTGAGCCATACAGTGACTCATTAAAACTCCTCAGCCCTGTCATTGTAGCACGAAAGCAGTCATAGTATGTAAATGAATGGGCATAGCTGTATTCCAATAAAATTTTATTTACAAAAACAAGCAGTGGGCCAGATTTGGCTCATGGGCTATAGTTCTCCAGCCCCTGGTCATAATGGCAGCCAGCGTTTAGGAGCACTGACCACGAGCCAGGCGCTAAGCTATGTGTTTGTATTACTATCCTCATTTTACAGATGAGAAATCAGCATGAATGGCATTTTGTAACTTGTCCAGGGTCACTCAGCTGGTAATTGATGGAGCCTGGATTTTCATTTCTGATCGCATAAGATGGTCACTAAAAGTGTTATGAAGGACTGAGAATAGGAGATGATGATAAACCTTGATTAGGATTCTGCTCTGGGCCTGGAGCTGTGCGAAGTGCTTCATATGGGTTAACATGGGCCATGCCCACCACAACTCATGGTTACTAATAATACTTATGAGAGGGAGCTGAGGCACAGAGAGGTTAAGGCGCTTGCCTTAAGTCACACAGCTGGTAAGTGATGGGGCAGGATTCAAACCCACACTGTGCTCTCAAAACCACCCCCACCCCAGCCACCTCCAGTTGCCATGTTGAAGCCCACAGGCTGCCGTAATATCCCCCTTTATCATCTGATAGGACATCCCCAATTAGAAAGCAGTTCTGAGTCAGACTTCTGGGCCCCCTATTTGTCAGTTGGAGCCCCTGGGTCATGGGGTGGTCCTAGGAGAGAGTCTTGTTTAGCTGGGGCTTACCAGCTGGTTAGATATTTACCGAGCTGGTCTGAGTGCCCCAGCTGGGCCCCTGTAAGCGGGGCTGTTTGGAAGAGGCCCGCGGGATGGCAGTGTGTGGATGAGCACAGAGTGGGTGGCCCGCGTGGTGACCAGAAACGCCAGGGGCGCCAGGGTGCCTGGAGGACATGTCCGTTGAGGGGGATTTGAAGCCTGGGACCCTTGGGCGTTACCCGCCCTCGCCTGGGGCCATGACCCCCACGCCTCCCGTCCCTCCTGGGGGTTGGGGGCGGCTGACTGAGTTCTGGGCTTGCCCCTCTGAGTCAGAGGCCCCAGCAGGAAAATAAACGTTCTGTCCTAAGGGGAGGAGGGAGCAGCTCACTTTTCAAAAATACGAGAGGCAGCCCTGTTGCTATGACGAATTTCTTGTGTTGCTCCGTGTTTTTGAAATTTTTTTACATTTTTTTTTTCTGACCCACATAAAAAGGTACATACAGCCTCCTTATAAAAATACATGGAAAAATCTCCATCTTATGCCTGATCCGAGGGAGATTCAAGAGCTTTGGGGCCAAGAGAGCTTGTCGTAAAGGCTTTGAAGGCTCAGGGATCTCTGACATTTGGGGGACCCCACCCCACATCGTGGCAAACCTCAAAATGTCCCTACAGATCCCATTACACATATGCATTTCTTATAAAAATATCTAAAAGATTTTAAAAGAATTCATATAATCAGGGTTTGTTTTTTTTTTTCAGGGTTTTTTTTTAAAGAATAAATTACTCAGTGTGTTCTTGTGATTTGGGCTTTTCTATTTCTAAACACACGAGCGCTTTGGACTAGCAGCTGGCTCACTGGCGTACTGTAGACCGTTCACCAGACATTCATTAACGTTGAGCTTTCAGCTGCCTTTCGGGGTCCTGGAGTCAGTTGCCTTGCGATTTCAGGTTCCGCATATCTCCAGAGGCCTTTGATGAGCTTGTGGACTTCAGGTTCTGGGCCTCAGTTTTCCTGTATGCAAAATGGGAGCGGTTTAGGAAGAGGCGTGCAGAAAGGGAGAGGGGCAGGGAGAAGGACGATGACAGAGCAAATGGAATAAAATAGCAATAATCACTGCTTTGGGCGAAGGTATAAGGAGTTCCTTATCCTATTGTTGCGACCTTTCTGTGAGTTTAAAATGATAGCAAAGTGAAAAAAGAAAGAGTTCCCCCTCCCATCAAAGGTGGTGGTGGTGGGTGAGGAGTCAGTGGATTAATGGAAAGCTTGCAGAGCTGGGGAGGGGCGCCAAGGGCATCAGGGGCTTAAGGGGTGTGGCTCCGAGTCCCAAATCCACCCCCCCACCCCCGGGGTCCTCTCTAGCTGAGCAAGTGCTTTTAATTAGCCTTTATATTTTGGGGGAGAAAAAAATTTTTTTTACAAATATATAAATATAAATAATGTATAAATAAATATAAAAATAAATAAAAATTTATAAAAATTTTTTATATTTTGGAAGAAAGGGGTCTTAGGAAACTAAAGACCTGTGGCCGTGGAATGTAAAGACTCTGAGTCCATTGATCTTGGAGGCCTTGCGTTCTTCTAACAGATGAGGCTGAAGAGGCCAAGACCCTGGTTGTAAATTGACGGGTGGAGCAGGAGCCAGAAGTGGGCCGTGGGAGGAGAAAGGGGGTGGGGTGGGGGGGAGAAGTGGCCCAGATGGCGAATTCGAGTCTTCCTACAGCCGCCTTGCAAGCCAGCACTCAGCACTCGCCAGCTGCCGCTCTCCGAGCTTTACAGCACCAATGCTAATCTGACAATACCCTGCCAGGCAGGTACTGTTACTGTCCCCGTGTTACAGGGGGAGAAACGGGGACTCAGAGAAGTGAAGCTGCTTCCTCAAGGTCATACAGCCAGGGGTTGGCAGAGCTCGGACGCCCATCTGGGCACCTGGTTAGTGTGGCTTAACTTACTCCGTGTTAACAACGTAGCCAGAACAGAGACGTTGGTTACTGATGTGGGGCCAGAGCCAGGAGGCAGGGTGGGGGATGATGGGCTTTCAGAAATGACCCACGGAGCTATGGCAACACTGTGTGTTAAGTGCTCATTCTGAGCCTTCTGTCATACACACACGCGTCATCTCAGAGAATCCTGCAAAGTAGCTCTGCAAGGTTGAAATCAGCATCTCCATTTTGCAGAAGGGGTAAGAGAGGCCCAGAGAGGGCAAGTATGTTACTCCAGGTCACACAGCAAGAAAGTGGCAGGGCTGGCCTTCAAACCCAGATTTTTCTGACCTGAAAAGTCTGTGTTCTTTTTTTTTCTCTAAGATTTTATTTATTTATTTGAGAGAGAGAGAGAGCATGCACGAACCACGAAAAATGGGCAGAGGGAGAGGGAGAAGCAGACTCCCTGCTGGGCAGGGAGCCTGACACAGGGCTCTCTATCCCGGGACTCCAGGATCATGACCTGAGCCAAAGGCAGATGCAGAAGTCTGTTCTTGACCATTAGGCTGAACTGCCCTAAAATGCAGTGGCTTTGGTGCTTCTGATCTGTTTCCAGGAGTTCACAGTAACAGCTGGCCCTAGAAAGGGAGGTGCAGGTATGGAGGCTGGCTCAATTCATCAAAAATTTCCAGTGTGGGGCAGGTCCAGGGCTGGTAGCTGGTAGACAGCACTCCAGGGGTGGAGATAGATGTGTACATGATAAAAGGAAGAGGCAGTGTGGTTTGAGAAAGGATGAATGTGTTGGCCAGATACAGACCCCTCTGGCAGGTCAACCTTCCCAGTAGGGGGAAGAGGAGGGGCAGCCCTGGAAGGCTGACTGGAGGAGAGGATATCTGCATTTGAAAGATGAGCTAGTTACTGTGGCTGGAGGCAAGGTGGCCAGACAGGGTGTTTCTGGCCGATAGGGCAGGTCCAGCAAAGGTGCAGAGATTTGAAACCACATGATGGATGGGGTCAGAGTAGGAGAAGTAGGGTCAGAGTAGCAGAGTAGGTCCCAGTCCCAGACCCAGAGTAGGGGTCATGCAACTGGAGAGATGGGCAGGGCAAGGCCACTAAGTGTGTGTGTGTGTGTGTGTGTGTGTGTGTGTGTGTGTGTAGCAGGAGTGGAGGAGTTCTCTGGGAACTGGGAGGACTGACTGTTCAGGACTTGCTGTGTGGCCTTGAGCAGCTGCTAACCCTCTCTGGGCCTCTGTTCTACCTCCTGGAACATGGAAGCTTTCCCAGACCTGGGGAACAGCCAGCTTGGGTTTGAGAAGGGGTCTCAAACATGCTCCCAGCTCCTCCAACCCCATCCTGAAACAACAGGCTGGAACAACCCTGCTGGGGCCCCCACTCCTTTCAGGCATCCAAGGTGGTCTCCCTTCACCCCTGCAAATCTCTCTCTTCCACTGGGAGGAGCTGGGCTGGGTGGGCAGGCTCCTGCTCACAGGGGAGAAAGGAGCCTCATCCACCCCCACCAGGAAGCCTCACTCCTGGTCACCGCCCCCCCAACACTCCTTCTCAGTGTGTTAACCCTTCCCAGCCTGGACTGGAGCCCAAGGGGCCTGGATTCTTGCCAAGCAGACAAAATCGGCTGGACTCTCAGCATCCTCCTACCACTTCCTTCCCAGTTCCTAAAGTCAACTTCTCACTTCTGTGCTCCTTCCCTCCGCCTCAGACGACCTCCAGGAGCCCAAGAAATCCTCCTTCTCCTTCCCTCCCCGAGCCCTGTCTACAGGACCCACCATTAGGAACCCCCCCGCCTCCCGCACAGACACACATCATGTTCCCAATAATGTTTTTGGCTGCAGGAGTTACAAGTGTCTGCTGATACTTGGCGCAGTGTTCCCTTCTCCCATCTTGGTAACCCCACAGGCATCTCCATGGTAAGGAGCCAGAACTTGGCCATTGGGAAGAAGTCTTTGGGAACATGGCCCAGCTGGTCTAAGAAGACTGGTCATCCATCTGTTCATTCATTTGACAAATATTTATAGAATAGGTACTATGGGCCTAGCGGCAGTCCCAGCCCCTGGGGAACTTTATGTGTGGATACAGGGATGGATGGTATATTCACAATGATTGTGGCATTATAACTGAGGTTGGTGCTATAGCTCAGGATGGGGTGCCACGGGGATGAATGACAGGGGCACTGACCTAGCTTGGGAATGCAGAGAAAGTGACATTTCAATCAACGTGGGAAGTTTTGGGTCCTCCAACCCTCTTTCAGCTTTGCCATCCCTTTCATTTTTCCTTCCTGGGAGATGAGGTTATGTACTAGGGAGCCATGGAATGTTGTTGAGCAGTGGTGTGACCTTGAACAAAATGGTTAGAGGGCCTGCATTGGGCAATGCCAGCCTTTTAATGCTCAGTAGGACAGGAAAGCGATCCAACATTCATTCGTGCTATGCACCAGGCTCTGTTCTGGACCCATTGTGTGTATCAATTTCTTTCATCTTTCCAACAATGGTCTGAGGTAGGTCTTTCATAACTCCTGTGTGCGGAGGAGAAAGAAAGTCTCTCTTTCTGAGACTCAGAGAGGTTAGGAAAATTGTGCAAGGTCACACAGCTAGCAGGTGAAGCAGGGACTCAAACCCGGATCTTTCTGCCACCAAGGTCAGTGTTCTGGTCTCTAGAACAGCCCTTGTGTTAATTTCCTCCTGTTCCTCTACAAATTACCACAAGTATTGTTGCTTAAAACAGTACATATTTACACCCCTACAGCTCTGGAGCTGAGAAGTCCAAAATGAGTCCAAAGGGGTTAACATCAGGATGTGGTCTGCAGGGCTGGTTCCTGCTGGAAGCTTCAGGAAGAATCCACTCCCTATGCCTTCCAGTGGGGGAGGCTGCTTGTCTTCTTAGGCCCGTGGCTACAACACTGAGCTGTCTGCTTCCTTCCTCATCCTACTGCCTTCTCCCCGCTCTGATTCCTCGCCTTCCCCTTCTGAGGACCCTTGGATTACCCTGGGCTCCCCTGAATAATCCAGGATAATCTCCCCATCTCAAAAGGCACAGTTTCGTCACACCCATAACTTAATCCCATGAGCATCAAACAAACCAGAGATGATAAATGACTTGCCCAAGGCCACACAGCCAGTCAGCGGCTGAAACAGAGCTCTCATTCCAGTGCGGTCTGTCCACATCTTAAGCAAAGTCCGAAGTAGGCACAGTGTGGGTTTAGGGAACCCTTCATGTCACAGAAAGTATCTTCCCCGGCTTCCTGTGGTTTGAGAGCCTCTCTGGTAAACCTAGTTTCGCAACTGATAATCAGGGAGAATGAGGAAACCATTTGCTTTAACTAGAGTGTTGGGGATCAGTGAACACTAAAAATCAACCAGAAACAGATACCAAGGGGTGTAGGAGTGAAGGTATAAGTTTATCTACACTAGGGTTGGCCAATCCATGGGACAGGACGAAGCAGAGCTGGCACCAGCCCCCCAGCCCCCTAGACCAATGGGATGGACTTTTGTTGGAGGGCAGAGTGGGATGAGAGAGGCAGAGCCCCTCCTTTAGGTCCAAGGCAGGCATTGCTCATGGGTCCCTGTGCTCTTTCCAGCCCCAGCTGGATGTGGCCCCAGATTCCCTTTAACACAGAGCTCCAGGATTCCAGAGCCAACCAACTAGATTTGGGTGTAGAGAAACTTGACCCGCCATCTTGGAACTACGCAGCATTTCTGAGGGAATAAACAGTCTTCTTTGCCACCACCTCTCTTGCAGGTCTTAGTCCCCCAGTGTTAGGCCTCGGGTTTCAGAATCTTATTTGAAAACAACAACAAACAACTCCCTCACCCCATCCACAACCCTTTTTACTCCAAGGAAGAAAAAGCCAGACTTTTCAGCCATGTTCAGAATGGTGACCAAAGACCTGTCAGTGGCTTTTGAGTGGCGGTTGGGGGGAAGTGGGGGGCAGCCGGACTCCTGCTGTGCCTCCCTGTGGGCCTAGGTGGGGCTGTGTGCTCTAGCCTCTGCCTTGGGAATCCAGGGTCCCTCACTCTCTTAGCTCGCCCAGCGGATAAACCCAAACCTCATTACAGCGTTGGGTTGGCTTTGGAGGCCAGGGGTGGGGTGGGGGGCTCCGGAAGACCTGCATTAACAGGACCCAACATCCAGTGAAGGAAGGAGAGGAAATTTCCTTAAATCCATCCAGACGCTGGATTCCCCGGGCTAAGCTCCCCTTCCAGGATATCCTGAGTGCGCCAGATCTTCCTCAGAGGCTACCTCCCTGTCTCCTCCCCCTCCTCCCCTTCCCCTCCCCCTCCATCTCTCCCTCCTCCCCCTGTCACCTCCCCATCTTCTCTCTCTCCTCCACTTCCTCCTCCCCTCCCTTTCCCCTCCTCTCTCTTCCCCCCTTCTCTTCCCCTCCTCCTTCGTTTCTTCCTCTTCCCCTGTCCCTTCTCCCTCCTGCACTTCCTCCTCCCTCCCACTCCTCCCTCACTCCACCCTCTTCTCTTTCCCCTCCCCACTCCAGTTCCCCTCTGTCCCCAGCAGATTAAGGAAACTGCCTCAGAGAGGGGAGAGGACTTGCCCCAGTCACACAGCTCGCTGTAGTGGAAACAGGGATTCGGTCACATCTGCTCTGTCTGATGTCAGAGCCCCCAGCTCCTGACCATGAGTCCATGGACTGACAAAGGTAACTCGTTCCAGGATCCAGGATTTATTCCTCGTGGAAATGTCCGTATCGGTGGTGGTCAAACTTGAGCGAGCATCAGAATCCCCTGGCAGCTTTCGAACACACAACTCACTGGGCCTCGCCTGTAGAGGTCCTGGTTCCCAAGGTCTGGGGACGGACCTGGCTTCAGAGCTTGAACTTCTAGCAAGCTCCCCAGCAAGGCGGCAGTGGGTCCAGAACTCATGCTTTAGAACCACTGGTCTCTGTTAACGACAGACCTTTAGATGGGGCTGTACCTGCTGCTCAGGCCGCTGTCGCATTGTGGAAATAGCCTCACCTTCGGACCAGGACACTCCGGGGCTGTGACCTGGGATGTCCCTGCCTTCTCTGGGTCCAGTGTTCCCAGCTGTACAGTAAGGGTGTGGATGAAATGCTCTTGGCCCCCTGGGCAAGCCTGGCAGCATGGGGAGGAGAGGGGTTTACAATCAGGCTGCATCTGACTTCTGACTCTAGGGAGCTGTGTGACCTTGGACAGTGACTTAACCTCTCTGTGCTTCCAGTTAGTATCTAGGAAATGAAAGAGATGATAGTTAGAAACTATAAGTGTCAATCTCACTGAACTAACAGTTGAGGATGGTGAGGAGAGGAAGGAGAGGTTCTAAGGCTGGTCAGAGGGTGAAGGACATGATCTCGCACCCACCCAAGCCCTTAGGTCTAAAGAAGAGCAAGGGACCCTCCTTTCCATCCTCTCTCCATTTTCCCTTCTCCTTTCTTCCCCCACCCTTCTCTCTCTTTCCTATCCCCCTCTCTCCTCTCTCTCTCACCTTCGTCCCTCTCCCCCCCTTTCCTTCTCTTTTCCTTTCTACACAAGTTAGTTTTGGCAGCCTTAGCTTTGAAATGAGCCAGACCTGGTTCAGCCAGGCCTCTGTCTGTTGGCCCCATCTGAGTGCCTTCGGCAAAAGAACTTCTCCCCGCAGCCCTAGTACCCTCACCTGTAGAATAGGTGAACGACAGGTCCTCCAGGCGTGGTGGGAGGGTCACGTGACTCATTCAGTGGGAAGACCCCCCCACCCCCACCCCGGCGCGGGCTGTGCACACAGTGGGCACCTCTGTTAGTTTATCAGTCTGGAGGCCAAGGGCAGAGCTCTGGAGCCAGATCGTCTGGGTGGAATCACAGCTCTTCTGCCTATGGGCTGTGTGGCCCACGGCGAGTGACTTAATCTTTCTAGGTTGCCATTTCCTCATTGGTACAATGAGGGCAGAAATAGCACTGGCTTTGCAGAAAGAGTACCTCCTGAGAATGAAGGGGCAAGTGGCCGGCCCGCACCTCGTCAGGGTGTCCACTCTTGTGTTTATTCTGCCGAGGATGCAATCACACGGACGGCGAGCCAGGCACTGTGCTTCGAGCTGGGGGCCAGAGCTGGGGATGGAATACAATTCCTTCCCCAGCTGAGTTTCCAGGGAAAGGGAGAGAGAGACATTAACGGAAAGGAACGCCCCTGCCGCTGTGATGGTAGGGGACCCCGGGGGAGCCGAGGGCAGGCCCCCCCAGTGGCGGGGGAAGGCTTCTGGGGAGGTGGTCCCCAACTTGAGACTTGAAACGGGTGAAAGCGACCCTCTGAATAATAAAACGTATGCTCATAAGAATTTTGCATAAGAAAGTAATTGGATAAGTGCGAAATGGGGTGTTTATTATAGTCAAAAAGTTGAAAAGAACCTAGCCAGTCACCCAGAAAGTGTCAGCTAAATAAACCAGTGCTTGCTGCCTATGTAAGAAATAAACTGCATCCGTTAGGGAGAAAAACAGTTAAATAAAAAATAAATAAATAAACCAGTGCATCGATTCAATGAAATAATTGGCAGCTGTTAAAACAGGGTAAGGTGTGTACACACACACACACACACACACCTATCACTGAACGAAAGAGTTCACAGTGTGGCACATGGAGTATGAGCCATTTTCCATTTAGATTCAGCATATATATGTGCGTGCATGCTCATACCAAAGTGTTAATGATATTTCTCTCTGGGGATCAGGGTTTGGGATGAAAGCAGGATTTATATTTAAACAACACAGGGCCTGAACGTAAAGGTTTTGATGTGTCAGACAGCTCTCCAGAAATGGTCTATCAATGTATATTCCAACTCTGTGGAAGATTTTTTGCTTCCTGGTGACATTTACTAAAACCAGGCATTATGAAACATTTTAATCTTTGTTCATTTGATACTTAAAAAAAATCTCATTGCTGTTTTAATTTGCAATAAAATAAAATAAGGAGAGGGGAGCACAACTCGGGGGCCAGGAAGGGCATCCCAGTGGAGAGAGGTATCCCAGGCTGGTGGGATATCGGCACTGGTGAGGCCCTTGCAGGGAGCGGCCGCCCCTCCCGCCCCTCCCGCCCCTCCCACAGCTGCCCGGGGCTCCCATGTGCTCCTGGTTTGTGCTCAGATGGTGGGCACAGCTCCCAGCTGGGCTCCGGCCGCCAGAGGGGTGGGTCGTTCCCAGGGGGCCTTGCCACCAGCCACCAGCCACCAGCCCTATCCTGGCTGGCATGCTCGCCAGCCTTCCCTGGCGGCCCCCACTCCACGCAGCTGGCCGCCCCCGCCCTCGGCCAGCCCAGTTTCCTGCCCCTCCCTCCCTCCCCCTCTCTCTCTCTCTCCTCCCTCCAGCTGTTTCTCTGGCAGAGTTCTGTCCCATTCAGGATTGGAGCACTAGCGAGCAAACAAGCAAGGAGCTCCCCGGACAGCACAAGGTTTCCCGGAGAGCCTCCCAAGGGCTGAGGCTGTTCTGGGCAGGGGTGGGTTGCAATTTTGCGGGGGGTGCCGGAGCATCCTGAATGAATGGACCGACTGCCTTCTGGGCACACAGCCACAGCCAGGGCACCGTGTGGCCAAGAGAAAGAAGTTGGACCACACGGGTCCCCTGCAAGGCCTCCAGTGGCCTGAAATCCGGGGGAACACTTGGGGAGGACCTAGGCGGAGACCAGCCACAAGGTAGCACGCTTGCCCTGTCTGGAGGGGCCAGGAAAGGGGGGATACCCGTAGAAAGAGAAGGCCTGTGGTTCTGTTTAGCGTTTAATGTTGGTCGAAATGAAAAGCTGATTTTTCAGATTTCCGAAGTCATGCATGCTAATTGTAATAAGTAGCAGGGTCACCCTATTTTTAAAAGCGGCGAGCTCCGTGTTTTCCTTCATGACTCCATCAACGCTCACCGCTATGAGGCAGGTGTTTCCCTCTCACAGGTGTCCTCATTTTACAGGTGAGTGAACCAGGGCCCAGAGAGGGGAAAGCACTGGCTCAGAGCGGCAAGACGGTAAGCCAGGGGCGGCGGTGGGCGGGTGGTGCGGGGAGGTTGGGATTGGAACGAAGCCAGCGTGGCCCCAGCTTACCACCTGGGCCCCTGGGCTGTGTCTCAGTACAGAGACTCAGAAGGAGGGGCTCTCTCCGTCGTTCCCACACTTGTTCACTCACCAGTTTATCTTGAGAGCTCACTAGATGGAGCAGACACACCTAAGTGTGTAGGTGTGGGCTTGTGCACACGTCTCCGACATCTGATTGGCAACCTCCCTAGTCTTGCACAGGGGACTATGACCTCCCATCTCTGTTCCTCCAGGATACATTGTAACGGCTGCATGGAAAGGCTGCCTGGGGATTTATGTAACCATTCCTCATCCTGGTTGCTTCCTTCTTATTTTTTTGTTTCTTTTTTTCCATGATTATTACAACCAGTGCTCCCTCTTGTACATCATCTTTGCATGTCTGTCCTCTGGGTACTTTTCCAAAGGCCAAATCGCTGAGTCAAAGGTGTGCCTGTTCTTAAGGTTTGTGAGGCTTCTGGCCTCTTCCCTCTACTATTTCTTTATTAACGCCGATCACCCTGTGCAAGCTTGTTGTTCATTTTTCTTTTCCGACTCTGCTGTTCAAATCCACTCCCACGTTTTTTCTGTCGGCGTGTTTATCTTTGGTTGATTTGTAAGAGGTCTTCATATATGGAGATGGGAACCCTTTGGCCGTGCTACCTTTTGAACACGGCCCGCCCTCCCCTCTGCTTCCGGCGGGCCCCTGGGCACCGTGCTACTGTTTAAACGAGTACACTATAAAGGCTAGCCTTGAGCAAAGTTACAAACAACACATCATAATCCAGTAACTGCTGTGATCCCTCAGACCAGCCTGTGGTTCAGATAGGCCAGTGAGGAGGTGGTCAGGTTTTGGATCTGTCTTCTTTTTTCCAGTAAGAGGCCTGATCCCTACCCTCCCTTTTGGCAGCTCCTACTTCCTTTCGAAGAGCGAGCTAACCTGTGGCTCTTGCTGTCTCCCTTCCTTCCTCCAAACTCCAGTGGTGGGAGGGGGGCTGCCTGGTATTTGCTCAAGAAAGAAGGCTTAACGTAAGCCAGGGATGCTCAGGTGGTGGGGTGTCGGGCACTGAGAAGCTCACGGGAGGAGGTCTCTCTTGGTCCCCAGGGACTTTCTCTGGACTCTGCCAAAACTTGAGGGAATAGGTAAACTTGACTTTGGGCAAGTCACTCCCCTCTCTGGCTTGACCCCTTCTGAGAGGTCCCTCTCTCTGGGCCTAGTCTCGTCTCTCTCTCCTGCTGGCCTGGGGGCTGCTTGAGGTCAGACTTGGGGTATTTACATTCCTCTCTATATCCTCAGTGGGTGCTCAGTAAATGTTCTTGAATAAATAAAGTAGTTAGGCCTCAGTTTGGCCATCTGTAAAATGGCACTGGAAGTTCAGACAAAGTCTCATCTCTCAGATGTTTCCTTAATTAACTCCTCTCAGTTGGCAAACCACTTTATGCCACGCTTTTCTTCAATCCTTGCTGTGGCTTCATGATAAAGATATTATTAACGTGCCCATTTTACAGATGAGGAGATTGAGACCCAGGGAGGGGTTCCGATATTAGACCTCCACAAGAGGCACTAGAACATCGTGGCTACAGCGTGATTTGTTTGGGCAAGTTTGAAGTCCATCTGCCCCCTGCCAGCTAAGTGACATGGAACAAGTTATCTGTATGCTCTAGTTTCCTCATCTGTAAAATGGGAATATTATAAAGACTAAATGAGATCACACACATGGAACACTTAACAGAGGGCTTGTCACATTATAAGGAGCTCTAGAAACATTAGCCGGGAGCCTATGATCATTTCTATACCACCTGCTGTCCATACCTTCGACACCCATCCGAGCCAAATAGAAATTATTATTAATTTCTTTACCAGGGGAATATTAATGCTCAGGTTCCCATAAGGGTACAAAAAAACCCCTCAAAGCCTGTTTCACTTGCTCTGAGGTTCCCTGCATAAGCGTGCCCATAATGATTGCCACTTTCCAGGCTGCAGAGTAGACTCTGGGCTTCTCAAAGTGCGGTCGTGGGAATGCTGGTATCGGAACGATTGTGAATAATGTCATTCATGCCAATTAATCGTGAGTGTTTCCTAAAGCTTCAGTTTGGGCCACCAGAATCTCCGAGGGCGAGATGTGGGAGTCTGCACATAGCCCCAGCTCTCTGGATGATTCAGATGTACCCCAAAACTTGAGGGCTGCTGAGCTAGAGGATGTGAACGTCTTTTCTGTTTGCCTTTTGTCCAGGTTTCTGGGTTGTTTATTGCACACTGAGGTTGATCTTTTTTTCCCTTTCTAAGCAAATATCTCTGTACTTCTGTGAGCCTGCGTGTCTGTCCTGTGTCAGCAGTTGAGGCCAGGAGGCCTGGTGCAGAAGTGAAACTCTATCTTGTAGTCCCACAGTCGGAGCGTGCTAGCCATCACCCAGTGTGTGGGCTTTGGAATTATTTTAAGAAACAGAACTACTTCATGCAATGAAAATATAGGGAGGACGGCAATTGGAACGCAGATACAAGGCATGTTATTCTAGTTGAAACAGAGGTGGAGGACTCCGGGCTGCCATTCATGGAACCTCACTCTTGGAGCTCGGTGGAGCAGGTTGAAAACGGCACATGTACTCCAGACTGATAAGAGACCAAAATTCTGGAGCTTCGTGGAATTTGCTATGTGAGCTTAGGCAAGGTGTTCTCACTCCGTGGCCATAGCCATCTCATTTGTGAACAAGGAGGTTGAAGGTTGTATTAGGGTAGTGGCTGCGGTAACAAATAGTCCCAAACAGGTATAACGGCTCAAAAAAGACCAGATGTTTATGAGAAGACAGGTGTTTCTATGTGGGGGGAGATCCTCTTCCATGCATGTCCCTACTGTCCCCTTGGACATTGCCCCTGATGAAAGAAAGCATGGAAGTGTGGCACATTTGCTTCTTCACTGCCCTCTGCCACATGGGACAGCTAGTCATGTGACCAGTCTAGTCGCAAAGGAGGATGGGAAATGGAGTTTTTGGCAGGGTGGCTCTTTCCCAATGTCCGCTGTATGCTGTGGAAGGGGAGAATGGATTTTTGTGGACAGCTAGTTGTCTCTGCCACAAATGTGGTATCTTTGGGTCTCTCCCATTCTCTTGATTTTCAGTCTAGATTTTCATTAACATGGTGTTAACAAGGTGATGTTGGGCCCACAAATACTCTCCTATCCTGAAGATAATCCCCATCAGATATACTGAGTAAATGCCCATGGTCTAGACCTGTCAATATGGGAAGTTTCCCTGGAACTTAGGCAACTGCTATTCTCTTTCCCTCCTGGAAAGGGCTGGTGTGTGAGGACACAGACTGAGGGTGTCTGGATGGCACTGAGGCCTTGAGTGGGCCAGGCACATCGTTGGTGCTTGAGAATAATGTCTTGTGTTTGAATAAGCCTATGGAGATGTAGAAGCTAAACCAATGTGAGAACCTCAAATGAATTGGGCCCAGTGTCTGGTCTGAAGGCCTTCAGGGATAGGGAGAGGTGAGTCGGTGACAACCTACTTTTATTTATTTACCCAACAAACATTCATTAGCACCTACTATGTGTCTGACACCCCATAAGGCAGAACGATGAAAAAGACAGGACTCTTCCTGCTTCAATGGAACTTTGGAGGGGCTGCGGGCTGGTTATGTTTGCCCCACTTTAGACAGGAGACAGGAGGAAGGTGAGGCCCTGGTTGGTTCAGTGCCATTCCTAAGGTCACTTGGTGGGAGTAGGACCTGGGCTCCTAGTTCTTGGTCCAGAATGCATCCTTGTGTCCCTGGGCCAGGCCTGGGATGCAGGGAAGGTGCCCTCTGGGTTGGCAATCACTTTGTGCCACCTGTGGACTTCAGGACAGGCTGGTTTCAGGCAAAATTAGGAAACCTGTTGACTTACTTCTCTCTTGGAACTTCTGTAGTTTTGCAGTGATGGGCACAACAGGATAGAGAAAGTAGAATTTCTTGCCCGACTGGGTGGAAGGAAGAGGCAGTAATTCTACCGGGTACTGTCCCGGAAGGGAAGAACACGTGGTCACACACTCACACACTCCACAGACGTTTGCTCTAGAGTTGAGAGCCCATCTCTGCCCCCTAATGTCCTGTCACCTCCATGTCCTCCTCTGTAAGGTGGGTGTACTCTAAACACCTCCTTGATGGCATCATCGGGGATACGTGAGTTAATATACATAAAGCACAGCACGGCGTGCGGTCAGCTTTATGAAGACATTTCTATTTTTATTAGGAAAGCAAGCATGGAAATTTGCCTTTGCACATCTGGGTCCCTGTGGGAGTCTGGCACCTCGTGATCTTGGGTCCTCAGGCAGGAAAAGGTCATTTGGGCACGTCTCCTGGCTTCATGCTTCACCCCATGGAGAAGTCCTGGGCTGGGGGGAGTTGGGGAGGCTCAGGCCTTGTTCCACGCCCCCACCCGTGGTCACTCTGCAAGCTTGGAAGTACCAGCAGCTGACTCAGCAGGGGGAGTCAGGGGCTATGCAGGCAACATGTCAGAATCGGTTCTGCTTTCTTGAGGTTCATGACTCGGGTCCTCTGATCCCAGTTCTGGGGACGGCTCTTATGCAAGGAGATGGTTGGGTAGGGCGATTGAGGCAAGAGACCGTGGCTAGCACGTTCAGGTTTTCCTTCTGGGAGCCCGGGGCCAGAAGGACAGGAGACCTGGGTTTGGCACCTGCCACCTGGGTGAGCTCGGGGCAGCCCATTACCTCTCGAGGCTCAGTTGCTTGCTGTCTCAGCGTAGCGGAGAGCCTGTCTGCAGCGCTTAGGAAGTGATCAGGGGTGATGATGAAAGGCAGGGGACGTTCAACACGCACCCATCCCTTGTTACCTGCATTTGTTGGAACGGTTGTCAGCATCTATGAATTCCTGAGTGTGATAGGAAGAGCTCAGAGAGCCGGGATAGGGGTTTGTCATTGCTGCTATACCAATCACCACAGGTGTAGTGGCTCAAAACCACGCCCATGTCTCAGTTGACGGTTGAAGTCTCAGTTGATGGTTCTGGAGGTCAGAAGTCCCGAACAGGTTGCACTGGGCTGGAAGCAAGGTGTTGGCAGGACCGGGCTCCTTTCAGAGGCCCCAGGGGAGAATCTACACGCTTCCCTTTTCCCACTTTGAAAGGCTGCTGGACCCACTGTCCCTTTCTCCATCTCCAAAGCCAGCGGCAGTGGGTTGAGTCCTTCTCACATGGGGTTGCTCTGACTCTCCTGGCCCCCTTTTTCATTGACAAGGACCCGTGTGAGGACACTGGGCCCACCAGGATAATCTGGAATAATCTCCCGCATCTCAAGACCCTTGACTCAATCCAGCAGCAGAGCCCCTTTTGCCATGTCAGGTAACATATTCTCAGGTTCTGGGGGTGAGGACACGGGCATCTTTGGTGGAGGGACTCATATTCTGCCCACCACAGTGAGGGACATCTCGAACACTGATGTGCATCTGTTTTCTGAATTGGGAAACTGAGAGTTCAGGTGGTCACTGCTGCAGTGACAGCTGGCTCAGGGGGCACTGACCAGTCAGAACAGAGGTGGGCATGAACCACCCACGGGTCAGTACTGGGGTGTATGACAAGCCTGACCAAGGCCCCCCGGGCTTTGGCGTCCTTTGGGCTGGCTTCAAACTCCAGCTCCACTACCTACAAACCCTGTGGCTCTGAGCAAGTGAGTCTTCTCATCTGTGAAATGGGATGGCAAGCTGCCCTTGATAAATAGAGGTGGTGGGTAGGAAGAAATGAGGTACCCAAGTTAGGCGTGGAGTATGGTGTCTAGAACCTGGTAAAGGACTCAATGTGAACCAGTGATCCTCCTGGTGGTTGGGCCTCTGCGTCAGGCCCTGGTGATTTCTAGACAAGAGAACCCTTCTGTTTGTGCCCAGGGCTGGGGACAAGTGCTAGCCTGGCTCCTGGGCTGTGGGTACCCTCAGAGAAAGGGGGTTCATTACTGGGAATGTGTGTGCCAACTCATATTTGAGTTGGGGGGGCAGTACCAGATGCCCAGCCAGGCTTGTGTTCAACTAGAAGGTTCTCAGGCTCTGAGGCGGCCCCAGGGAGGGGCCATCTTGTCCCCTCAGCTGCAAGACCCTGCAGCTCCCTGTTTTGCTGTTCTACCCATGGGGCTCAGTTTCCTCCAAGTCTGTCTGTTCGAGTTTCTCTTTTTGTTTCTGGCTCTGCTCTTGATTGTTCCACCCTCTCTGAGTTGTCTGGCGAAACAGCCCAAGAGGGCCCACTGGATTCATTGAGTCCTAGGGGGGTTCCGCCTTCTCTCTGATGGATTAATCCCCCGTCAGTCTGGAACCTTCCTATCTAGTAGGCCCAAGAAAAATCTTGACTTGACCATGAATCGAATTGACATTGATCTTGACATTATCTAGTCCTGGGATGGAGCTCCACACTCCTCACTCTTGAGCCATGTGGGGCAGACATGAATCTGTTTCCATTATTTATGTCTGTGGTTCAAGCCACTCCAAAATGTGAAATGACTTGGGGCGCCTGGGTGGCTCAGTCGTTAAGCGTCTGCCTTCGGCCCAGGTCAGATCCCAGGGGCCTGGGATCGAGCCCCGCATCGGGCTCTCTGCTCTGCCGGAAGCCTGCTTCTCCCGCTACCAGTCCCTCTGCTTGTGTTCCCTCTCTCGCTGTGTTTCTCTCTGTCAAATAAATAAAATCTTAAAAAAAAAAAAAAAAAAAATGTGAAATGACTTGAAATGACTTCTTTGCTCACCAGTCTGTAGCTGGGCAGAGTTCTGGGGGGATGGCCGGTGCTTATTCCGTGGGGTCTCTGTCGGGTCACCCATGGGCTGCAATCAGCCGGGAGCTTGCCTGGGGCGGGGCCGCTTAAGATGGCCTCCCGTTCTGCCTCTCCCCACATGGCAGCACTGCTTGGACTTCTCTACCCGGAGGCCCAGGGCTCTGGGAGAGTGAAAGCCAAAGCTGCCAGGCCTCTTGAGATCTAGGCCTGGGGTTAGCAAGCATCATTTCTGCCACCCTCCATTGGTCACAGCACGTCACCAGCCCAGCCCAGACTCAAGGGGAAAAGCGATAGAATTCACCTCTTGATGGGAGAGCGATGTGCATCTGTGGGAAGGGGGTGATGTTAGGGCCCATCAGTGATGATGAGCTGTCAACCAGATTTGACCTTAAAATTTGATGGATGATGACCATCGTCTAAGATAATCATGTGTCATTCCTGAGTGCCTTAGTCTGTTGGGGCTGCTTTTAAAAAATACCAGAGACTGGGGGCTGGAAGTCCAGGGGTTGGGTGCTGATGTGGTTGGGTTCATCCGGGCTACAGACAGCCAACCTCTCACTGTGTTTTTGCATGGTGGAGGGGGCAAGGGAGCTCTATGGGGTCTGTTTTATAAGAGCACTGATCCCACTCATGAGGGCTCCACCCTCATGACCTCATCACCTCCCAAAGACCCCACCTCCCAATACATGGGGGTGTGGTTAGCACATCAACATATGAATTGGGATGTGTGGGCGGGGCAGGGGCAGAGGGGACACAAACATTCAGACCGTAGTCCTGAGTGTGAGTTAGTCCACTCTTTCACTCCCTCACGGGGCTCCCAGTCATGTGGAGAGGCAGGTATGTAAACAGAGTGGGGTCCCTCTAGCCGGAAGGTTGGCTTTAATGGTGGGGTGCATGGGGCCAGTTGCTCCTGGGTCATGATTACCTGTAATATTTTCATCCATCGTCTGTTCAGTACAGTAGCTGAACCCTGGCCATTTGACTGAAAGCATATTGTTAGTGGTTTTTAGTTTTTGTTTTTTTGTGCGTGCGTGTGTGTTTTTTGTTTTTTGTTTTTACAGATTTTATTTATTTATCTATTTGCAAGAGAGCATGAATGTGGGGAGGCACAGAGAGAGAGGGACAGGCCGACCTTGTGCTGAGCATGGAGCCCGACTTGGGGCTTGATCCCACAACCAGAGCTGATACGGAGAGTTGAGCTCTCAACCAACTGAGCCACCCAGGCGCCCTGAACGCGTATCAGGGGTGCCTTTGCTGAGGAAGTCTGGAAATAGCACCTCAAGAAGAAAGTGCAGATTTGAGCAGGCTCCAAGGATGAGTTGGCTTTGGACGAGCCCTCTTGTTGGCTGGAGCAGAAGCTGGCCAGAAATAAAAGACATTTCAGGTGGGGAAAGCAGCGTGAACAGAGATTTGGAGGCTTCATGAGCCAGGGGTGTCTGGTGTGGTGGACGGAAGCAAGGAGTGGCCGAGGGGAGTGTGGACGCTCTGCAGGGTCTTAAAGATCCCATCCGATTTTCTGGGTGGTCCAAGGCTGCCCTGTTTCACCAGAACAGCATCCTGTTGTCCTGAGGCTCACTCTCTCTAAACTCAGTGCTGAAGCTCGAACGTTTGAACAATAGAAGATTCCAGACAACCCCAAGCTAATTGAGTTTGAGCTTCCAACTTGGCAGAGGGCATGTCGGTTTGTGGCTCTATCTCCCGGGTTGTCTGGTCCAGAAACCAGCTTGGAAAAGAGAATATTTCTTTGCATTGGTGGCTTTTGTGACGGAATGACGGGTCCCCTCTCTTCCCGTGCCCGGGACTTGCTGACAGATGGAGACACGGAGCTTGGGGCCAAAGAAAGTTGACTTAGGCTGGCACCCATGGTCAGCCTGGGACTTGTTTACTGCGGGGAGACTTTGCCAGTGCCCCGTTGGAGCCAGACTGAGCCGGGCTGGGAGCCGAAGGGCCCGCTGGCCTCCCAGCAGCAGGGGAGACAGAGCTGAGTGGCGTCGAGAGAGTCTTTGGGGAGTGCAGGCAATCTTTTCTCACTGACTTGACTCACAGGGGGCCCCTTCAACTGTCGGGGATTTGGGTCACGAAGAAAAAGGGTGTCCCTTAAGTCAGAATGGTGAGTAGAAGAAGAAACTCGGCCAGTTCACAGACCTGTTTTGAAACCCATTTCCGCTGCTGTGAAAGGCAGAAAAGATCACTTAGCTGCTCCATGCCTCAGTTTCCCGCACTGTAAATTGGGGATCATCGGGGTGTTACACAGCTTACAGGAGATCATGCGTGGCCCAGAGGTGGGGCTAAAAAGCACTGTGGCCTCTGTGTGAGGGGGCCTGGCTCCAGTGGCTCAGAATGGTGGGGGTGAGGGGTGGGGATCGGAAATCCCGAGCCAGGAGGGGCCAAGAAGTGCCAAGTGTGGATCATGACAAGGTCATGGCACGCTTTCCCCTCCGTTTCCTGCCTTGGCCCTAAAACATGGCAGGACTGGGTGGGGACCTTGAATCGCCAGCCTCTCTTCTCCTGGGGGATGCGGGGCCTGTCTGGCCTCAACAGGCCTTTCTTTTTCTGATTTTCCCCCTCTCCCCCTGCGAAAAACCTCAGCCCTGAAGGAAATCAGGAACAGAGCTCCAGGGAAGGGCAGGGCGGCTTCCTGGAGCCTGGCTGGGCGATGCCTCTCCCCTCGCCCTCACTGGTTCCTGGCAGGCCTGGTGGTGAGGGCACTGGTCAGGCTGGGGTCCCAGGCCTCCTCTCCGTCCAGCCCAGCTGGCCCCGGCTCCATGCTTTCTGTTCGCTCCACATTCTCGGCCGTTTCCCAGCGCTGGCATCTCAGGTTTCCTGGGAAGCCAACATCCCCCAAAGTACCTCCTTCTTAGAGCTTCTTGTGTGTTATGTCCCCTGCCCCAGGGGACAGCGAGCTTCCACTGGCTGAGTCCCTGCTGGGCTTCTGCCCTGTCCCCCTTCCCGTCTTCCACATTGTCTTCTGTGGACAGTAGGTATGCAGCCTGTATGCAGCCATACTTTCCTGTCCAGGATGAGGCTCAGAGAGGTTGGTCGGCCGCCTAAGGTCACACAGCTTCTAGCCCAGGGAGACGGGCCCCTGATGCCGCCTTCTCTACCTGCCCCTACACCTGACTGTACCCCACATGGCTCTTCTGTTTTCCTGGCCCCTTTATCCAGGGTCTATATACCCTCCTCCTTTGTGGTTTCTGGGCCTTTCTGCCTTACTCTGCCTCATACCCTCCCAGTCCAATTAGGGCTATCTCCTATCTCTTCTAACTTTTTTTTTTTTAGTTTTTTAAAATTAACATATAATGTATTATTTGCCCCGGGGTACATGTCTATGAATCATCAGGCTTACACCTTTTTTTTTTTTTTTTTTTACTCAAATGCCCCATTCCATCAGAAGCCCGTTCTTGTCTAGGTGTCCAGTTGAAAACCGAAGCAATCAACTCATTCACACTGAGGTATTTGCAACCGATGGTAGCTCGCCGGAGTGGGGGTTTGTGAGCACGGTGGCTTAAGTCAGCAGAGAATGTCTGTGCTGGTGGATATCCAGGCACTGTGGACACGAGGCGAGGGGAGCTTTTTGGCCAGGGATTCCCAGGAAAGCCAGCAGCAGCCCCGTCCTGTTCCAGAGCCCCAAGGACAGGCTGTTAGAGAGTCAATATCATACGCGTGTGTATTTCCAACTTCCTCACACCTCCGCCAGAGAGGGCCTCTCTGTCCCTCCTTTTTCCTGTAGATGGAGTGGCCAGAATTGAACTTTCTTTTTTTTTTTTTTTTATGTGACGAAGCTGCATAACAGAGCTCAGAGAAACAGGGCCAGCCTGGGAGGCCGTGGGGATAGGTGTCGCAATCTGGGCACACCCCATGTCTACACTGCCCGCCCACCTGCCACTTTCTCCCCGAGCCTGGGGCAGAGGTGCTTGCCACGGCCGTGTCCTTGGTCCTGCGTGAGGAGCCTGGTGTCCCTATCACCCTTTACTGAACTAGGAAAACTGCCCTTCCCTGTGCGGGCATTGGCGGGGAGCGGGGAGGGGCCAGGCAGCGCCGGCTGGGCCGCTGTGGGGAGAAGCCCGTCTGGTCCAGTTGTGTCTGGAGAGGCGGAGGGGCGTGGCCGGTGGCATTTCTGGAATGCCCGGCCACTGCCCGGTTTCACAGTCCTTGAGTTCCTAGCTATGTGGCCTTGCTTTCCTTATCTGTAAAATGGGGGAGAGGGTGACCCTGCCTCATAGGGTTTTTGGGGTGGGAGGAGATGGATGTAGGCGAGGGCACATTTTGTGGTTTGTTTTTATTTGCCACAGTCAGCTGTTTAAAGGAAGAATCTGGAATGGGGCGTCTACACACTGTGTGCGTGCAGCTCCAGGCCCCAATGTTCAATAAATGCACAGTGTTTGCAATTTGGCCACTAGTGGTCCCGTCCAGTCTGTGTCCCTAGCAATGAGGTGGCTTTGGTAAGAAGCTCTGCCCTTTTCTGCTTTCTTGCTGTGAGGCTTTGGGCAAGTTGCTTCGCCTCACTGAGAGCCACGTTCTCGAAAACTTGGGGTGCATTGCAAGGGTGGTTGAGAGGGCGCAGGGGTGAAGTCGTAAGAGCTCCTGGCTCCAGGGCAGTGACAGACTTCTGGAACCATCTGAAACCATCTCTCTGGGCATCATCTAGCTCCTCTGGGGGTGGTGGGGGCCGGCTAATTTCTCCCCTCCGCGTCATGCTGGGGGCATCTTGGGACATTCACGTTCCTGAGGGGGCTCTAAGACTCGTTCCTTCTGGGCTCTGTCCCCAGATGTGGGGTGCAGAGCCAGGCCACTCTTGGGAGCTGGGTCAAAGGCAGGCCCCTGTCTTCTTAGTGTACTTCCCTGCCCTATGACCGCTTCCCCGCTCCTCCCTCTCCCTCCATATCCCCTCCTCCCCTCTCCTTTCTTCCCTAGCCAGTGCTCCGTGTCTTCCAGAGGTTGAGTGGACATCTTTGGGCACAAGCAAGCACTTACCTCGAGGTGAGGCAAGGTTCCCGAGGCTCCAGGTGCTGGCTGGGCTCTCAGTGACTTCTGTCAGGGAGCTGGCCGAGATACGACGCCATGAAAAAAAGAATCGGGCCTCAGTTGCCCAGGAGACCTGTCCTGGGCACCCTGCATCCCTACGCACATCGTGGGCACTGCACAGCTGCTAGTGAGGGGATGAACCGGTAAGCCCCAACAGCAGAGGGGCACGCTCTGGGGGCCAGGGTCTGGAGCATCGCCTGAAGAGCCCTCCCTCCCTCAGGGAAAACCTAGCCCTCACTAAACTTATTTTGAGGTTGTGTGTCTATTTTTAAAATGTAAAATTATTTTGAGGGCACTTTATTTAGAAAAAAAAAAAAGGCATGAGAATTTTGCATTCAGTGCCGTAATATTGCCCTGCATTTAAAGACGAAATCGCGGTGCTGAAAAACCTTTGGGTCAGCTCCGCAGAGGGTCCCTTCATCTGTGTTTTGGTTTTCTGTCTCTGTGGCTCGTTTAGAGAAATTTGGGAGAGAAAATGCATGGATTGTCAGGTTTGAGGGGGACAGTGACAGATGACTGAGTCTTCCCCTCCCACCCCTCATCTCTCCACTGTGTATTGAGGAAATAGGCACAGAGAGGTTAAGTGACTTGCGCAGAGTCACACAGCTGGTAAGCAGCAGAGCTAGAGTTTGAAGCCAGACGGTGTTCACCGCAACACTTGCAGAGATGCCCCTTGGCTGAGTCCTGTTCCTCTCTCCTCTTCTGCATCTGTGGCTGGGCAGCTGGGGCAGTTTCCTGGACAGCTGAGACCCATTTCCTTCCATTGCATCGCCTCTGGTCACAATCAGCTCCCAGACCAAAGAACCACTAAGAATGCAGCCAGCACCTGGGGCTGCAAGGACCCTCCCACCTTGGGGACAGGGACGGTTTTGCCCAAAGATGCAAACTTTAGGATTCCCCAGCTGGATTCCTGGACCTTTGGCTTGGGTTGGGTCCCTCTAGAGGAAATAGCCTGTGTTCCTTTCATCTGAGGCACTTGGCCAGCCTCTTTCTCCAGGTGGTTTGGCTTTTGCCGAGTGTCCAGCCCTTGGCTCATCTGTGAGTCAACTGTGAGTTGGCAGGTTTCTGAGAACTCATTTCCAGAAGAGGAAACTGAGGCCCAAACACGATGTCAGAGAAAGAAACCTGGTGGCCGGTCCTGTCTGTCCGGCCATGTTGGCTTATTTGTTCAGGTAGGACCGATGCCCTGAGTCTTCCCGGCTTGGCCAGAGGGCTTGGGGGCACCTGGAAGAGCTCGTGGCTCTGAGAAGGAGAGAGTTTTGTGAAGGTTCAAGGGAAATTAGGAGCAGAGTGGGACTGGAAGCCATGTGTCCCCCTCCCCTAGCACCTTGTTCATACCGAAGTTTCTCCCAGGGGAACATTCAAGGCTCAGGGTTTGGACGGGAAAGACAGAGCTGCTCTTTGGGTTTCTGTTTCCCCTGATGTCAGACAGAGAGATTGACAACCCTGGCCACTGGGACCTGTATGTGGTTGCATTTTTACTAGTCTGCAGAGAAACAGAAAGAGAGAGAGAGAGAGCACATATAGACAACAGAGTGAGTTTTTTTCCTAAAGTAAGATGTTTTCAGCTGTGAAAGAGGTCTTTTTCCCAACGATTTTTGTTGGCATTAACATCTGGTGGGGTGGTAAAGGACAATTTTAATATTGCAACACCCTTAGTTGGCAGACATGGAAAGGTGAGGGCTCTGGGCCAGTTTCAGAACTGGGAAATGTAACTGGGTTCACGAAACCCCAAAGTTTGGAGTACATTGAGCTAACACAGTACTTTGAGCTCAGAGTGGACCCATGTAGGCACAGGTGTGGCTGAGGTCACATGATTGGAAAGTACTGAGAGACCGGGCCCTGGGCATGGAGGGGAAGGTTCCGGCAGCTAGAGCCAGAATTGGACTGCAGAGCAGGGACCGTACCTGGCACATAGTAGTTGCCCAGGATTACCCCGTGAGTGCTCAGCACACAACTCAGAGTCAGGGCAGTAGGCAGGGAAACAGAGGACTGGGGTCTGTGGTGGATATCTGTTGTAGGTAGGGTTTTCCCAAAGCAGAGCCTGAGGCAAGGATTTGGGTGAATGTGAGGTATTGAGTAAGTTCTCTCAGGCAGGGTTGGAATTTCGGGGGAGGTGAGCAAGGCAGGGTCACCCAAGTTTAAACT
>CM053616.1:5835392-5856265 GCA_028646535.1 Procyon lotor | reverse complement strand
TTCCAGGACCCAGCTTCTATTCCTGTTATAGAACGGACGAAAGTGCGAATGTTCTGGAGCAGGGAGGGCGTCCCCGGTTGGGGAGGGGGGGCGTGGAGCTGGTGTGCACGTGGGCATGGCCCGGGGGGTTGAGCACATTTCAGCTGTGGGCTCCTTTCCTGGGGGGGGCGGGAGCAGGGGGAGAGGAAAGCCCACGTGGGTTTAGTGTCTGTGATTCTGGCCAGGGAGGGAAAAGCAGAGGGAGGACGAAGAGGAAAGGAGAAAGGAGAGGGCTTCCCCCCCACCCCCCACCCCCCACCCCGAGTAAGCAGGCCTGTAGTGAGGGTGGTGGGAGGTGGCTTGGCTCTTCCTAAACTGGGACTGGGCTTCTTGGTGGAAATCAGCAACCAAGTGTGATGTGCGCCCCAGGGCTCAGGGAGAGAGGCACGCGGTTGGTTCCCTGACCACACCTTCCCTTTGGGATTTTAGGGTCGCACCAGGGTCCCTAGGTCCTTGCTCAGATTGCTTCTGCTTCTGCTGCATGCCATGCCTGCCTGTTCGCCCCCGGAGCCTTAAATCCGAACTCAATCTGTAGTCAGCTACCCCAGCTGTGACCTTGACTGTGCAGAGCTCTCGTCCCGCTGAGTCTCGTCATCTGCTCTGCCTCGGCCTCACTCCCAGGTAGCCTTGCCTGACTTGGTAGCTGTGCTCTCCCGGCCCGCGGGGCTCACTGCCTCGTGCTTTCCTCCCTGTGTGCCTCCCCTGCCCAGCTTCGCGGGGTTCCCTGGGAGTGGGAACCGTATCTTTGTATCCCCATCTCTTTACCCGGCACGTCGGGGATCGTGTGTGCTCAGTCGGGTTTATTGGAGGTATAAATGAGAAATGTGTCACCTGTCATCAGACATTTGTATCTGAAGAAGGTCTGAGAAGAGCCGTGTTTTGTTTGTTTTATAATCACACTCTCTTATGACTATACCGCATTCATATCTGGGGCATATACTCATAGGTCATGTGATCACAAGGTTGTGATCCTATTCAGTAGCACTCTCCTTGTCTTATTTCATCCTGATACCAACACTTGGAGGTATGTTCAATTACTGCTCCATTTCACAGATCAGGAAAGTGAGGCACCGGCCATTCAAGCAACAAGGAGTTCTCATGTGTCATGAGGGGCAGAGCTGGAATTTGAACTCCAGAGTTCCGGCTTCAGAGCCTGCTCCCTTGGCTGTGATGTGTTGAGCGTGGGTTTGGGTTCAAGTCCTGGCTCCTCCATATTGTAGCCGTGCGACCTTAGGCAAGTTGCTTGGCCCCTCTGGGCTTCTCTTCCCTCAACTGTGAGATGGGGTGGGACTCAGGGCTGTGGGAAGGCTCCTGAGGGCTGGCAGTGATGGTTCCCACGGCTGGCTCAGGGATCCTTACCTCGGGGGCCCTTGGAAACCGGTACCAGTGGAGATACCGCCAGAGTTCTTGGCTGATGGATGAGGAAGCAAGGAGCAGGGAGACAAAGGCCCCTCTGTCTGCCACCCAGGGCCCCCTGTCTGGGAGGTGATTTGGGGATCAGTGAGAGCAGTGAGAGAGGGAGATGAGGACCCCTGCCTGGAGGTGGGACGGGCACCGTGCTGTCTGCCAGGATTTGTTTCTCATGAGCAATGGGTGGAGAATTACCTTGGATTCTTTCCTGAGGGGACAGGAAAGGCTCGGGCCATCCATGGAGGGGAGAGGTTTCTCTGCACCCCAGGAATGTGATCACTGATTTACTTTAAAACAGAATAAAAGCAGAAAACTTTCAGTTGATCATGGCTTGGGGCTGCTCCGGGCTGCCCAGCCAGCCCAGAACACGACTACTCAGGAGCTCAGGCTCCAGCCTCTGGGATGGGGACAGCTCTGGAAAAAGTGCCGTTGGCCTGTCACTGCCCGGCTCTCTGGGGAGCCTGCCTCCTCCAGCCTGACTGGCTTCTTTTCTGGGAACCCACAGGATCCAGATCAACCCTCTGGAGTGTGCACGGGGTTTCTGGGCACGAATCTGTCTCCCTCGTACCGTAGATAGTTTCACACATCTGCGGAATCCATTCCCAATCCCTGATCCCCGCAACAGCCCTGTGCATGATTGCTCTCTCCCTCTGATAAATCTGGAAGCTGAGGACCAGAAGCTGGAACAGTGGGACAGTTGGGATAAAAACCAAGATTTCCCGACTTCCTGTGACACCTCATACCACAGACATGGCTTGGGCTCTCTGGGGACTGACAGTCTAAGTGTCAGGGCTCTGAAGCATTTTCTTGACGAATTAAAACACAGCATAGCCACTGCAAAGGGAGGGCTGGAGGCTCATTTGCTCATTGTAAAAGGCAAGGGCTTGGGAGCCCCAGACGGTATTAAGAGTAAGTAGGAAATGAAACACACACAACGTGGTTGATTATAATATTGTAACACATATACAATAATGAATTATAGTAGTAGGAGACAGAAACAAGACAAGTGCTAAACCTGGGAGATTCGATCAGTAAATGGTGGTTAAAAAAAGAGAGAGAAAGAAATACTATGCAGCCATCAAAAAGGACAGGTACTTTTTCTACATACCGGTGGGACATGCTCTCCAAGGTGTATCGTTAGGTAAGAAAGACAAATAGCAAAGTAGTATGTGTAGTATACTACCTTTCATGCAAAATGGAAGAGAAATGGAGTATACATTCGTGTTTACCCAAAGAAACCCTGGAAGGGGATATGAGAAACAAATAAAAGCTGATAGGTACCGAGGGGCTGGGTAGATGGTGGCAGGGCAGGAGCAAGGATTTACATTCTAACTTTTTAATAATTTCAGATGCTTTTGAACATCACCAATTAGATGGGAGTTGTGTTACCTAGACAACAAAATTAAGTTACAAAAGCCAAGTGAGAACCAAATGCCCATTAGACTGATAGTAAGAGTTATTATGAAGTATTGTTTAAACTGTAATGACTTTTACCACTATTATCCCTTGACCATCTCATGAACACATTCGGGGTTTTAAACCTAGCTTTCCCTGCCTCCGGCTCCCTCCATGTCACAGGGAGAGGGTTCCTTCCGACCCACTTTAAGCCTAGCCTGAGACAGTCCTATTTGGGGTTTACGCAGGGCCCACCCTTCGCTCTAATGTCCACGTCATCTTGGTGGCCCCCCTCGGCCGTGGGGGGTCCAGTCCAGAGACTTGCTTGTCTCGTTCCAAGAGAACCCTTGAACTCTTAAACCCTTGGTGAGATGTTTATAGGAAAAGTGTCCTTGTGGGCTCTCCCTGATGCTAATATGCAGTGGACAGAGAGAGAGACTCTCTGGAGAAGATAGTGACTGCAAACACATATACCAGTTGAGAAAACAACCTGATGGGGCTTTCAGCCAGTCTTTTCTCTTCCGGGACCGCCCAAACACCACTCCCACCCCACCACCCGACGGCCTGTGTGTTAAGTGATCCGTGCTGTTTCCTGTTAAAATTAGCCAAAGACGCGGACGGGCTCCCATTGCATATTCTGATTAGCGTGTGGTCCTCCGTCGCCCAGTGGCCGCGTCTCTCCATCCCAGAGCGAGGCCCCCCACGTTTCTACGGGGCTCACGCCTTGCCCCAGCTCTCTGGTCTTTGGGAATTTTGGAAATGGCCCAAGACTGCCCTCTATTCTCCAATCTGCTTTGGACCACCCCTCAGAAGGATGACTGTTCATGGGGCCCCTCCTTGGCCCACTCTGGGGTGAGTCCGTAGGGCCTTCCTGAACCTTCTCAGGAGTCGGGTGGAAAGGTGGCTTTCAGCCTTTCCCCCTTCTGCCTGACTCTGAATCTCTGTATTTGCTTTGTCTTAGTCTTTCTTCCCTGCTCCCCCACTTTTAGCTGCTCTGTTACCCTCTCTGTCAATTCTGTGTCTCCCCATTCCTGCCTCTCCCTGTCCCCCTCCCCCTGTGCTCCCTGTTCCTGTGTGTCTTCCTCCCCCTGGGTTTACTTGGCTGCCCTGCCCACCTCCCAACTCCTTCTGTGTCCAGCTCGGTGTCATCTCCTGCTCCCTCCCGCCCCCGCCCAGATGGCCCGCCCCACCCAACCCCTACCCCACTGGGCCCTTCTCGCACGCCCACCCCCAGAGGGCGCGCCACCCTGGAAGGGCAGGGCCAGCTTCATGGGTGGGCCACCAGGGCAGCCGCAGGGAGTTCAGGAGGGCCTGAGCTTGGTTTGACACCCCGGAGTTGCCGTCTTGAAACTCTCAGTACTTTCTGAATAAGGCGCCTGCTTGCTCACATTGCACGGGGCCCCGCCGCATACACAGCCTGCTCCGCTGCGGGGCATGGACTTCCTGGGAGGGCCCAGGTTCCAGACATGCTGCTGCCCCACTCCTGCCTGCTAGTAACCACATCTGGACGTGCCCCCAGCTTCCAAGGTGCTCCCACCAAGCGGCTGTCCTGCAGCAACAGAAGGTGATAGCCGATTCGTTCCCATTTTACAGATGAGATAAGTCAGGGCTCAGAGAGGCCAAGTCCCTTTCCCCAGGGCCCACAGCCCAAGAGCCTGGACTGAAGAGAGCTGCCTCTCAAATCCAGGCTTTCAGGCTGAGACTGCAGGGCCCCCGGCAGGCTCCCTTTCTGTCTCTGAGCCAAGCCTCAGTCTCTACATCTGTGAAATGGAGGTGGTGGGAGTAGCCATCCTGGTGCAGAGTCAGCGGGCACCAAAACTTCAGAATGTTCCGGATGCAGGGGCCTGGCTGGTACCTTTTTCCATAGTCGCCCCAGCCTCTCCGAGCCTCTGTTTGTTTTCTCGTCTGCCGAGTGGAGTCATGGGAATGCGAGGACCCAGATGAGTGTTTAGCGCAGGGTCCAGCACAGGTGCGCAGGCAGGGTCCACACTCAGAAGCTTCTGGCCCCCCTCCCTCTGTGGCAGACGATGGGGTGATCTGTCAATAGGAAAACTGTGTTGTCCAAACTGGGGCACTGTGAGAGGAAAAGCAGAACTCTTAATAAGCCTGTTGAGATAAGAGGCCCAAGCCAGGATGTAGGGTCACTACGTAGGCGTCATGAGTGTTTTTCAGCATCCTGGGCCTGGGAACAGGCAAGCAAGCATCGGGGAGGGGGCCAGAATCCCACCCTGGGCCTGCCTCCAGCTGGTAGGGAGCATGGCTGGGGTCTAGCGTTTGCCACAGAGAATACTGTCCCACTTGCTCTGGCTGATAATATCAGGACGTCTGTTCAGGGAGAAACAGGATCAGGGAGGGGGCCTCGAAGACCACGCAGTTCAGGCCCGCTCCCAAATAGTCTAGGAATGTCTTCCGAGGAAACCGGCAGTGCGTAAACCTGGGTCTAAACATCCCTTCCCTGGGCCTGGACGGCGGGAAGACAGGCTCTTACGGAACTGCACTTTGGGGCCGGGTGGCCAGCGTGGAGGGAGGGCGCTGTATTCAGACCGCAAGCATTTGGATTCCTCACCTAAAATGAGCAGAAGCTCCAGGTGCGTCCACGGTCAGGGTGTCGGTGAGGACAGAGATCACCAACCACACCTTGTCCTTTCTGCAGGCAGCTCTGGAGAAAAGTCTGCCCCCCAGCCCCGGGAAGGCCTACCATTCCCCAGAATGGGTTTGTTTTTAGCCGGTGGCCCGTGACCGCTGGGACCGGTTTTCGTTTCTGAGACGAGGAGTCTGGGAGTCCGCGGTGCGGCCCACCCAAGCTAAGCATGTAGGACATTACTTATCGTCTGCATTTTTCCCCTCAGCCCTGGCGAGGCTTTCTGTCTCCACCCACGTTCCCTTCCTCCTTACACTCTCACTTTTAATTTATGTTCCCCTGTATACGTGAGTCTTTCGAGATTTTTTTTTCCCTCCCTTCTGGACCAAGTCACAACATAAGCAAACAAACAGACAAACCTGCAAGCAAAACATCCTGTAGCCTTCCTCCTTCTGCCTGGAGAGAGGACAGTCCCCGCCGGCGGGGGCCAGAAGGCAGGGGGTTAAGAATGTTGTAGGGGAAGTGCTGGCCCACGTGAAAAGTGAGGAAGTGGCCCTCAGTTTGGGGGCGGCGGTGGGAAGGAGGTGGCCAGCTCACCCCATGTGACCCTGGGGGGCTGAGCCAGGCTTGAGGTGAATATGGCAGGTTGCTCCGAGTTCAGTTTAGTCCAAAAAGGAAGAGCTTTCTAACGACTCGATGGGTTTTTCTAGAAGTTCTGTTGGGGAGCGGTGGGGGCAGGGGAAAGAGGAGTGACCTGCTCTGGAACATGGCAGAGCCCAGGGCGAGTTTATTTCGGATTCTCTTATTCCTGAGCATTGACATGGGGTCCCAGAGGAAGGCTCCCCTCATTTCCAGGCAATGCTAAGACTCTGAAAGGCAGCGTGACCGGCCGCAGGGCACCCCTTCACGATGTCACCCGCGTCCTGGTGCCCTGGGCGCAAAGACCCGTGTCTCGTCCCCCTCGAGATGAGCTCTGCCAGACCTGAGTCTGTGCACCTCGCTCTCCGAGGCATTCCCACACCTACCCGGCCCTCCGCAAAGAGTTGTCACGGTAATCGAATGAAGAAAACAGCTTCTGGTGGCCAAGTCAGAATTCCAACTCGGTATTATCTGCCTCCAGAAATAGCTCTCTGTAAACACAACAGCCAGGGGCATGTGTGTTGGAGCCAGGATCATTACCTACAGAGGCTGGGTTAGCCTGGAACGTTCTGGGAGCAGCGCCTCACGGGACACCCCGAAACTGGATGACTGGTCCCCCATACGCCCTGCACTGGGGATCCCATGTAGTTTTTACACCGACCAACCTTGCAGATGAGGCGATGGCTCTGTGGCCCGAGGTGGCACGGCAGGCGCGGGGCTGGGCATCTGGCTTTGCTGCCGCCTGGTGAGGCTTACGCTGTAACCGGAGGGGGGGCAGACCCCTCCATCCTAAAGCTTCTCCAGCAACGGCTTTGGAGATCCTGGAATTTCCTCTGGGCTTCAACCAGCTGTTTTTTCCGTTGAGGGTGGAGGGGCAGTTTCCCCAGCAAGACCCTTCCTTAGGGCAAGGCTGGAGCGTTGCCTTGGGAAAGGTGACGGCGCAGTGACGGGGTCGAGGGGGAGGGCAGCCTGTTCCTCCTCCCCCCCACGCCTGGGAACAGGGTGGGATCTCAGACTCCCCCGTCCCAGTTGCTGGCAGCAGCGCCCGCCCTTTTGTCAGCCGCCTGGGCTGGAGCCAGGGAATTCTAAGGGGCCAGAACCTGCCTAGATGCCCCGGGGCCCCTGTGCCCGGGGCTGGCAGCCTGGGCAGGGTGCAGCTGGGTGGCTCACGGCTCCGGGATCTCTTGGGGCCCCATCCGGCTGGACGGGCCCCTCCAGTCCTCGCCTGCCCAGGAGCCTGGTGAGTGGCGACTGCTGTCCAGAGCTGGGTGAGTCCCGTCACTGAGGGCTCTTGGAGGTGGGGTGGGGGACGTGTGAGACGCGCTGACCCTGCCAGCCCTGGGCCCAGGTGGGAGTCAGCAGGCATAAGGACACAGGGCTCTGTGCCCTGAGGGGTCTCCAGCGGGCAAGTCACAGAATGTCAGGGACAGTCACAGGGACTGCAGGTGGGACCCTTGTGTCAGGGCAGCCCGAGTTCAAATCCCATCTCTGCCCCTCCCTCACTGCGGGATCTTGGGCGAGTGGTCTTGCTTCTTTGTGCTTTGGTTTTCCACATCTGCAGGATGGGACTGCAGAAGCCCAGCTGGATGGGTTGTTGTGAGTAGAGGTCCCGGGTGCACAGTGGGCACCTGAGATGTGGGAGTTAATGCCGCACGCCGGCCTTTTGGTTTCTATTACTCTCGGCCCAGGGCTGTGCCCTGAGACCCTGAGGCGGGAGAGGGCTTCTGAGTCCCTGCAGAGAAGCTTGCTAGTGAGACGTGAGGGAAGTCTGATGGACAGGAAAGACGCCCGTCACAGCCCTCTAGGGGAAGGGCCGTCTGCCTCTCCGGATGCTTGGACGTGCTGTGACAGGAGAGACGGACATTTTAACCCGCCTCGTGGATTGCTGCTGGGGTCTGTTAGAACAGACCCAAATTCCAGGCATGGCTGGTGATCCTGATCCAATTCCTTCCCGAGTCCCAGTTTCAACATCAGTTGAATGGGGATAGTGATCTCCCCCTTCTCTGAGGGGGCCCTGTCTGGAGACTGGGAGATAAGGAGGGCCAGCCCCCCCCCCCCCCCCGACGGTCCCAGCAGGAGTGTTCGCTTTCTTCTCGTTATCACTGCTGGCTGCTCCGCCCCAGATTCCTACAGAGTGCCCAGTGGGGCTGGGAGGAGCAGAGGGAACCAGACAGGGCCTCCCCAGGCAGAGGGATCCTCCTGGGTTAGGGCCCCGGAGTCTCAAACACCATGCTAGGAGGCACTGGGCTCCTGGTGCACAAGGGAGCAGATGGGTTTTGAGGACTTGGGCTCTGCGGTCCTCCAACACCCCCTCTCCCCGCAGCAGCCCTCCTTGGCCCTGGGCCCTGCAGCCCTGTGCTGGGTCAGTGACCCTAGGTTGCTGACATTACCCAGGCCGGCCAAGGGGAACAGATACCGGTGCTCGCATTTAGTGGCCCTCTCTTCCTCTCTGTGGTTTTTCTGCACCTGGGCTCCTGTCCTGTGCTGCCTTTCCCCCTCAGCCTCTCCTCCCTGGAGCTCTATAAGCGCACAGCGCTCCCCACAGATGGAACTCCCTCCCCTCCCTGGTCCCACCTCCCTGCCTTGGCGCCTGCTGTCCCCTCGCCCCCCTCTAGGATGTCCCCCAGCTAGAACCACTCCCTCCCTCTTCACTGCTCCTGCCGTGCCCCCTACAGGTGTCTGCCACAACCCTGTAGGTCCAAACCGCCCCATTCTAATCCCACTCCTGCAGTTTCCTGGCTGGGCAGCCTCGGGCAAGCTACTTAACCTTTCTGAGCTTCTCCTTCTTCATCTGTAAATGGAATGAATAATATAATCATAGTTCTAACCTCGTGAGGCTGATGTAGAGACTGAGCTAGTAAGGTGTAAATGCCACCCATGTAAGAAGCTTTCAAAATCATTTAACAAGTTTTTTATGGAGCGCCCACCGTGTGTCACTTGCGACTTATGGGGTTGGGGGGCAGCAGGGACCGGAACAGGCCTCAGCCTCTACCCTCAGTAAATGGCAGCTCTGATTCAGGCATCTGTGTGCATGACTGCTTTTCCCAGCTCCCTGCAAGGGTGGGGATGGTGTCTAACTCCTCTGCGCGTCAGACACAAAGCTCAGGGCCTGGTCTTGCTTGTGAAGGGAAGGGAAGGGAAGCTCTCTGATCTGGGGCTTCCCTTGGCTTTCCTGATTTCCCTGGAGAGTTGATTGCCCCCGAAGGAGAGCCCTTTCCTTCAGCAGTGGACATTGTAGGGTCAGGCAAGCAAGTCTGTGAGGCCCTCAGTCTCCCTGTCTCTCAAGCCGCTGCCGTTTTGGACGGCCCAGGCACTGTTGCAGTGAGGTCCCTCCTCAATGTTGGGATGTCAGAGCTGGAACCACTGCATATGAGGCAGGTGTCCCTCGGTGGCAGGGGACAGGATCCCAACTCAGACTGGCAAAAGCATTGGGGGGAACTCATCTGTCCAGCAAGGGTTTCAGGTGTGGTTGGTATCGCTCCATCTTCAAGGTCTGCTTCCTTCTGTATTGATCTTGTTCTCTGTTGGAATCTGCCCATGCAGTGGCAAGAGTCTCAGGGAAGGCTCTCATTGGCCCATTTCAGGCCCTTATGCCCAGTTCCTGAAGCGGTCATTGGTGGCCAGGGGGACAGGGTATTCTCATTGGCCAGGCTTGGAGCAGGGGGCGGGGTCGTCTCCTTCCAAGCCCCACAGCCTGACCAGGGGGAAGGAGGGGGGACTTACCACAAAGAAGAGATGTCCGGGCCACTCCCCAGAGGGGCCCATGAATGGGCCCCTCCTGGGAGCAAGTGGAAGTCCAGAAGCTATCTCTGGATTCCAGGGGCTCCTCATCGAAAGCTTAGGGTTTCCTGAAGGCTACCAGGAAGGGGCACTTCGAGAGAGCAAGGCAGCATTTCCGCTGTTAGGGGAGTGATTTATATTTGGATTCCTTTCTGGGATCATACACCAGGAAGGAGGAAGGGAGCAGACATTGCTGGGCCCCTATTCTGTGCCATACACTGGGCTAAGCTCTGCGTGCTTCATGGCGCCAGAAGCAAGCATGGGTTTTGGAAGAAACTCCAGAGTGGTAAGCAAGGAGGAATAGAGTGTGGGCGCCCACATCCCAATCCTGGTTCTGCCCTTTCCTAACTATGTGGCCTCAGGCAGGTTGCTTGACCTCTCTGTGCCTCAGCTTCTTCGTCTTAAAATGGGAGCAGTAATACCCACAGTGCCGTTACTGTCTCGATTATATGCGCTCACATGTGGAAGTATTTAGAACAATGTCTGGTACATTGTAAGCTTCCAGCGAATGTTAGTCATTGTTTTAGTCTGTCTTGGTGGCTATGACAAAAATATAAACTGGGTGGCTTATAAACCACAGAAATTGGTTTCTCACAGTTCTGAAGGCTGGAAAGTCCAAGATCAGGGTGCCGGCAGATGTGGTGGGTGGTGAGGGCCTGCTGCCTTGTTCATCGATGGCTGTCTCCTCGCTGGGTCTGCAGACCATGGAGTTGGGGGTCTCTCGGGAGGGGGCGGGTCTCTCATGGAAACACTCATCCTGTTCATGGGTCTCCACCCTTAAGACTTAATCACTTCCCAAAGCCCCCGCTCTCTCATACCCTCACATTAGGAATGAGGCTCCGACGTATGAATTTAGGAGGGAAAGAGGTCACGCCACTCATTATCATTACTACTTTTACAGCAATTAATTGGGGGAAGGGAATAGAAATGGTAGAATTCTTATGGTGGAATTCAAGGCATAGCAGCGGGATTTACCAGGCATCAGTTTTGGGCAGGGAGGATGCCTTTCTGGAATCCAAACATTGGACCCAGATGCCCCTTCGGCTGCATCCGTGCTCATCTCCTGGGGGTCTTCAAACTTACCTGCCTCACACAGCTGTCTTAGATGTGCATATTTTATGAGTTGCTGGTTCAGGCTGCCCCTTGGCATTGCCCCCACCCCAACACCCATGCTGGAAGGCCCCAGGTCAGTGAGACCCAGAGAGGAGGATCAGCATTGTCATGGCGACCAGATTTCCTCCGTGGCTTCATGGGCTCTGGGAGCAGGTGAGTCTCAGTCCCTGGGACTGGCCAGCGTGGGCCCCTTTCTGTGACCTGGCTTCTCCCATGAAGCCTCATCTGGGCGTCTCTGGTCCCCACTTGTCTGCCCATCTAAGACCTTTCTTAGAGCATTGGCAGTTGCCATGGAAACAACTCTTGAAGCAAAACTGCCCACGTGGGCTGAGGAAAAATTCCTCAAGGAAATGGGGAGATTACCAGATTCCCCAGCTCTCTGAGGGGCCCCCAATTCCTGGAGCCTCCAAAGAGTGCTACCTCTGAGTGGACCTGGAACCAGCAGGATTCTCACTCAGCCCACAAGGCCCCTTGCTCCTGCCTTCAGCCTCCCCTCCTCCAGCACAGCCCTCATATCAGCTGTATGAGTTAGAACTGGTGTCATTTCAGAAAGATGGACACCCCTCTGCTCAAAAACCATCCTTGGCTCCCTATGGTCCCCCAGGAAAGCCAGTGCCTTGCAGGGGTCTTCTTACAGCCCTGCCTCCTGCCACCCCAGTCCACACGCACTCTCACCACACTTGAGTAAGCCTCTGTGCCTTTGCACACAAGTTCTCTCTGCACTGATGCCTCCTCCCTCCAAGGCTCCACTTAGCAAAGGCTTTGCACCCTCCAAGACTTAGTCCAAATGTCACCTCCACCAAGAAGCTTCCCCTGATTTCCCTAACCAACTTCCCTTTGCTTTGTACAGAGCCAGGGTCACAAACTCGGCTGCTAACGGCCAGGAAGCGGACACGATGAGTAATGTGGGGACTGTGTTGTCACTTCTGCAGAGACCTGCACTCTCCCATGACAGCTAAAAGTGAGAATGACTTGGCCCATCTTTCTCAGCAGATCTCTCTGATCTCTACACCGGTAGGACCCAGGGCAAGCTCTGTGGTGAACTGCCACTGGCTCATAGCCACAGAGTCAAGAAGGTATTAGGGAAGGGTGGAGACGGCAGAGAACCCCATCCTGTTTGTAATGTGGGCCAATATGGCCGGTTCAATGGAAGTCTGGACTTTAGGTGCTCTGAGGAGCATCGACCATGCCCCTGCACCCACCTCCCCTACATGAGGGCAGAGACTGGGCCATCTCCTACCCACAGCTTCTAGCAAGGAATGCGGCACCTAGAAGGTGTTCACTAGCAGCCTTTTGAATCGATGTTCGAATGCGCAGATCTGTGCCATCCCTGAACCTGTCAAATGTGCCCCTGCCACGGGGCCTTTGCACTTGCTGTTTGTAGTGCCTTCAATCAGATAGTCACATGTCTCCCTCTTCCTATATTCAAGTTTCTGCTCACAGGTCACCTTCTCAGGAGGCTTTCTCTGAGCACTCAACCTAAAATAATACCCTCTCCCTCATCTCTATGCCCCGTTCCTCTTTTTTTAATTTTATTTTTTAAAGATTTTAGTTATTTATTTGCCAGAGAGAGAGACAGTGAGAGACGGAACACAAGCAGGGGAAGCGGGAGAGGGAGAAGCAGGCTTCCCGCTGAGGGGGGAGCCTCATGAGGGGTTTGATCCCAGGACCCTGAGATCATGACCTGAGCCGAAGGCAAACACCGAAAGACTGAAATCCCAGGCTCCCCACCCCATTCCCCTTTATATTTTATCTGTAGCACATGCCACCACCTGCCACTGAAATCGGTTATATAGTGCTTCCAATGAGCCAGGCATGCTTCTAAAACATTAGCAATGTAAACTCATTTAATCCTTAGAACAGCCCTGTGAGGGAGGAGCGCTATCACTGCTCTTTTTCAGAGGATGCTGAAGCACAGAGAGGTGTGGTGACTTGCCCGAGATCACACAGCTAGCGAGTGGCAGAGCAGGGACTCAAACCCAGGCTGTCTTGCTCCAGGCTTGTTGCCATCCCTCACGCCCTGGAGAATGCCAGTCCCTCGGTTCCCAGATCCAGGTCTATATATTAGGATATATTAATATCCTAATATTAGGGTATTAAACATCCCTAATAGATGTTTAATAAATATTTCTTGGAAGGTTAGAGCAAAGGAAACAGGAGGATCTGAGAACTGGGGGAAGGATCCCCTGGCCTTCAGAGCTTTCCGTTAGCCCAATGTCAAGGCCATCTTGCCGGAAGTTTCTCAGCCTCCCGGAGGGTTTGAGTCAGCCTGTCTGGGAGAGGCCCCAGCCCAGCCTCTCTCACCCTTCCTCACCCTCCAATAGGGCCTCTGTTTTCTGACCTCTCCCAGGCCAAGGTGCCAAACCACACTCCTGGAACCCCGGGCCCATGCTGAGCACACTTCCTCCTGTGACAGGCCCACGGAGGAGAACGTTCCAGGCCGGAGGCAGGAAGTCTCAGAAACAAGGTGGCCTGGAGAGAATGGGGCTGTTGGACGGCCAGGGAGGGGCCCCGCAGGGCTGTCCTCTGCCAGATGTGCTGGGAGCCTCAGCGAGGCTCAGGGGACAAGTGGACAGAACACGAGGAGAAGGCTGGAAAGGGGCCCAGGTTCCGATGCTGCGGCCCGTCGGTGACCCAAGCGTAGCCAGCATGCCCCGATGTTTGACCCTGTTCTGAGGGCTTCCAGAGAAGGCACGCGCCCTGCCAACTTCCCCTCGGACGCTCAAACAGCAGCTCTGCCGAGGGAGCAGTGGGAATGCAGTTCCCAGGCTCTGCCTTGCCGGTGGTGTTCGTAAATCCGCATGACTGGGACAGGCACTCTGCCCGCGGCCTTGCCAGCCTCGTTTCACTGACCACTCACAGCCCCTGGAGACGGATGCCAGGGACGAGGCTCAGAGAGGTGAAGTAACCCATACCAGGTCACACAGCCTGCAAGGGCCGGAGCTGGGATCCAGTCCTAGTTCTAAGTGGGATGGAACCGGGTTCCAGGAAAAACCACAAGAGAAGCCAGATTCTACCCTTTACTCACTTGTGGGGATAACCTGGGGAAGGATCATGAAACTTGTTTGAATTTCAGTTTTCTCATCTGTCAAATGGGAATCAGGGGACTCGGCACCCTGAGAGGGGCTGGTTTTGTTGCTAGGTGCATCTGGTCGGTCCTTCTCCTTGATCTTCCCAGCCCGCTGGGCAATCTCCACGACCCGGAAGTGGAAATGGAGGGTCAGAGATGTGTGGAGCGGGCCCAAGCCCTCGCAGCCCAGGGTCAGCCTCAGGTGACGCTGTGTGGCTCACTGTGGACGGATGCGGGACAACGTTGGGTTTAGTGGAGGGATTTCACCAAGTGCAAAACTGCTTTGCAGATGCTCTCGTGGAGGATGTGGGGATGCGGGATGGGAGAGGGGACCGAGCCAAGGGCGGGGATGGCGGTGGCCAGGGCAGCCGTCCGGTCCAGGAGGGGAGGAGGAGACTCAAGAGAGACCGCTGGCTGCGGCCTGGCTCCCTTCCCTTCTCTGCCCCCAGGCACATTCCAGGCTCATCTTCAAGTTCCGTTGGTTTCTGGAAGCACAGCTCTTTGCCTTGGTCCAGAATCTGCTAGCTGGATTCAGCCCAGCTTTCTCCTCACCCGGGGACAGGGATGCTGCTGGTTCTCCCAGATAAGCACCATCTGATTTTTCTCCACAAATGTTTGCTGAGCACCTGCTGTGCAGGGGGTGGGGGGAGCATTGTGTCCGCCCACGTCATTGCTTTGTGACCCACTCATGAGAACTCTAGGAGGGAGGTCATACCATCAGCTCCATTTTACAGACAGGAGCACTGAACCTTGGAAACTTAGTTCTAAGAACTTAGTTCTAAGTGGGATAGAACCAGCTTCCAACCCCGTTTCCAACCAGGTTGGAAAAGAAACAATTTGTTCCCAGTTGCTTAACTAGGAAGGGCCTTTGAACCGGGTGGCTTAGCCGCTGGGTAGCTTGGAGTGGGGGAACAAGCCTGAAACCACCTTGTCACAGTCAAGAAGGACCCCAGACTTGCTCACGGGGTGGGGAAGGGGAGGCTTCTAAACCAACCTTCAGCCCCTGGGCCAGAAATCTTAGAACTGCAAGGGGTCCCAAGAGATCACTTTATCCAGACTCCCTGATCTTCTGAAAGGAAGGTTCTACATTTTTTTTAAGATTTACTTATTTATGAGAGAGAGAGAGAACATGGGGGGTTGGAGAGGGACAGGGAGAGAGAGAGTCTTAAGCAGACTCCGTGCTGAGCGTAGAGCCAGACACAGGGCTCGATCCCATGACCCTGAGATCGGGCCTGAACCAAAGCGAAGTCAGACGCTTAACCAACTGCACCACCCAGGCGCCCCTGAAAGGAAGGTTTTAATGTTGCCATCTCATAGGCAATTCAGCCACACATGGCCCCTCAGAGAGGGTGAGTGGTTTGCTCAGGATCACACAGCATGGAGCTGAGCCACACTGTTTATTGGCACGAGGCTGGCAACAGACAGACACGTGGCCCATTCAACTCCGGCATTTTTGAAACCTGGACGGGAAACTTGGACACCATCAGCTCCAACCTCCTTGTTTTACACGTGGGGAAACCAAGGCCCCCAGAGTGTCAGAGATTTATCTAGGGACATGTGCCAGCAGAACCGGTGAAAGTATAGACACCTGTGTCTCTCAGTAGCCCTGGACCCTGGGTAAGACTCAGGCTCGCTGGGCCTCTGCTCCTTCAGCTCTAAAATGGCTATAATGATGCCCACCATCCCACGGGGTTTGTGTGAGGGGGTGTACGTAAAGTGCTTCTCAGCATCCTGGCACCCCATAGTAGGTGCTCAATAAAATATCATTATTTTGATGATTATTATTAATACTATTTAACCCTGACACTCTGGGCTCCAGAGCTCCTTAGTGGGATGGTCCACTTCAGATACCCAGCCTGGGGCTCTGGTGTGAGTTTCAGGAGCTGCAAAGGAGGAGGGAGAGACCAGAGGCTGGGGGTTGAAAACGAGGTCTGCAGAAGCAGGAGGGTGGGGCTCAGCTTGCTTGCTCTTCTCTCCCACAGCAGGTTGGGGCCCTGCTGATGGAGGAGGGTCCTTTGGCCGCCAGCTCCCAGGAGTCTCAAGGAAGCAGGGGAGAAGCCGCGCTTGGGGGCAGTATCAGATTCAGCCTGGCCCTCGGGGCTGAAGGGGGCTGTGCTGGCCTGGACTTGGGGGAGGGGCTGCGATGATGACTTCTGGGGGAGCACCCAGGAGCCCCTGGGAGTCTAGGCTCCAAGTCTGCCCTGTGAGCAGGATCCTGAGCACGTGTCGCGGGCCAGCGCCTGGTGGGGGAGACGGCGACCACCGTTGGCAGCCCTCTCAGACCACATCCTGAGCGGCTCCTGTCAACGCCCCCAGTGCCTGCTGCCTTCCGGATGAGCTGTGTACACAGCTCAAGGATTGCTTGTGTGAGCGGACTCCAGGCTGCCTCCAGGGGATTAGGCAGATCAGACGCTGGGCCTGGTAGTCTCGGGGAACCTAAGCAGGGCGAAATGTGTTTACAGGCCACCCCAGGGGCTGGGGCAGTGTTTATGGGAAGAGGCACAGGCTGTCTGCCTGGGGGCTTTGGACACAAGCTGAGTGCTTGGGAGGACTTGCGGCGTTTGTGCTTTGGACCCACTAATGGGGCCAGAGCGGCCGCTGAGCCTGGAAGGAGAGACGTCCCCCCAAACACTCTTGCTCAGGGCTTTATGCAGCCGCACATGGCCACTGGCTCTGCCCTACGGGAGTGCGGCCAGGTTTGCAAGGAAGTGCCCGTGTTCTCCCTGGGCCCCGGAACCTGACGCCGAGTCAGGCTCTCATCTGGGGCGGGGGTCCAGCCCAGGCCCAGTCCCAGGATAGGCAAGGGCCTGGGGGACGTCGGGAAGGAGTTGGTGCTGCTCTCAAGGGGGGCTTTGAGGCAGAGAGTTGCGATCTTTCCGGCGGCCAGGTGGAAAACGAAATCACAGAGGAAACGAGAGGCTGGTTAGGTAATGGCCACACTTCATCGTCCGGCCAGGGCAGCGTCTGCTGGGCGGAAGTCATGGGCAGACCTGGGAGCTGTGTGGGAACAAAAATGCGTGAGATCTGACAGACTGACAGACGCGCGAGGCAGGCAGTCAGGCTGGTTCGGGTCGTAGCGGGAAACGAATGACCAGCTCAAACTGGGAGGGAGCCTGATGGCCCCTCTCTCTTCCTGCCCTGCTCCTCCCCAGCTGGGTCTCTCGTGGATCAAACTCAACTAGAGGTCTGAGGGCTAAGAGCCTAGTGATGTCAGGGGGGACCCTAGGACACAGAGCGGGGTGGGCGGGGGTGTGTGGGGACGGACAGAGCACAGGAGAGGAAGGAGGGGCATCCCATGCGCAGGGATACCAGGGAGCAGAGAGGATATTTTGGGGGTCTCCTGCTTCTGGGCACTCATCACCGTCAGAGGTTCCTGGGGCCTCTGGTCTCTGAGCAAGGGGGGGATTGTCCGGGTCCAGGGCTGTAAGCTCCATGCTTTGGCCTGCTCCTCCAGGGTCCCAAGCTCAAACCCGGGCCTATCCAAACCAAAAGAAAATGGGACAGGCTGTAAGGCAGCCAGCACTTTCTAGTTCACTGTAGTGACTCAGCGTGAGCTCCTGAGTGTGGGCGTGGGACCGGGGAGGAAATTTGCTCCCGACACAGAGCTAATTCTGTCCCCGGGCTGGCGGCCAGCCTGCAGCGGGAAGATCTGTGGTACAGTGTGGTTTCGATGCTCTTGAGTCCCTCCGAGCTGGGGATCCAGGGACTGTAACCCCTAAGGTGTCTCTTGGAGAGCAATCTGTCAGGGAGCCGGGAGGCCTTTCTCTCTGCCCTGAAGGGTGGGGAACTGCTAGGTGGGGGCAGCCAGGAAACCGTGCCGCCGACGGATGTCAGAACCTACAGAGGCTGTCGGGCCGGGGGGCAGGAGAGGCTGCCGGTGAGGAGGGCCTTTTGTGAAAGAGCAGTCGTACGTGGAAGGCCTCCTGACACTTCAGCTGCGAGCCGAGGCTGTGATCTTGGGCAAGTAGAAATAGCAAAGATCTGGGGGTCAGAGCGTCCTTGGTTCAAATCCTAGGCAGAGGCTTAATGGCCACGGGAGCCCGGCTTGGCCACCTCACCTTTCTGAGTGAGGCTCCGTTTGTAGATCTCTGCAAGGAGGCTCCGGAGGGGTGAGGCCTGAGGGCGTATGATGGGCCAAAGGTCTAGGCTCTGGGGACACACTACACACAAGATAGACTGAGACCCTCTTCTTCTCTGTGGCTTAGGGAGGGTCACTGGCTCGGTCTGGATGCCAGTTTCTCCAGCCCAGAAACGGGGTGCCCTCAGAGGGAGAGGCGTCCCCTTCCCGAGGTTGGAGGGAGCTGGAGGAGAGGCATCGGGGGCTGCCCCCCTGGACCACCAGCGTGGGGGAGGGGGCAGAGGAGGACGGCAGCCAGTTTCCCTGATGGGCTCCCACACCCATGGGCCCTGATAAGGCCCCTGCCCTGGGCCCGTGGCTGGAGAGGGAACGGGGGTTGGGAGAGCGAAGGAGCCTCCGGCAGCGGCCTGTGCCAGGTCGGCACAGAGGTGAGTGAGGGCAGGTGAGGGGCCTCCGAGCCTCTCAGAGAGGAGGAGGGGGTGGCGCCGGAGGGAGGAGCAGGGAGACAGAAGACAGAGAGACTATAGAGAGGAGAGAGCGAGACCCAGAGACACACGCACACACAGATAAGGAGAAAGAGAGAGAGAGATTGGCTGAAGGGAGAGCAGGCAGGGGGAGTCCCTGATAGACACAGACAGAAAGGGAGCTGTGAGTCCTTTGCAGCCTTAGGGCGTCCCGTTTGGCAGAAGGGCACGAACAAAGACCCAGAGGGGAGGCAGAAGGCACACAGCTGCTGCCCAGATGCCTCTCAGCCCTGCTATCCCCTGAGCCCTTGGGGACACAGGCCAGCGGGCAGCAGCTGGAGAGGGTGGGGCCTTGGACTCAGACCGACCCGATTCAAATCCCTGCACTGCCGCTCACCAGATGTGTGCCTTCGGGCAAGCAGCCCACCCCCGCCCCCTCTGGCCTCAGCTGTCCCCTTGAGAAAGCAGGCATGGTGACAGTCACCTTTGCGGTGTGAGGGGGAGGTCTGGGTGGGGAAAGGCCGAGGTGGTGCAGCCCAGACTCCAAGCCCTGGCCGGGGGTGGGTGGGTGGGGGTGCGGGGCAGCGCGGGCTCCACACATGCTTGCAGGATGGATGCAATCTCCAGAAGACTCTTCCTGCCCCACCCAGGATCATGACAGGTTCCCATTCGGGCCATTCACGAGAGGCAGGGGGGTCCGGCAGAAAAATCGTAGGGAACCTAGAATCCTTTCTTGCCCCGTCTGTAAAATGCACACCGTGAACCCTGCCAGACTGACCTCGCAGGGCCTCTTGGGAGGTTCCACTGGAGCAAAAACCAGAGAATTCCAGAATGTCCTGGGGAGGCGAGGTGGTGAACAAGGAAAGAGAGTGGGTTTGGCAGTTTGGCAGGCTGAGTGTGAGGCTCAATAAGACACCTACAATGCCTCACGTGACCTACCTCGCTTACCTGAGTTACCTGTGTGACCTTGGGCACAGTTCTCGCCCTCTCTGGGCCTCGGTTTCTTCTTCGTAATACTGCCTCGAACAGTGCCTAGAATGGAGTGAGGGCTACATACATGTTTGCTTAATAAAAATGAAGCCAACAACATCCTCCTGAGGTTTTTGCTCCCTGTAGCAGGAGGAACCAGATGTGAACTTGAGCCTCCCCTCTGTCCCGGGCAGGGGTGGGATCGCCAAGGAAGTATGAGGCCTTGGGTGCCACCGAGCCAGCTTAAACTGGACCAGGGCTTCCAGTGGCTCATCCAAGTTCATTCCCAGTCTGAGAGGAGGCTTCAGGGTAGGGCACCTGAGGGCCCTGGGCAGGACCAAGGCTGCTTGCTTGGCCCTTGGCCGGCCGAGCGTCGCTTCCTCGGGGATTTGGGGATGCAGGCGTGGGCTGGGCACTGCCTGAGCATGAACACCGGCCAAGGATTTGGGCTGTCTGTTTGCCCTGGGCTTTTCTGGACCTCAGGAGATGAGAGGGGGCTGATACAGTGACACCCCGCATCCATCCTTGTGCACATCGCCGGCCTCCGGAAGCCCCCGCACTTGACCTCTCTTTCTTCCCAGTGTTCATTTCCTCTTAGCCTCATTTTCTATCCTTCTCCCTCCCACTGCTGCTCCCACAGGGCCATTGTAATCCATTCAGTGTGTATCTTGTTATTTGGTGGTGTTCTTGCAAAATGCTCGTTACTGTTTTTGTGTGCGTTGCTGCGTTTGCGTGTGTGTTTTCAGTGCACTTAAGCGCTATTATGGTTAGGTGGTTTTAAGATGCTCCGAACGCCAGTGCTGTGTACACACTGGATAATCTGTTGCTTCTCCCAGCTGTGTTGCATTCACTGGTCCCCTCTCCCACAGTGAACATTCAGGGGCCTCCAGCTTCCAGCCATCAGGGGACGCCTCCGTGTGCTGCCCGCCGCCCCCAGCACCCCGGAACCTTGACGGTTTTTGTGCACACGATCTCCCTGTGGTCTCTTGCCCTTGACCGCCAGCACCTTCGCTCTTTGTTGGAGGATTGACCTCAGGGGCTGGGAGTGCCTGGGAATGCACTGGGCAGGGCTGAGGGATACAAATACTCAGCCTCCTGGACGGTGACCTCCATTGTTCCCTGAGCTCAGGCAACAGCCAAGGGCACCTTCTGCACCCTTGCCCAGCTTCCTCCCCTTCCTGATCTATTTCTCCACTCCCTTACTGAGTTTTCCTGGAACATTTCCTTGATAAATCACTTTTGCTTCTGGAGAGCCGAAACTAAGGCATCCCCGCGCCCCCCCCCCCCCCCCCCCCCCCCCCCCCCCCCCCCCCCCCCCCCCCCCCCCCCCCCCCC
>CM053616.1:5780195-5834892 GCA_028646535.1 Procyon lotor | reverse complement strand
CCCCCCCCCCCCCCCCCCCCCCCCCCCCCCCCCCGTGGCCAAGGAGGGAGGCATGCTGGGGGCGGGGAAACCATCCTGCCTGCCGCAGGAAGTGTTGGTCTGATGTCCAGGCTGGGGGACACCCCCTCCGGGCTTCTTCGGGCTTCCTGGCCTTGCTCTGGCCCCAGTGCACATCTGCCCTGTGCCCTGTGACTGGCCGTGAGCCCCTGTGGGAAGGGACCCCAGAGAAGCCACTCCTGCGTCCCTGGGGCCTGCACAGCCCGGCATAGGGAAGGAGGACATGGTCATTTCATCCTCAAGGCTACGCTCAGTGACTGTCACCAGACCATGATTTCAGGGGCAGCATGTAGTGATGGTGAGAGCACTCGTTCCGCAGACTGGTCACGAACACTCACGTTTCCCCCCAGCTATGGGGGTGGGGCACACTGTTCCCATCTCCTCTCTGCATTCCAGGGGCCACAGGAAGCCCCCCCGGGGACCCTCACTGGGCACGTCTGGACTGTCCTGCCAGCCTGCAGAATAGTTGATACCCAAGTGGGGTGACACTTGAATTCTGAGTCCCTCGAGCCCACGGTGCTCAAGGGGATTGTCCAAGTGGCTTTTATTTAATAAAAGCAAGAGTTGACTTTCCTGCCATAAAACACAAGCTCGGGCCCATTAAGGACCAGCCGTGTGTTTCTGCAGCGGAATGTTGGAGTTATTTATAATGAAGCATCGATTGGCAGTTGCGCGAGCTGAACATCTGGTTTGGAGCCCCTGTGTCGGGATAGGAAGAGCTTGGGTGGTGGGAGGTGCCTGGACATTGGGCTATCAGAGCCCCGCGTTCAGATCCCAGCCTGAAATTCCACGGTTTCCCTCCAAGGCCCCAATGGAATCACTAATCTTTTTTGAGGGTTTATGGTGCGCCAGCACCGAACCGATGTGCCATAGTGCCATATTTCCGGTGCCTGCAATTTTTTACCTCCATTCTGCAAAGGAGTGCGTATTCTCATTTCATTGATGAGGAGACAAAGGCTCCGAGAGAGGTCACGTAGCCGAAGCCACAGGGCTGGCAGATGGTAGAGGCTGGGTTTGAACCATGCCCGCGGGCGCACCTCCAAGACCTCCCCAGCTTTCCAGCTCCCCAGAATCTCACTGTGTTCCTCCTTAGACTGGGAAAATCCCCAGCAAGGTTGTTCTGGGAATTGGCCCTAGTGCCACTTAAGTCCCGTGTAGGTGCTCAGTGAATGGATACGTGGCTGTGTCCTCCTGAGACAGTGGTGACAGCGGGTCTGTGTTGTGATTCACAGCCCCCATGAGGCCCAGGAAATGCCTAGGGGGAAGGACGCTTCTCTCTCTGGGCCTCAGTTTCCCCAGATCCAAAACAGGAGTCCCCACACCTGCCTCCGAGAGGCCCTGGGAAGACAAAATGAGGGAATTATAGTCCTTGGCACATAGTGGGTATTCGGGGCCGATCCTCTTCTGTCTTCCGGGTTTTCTGGGGCCGTCCTGGTAGCAGACTTGTGTGGAGGCATCCGTGCTCTCTCCCCTGTGCCTTCCCCTGTGCCCACCCCTGACTTAGGCCTTCATCCGTGGATGTGCTAGGTGGGGCGGGGGTGAGGGTTGGGATGAAGGGTCTGGTGGTTCATCTGGGTTCGAGGGGCTCTCCCTGGCCTCCACCCTGGGGCACCACTCAGCCTTTCTGGGCCTCTGCTTCCTCCTCTGAACTGGGGGTGACGACGACTACAGATCCTGTCTCTGGCTCTGGGTCCGCCCAGCCCCCTGACTCTAGACCAGGCCCCAATCCCTGCCTCTGTCCTTTTCTGCAGGCGTTTCCAGCTGTGCCCAGGGACTGAGGACCCCATCGGAGAGCCTTGGACACCCTCACAGTGAATGGTGAGGGGCTTTTGTGATCAGAACAGATGTCTCCAAAGGGCACCCCACTGGGGGGCCCGTGATGAGGGGGGAGCACCTGGGGAATGCCAGCATGGCCGTGTCCTGGGTTGGGGAAACATGGCCCGACCTGACTTCCCAGCACTACACACCCCTCCTTCGTCGCGCCGAGCATCATCGCGATTTGACCATGAGTTGAGGAATCTGACGATTGTTCGTCTCCCTCGATAGACTAAGGGGAAGGGGAGGGTCCCAGAGATGCAGCAGAGCAGGGTTGCCCACAGGAGGGACGCTGCAGCTGGGGTGTGCCTCCTGCCTCTGCCTCTGCTCCAGTGGATGACCTCAGGCAAGTGCCTTAGGTGCTCCCCACCTCAGCTTCCCCGCCTGTAAAACGGGGTTTGCAGTTAAGTAAGTACTTAGGCCATCAAGATACCAAACTGGCCTGGCCCAGAGTCAGGCCGAGTCCTGTCGACCTTGCTGGTGTTGGCCAAGCTCTTAGAGCCAATCCCCATCACGCTTCCCCTACTGACCCCTGTCTCCCCTCGCAGAGAATGGGGGACGAGGATTACAACACCTCCCTCGCCTACGATGACTACTCTGATGATTTTGACCCCATCATGGTCTTGGAGGAGTCGTCTCCCCTGGAGGGCCAGGCGGCCAGGATCTTCCTGGTGGTGGTCTACAGCATCGTCTGCTTCCTCGGGATCCTGGGCAACGGGCTGGTGATCGTCATCGCCACCTTCAAGATGAAGAAGACGGTGAACACCGTCTGGTTCCTCAACCTGGCTGTGGCGGACTTCCTGTTCAACGTCTTCCTCCCGATGCACATCGCCTACGCCGCCCTGGACTACCACTGGGTCTTCGGGACGGCCATGTGCAAAATCAGCAACTTTCTGCTCATCCACAACATGTATACCAGCGTCTTCCTGCTGACCGTCATCAGCTTCGACCGCTGCGTCTCTGTGCTCCTCCCCGTCTGGTCCCAGAACCACCGCAGCGTGCGGCTGGCCTACGTGGCCTGTGTGGTCATCTGGGTCCTGGCCTTCTTCCTGAGCTCTCCGTCACTGGTCTTCCGGGACACGGCCCGCGTGCACGGGAAGATAACCTGCTTTAACAACTTCAGCCTATCGGCGGCCGGCTCTGCCCCGTGGCCCACTCACTCCCGCCTGGACCACGTGGGCTTCGGCCGGCACATGGTGGTGACTGTCACCCGCTTCCTCTGCGGCTTCCTGGTCCCTGTGCTTGTCATCACGGCCTGCTACTTCACCATCGTCTGCAAGCTACGGCGCAACCGGCTGGCCAAGACCAAGAAGCCCTTCAAGATCATCGTGACCATCGTCACCACCTTCTTCCTCTGCTGGTGCCCCTACCATACGCTCTACCTGCTGGAGCTCCACCATGCCGCCGTGCCCGGCTCCGTCTTCAGCCTGGGTCTGCCCCTGGCCACCGCCATCGCCATCGCCAATAGCTGCATGAACCCCATCCTGTACGTCTTCATGGGCCAGGACTTTAAGAAGTTCAAGGTGGCCTTCTTCTCCCGCCTGGTCAACGCTCTGAGCGAGGACACGGGTCACTCCTCCTACCCCAGCCACAGGAGCTTTACCAAGATGTCGTCGATGAATGAGCGGGAGACCAGCATGCTTTGAGGCCCGTCTGAGGACTCTGATGGACAGACACTCCAGCCGTGGAGGCCCCGAACTCTGCCTCCTCAAGACCACAGCAGAAACCTGCCTGGGACCCACTGATGCCCCCGTAGTCTGCACTGGGGCTGACTGGCAATTTGAGCTGGGTGTCCAGGGCTTGGAACTCCTTTGTTTGAGTGGCCTGGTGGGCCGGGCATGCCATGTCCTCTCAACCTTGGACTCTCTCTGTGAGGATCTGGGGCCTGGGGGAGGCAGGGAGGGAGAAGAGCTAAGGCCCTCAAAGGAGGCAGCCTGAAGATGCTCGCCCTCAAACTTCCCAGGGTGATGGTACTTTGGGGGCCGCAGCTATTTGGGGGAATGGGGATGGTGCCAGCCCCTGCTTGCACCTTGCCTTTGTTCCCTGGGGGCCGGGTCATGGTGGGCAGTGTCACCCACAGCTTCCACTCCGTCCAGGGGACTGTCCCCTCCTTCCCTGGTCCACCGACCCCGGCTGCCGGTGCTCAGAACAAAGCACGCCAGGGCAGGGGGCCAGGGAAGGAGGGCCTGTCCTCCTCAGCTTCCTCAAAGCCTTGCCCAAATCGGCTTCGGGGAGCAACGTGGGGGTGCCCTGCAGATTGAAGAGCGGGTCCAAGGGCTCAGTCACGGAACTCAGCAGAGCCTGCAGCCCAGGCTCTTGTCCCGTGCTGCCGAGAGGCAGGCCGTGGGGCACTGCAGGCATGGAGCCCCTCCAGGAAAAGCCCTGTTGCCGCTTCTCAACAAGGACTGACACCTTCCCGTGCTACAGTGTCATTGTCCCACTTAAAAGTGACAAAGTGGACATCCCGTTGGGGCGGGGGAGGGGGAGTAACTCACCCAGCGACGCACAGCTAGCCGGAAGCTGAGTTAGGATGTGAACCCAGCTCTGTCTGACTCTGGAACCTCTGTTTTTTTAATGGTGAATTTATCTATTGAGAATATTCTAGACTCTCATGATAGCCTACATTTATTTAGCATCCCCTATGCTAAACACTGTCCCTGTGTTATCTCGTTTATACCCCCCCTCCCCGCAGGCCTAAGTTAGGTACGGTTATTACTTCCCTTTGAGATATGAGGGATAGCTGAAGCTCAGAGAGGTTAAGTAACTTGCCCGAGGGCGTCCAGGGGGTCTCGGCCAGAAGGTGGATTCAAAACTTGGTCTGTCTGGCTCAAAGAAAGCTGCAGAATCAGGGTTTGAGAGGCTTGGGGCTTTGGCCATTGACTCCGCAGCAGATTAACCTCTTAACAGCCTATAAGCCAGCCTTGCAAAGAGTTTTCCAAAATGACCCAATATGGCAAAGAAAGTTCACTTGGCCTCCGGTCCCCTGACACCCACCCACACGTGCCCACCGTGGTTCCCATCTGCTGCGCCCCCTGCGACCTCCCAGGGTGGGGAGAAAGGCTGGGCCGGAGGCGGTCGCTGGTGGGCCCTAGGCCCTCTGGCCTCCGAGTGTCCACATCCTCTCATCTTCCAAGTGCTGCTGTTGTGAAGCCAATTCCCTGACAAGATGCAATGAACAGATGTAATGTCTACACGGCGCCAGGCAAGTTCCCGAGGCCATGGGCTGTTTGGAAATCACACCTCATTAAGAGACAGACTCTTCCTTCCCTCCTTGGGTCATTGTGCTTATGAGGAGGCAGCTCAGAACTGACCCCAAGTCAGGGCGTCCAGTGGCTTCAAGACATCTGCACTTGGGCCATCTGAGAGCAAAAAAAAGGGAGCTTGGAATCGTGCCCAGTGCTCCTTGTCACCTCCCACCACCACGGCACAGGTGAAACAGCTGCAGCACGAGACGGCGTGGGATGTCCAGCCCCAGAGACAGTGCTCAGCCACTCAGGCTATGACCCCCAGGTGCCGCTTGCTCGGGCTGGGGCCCTCACTCCTCCTGGGCCGCGTGCCGGCCGGGCCGGGCAGGGGAGCCAGGAAGTCATTTTGTCGTTGGAAAAGCTGATGAGCAGGAGTAAAACTCAAACCAGCTGTTTCCTCCTTAGAGCCGGACCTCTTTCTGGCTTCCCCACCAGGACTTTCTCGTTGAATACTGAAATGCAATCATGACATAATCCTGAATCTTATCCCTGCAGCTTCTTCAGAGGATCCCCCAGGTGACATGTGCAAAGGTCCTGTGGTTCACAAAGAGTGTGCCCCTGCACTACTCCATAGACAGCCAACGTGCTTGGTACCTGAGAGGGCGCACCCCCACTCCGGGGCCAGGACCCGGCCGATGGGGCGTCAGTGCTGCTTCCTGGGTGGGGCAGGTGGGCCGAGGGCAGATGGGCACAGGGGAAGCGGGCGCCAGGACAAGAAGCGAAGGTGGGGTTTGGCAGGGAAGGGGGAGAGAAGCACAGAGGAAATTCAGAAAGAGAAAGCAAAGGGGTCTGGTGTTTATTAAGCAAGTCCTGTGTGTCAGGCTCAGGATCTCATCAGACCCTCAAAAGGAGAAGAGGACCATCAGAGGTGCACGGCCGATGCAGAAAGGGAGGTTCGGATTGCAGACCCCACCTGCTCAGGGTGAGCTCCCAGCTTCTTCAGCCTACGGGAGGGAGGGGGGTGGGGGGAGCAGGGGACCAGAGAGGGGGGCTCAGGAGGGGACAGTGACCCCAGCTGGCTGAGGGATGAGGCAGGAGTGGCTTAAGCCTGCCCCCAGAGTCACCTTTGTAGGGTTTAGGGGCCAGGCTGGGTGGGAGAGGATGGAGCCCGGCAGTGAGAGCCACGAGGGTCGTCCCCATTTTATAGATGATGGAGCTGAGAGCTGCCCTTTGCCACAAACAGAGTTGGTATTTGCTTGGATGGAAGTGGCCGATGACTCCCCAGCCCTTCCCTCGCCCGTTCCTCTCTGGCATGTGGTGCTCTGGTGGAGATGGGGTGCCCTGGGCCTGTGCTTGCCAAACCTTGGATTCGGAAAATTGCTGCTAAGGGTGGTGGTCAGGACTGGAGGAACCAGGAAGCCACTTGTCCAACCATGAAATAATTCAGGACGGTGGGGGTTGCTTGCTTTCTCCCTCTGAGGACGAAGTTGCTTTTGAATAAAGAGACTGAGGCAAGAGCAGGGCTCCATGCTGGACGTTCCTGCCCACCCCCCTTGCCTTCCTCCTTCACCTCCCAGAGCAGCTGGCGAGGCTCAGAGAAGTCACACAGCAGTGTTGTGAGGCGGCAGCAGGAGGAAGCCCGAAATTCCCTACCATTCCTCAAATGTAGGACTTCAAAGAATCCGCATTTTGAAAAGCATTTCCTCCATGTATTTCAATTTCCTAGCAACCAAGGACAGCAGATTGTTAGTAACTGACTCAAGATAGCCCCCCACCCGTCCACCCCAACATCCGTCCACCCACCCGCCCATCCATTTACATAACTGTTTCTATATCCACCCATTCATCCATTCCATAAAAATCTAATACCTTCTCTTTGCCAGGCCCCGGGGTAGGCACCGGGAATGCAAGGGTGATCAGGGAATACACAGTCTCTCTCCTTAGGAGGTCATTCACTGGTTAGTGGGAGAGAGAGCCAATAATTTTTTAAAAACCACACCTTCGATGGAAAACAACCACACTCAGCGCTACACACCTATTAGAGACAGAGATCTGACCCTGTCCAGAGACCAGGGAAACCTCCTCAGGGAAGAGTCACTGGAGTTGAGATGCCTGGCGTGGGTAGGTGCCGATTTGGTGGCGGAGGGGCAGGTGCTGGAGAAGGTGCTCCAGGTGGCGGGAACAGTGCGGGAGGGGAGAGTGATGGCGAGGGACCCACGGGGATGCAGCAGAGGGAGGAGAGGAGGGCAGGCGAGGCCATGGCAGGGTGGACGCACTCAGATATGCATCATATGCAATGATGCCCGGGGCTGCTTTGGGCGGGACAGGACGGGGAAAGGCAGAAGGGGAAGCCGGGAAGCTGCCGCCGCCCCCAGCTGAGTGCGATGGGTGCAGAGGTAGAGCTTGAGAGAAGTGGACTATGCTGGAGATACTTAAAAGCTACCCAAGCTTTCTCAGGGGAGCGGTTAGCGGGAAGCCAACCCAGGGCCCATTTGAGCTACACAGAGGCCTCGGTGCGTTGCTTTATTGATGGAAATTAATTGTAAATATTATTCAAATTTACCTCCCAATTCACAATTACATTTCTCTGGGGAGCCCTCTGAGCACATAATAAAGCCCCATAAATAATACATATATTAACCTAAGAGGAACAGAGGCACATTAATGCCGCACTTGCGGGTAGCGGTTGGGGGGAATTTATGCAGACAAGACGCTAAGTGCTTGGACGAGGCTTTAACCTTGGAAGTCACCCGAGCTCTGTCCCCAGGAGCTTCTGGAAGTCTCTCCCCTTCAAGGGGGCAGCTAGCTATTGCTCTAGAGGCCTGGTTAACAGGCAGGTGGGGCAAGGAGACAGGTGGTCGTGGGTGGAGAAAGCACAGGTGTATAGGATGCGTACCTTGTGCCCAAGCCCCAAGAAATAGTCCTAGTAGTAGGACTAATAGTAGGTCATATTAATTGAGCACACCCAGGGTTTGGGCATCCTCCAAGTGCTTTGGTTTCATTATCTCGTTGAATCCTTATGACAACCTTTGTGGCAGCCACATCCCCATGAGGAAATGAAGGTTCGGAGAGGTGCGGTGTCTTGCCCAGCATCACACAGCTGGTAAGTGACAGAGCTAGGTTTCCAGCTCAAGTGTTTAACTTGAAAGCAACTTGCAAACACAAAGTGTCCTCTAACAAGACTCCTCCCTGGAGAGAGGAAGGCAAGTATACGCTCTCCGTCCAGTGTCAGATTCTAAGGAGGCGGAGGGGGGAGCATCCGACAGATTGCTTTTTCCTCCCGGAGGAAGGAAATGTGTCTGGATGGGCTTGTCATTTCCTCACAGCCCTAGGAATCTTAAAGACCACATCCCTTCCCATCTCCCCCCCCACCCCCCGTTTACAGACGGTGAAACTGAGGCTCTTTGCAGATCAGAGTGGAACCTCCCACCTCTCTGACTGCTGGGACATGAGATGCGCGGGGAAATGCCCACATGCGTCACTTTTCTGAGCACCACTGTTCTAGAGACCCAGGCACTCACCGAGCTGCTAGTTCGTCAGTAAGGGCTTTGGTGCTGAGCTGCCCCGAAGGACCCCTGCCCAGGATCTTGGGGGGGCGGATCACTGGGACATTTCCAGCAGAATTCTATAAAGGGAAAGCAGGAGACCTTGGAAACCCCTGTACAGGGCAGAGACCGGCCATGTTTGGAGCGTAAACGTTATCCCTCACAGTTGTCCTGTGTATGGTGATGCTGCTCTCTCTCTGGGTCCCGGTCGTAATTACAGGGCTGACTTCGGCCATCCAACCTCATTTGTCTATACATATGTGATCATTGCACTTTACTGTGGTAAGTTAGGCCTCGATACAAATATTTGGAAAAATACATCTTAAAATGTAACATTTATGAACCATGCATGGGGCCCGCAAGCGCGACTCCCCACTTCTTTGGCACTCTGGACAGAGTCAGATTCGAGAGAGCAGGTCAGAGGGAGGTGGTCCCAGCAGGGGCCACCCGGGGAGGCAGCATCACGGGAAGGACTGAGCCCTAACCCTTTCCCCATACCCTTGGATGGCTGGGACACGGGGTCGAGTGGCATCAGAGTGCTCCGGCTTGAATCCCAGCTCCACCATTGATATTGGCTAGGGTCAGGGCTAAGGCTCTGTGACTTGGCCAAGCCGCTCAACGTCTCCAAAGCTTCAGTGTTATCATCTGTAAAATGGGCTTAAGAATCCGCAGCTCACAGGGCTGCCGTGAGGATCCGAGGAGATGCCGCACATAAGCACTTAGCAGGTGCCGGGCTCGCACACACCACCCACTTCCATCTGGAAGTATGCCGGCCTCCTCCCTGGGCTCTGCGCTTTCAGCCTGGCCCCCACAACCCACCCTCCACGAAGCAGCTGGAGTGAGCTCCCATCACAGAGCACAGCAATCTAACCCCTTTACAGGAGCTTAACGAGGCCCTAGAGGACCGGCACTGCCTCTCCTTCAGCTCGTGCTGCTCCCCATCCAGGTGTCCCTCCCTGCCCGGACTGCTGATGGCATGACTGGGTCCCCCTCCTCTTTCCGGTACCAGCCCCTCCTGAGTGAGGCCCTTCCAGACCCCTCCCGGTAGGTAAAGCAGCCCCATCCCTATTCACTGTCTATCAGATGCCTTGTTTTCCATCCCTGACACTACTTCCTGCCATCTGGAAAAAGTTTGTGTATTTTTGTTCAGTTGCCTTCCGTCTCTCCCTCTGCTGGGCAGAGAGCTCCATCAGTGCGGCAGAGCTTGTCTGGGGCACCTCTGTGTCCTCAGCACCCAGAGCGGTCCTTAACCCAGGAAACGTGCTCAGGATCCTTGGTTGTATGAATGAAGAAGTAACCATAAGCTGATGTCCCTTTGATCAAATCATCACCATCACTGAGTTCCAGGACGATCACTATTATAATACATTGTTTGCAAAGTGTTCTCATGTTTTTCCTATCCCGATGGAACTTGTGGGAGGGGAGTATCGCCCATTTCACAGACGTGAGGATACCGAGGTCCCCCAGGCTCACTTGGTTCAGAAGTGGAGAAGCCTGCAGGGAGTTCTTCCCTGGTACCATCAGGCGTACTCCCAGACCAAGGAGGTTTCCATTCGGTGCTTTTATCTCCCCTGTCCTTTTCCTTTCCCCTTTGTCTGATTAATTGCAGCCTGAAAATAAAGGAACCAGATGCCTCCCCTCCCACCCACCACACCCCCCCACCCCCACCCCCAGCCCCTTGCATTGTTTTGTAGTTCTTTTCCGGACCAAGATTCTGTTAGGGATTTGGCTGGTAGGACCGTGACCACAAACTTCCTGTGTTTATCCTTCCACTTAGAAATCATGGATTGAGCAATCCACCGGGTACCAGGTCTGTGGTGGGCACTGGGCGATGCTACGGCAAAAAGTCCAGCTATACGCCGGATGCCTGAATACCCCTGGAGCCCAGAGGAGAACCCCAGGATTTTCTCTTCCCTGGTTTCCACCATGCAGCTGTTGGGCGCCCCTGTAGCAAATATCTGGATGATTGAATGAGTTTCTGGTTGGCTCCCAGTTGCTGGAGCTGTGGGGCAAGGACTCACACATGGGGAGGTGGGAAAAGGGGGCTCTCAGCCATGGCTGGTGGGTGGTAATAGCTGGCGAGCCCCCGGTCGATGGCAGGCAGCTCACTAGGGCTCCCAGGCCCCGGCCAAGACCCCAGTGCTTGACTGGGAAGGACTGACTCCTGGTGGCATATCAGGCACCATGACAAACGGAGGCAACGCCATACCCATCATCTCCTCTCATCCTTATTAAAAACCTGCTGGGAAAACCCACCTTCACATTAGAGATGAAGATGAGGAAGTCCAAAGGGGTCAAGGACATTTCCAAGAGCCACACTGATAGCTTACCCGTTGCTTTTTGTGTTGAGGACCTACTGTGTGCCAGGGACCGAGCTGGGTTGGGGCTACTTCGGCAGCCGCCGCCCTAATGTTCATGAATCTTACAACATGTGAGTATGTGCAAGAGCCAGGATTTGAACCCACGTCTGGAGAGCTTTGTGGCTGCTTCTCCTCCTCCACCAGGTACGCTGCCTCTTGAGTGACAGAACCCAGGTACTGAGGCATCAGTACAGAATGGATAGAGAGAGGCTTTCTGAGTAATGTCTCAAACCTCTCAGGAGTTAGAGAGAACTCACATCTTGGCTGGGAACTGAGATCGATTCTGGGAACCAGGAAGCAGCTATCAGCAACTGCCCTCCCCTCCCTGACTCCTCAAAATAAGACAGTGATTGATCCCCCATCTCTCTCCCTCCTTTGAAAGACCAGCAGGGAGACAGCACCGCTTAACCCAAAAAAACGGCGGGCTCAAGCTTGAACTGCAGGAACTGGGCAGACCGACAGAACATGAAATTAGGAACAGAGTGGGTTCCACGGTCCCCTCCCAGACTCACTGTGGGATCAATAGAGTTTTCATCTGAAATGTCACCTTTTCTAGATCCTGGATTGTAAGCCACGTCCTGATCCCCTGGCTGTAGCATCGTCAAGGATGCAGCTAAATCGATGGAAATGGCGTGTTCAATCTTAATATGTCAGATGGCCAGGTCCTTATGGTCAGTGGGGTCAAACCCCTGCCCTGGGGTGGAAGGTTCGTTCCACAATCCATGGGAGGTGAGTCAGGACAGGAACCGAGGGGTCCTCATGCCCAGCGATTTTGTTCCCTGCTCTTGTACATGATCATTTGTGCCCTTCGACTGCTCGGGCTTTTGTCACAGTCTGGTTTAGACACATCAATCCATGTAAACTTGAGAAGCAGAGAAACAATCAGAGTATCTTCCAAGCCTGGGAATATAACACAAATAAAAGTCCTAATAATCCATGCTGTTTGGCATTCATCTCCCCACCGACATTGTGAAATTAACCAAGTGAAGGTTGAAAGAAATAAGATTGTATCGATCAGGATGTGTTTGGCTGCAAGTAATAGAAACCGCAACTCAAAATGTCCTACACAGTAAGGAAAGCACATTCCTTCAGCTGATGGGAACACCTGCGGGTTGGGAATTTAGCAGCTGGGTGATGACGTCAAGAGCAGAGAGTGTTCCCTTTTCTCTGCTCTGTCGTCTTCAGGGGTTAGGATTTGTCCCCAGGATGGCATCGCTCCTGGTTCTAAGACAGATTCTACCATGTGACGTCGTGCAGAAGGGAGAGAAGGTTTCAGAATGTTGCAAGAGCCCTGGCAAGCTCCCCGGGCATCTCATTGGCCAGAGCTGGGTCACACGTTATTGCTGAACCAATCACTGGCAGGCAAAGGAGTTGGCTTACACCAATCAGAATCCACCCAAGAACCACATGGGCAAGAAGAGGACTTTCAAACACAATCAGGGTTCTACCCGGAGGAAGAAGGGGAGGGCATTAGGGACAGACGTCCCGTGGCATCTCCTACAGAGAAGGCAGATGTACGCTGATCAGCCTGCAGATTTTCCTTCTTGTCCTGGGGAACCAGAAATCCTCAGTTCTGAGTGTTTTAAAACTGCAGAGGGGACTGGGAAGGGTGGGGGGCAGCTCTTAGAAATTAAGAACTTATTTCTTAGAAAATCAGCATGCTTTATTCCTTAAGAGTAATGATTTCCTCTTGTTCTTTATATTAAGTAACGCATAATCTGGCAAAAAACTTAAAATATGTGAACGAGCAAAAAGAAAAAAGAATCAAAGGAAAAATCACTTATGATCCCAGAGATCACCTGGGTATCATCACTACTAGCATTTTGGTTTATGACCTACAATCTAGTCTGTTTTTCTTTATCTTACAGTATCTATCAGTCTAGCAAAAAAGATTTATATGGATATTCACTTCCATAACATTTTTGTCCGTTTTTTGTTTTTTTTTTTTTTTAAATCAGGTCATCCAACGTCCCCTGAGCATTGATTATTCAAGTGATGGCCAGCAGATCTGGTAGTCCCACAGTTATTTTGGCCAACCTCCTCTTGATGAACATTTCGGTTGTTTCATTTTTAGAAGTATGATTTTGTTGTTGTTGTTGTTATTCTCTGATGGGTTTTCCCAGGAGTAGCTACTCTAGAGCCCAAGCCCTGAGTGGTCCCCAGATCTAACTTGAGGTTTCTTCCCCCTAGTCCAGCTTCTGGGTACCCGCACTCCCTTCTCCCCTCTGAGTGGAGGGAAGAGTTCTTGAGGGTTTAAGAAGAGGTCAGCCAGTTCGGGAAAGAGAGGCCGGTGGGGTGGGCAGCGATCACACACGTAGTCTCGGGAATCGGGAGACTATTGCTCTCTAAGCCCCAATTTACCCATCTGTGAGATCGGGAGTGTAATAGAAAAAACCTTGTAGGGTTGTGGGAAGATTCGATAAAATAATCCACGTAAAGAGCTTATTATGGCCCCTGGAAAATATTATGTGCTTAAAAAGTTGCTAGAGCTCACTGTTGTAATGTTGGATTCCAGTTTTCCCTCTTACCAGGGCTGCAAGACTGCATTTGCTTTGTTATCTCTGGGGGCCGTGCTTAATCCAGGCCAGTGATTCAGGAGACTGCACAAATCTGCCTAAATTATATATTGGGGTTGCACATGGAATGCTTGCTACAATTTGGCTGTGTGAAGAAAATGTAATTTCTTTGTAGCCTGCGTGGTCTGACTTATGACGTCTCTCACAGCCCCTCCCACCCCTCACCCCACAGTGGCAGAGAACAAACCAGAAAACAAAAAATTAAGCTTCACCCATGTTACAGCTCAAATTGGGCCCCCCCCTAAAATTCCTGTGTTGACGTCCTCACCCCCAGCACCTCAGGATGTGACCTGCTTTGGAGACAAACCCTTTGCAGATGTCATGGAGTTAAAATCAGGTCATTAGGGTAGGTTCTGATCCAATGCGATGGGTGTCCTTGGAAAAAGGGGTTATTTGAGTACCGACACGTACAGGGAGGTGATACGAAGAGATGCTGGCATCAGAAGGCCATTGACATGGAGCCTCGGAAGGAGCCAACCCTGCCGGCACCTTGACCTTGGACTCCCAGCCTCCAGAACTGTGAGACCTTACGTTCCTGTTGTTAAAGCCCTCCGGTCTATGGTTGTTTGTTACAGCAGCCCTAGCCAACTAAAATAACCAGTTTTAACATTTTAGCTCAAATGTTCGTTTCACAGGTTCCTGAGCTAAGTCTCCCTTGGATAAACATACTCCTTCTCTCCCAGGTGCTGCCCTCCTCTGCCTTTCTCCTGGGCTAGTTGGGGCACAGGGTGGGCAGGGTTTGCTCTGATGTCTCCGCAGCCTGGTGGAGCGCAGAGGTCCCCGGGTCCCTCTGCTTCCTGGTGCAGAGAGGTGTCCCGCACTTGCAGGTGGAAACCCCTGGGAAGAGGATCTGGCTCTGGGCGTGGCTGACTCGGTTCCCCTTGGCTCCTCCCCTTTCCCCCAATGCAAAGGCCCCACCCCGGATGCCTCTGTGCGGTTCTCCCAGCTGGGGTGGGAATGAGGCTTCCTCCCTATACCAGGAGCAAAGCAAACATGCCTGGCTGCTCCCCTCTCCAGAATCCCTCTCCCCTTCTACAAATCCTGGTTCTGGGAAAGCAGCAGCTTTTCTTTTCCTCTGCCTGTGCTCTGCGTTCCCATCATCGGTGGTCAGAGAAGTTGTTCTTGGAGTTGTTCAGGGAAGGGGGTCTGATGTTCACCTGGGGAAGAATCTGGTAGCTGGGCTCCCAGGCACGGCTTTTGTGTGTCAAGGAAGGAGAATAAGGGAAACTGGAAAATCCGCCCTAGAGACAGTGGCCTCACTCGAGTCCATAGCCTTGCGGCACCATCCCTGGACCCCTCGTAGCCCACCAGTGCAGAGTGTCCCCCTTCCCCCATCTTTCCTCTTCTGTAACAGAGCCTGCCCGCCGCCCGTCCTCACGGGCTCATCAGGACACTAACAAGAACAGCTTCTTCATAATTTCCAGAAAAGCCACCCATTACCGTTACTTCTCCACGCTTTCTGCTGCTCCCAACAGGCTTTGTGGCTTAAATGTTGAAATGAGAAAGTCAGAATGATACTATTAAGATGATTATTAACAACCCTTCAGTGGTTACTGACGAGCATTCCACGCTTTGCAGATGGAGGTGAGTTCACCTGCTCAAGGTGACCTGGCTGGGAGCTGCGGTGGCGACAGGTGAGGAAGCCACCTTTGTCTGACTTCAGATGGCTTCTCTTTGCTCATCGAAGGCTGCATCGTGGTCACCCGGCAGGGCGTTGGCATGGCTGTGAGCAGCTCCTGTGCACAGCTACACATCCTGTCTCTGCTCATGATGGGTCGAGTTGCTCACCAGACTTCTGAGAAGCTGGGGACAGGCCAGCAACGGGGTTGGAAAAGATCCTTGGGGAGGGCGGGGCTTCGTGCAATCCCCTAAGGTTCATAATGTATCTGTAATAGGATTAGGGTTGCCTGGAATCCCGGCCATCTGCCCTCCCTTCCTGAGCAGTCTGTGGCCCCTGGGTCTGACGGTTGCCAGGAATGGGGAACCCACCCTTGGCCTTTGCAGACTACGGGAACAGATGCTCAGGCCATTCCCCAAGTGTTCTTCGTACAGCACTGTCAGCCATGGGCTGACCTCACACCACCCCAGATGTCCACTGGGATGGCCTGATGAGCCCCACTTTTAAAGAGGAGGAGCCGGGGGGCTCAGGGAGATCAAGGTATGTGCCCAAGCAATGCTAAAGAATGGTGGGTGCCAAGACCGGAGTCCAGGGCACCGTGGAAGTCCTGGGTTCAGACCCAACTGGGTGACCTAGGCCACTGACTGCCGCCTACTCTGTGTGCCTCAATTGTCCCATCTGCAAAATGGAGAGGCAGCTCAGGACCTGAAATGAGATGCCAAATCAGGGGGCAAGAGACTCGTGTTTGAGTCTCAGCTCTGTTACAGGATCTCTGTGTAAACTTGAGGTCACGTTCCTGTTCTGGGTCTCAGCCTTCCCTTCTGAAAAGTGGGAGATGGGTTTTGAGAAGAGTGCAGTTATCCAAAGCTAGCATATAACGAGTACTTACTATGTGCCTGAGGGGCTTAAGACACAGATCCTTTCACAGACCCCTCTCTAAGCCCTGGTCAGCCTGCCGGCAGGGTTCTACACATTTTATGGGTGCAGAGACTCTGCAAAGGCTTGCAGAGTACAACCCAGAGTTGTACTGGGTTGGCAGTGCAGCCTCTGAGGACCCCTATAAGCTCTGGCTTTCCAAGATTCCAAGCAGAGGGTTTAGACAGATCAGGGTGCAAGTCCTGCCTCTGCCCCTTCCCAGCTATCTGATGTTCTGGACAAATTGCCTTGCTTCTGAGCCTCAGTTCCTTCATCTGCAAAATGGGTCCATCAGGTCCACTTTGCAGAGTTACTAGGATAATTATATGTCCACTCTCAGGCTCATGGTTAAGTAGTGGCTCTTCTCTGCCCTTTCCCCCCCCCCCCGCCCACATGTGAGGGGATGCTTGAGATAAACCATACTAAACCTGGAGGCCGGAAGAGCTCTTCTCTCCCAGCAAAATCCCGCCCGCCCCTCCCTCGTTTCTGTTCTGCTCTGCCACTCTCCAGTTCCAGCAGCTGCGTTTAATTGGATTTAACTTAATAGTTTTATTGATGCCTTTTGGTTCAGGGGACAAAGAGGCTTCTGGGTAATTCACACGTTTCTAACAAACCAAATAAAGACCCGATAAGCATAAACAAGTCCGTTTTAATTGGATTAAGGGAAGCCTTGGCTTGGGGACTGCTAAACCACAGAGGAGCTGGAGATTTTCTGCTTCCTTGGACAGCCCCCCACCCCACCCCGGCCCGAGCATTTCCTTCTCAGGAGCTGTGTGCTGGCGCGTTTGCATCCCTCTGCACACAGAAAGTTCTCCCCCACCCCTCCACCTTTCGTCCTTCCCCACGTGCGCCCTGTGATGGGCAGTGCAACCCTCTGGCTTGGTCTCAGATGCCGTGGAGTTCAAGTCCTGCCTTGCTTGTTTCATGTGCATCTGAGCAATTCATTGAATCCTATAAGCCCCGTTTCTTCAGCTGTAAAAGAGGATCATGGTGGTTTCTATCCTGCAGGGTTAGTGTCTGAATTACATGCTGGTAAATTACCTACTACTGAAAAGGTTCACCAAAAGGGAAGCCTCTGGTAACCAGAGTCAGATGAGGGAGGGTCACAGTCCCTGCTCTCACCGGGGTTCCAGCCAAGGAAAGGAGCAGCTGCCTGAGGGTATGATACTTGCTAAATAGACAGCCTCCTAACCCAGCCTCGGGGATCCGGGGGACAGCTTTGTGGACGGAGAGAAGAGACAGAGCTGAAGCAAAAAAAGCATTTATTGGGGGGGTCTCAGAATTGGAATTTGGGGAACACAGATTTGGGCAGCAACCCAAATAGTGCTTCTCCCCACCCACTTCCAGAACAGAAGTCAAGGCTTTTTAAAGATAAAAGGGAACGCTAGCTTTTGAGTATGTTATTCACAAAGAATTCTGATTGGTGTTGGTGGCAGAAAACTCCTCTTGGCTGAATGTAATCAGTTTCAAAGCAAAGTCTCTTACTGTAGCAAGTTGCAGGTGTTGTGGGTTGGCTTGGTTCACTGGTCCCCCGGGTGAGGATGTGCGTGAAACCCACCTCCTTATGGCCTCTCGGCTGGGCTCTAAAAAACCTTTGACACAAGTGGCCCCACTTTATTTCACTTTTCACAGCTCCCAGGTGGGTGTTGAAGAATCAATAGGAGTTTCGTGCAGCCATGCTTCCCAGACTTGACCGCACATGCAAACCCCGGGCATCTTGTTAGAATGTAGATTCTGATTCCATGGGTCGGAGGTGGAGCCTGAGATTGATTTCACATTTCTGATCGGCTCCCAGGTGATGCTAGGAGACTGTTCGGAGGACCACGCCTTAAATAGCTGGAGGTCAGAGGGTTGATGGGGTCGTTCTGAGGGCAGTCTGACCTCCGAGCCTGCCTTCTCAGGAGCCCACCAGGAGGACGGGGAGCAGGTATGTAGGGGCATCTGGCAGAGGAGGTGGGCCAGGGATGCTTGGAGCCTGAGAGCCTTCGTTGGCATTGCTTTATTTCATCTTGAACTTCCGTGGATGTTTTGTATTTGACTCTGCGTGGCATTCGAGCCTTTTCTGACCTAAAAAAGAATGGTGTCTGTTGTGTTCACTGTAAGCATATATATATATATTTGTGCAATTTTGCCATAAAAGATAAAATCGTGAGAAATAAAAAGCATTCGTTAGAAAGGACATCATGAAACATAAAAAAATGAATAACGAAATTAAGATGGTTCTATTGCTGAATAACAAAATATGTGAGTGCATTTCAAGTGGGTGTAGATTCACGGCAATGCTAGGGAAACAACAGATCTTATTTGGGGGGCCGTATGTAAGCACTTGACTTCAAAGTCTTTCATTCATAGCATTATACCCCCTTGGTTCGTCTCATTCCACATCACGCTTTTTTTCACTAAAATTTCTTCCTTCATTAAGAGCGGTATATCCCCTTCCAAATACCAGGATGCGTGTTTGTAGCTGAGCTTTGCGTTGTGAAAGCCATCTGTACTGTTGTTTGTTCTTGGTACATTGTCCAATGTCCCTTGATAGACCTCTTAAATTTCCATGGGAAATGTCGGTTGCAAGCTCTGCGCCAGTGTGTAGACCATTCAGAGGGCTGAGCTTTCTAGAACACACAAATGGGAACACTGTGTCGGTGGAGAAATGAAATCAACAAACTGTCGACCAGCCTTTTTTTTTTTAAACCTTTTACAGCTGAATTGCCTTGTGGCTAATGAGTTAAGCAGTGAAAATGTGGCAAAGATGCTTCTGGCAAAAGTACCTAGAACCAAAAATCAGAGTCCCCTCCTTGAAGGTTCTTACATTCTAGTAAAATGGGTGCTTCAGGAAGCAGCGATTACCCCACATGGTTCCTCTGATGAGAGGCAGTCATGAGGGATTGCCGGGCTGGGCACCCGTTTACTGGCTTTTCCTGGGATGGTACTATCTGCTCTGGGCCCCATCTCAGCCTGATTGTATTAACTCCCGTAGGCGTGTGTCCTGAGACACATGTGGTGGGTTTTGCTAATGCAGGAATTGAGCTTGAGGACGTTCAATAGGAAAATCCCAGCACTGTGCCTCTGATTGAAAAATGTGTTCATGGGGGGGCAGGGGGTGGGGCTTAGGAAGAAGTGCCCTGTGCCAAGCCCAAGGCGGGAACTGGATCTCATGACCATGACCTGAACCGAAATCAGGAGTTGGACTTTTTTTTTTTTCTTTAAGGTTTTATTTATTTGACAGAGATCACAAGGAGGCAGAGAGGCAGGCAGAGAGAGGGGGAAGCAGGCTCCCCGCTGAGCAGAGAGCCCGATGTGGGGCTCGATCCCAGGACCCTGAGATCATGACCTGAGCTGAAGGCAGAGGCTTTAACCCACTGAGCCACCCAGGCGCCCCATCCTGCCTCTGACCTCTGTAAATTGGGGCTCTGTTATGAAGCCTAAGTGAAAAGCAGGGGATGCAGGACTAAGTACACACCTGCTCATTTTAAGTGCTCATTAAACATATTATTAGCACAGTTTGAACATAACTGTGTCCAGGGCATCTAAGTGCTTTACGTGTGACTTCATTGACGTGCTTATCTGATGTGCAGAAGTTGACTTATAAAAAAACCCACTCTCCAGCACCTGGTTGCCACTCAAATGTTAGTTCTTTCCTTTCTGGGGGATCAGTTTGCACAAGTATAAAACAGGACCGTTGATCTAGTCCAAGGGTGGGCACACAGCCTGTTTTTGCAAATCTAAAACTTCAGGGGTTTGGGGTGCTGACCGACTGCAGAGTCGAAACTCCGCTTGTAACTTTCAGCTCCCCCAAAAGTAACTTCTAATAGGATCAGAAGCCTTAGTGATCATCTAAGCAGTGACTCACACACATCTGTATGTTTGATGCATTATACCCTCTATTCTCACCGTAAAGGAGGCTGTAGACAAAATGTTCCTCGGGAAATCATAAGAGAAATTACATCTACAGTACTGTGCTGTTAAAAAAAAAAAAAAAAAAACCCTACGTCTGAGTGGACCTGTGCAGTTCAAATCCATGTTGTTCAGGGGTCAGCTCTAAGGTTCTGTGGGCCCACGAGCATGCCTATTGCTTTATGCACTGCCTGGCCACTTCGTTGCTACAAAGATCGAGGTGAGCAGTCTCAACAGAGACCTTATGGCCACAAAGCCTGAGATATTTGCTATCTGATCCGTGACATAAAATGTTTGCTGATCTCCTCCGGGGCACTGCAAACTTTTATTAGCTGATGGAGGGGATATTTTCGGTTGCCTATCTGCTGCACAGCGGGTTTTCAGAGAAGCAGGCTGAGATGGAGCTGACCCTTGAGGGCGTGTCTTTGGATCCCCACTTGGGGAAGGTGGGGAGGGAAGCAGAAGTCGATCTGCAATGCCAGGCTCAAAGACAGCCAGCTGACCCCATAGAGAAGATGACCTTTGGGGGTTGTCCCAGGTTGGGCTGAGGTGTTTGGTACTTGAAATGCTATGTCAGTCGGTTTCTGGATGTGGGCTGCCCCGGGAAGGGGTGTGTGGCGTTGGGTGAGGTGGCTCTCTGCAGCGGAATCAGTCCTTAAAGAGGCTGACCGCTGAGGTCAAGGCCTTTATTGGAAGAGTGTATTGAAGGGGACGTGGCAGATTCCAGAGTCCTCCCTACCCCCTGGCCGTTCTTGACCTCTTCCTTGCTGACAGAACTCTGGTTTTGCTTGGGACAGCAACAGAACAAGCCCCTGGGATGCTTTCTGACTCCATTAAGCCTCTCCTGCCTCTCCTCTTTCCCTGTACCACATACTTACTTTTTTTAGCCTCCTTTATAGCCAGCAGGGGGTTATCTGAGCCTAGTTCTGGCCCATGATGGGATAAGGAGAAGTCTGCAGGGACAGGGCAGTGCGGTTCTGAGCAAGATAGTTTGTTTCCTAACTAAAAGGGATAGGCATGAGAGAAGGAAGAGTTGGCTGCCACACCTCTTCACTTTTTTCCTGCCTCCAATGCAGGCTTTGATGCTTTGGGCTGTGGCAGCCATCTTGAGGCCATGAGGCAACATACATGAGTTCATCGAAAGATGAATACACTAAGAATGGCAAAAAAAAAAAAAAAAAAAAAAAAAAATTGGGACCCTTGGTGTCATTGTTGGGACATTGAATTAGGCCTGGAACATTCTACCTCCAGCCCTCTTGTTAAGTGGGGTAACAGTTACTGTATAAGGTACTACAAATCTGGGCTGTGGAGTCAGGTGGAACAAGGTTGAACTCCATGTACATCCAAGCTATGTGACTTTGGGTAAGTCTCCCTCCTCCACCTGGGCATTAGGTTTTTCATTCCCAGTCTGTAAAATGGGATAAGAATACTACTTCCCTTGTGGAGCTGCTGTGAATCATCAAATATCTCAGCATATTGAAAGTAAACTATACAGGAAGTAGGAAAGCTCAGAAGGATTCTATGGTAACTGAGCTAAAGAGAGGAATGACAAATATAGTAAAAGGCATCATTACCAATGAGGATCACCAAATTCCTAGAAATAAGTTGGTTGGCAGCTTGAGGCAGTTAGCTCTACAGATTTTTCTCACCTTTTAAATATATAATATATAATACAGATATGCATATAAATATGTATTACTATATATATATATATATCACACAGTATGAGTTAGATATAGTCTAGTACTTACTGTTCAAAGCATTCTAAACTGATAGGGCAGGGAATTGTTTTGTTGGAACACTACAGAAAACTTCAACATGTAAAACAAAACTAGTATTCCAGTTAAAACTAAGTTGGGGGTTGGCACCACCCTCTTAAACTCCTCTACCTCTGGACACTTCCATAGACCTTTAGAACTCTGAGGAATGCTATTTTCAAACCCTTAGAATGGGTAGTGTATCCGTTACCTATGGCTACCATAGTGCTGTCTAATAACCCCAAATTTCAATGCCTGTAACAATCAGGGCTTGTTGCTCCTCCCCTCTGAGCTGGTTGGCTAGGCAGTTCTGCTGGTCTTGGTTGGGCTCACTCAGATGTGAGGGGATGGCTGATGGCTGGTTGATCTGGGATGGCCTGTGCTTGGGCAGTTGGGGTCACTAAGCCTTGCTCTCATCCTCCAGCAGGGGTGGCAGACATGCAGGAGGGAGATCAAGTCTAATCATGCAAGTACATTTCCCACCTCTGGTTACATCATAGATACTAACCTCTCTTTGACCAAAGCAAATTACATGGCCAAGCCTGGAGTCAGAGTGCGAGGGTACCTCAAAGTCACATGATGATGGGTATAGGGAAAGGTGAAAGACTGTGGCTTAAAAAATAATATAGGGGTGCCTACGTGGCTTAGTGAGTTAAGTGTCTGACTCTTGATTTTTGGCTCAGGTCATGATCTCAGGGTCCTGGGATCAAGTCCTGTGTCAGACTCTGTGCCCAGCGGGGAGCCTGCTTAAGATTCTCCCGCTGCCCCTCCCCCTGCCTGCAGGCTTGCATGTTCTCTCTCTCTCTCTCTCTCTCTCTCATAAATCTTAGAGGGAAAAAATATAACACATATTGTCTCTGAGAATCCTCCTGATCTTAAACACATGACCTTGAGAGCTCCATAGAAACTCTACCTTAGAAGGTAGCTTTTTCTGTTCCACTGGTAGGGCCACATGGTTTGGGGGGTTATGCCTTAGGGCTTGTGTTACAAAAATTAAAAGCTCTCAGGTGCTCAGGCCAGCTAGTTGTTGATCAGTTCCCCCACTTGTATAACGACAAATATGAGCTGTCTTCCATCTATATCTCTAAGTTTAAGCATGAGACTAGAAGCATTGCACTAGGGAGGATCAAAGAGCTTATGACCCCAACTTAAATCCCCTAGAGTGGAGAGGGGGTGACTCGTAGTTCAGAAACATGGGAAGACTTTCAAATATCCATGAAATCAGCCATATAAAATTGTGGAAGTTAAGGCACAGTTTGACTTGTTCTGTGATGCATAAATTTCACCAAGATGAAAAGGAAAACCCCAAGGATGCTTGTATAACGAACTGAGGCTGACCCAGCAATTATGCCGTGTCGGTGTGGGCTTGGTTTACTTTCCTGCCGCTAAGAGCTTCTTTGTGTGGCACCCACACAGCTTTGTGCCCCTGAGTACATGTGTTCTCACTCTGTTTCAAATACTTGATTTTTCTAGTCCTGCTCACATGTGGTTTCTTTCCTGGGAGGTGCTATCCCTTGAAAGGTTTGTCCAAACAAAAGTCTATCTTCACCTCATCAGTCTTTTAAGGTAACTGTCTGCCTGTGTGCATTTATGCATCTTATTTTCATTCATGTCTTTCATTCTGTCTTCGTTCACCTGGATTAAAATTCCAAGAGGGTTGGCTTGAAGTTAGGGGAGTTTCGAAAGAAACTGGTTCCTTAATGTAAATGATGTTTCAGAACCATGGACAGAGCACCTCCCACTCTGTAGATATGGTATGCCTACAATGCAGCCTGTGGAGAATATTTAATTTTCCTCTGTGTAGGGCACCATTTCATCAAAAGATGGTTTAGTGGTTAACAGCTTGAGTCTGGGGTTAGAATGCCTGCGTGTAATTCTGCTATCCCTCCCATCACTAACTGCTTGACTCAGCCATGGTTTCTCATCAGTAAAATAGAAATCATTTATAGTGTCTAACTCCTAGAGTTGTGAGGATTACATGGCATGGTATATTGAATTATTGGCCGTGATTCTTTAGCCCTACTGATTATGCATGCTATGAAACTTGAAAATTAATTCTGTAAGAGTCAAGAGTCAAAGCCTGCCACTTGACCTCAGGCTTGGCCATATGGCTTGTTCACCCTATAGGATGTTTGCGAATGTGATGTAAACAGTGAGCACAAGTCAGCTCGGAAATGCTCTCTTGGGCTTTTGTTGTTACCATAAGCAAAGCTTCCCCGCCCCGCCCCAGGTGGTTGCTGCCTCTTCAGCTTGGGCCCTGGAATAAACATGGGAACACATTTGAACTCAACCTTCAGTCTGAAGTTTGGAGTTCCATCTGTCCCTGCCAAGTTTCAGCCCACACCCAAACCCATGAGAATAAGTGGTTGTGGTATTGGCTCGCTGAGTTTTGGGGCTATTTGCTATGCAGCATTAGTGAGGCTGTAGCTGACCAATACAAGTAGAATGGTGAGTGTAAAAACACTTAAAACAGTGCCTGTGCAAAGTAAGTGCAACATTCCTTTTGGCTGTCAAGGTCCTTGTCAGGAGGAGATGTGAAGATCAGTGGTACTTTACTAAGATCTGGCTGTCTGACCCTGGGCAAGTCATTTAGCTACGCTGGTCCTCACATTGTTCATGGACAAAGTGAAGCTAGGAATACCCCTTCTGAGTATGTTGGAAATCATCAAAGGAGACCTGAACATTGAGCAATATTGGAAACTCTGGGTTGGTCAGCAATGAAGGCAGTGTGATCAGGTGCTTCTAACACCTCCCATGTGTTAGAAACAACATTCAGATTCAGTCTGAAGACACACGGGTACCAATGGGGGCAATAGCCATGAAATCAACAAGCTACCAGCTTTAAACTAATTTGTCAACACTACACTTGCTACTGATTTGATGCTAATTCCCAAGTACAGAGTGAGGCCTCATCAGAGACCTCATACATTTTGCATAATTTAGAATCAGTAGAAAATCCCACCGCTCTCTTGTGATAGCTGGGGGAAAAATGCTTCCAGGAGCACCATTCTCTTGGAGGAAGGAGCTTGTTTTTGCAGGCCCCTTGAAAAGATGTCTAAATCACCAAGAACAGAGACACAACGATAGTTACACGTCTACAAAAGATTAGCAAGCTATCTGCCGACCGAGAAAGGGAATGAGATGAGTGCTGAGGTGTTCTGCTGGTGGGCATGGGGTAGGCTGGAAGAACAAAACACAAAGCATGAAATCAGGTCAAGGAGGAAGAATTGGAGGGGGAGGATGGAGGAAACAGACCATAGCCTTCATGGAAAGTGGTAGGAATTGGGCCTCAATATGCCTGGGTTCATAAGTAGAATTTACACAAAGACTTGTATAATAATTACAAATTATTACATATTTGTAGTATAATAATATGACATATTACAAATATTACAAATATACATGTAATAAGATATTACATATTTGTAATGTGTAATACATGTACATATTACATACATATTTGTGGAATTTACACAAAGATTTCTTCGGTAGGATGCAAGAAGTACAAACCGAAACAGAAAACTGATAAGTTGGGCATTGTTAAAATGACCAATTCTTCCTCTTAAAATATAATGTTAGGAAAATAAAAAGGAAAGCCACAGACTTGCAGTAAAGCCCTTATACCTAGGATATGTAAAGAATGCTTCTAATTCGTTGATAAGGCAGCACATTTTTTAAAGGGCAGAATATTTTTATTTTAAATTCCAGTATTAACACATAGTGTTACATTAGTTACAGGTGCACAATGTAGTGACTCAGCAAGTTCATACAATACTCAGTGCTCATTACGATAAATGTACTTTTTTTTTTTTAAATATTTTATTTATTTGACAGACATATCGAGAGAGGGAACACAAGCAGGGGGAGTGGGAGAGGGGGAGGTAGGCTCCCTGCTGAGCAGGGAGCCCGATGTGGGGCTCGATCCCAGGACCCTGGGATCATGACCTGAGCCGAAGGCAGTCGCATAACTGACTGAGCCACCCAGGTACCCGATAAATATACTCTTAATTCCCTTCACCTACATCAACCATCTCTCCTCCTCCCCTCTGGCAAACAAGTTTGTCCTCTATAGATAGGGGTCTTTTTGTTTTGTTTTGTTTTTTTGTTTCTTAAATTCTACATGAGTGAAATCATATGGTTTCTGTCTTTTGGTATATGTCTTTTCATATGGTATTTATTTCACATAGCATTATACCTTCTATATCCTTCCATATTGTTGCAAATGGCAAGATCTTAATCTTTTTTATGGGTAGTATTCCAGTGTGTATATGTGTATGTATACACCACATCCTCTTTATCCGTTCATTTATGAATGGACGTTTGGGTTGCTTTCCTATCTTGGCTATTGTAAATAATACTGCAGTAAACACTGGGTGTATATATGTTTTTGAATTAGTATTCTCGTTTTCTTTGGGTAAATACCCTGTAGTGGAATTACTAGATCATAGGGTAGTTCTAGTTTTAATTTCTTGAGGCACCTCCATACTGTTTTCCACAGTGGCTGTAACAGTTTGCATTCCCACCAACAGTGTGCAAGTGTTCCTTTTGTTCCACGTCCTTATCAAAACTTGTAGTTTCTTGGGTTTTTGATTTTGACACATATGAGAATGCTTCATTGTGGTTTTGATTTCCATTTCCCTGATGATCAGTGGTGTTGAACATCTTTTTGTGTGTCGGCCATCTGTTTGACTTCCTTAGAGAAGTATCTGTTCATGTCTTCTGTCTGGTTTTAATTGGATTGTTTTTTGGTGTTGAGTTGAAGTTCTTCATATATTTTGCATAATAACCCTTCTCAGATATATCATTTGCAAATATCCTCTTCTTTTTAGTAGCTTGCCATTCTAATTTGGTGGTGGTTTCCCTAGCTTGTGCAGAAGCTTTTTATTTTGATGAAGTCTCAATAGTTTATCTTTTATTTTGTTTCCCTTGCCTTAAGAGACCTATCTAGAAAAATGCTTCTATGGCCAATGTCAGAGAAATTTTTGTGTGCTCCCTTTTAGGATTTTTATGGTTTCAGGTCACATTTGGGTCTTTTTTTTTTTTTTTTTTTTTTAACAACTTAAATGTTCATCTAAAACCAAGCAAATTCTACTTTCAGGGAGCATTTTTGGCAAAAAGACCATTATTAAATGTGTAAGCCTGACGATTCACAGACATTTACCCTGGGGCAAACAATACACCATATGTCAACAAAAGAAAAAATTAAAAAAATAAATTTTAAAATTAAAAAAAAATACCCCCAAAAAAGAATAATAATGTGATAATCCACCACAAAAAGAACTTGACTTATTAGAAAAAGAAAAATCGCAGTTAGCATTGGCTTATTAAAAACCTATATTATTCAAACAAATCTATTCTCTGGAGAGCTGCCTGTTCCATTATTTACAAATGAAAATAGTTGATAGTTTGCACCTGGTTAATTTAAAACTGATTGAAAAGAAGAAAAATATGTATCTGGAATCTCAAAAATTACTATTTGCTACTATTCTGCTTTTTTTTTTTTTTGGTTTTGTTTTTATTTTTTTTTTCCGGGAGTCTCCCAGGCAAACAGTTTTATTACATACACATATACACATTTAGGTCTTTAATCTGTTTTGAGTTTAGTTTTTTGATGGTGTAAGAAAGTGTTTCAGTTTTATTTGCATGTAACTGACCAGCTTTGCCAACCCCATTTGTGGAAGAGACTGCCCTTTCCCCATTGCATTTTCTTGCCTCCTCTGTCAAAGGTTAATTGACCATATAATTGTGGGTTTATTTCTGGGCTCATTCTTTGGTCCCATTTATCTTTATGACTGTTTTGTGCCAGTGCCATACCATTTTGATTATTATAGCTTTGTAGTGTATCTTGAAATCCGGGACTGTGATATCTCCAGTTCTATTCTTTTTTTTTTTTTTTTTTTTTTAAGATTGCTTTGGCTATTGGACAACTTTGTGGTTCCATATAAATTTTAAGATTATTCTAGTTCTGTGAAAAATGCTATTTTGATAGGGTACTGGCATATTTGTATTTTGATAGGGATAGCATTAAATCTGTAGATTGTTTTGAGTAGTATGGACATTTTAACAATATTCTCCCAATCCATGAGTATGGTCTATCTTTCCATCTCTTTGTGTCTTCTTCATTTTTTTTTTTTTTTTTTTTTTTATCAGTGTTAGAGTTTTCAGAGTACAGGTCTTCCACCTCCTTAGTTAAGTTTTTTCCTAGGTATTTTATTATTTTTGGTGCAGTTGTAAATGAGATTAATTTCTTTTTCTGCTACTTCATTATTAGTATATAGAAATGTAATAGATTTCTGTATATTGACTTTGTATCCTGCAACTTTACTGAATTCCTTTCAGTTCTAGTGGGTTTTTTTTTTTTTTTTTTTTTGGTATAGTTTTGTGTATATAGTAACATGTTGTCTGCAAATAGTGAAGGTTTTACTTCTTTCCTACCACTTGGATGCCTTTTATTTCTTGTCTGATTGCTGTGGCTAAGAGTTCTAATTGTTGAATAAAAATGGTGAGAGTGGACATCCTTGTCTCGTTCCTCATCTTAGGGGAAAAGCTCTCAGTTTTTCACCATCGGATATCTGGATTTTTCATATATGACCTTTATTCTGTTGAGGTATGTTTTCTCTAAACCTGCTTTGTTGAAGGTTTTTATCATGAATGAGGTTGCACCTCACCAAATGCTTTTTCTGCATCTATTAGAATGATCTTATGGTTTTTATCCTTTCTCTTGTTAATGTGGTGTATCACGTTGGTTGATTTTGTGACTATTGAACCACTCTTGCATCCCAAGAGTAAATTCCACTTGACTGCGGTGAATCGTTTTTTTTTAATGTATTGTTGGATTTGGTTTGCTAATATTTTTTGAGGATTCTTGTATCTATGTTCATCAGAGATATTGGCCTATAGTGTTGTTTGTTTTGTAGTGTATCTGATTTTTGGTATCAGGGTAACGCTGGCCTCATAGAATGAATTTGGAAGCTTTCCTTCCTCTTCTATTTTTGGGACTAGTTTGAGAAGATTCGGAGTTAAGTCTAAATGTCTGGTGGAATTCACCTGTGAAGCCATTTGGTCTTAGACTTTTGGGAGGATTTTTTTTTTTTATTCATCCAATTTCATTGCTAATAATCACCTGTTCATACTATTAATGATTCATTTGGGAGCCATTTGTTTCTAGGAGTTTCTTTCTTCTAGGTTGTCCAACTTGTTGCCATATAATTTTTCATAATACTATAGTCCTTTGTATTTCTCTGTTAGTTGTTTCTCTGCTTTAATTTCTGATTTTGTGTTCTTTCTTTCTTTTTTTGAGTCTGGCTAGAAGTTTATCGATTTTTGTTTTTGTTGTTGTTGTTCTTTTCAAATGATAAGCTCCTGGTTTCATTGATCTTTCCTATTATTCTTTATTCTTTTAGTTTCTATTTCACTTATTTCTAATTTAATCTTATTTCCTTCTTTCTACTGGTTTGGGGGTTTACTCTTTTTCTAGCTCCTCTAGGTGTAATGTTAGATGTTTACTTATGACGTTTCTTGATTCTTGAGGTAGGCCTGTACGCTGTCATCTTCCCTCTTAGAACAGCTTTGGCTGCATCCCAAGGGTTTTGGACCATGCCGTTTTCATTTTCTTTTGTCTCTATGTATTTTTTTTTAATTTCCTCCTTGATTTCTTGGTTGACCCATTCATTGTTTAGTAGCATGTTATTTATTTAGCCTCCATGTTTTTGTATTCTTTCCATATTTTTTCTTGTGGTTGATTTCTAGTTTCCTCGTGTTGTGGTCAGAAAAGATGCATGGTATAATTTTAACTATTTAAGTTATAATTTTAATTATTAATAAAACAAGGTATAATTTTAACTATTTTGAATTTGCTGAAACTTGTTCTGTGGCCTAACATGTGATCTATTCTAGAGAATGTTCCATGTGCACTTGAAAAGAATGTGTATTCCACTGTTGGGGGATGGGGTGTTCTGAATATATCTGTAAGATTCATCAGGTCCAATGTGTCCTTCAAAGCCACTGTTTGCTTGTTAATTTTCTGTTTGGATTATCTATCCATTGATGTAAGTCGAGTGTCAAAGTCCCCTACTATTATTGTATTCCTATTGATTTCTTCCTTTATGTTATGTGTTTGGGTGCTCCCATGTTGGGTGCATAAATATTTACAACTGTTATGTCTTCTTTTCAGATCGTTCCCTTTATTGAGTATGTAGTGTCCTTCTTTGTCTCTTGTTACAGTCTTTGTTTTAAAGTCTGTTTTTCCCCCGCCCTGGGGCACTTAGGTGGCACAGTTGGTTGAAGATGACTCTTGGTTTCAGCTCAGGTCATGATCTGAGGGTCATGAGATTGAGCCATGTGTCAGGCTCCATGCTTAACATGGAGTCTGCTTGGGATTCCCTTTTCCTCACCTTCTCTCTACCCCTCCCCTCAATAAATAAATTTTTTTAAAAATTCCATTTTGTCTATAAGGATTGCTACCCAAGCTTCTTTTCACTTACATTTGCATAATCGATGTTCATCCCCTCACTTTCGATGTGTCTTAAAGTCTGAAGACCCATGTGTCTTAAGACACATGTAAGTGTGTCTTTAAAGTCTAAAATGAGTTTCTTGTAGGCAACAAATGGAATAGGGAAAAAAAGAAAACCCATCTATCACCCTATGTCTTTTGGAGTGTTTAGTCTATTTACATTCAAAGTAATTATTGATGAGTATGTATTTATTGCCATCTTGTTATGTGTTTTATGGTTGTTTTATAGTTCTGTTTCTTCTCTTGCTCTTGTGGTTTGATGGCTTTCTTTAGTAATACGCTTAGATATCTTTCTCTTTATTTTTTATATGTCTATTACAGGTTTTTAATTTGATTACCATTAGGTTTATATATAATATGGATATAGGAGTCTATATTAAGTTGATGGTTAATCTTAGGTAACCATTAAGATTGAACCCATTCTAAAAACACTAAATTTTTAATCCTCCTCCTCCTGCCCCCACAATATATTTAATTTTCCTGATCTTTGTGTTTCCTACTTTTTCTTACTCCTGCTTTTGGTCTTTCCTTTCCACTCAGAGTCCCCTTTAACATTTCTTGTAAGGCTGGTTTAGTGGTGATGAATTCCTTTCACTTTTGTTTGGGGAAACTGTTTCTCCTTTTCTGAATGATAGCGTAGCTGGATAGAGTATTCTTGGTTGCAGGTGTTTTTCCTTTTAGTGCTTTGAATATATCATGCCACTCTCTTCTGGCCTGCAAAGTTTCTGCTGAAATATTGACTGATCACCTTATGGGGTTTCCCTTTATGTGTAACTGTTTGTTGCTTTTAAAATCCTCTATCATTATTTTTACTTTTGAATCATTATGTCTTGGAGTGGACCTCCTTGATTTTTATTGGGGGATTTTTACACCTTCTTGATCTGGATGTCTGTTTCCTTCTCCAAGCTTGGGAAGTTTTCAACTATTTTTTTATTCAAATAAATTTTCTGCCCCTATTCTCTTTCTTCTCCTTCTGGGATCTCTATAATGAGAATGTTATTAGACTTAATGGTGTCACTGAGTTCCCTTAACCTATTTTCATTTTTTATCCTGTTTCATTTTCCTTTTCAGCTTGCTTGCTTTCCATTACTGTCTTCCAGCTCACTAAGTCTGTTCTGCTGCTTCTGCTCTATTTATTCCCTCTTGTGTATTTCTAATTTCAGTTACTGAGTTAATCTCTGAATCTTTTTTATATTTTCTTTTTGTTGAGGGTCTCCCTGAGAGCTTCCACTCTTAAGTTCAGTGAGCATCTTTAGGACCATTACTTTACATTCTCTATCAGGCATATTGCTTATCTCCATTTGATTTAGCTCTATTGCTGTGATTTTTGTCCTGTTCTGTCATTTGGGACTTACACCTCTGTCTCCTCATTTTGTCCAACTGTCAGTGCCTGTTTCTATGTGTCAGGCAAGTCAGCTATGTCTCTTGCTCTTAAAAAAATGGCCTTATGAGAAAGAAGTCCTGTAGCAAAAAGAGTATTTGAATAGACACTTTAAAGGAAATATAGAGCTAGTAAGTACATGAAAAGATGTACAACACCATTCACCATTAGAGAGATGCAAATTCAAACCACAGCGAGATACCACTCACATGTACTAGAATATCTAAAAACAAAAAGGCAATTCCAACGGTTGGTGGGGATGTGAGCAATTGAACTCTTGTACACTGCTCATGGAAATACAAAATGGGACAGGCTTTTTGGAAAACAGTATGGAAGGGGTTTTTTGGTGTTTCTGGGTTTTGTATTTTGTGTTTTGTTCTTGTTTTTTTATAAAGTTTAGCATACACTTGTGACCCAGCAGCAATTCTGCTTTTAGGTATTTACTCAAGAAAATGAAAACGTATGTCAGCACAAAAACATGTATGCCAACATTTATAGCAGCTTTACTGATAATAACCCTAAACTGGAAAGAAGCCAAATTTGCTATCTGTTAGTGAATGGGTAAAAAAAAATGTGTATGTCCATACAACAGAATGCTACTCAGCATTGGAAGGAATGAACTACTTATACTGATCATGCAACGATTTAGATAAATTGCAAAAGCATTAAGTTAGTTGAAAGAAGAGAGACTTGTATGATTTCATCTACATGAAATTCTGGAAAATTATGAGAGAAAGCAAATCAGTGGTAGCCAGGGGCCAAGAGGGAGAGCCCAGTGGAAGGAGGGAATTAACTGCAAAGGGATGAAAGAATTTTTGAAGAAATGGTTTTGTTCTAAAGCATTATAGTGATAGTAGTCATATGATTATATCATGAATATTAAAATTAATCAACTTATATACCTGAAATTGGCAAATTCTGTCATATAAAAATATATTTCAATAAAGCTAACCAAAAAGCAAAATAAAACATTGAGCTCATGGTAAAGGAAATACTAATATTGACAATAATAATTAAATCACTTCAATGGGTCAGAAGCTCTGCATATATTTGCTTCCTTTTCTAGACTAGGAAGCAGATGCTCAAAGACATGAAGCAACATACCTAATACCACACATCAGAGATGTAAGTGGTAGGGCTGGGACTTGAACCTGCAAAGGTAAAGGCACATCCTATACTCTTTCTGCAGGAGTCCTCATCTGGGCTCTGAGACCAACCAGCCTGTCATCCTGTGGCTTGGAAATTGGATGAATTGCTGGGGAAAGATGCAGCCCTCACACCTGAGGGGCTCCTGGTTTCTCCTTGGGAATTAGCTAACAATTACCAAATCCATGCATTTAATGAGGTGGAAAGTGGCCTATGATAATAATAATTAGCACTTGAACATTGCTCTTTAACATTAGCTTGCTTTAAAGGCGTGTTTATTAATTAAATACTTTGCACAGCCCTAGGAGGCAAGAGAAGGATGGGGTGGCTGGCTTTCCAGAAAAGTTGACTGAGGCAAGGAAGTGGGTGTGGTATGTCCCAGGTCAGGCTCCTGTGAGCCTCCCATCAGGAAACAGTGGCCTCAGTTCATTCAACCCATCAACATGCAGGGAAAGGACACATGGTAGGTGAAAGCTCTGACTCATAGCTTTGATATCAGGAAAGTAGGTGTGAAATACTGTGTGCCTTTGGGCAAAGCCCTTCCTGTCTCTGGGCCTTATTCCCCCAGTGGGTCGGTGCGTGTGATTCCAAATCCTCCGTATGCCCCCAGTCTTCTCAGTCCAAGGATGACTGAATCCGTAAGAGATTTCCCAGTTCGGGGCGCCTGGGTGGTTCGGTCGTTAAGTGTCTGCCTTCGGCCCAGGTCAGATCCCAGGGTCCTGGGATCGAGCCCCGCATCGGGCTCTCTGCTCAGCAGGGAGCCTGCTTCTCCCGCTACCCTTCCCTCTGCTTGTGTTCCCTCTCTCGCTGTGTTTCTCTCTGTCAAATAAATAAAGTCTTAAAAAAAAAAAAATTAAAGAGATTTCCCAGTTCAACACACTGGTTTTTCAGAGGGGAGACTGAGACCTAGAGAGGGTGGAGTCTTGTTCGGGTGCCTTTGCTGAAGCAAAGTTTAGCTCCATGATGAAAGAGGGAAGAATGAGTGGATTTGAAAGGAAGGCGGAGTCACTGAAAATGCCACCCTGTGGTTCAGTCCTTGTAGGATAGCCTCGATCTGAGGGAGGGCTGCATTCCTTTGTGAAGTGTGTTGGATCAGTAGAACTCACTGGTGAGTGAGTAAAGGTATGGTGATGAGTAGATGGTGAACCAATAATTTTGTGAATAAATGAATGAATTGATGAATGATAGGCCATACTTTCCTGTTTCTTTGCATGCCTTGTGATTTTTGAGCATTTTGAGTATTATAATGTGGTAACTCTGGAAATCAGGTTTCCCCCTCACCTCCTTCCTTGAGGTTTGTACTTGTGGGTGGTTAGGGGCTGCAACCGTGTGTTTGACTTTTCCAACCATCCTGGTCTGCCCCGCCCCCTGCAGAGATGGTATTCCTTGTCGTGTGTGGTCACCCAAGTGTCAACTCTGTTATCTCCACGGTCAGAGGTCTGAGTCCTGTCACTTCCTTAACGTGAAGAAATTGAGTCCTTAAATTGTCTTCTTCATGCCCTGGTTGCTGGAAGTCTCGGATTAGGTTTCAAAACTTTGATTTTTGTCCAGAGTTGATTTTTGTCAGTCTTTGCAAGTCAGTGGTTGTTTTGGTGAAGGGTCTGATTCTTTGAGTGGCTTACTCCACGATCTTTCTGGAATGCCAATGTGATATAGAATTCCCCCCTTCATCACAGTTCCCAGCCCTCCCTGTTGCCTCCCCCCACCAATGCCAAGTTGGCTGCTGTGTAATCCTGCACTGGTGTATTTTTCTTAGAGAATGAACTCTCTGGATGTGTCTCTAGTAAAAGTATGAAAATTAGGGATATGAGAGCCCGATGCTTGAAGAAAATAAAAGGGGGAGGGTATGACTCTTTGTGGAAAAGAGGAATAGTCCTCTGTGTTCAGTATGTGGGCTTACTGCACGGTTAGCTCCTTCATGGCACTGGACTAGTTCCCCCAGGCATTCGAATTTGAGAACTTCTACCAAAGCTGGCCTCATGGGTTTTTTCACTTGGAAGAATGGAGAAAGGAAGATTTTCATGCATTCTGGCTGAGCCAATGTCAGGTGGAACCTGCTCCGGAAGTGAGCTGCAGATAGGGCTGGGGTGTGTCAAATGAGCTCCTCTGTCAAGACCATTATAGTGGCGTTCGCCCCCAAAGAGCCTCCTAGTGACTGCCTCCCTCCCTACCTCCCCTGCCAGCCTGCCTTCCGTGTCACCCTTTGTCTCAGAGTCCCTCAGAGGCACCCAATTTCGCTTCCTAGGAATTCACTCTGTGGCATAACTCATGTCAGGCTCACGAAAGCGAGGCAGATTGCAGAGCGGACAAAAACTGCTTTCAGGTTAGCGTGGCTGCTCCAGCAGAAAAGTGACAGCTCCTGTTTGCTGAGCATCTACTGTATGCTTTAGAAAGGGTAAGCTCAGCCCTTCCTCCCGGCAGCTCTGTGGGAAAGAGGTACCATTATGCTGACCTTACAGAAGGGGACACCGAGACTCCAAGAGTTTCATCATTGGCAGGGGTAAGACTTGAACCCATAAAGGGAATTGTGTGACCGTGGTGCCACACCCTTATTTGCTCACTTGGGATTTCAGTTGTGGCTGGTGTGGACAGTTCTGTGCAGAGGGGTAGGGGGCTTAAGTCCTCATTTCTGTCTTGCCTCAAGCATGCGCCACACATCTTGCTTTTGGTCCTGGGCCTCTCCAGTGCCATGAAGGAGTACAACGGCCAATAAGGAGTACAACAGCCTTGTTCTTTGCTTCCCCTGTGCATAGGGTCCTGTGGCCAGTACAGCAAGCCCCATGGTTACAGTTCACAATAACTTCCTTTTTAGAGATGAAGACACTAAGGAGCTCCGTACTCTCACTCCTCACCCACTTCACTGGATGGATGGATGGATGGATGGATGAGTAGCTCCCCTTTTTTGATATTATACCAGGGTTTGTCGACTTTAGGGCCACTAACCTTTTTGGGAAGATCCTTGTGTCATGGAGGGAGCTGCTCATGCTTTGTGGGATACTGAGCAGCACCCCTGGACTTTACCCTCTCCCTCCCCCAGTTGTGACAACCCACAATAGCTGACATTGCTAAATATCCCCTGGGGTGCAAGATCGCCTCTGATGAGAACCCCACTATTAGAGGCATCACATTTGGTTTTGATTAAAGATAGGATTCCATTGCCCTAATTTGGAAACTGCTAGATTAGATGATTTTTTAATTTCCTACTTTAGGTCCCAAGGGGTCTACACAGTCCCCGAAACTACACAAAACTGTGTGCGTGGGCACAGGTGCGCACTCACGTTCTTCTGGGGGAGGTAATGCATGGTTTATGGTGGGTCTGAAAACCACCTTCTGCAGTCCCTTCCCGGTCTGATGATTGGACCTTTGGGATTTTAAGCCCCTCTTTTCTTCTGCACCCCCCCATGTCCCTTCTCGACTGTCATAATAAAAGGGCCTTGGCTCATCTTCGCCAGCACAATTTCTCCTGGGGAAGAGGCTGTCACCTTGCCTCTGTGTGCTGGGGGGAGTGGCAGTGAAGGGAGGAGGAAAGAATTTCTAGAGAATCACTGAGCTGTGGAGTAAGAGATTATTGCTTAGCAGTTGCCATGGGGATCTATAAATCAGCCTCACTGCTTAGAACCCAGCGACATCTCGCACACCGCCTCCCTGCCTGCCTCCCCGCCCTGCCCCAGGGGTCCTCAGCCCTAGAAAGGCCAACCCTTCCGGGTTTATTTCCCTTTCTCCTCTCCTGTGCTCCAGCCTGTGGTCTCCCAGTTGCCTTGCCAGACCTGCGCCTTCCTTCTTGCCTCGGGGCTCACTTCTCCCCCTAGGATGCAGACTCTGAAAGCTAGACTCCCCAAGTTCAAAGTCCAGTTCCCAGAGTCTGGCTGTGGGACCTTGGGCAAATTACGTACCTTCCCTGAGCCTCCGTCCCTTGGTGGTAAAATGGGGATACTGAGGCTCTGCCTCCCAGAGAGCACCGATGATTCAGTCCATTACACGTGTGAAGCTCCTACCTTAGTATGCATATAACTAGCACTCCAGCATATAATTTGTCCTCAATAAATACTAGTTACTCTCATAAGTAGTTTCTCATTTCCCTTGTTGACCATTGTCTGGGCAGCTGGATCCTTCTATCCTTTCACTGCAAAGTTTGTGAGCACTGAGGTTGGGCTGGTGTTTAATATGATCTTTCATTCTTTCATTGGCTAAATATTTGCTTATTACCTAGTCTGTGTTGGGGGCCATGGAAACTCAGAGGTAAAGACATGGTTTCTGTACTAATAGAGCTCAGGTCCTGGTGAGGAGAGAGAGAGAGAGAGCCCAAATTACTCAGATGATCACAACAATGGCCGTGTCCAAAGCTATGATCAGGGTTAGATTCGAAAGAGCTGAATTTGGTCTTTGTAGTCCAGGGAGGCTGCCCAGAAGAGGAAAAGCCTGAGCCAAGTCCTGAGGAGGAGGAGATATTAACCAGATAAAGGCTTTTCCGGAAGAGGGGACAGTATGAATAAAGGATAAGCCCTAGCACGGTGTGTGTCTGTGTGCTGTGGGCAGTAGTGTGGTTGTAAATACTTAACTGGCTATCCCCACCCCTCACTCCCCCAAAAAAGACAGCTGTGCCTGATTTGTAGCATTTGCCAATTTCCATGGTGTGAATACTCTCCCCACAGCCAATTTCAAGCTACCAGCTCGACATCACTGAACGTGAATTTGAGGAGAGATGTGCACAATCGTTTCTCAAGAGCCAGTAGGAGTGGGTTGTGCAGAGCCATTGGCTTTGGGGATTCAAGCAGGGGGTCCATAATTAACTCAGTATTACTGCTGATAAAATGTAGGGCAGCTAAGGGAATCACAACTCAGGTCTGCTTTGGCTGACGACCTGTGGCTTTTCTCTGACTATCCTTTAGTATTCCTTAATTCACTTACTCAGAAATCCCCACACACGTTTCCTTGGCACTTACGGTGTGCTGGGTACTGAGCTAGTTCCGAGGCATACAGAGCTCCCAATGCATGAAAAGCCGGGATGCGTGGATGACAGCAACGGTCCTTTATATGTTTTGGCTTCAGTGATGCCCAGACTGGGGCCAGCGGTCATCAGTGAGACCCTCCGTAAGCACACATTTGCCCCCACTCCCGGGCTCCATCTTCAGGAAAACCTGACTCAGAAAGCCTGACCTCGGACCAAAGCCCGGTAGACATTCCAAGCTTTGAAAGCCCAGGTAACTCTCATTATGGGGTGAAGGCTGACCCAGGTCCCAGAAGAGAATGTGGCCCTGCGGCTGCCTTCCCCTTCCTCGTGCCCTCTCCCCACCGTCTTGGACACACACGAGTTGGCCCCCACTGAGATAGACCCTCTCTTTTCCGGTTGACTGTTCATTTCCTGTAACTGTTGAGCAAATGATTCCAGAACACACACACACACACACACACACACACACCCACCCACCCACCCTTGTGTTGCCCCACACTCTGTTCCATAAGGTCTGTTCATTTCAATTAGCCATCAGAGGCCCGAAGCGGAGATGTGCAGTCTGCTCCCATCCATCCCCACCTTTGTCTGAAATTGGATTTAAGGCAGCCGGGGTGTGGGGAGGGGGCTGGTGGAGTGGGGGGATAAATATTTTATCACTGCTTCCTCCGCGATGTTCTGCCAGTTCTCATTTCCATGTCCCCCCCCGCCCCCCCCCGCACGCCAGCAGATTGCAGACTGTAAATTTGAGGGGAAATAGTAAACGTGCAAACATGATAAATAAACATGTTGCTTTTGCGAGGATGGATATTATCATCCAGATTTATGGCTCGCCTCGCCTGCACATTTTATTGCGTTTTGGGAAAAGCCGAGCGAGGTTTCCGTGTTACATTGATCAACTTTCTGCCCTTCGCCCCGTCACCCCCCCTAACCCCCTCCAGCCCCGAGTCATTGAAATATCAACCTGGACCAGGGACATAATTTGTCTCCCAGGAAGGGAAGGCCTCTTGACAGGTGTTTTCTTTGGGGACAGCTGTTTACAGCTGTAACGGCAAGCGTACTGCTGGGCACTGTCGTCTATCCCTTCCCCTCCCCTCCCTGATTTCTCAAAAATGGAACATATTTGTGTTGTCCCAGTGGGAACAAGTGGCAAACCAGTGATTTAAGTCTCTGCTCTCCTCCTGGTCTCTCTCTCTGCCTCTCGTTCCATAGTTGGCCCTCTCTGTCTTCTGCCTTCCCGCGGACGAGCCCTGGATCATACCCAGGTTCGAATCCAAGTGTAATCACTAATCTGTGTCACCTGAGCAAATGACTGACCCTCTTTTACAGGGAGAATTGCAGGAGGTATTTCTGTGCCTGCCTCCACCTTCCTTCCCGCGGCCTCACCCCAGCTAGATGGAGAAGGCTTGGGGACAGGGAGCTATGTCAGCTTGCCGTCTTTTTCTCCCGCCCCTCCCTGCTCCTGGGCCCCACATTCTCTGTCATGGGACCCCCGCCTGGGAGCTGCCTAGTAGAACCTTGGGGCCCCACTGCCTTCTTTGCTGCTGCCCCCTCCCCACATCCAGCAGGTCACCCGGTCCTGCAGATTCCTCTGCATGTGTCTCTCTGCACCCCCCCCATCCCTCCTATTTTTGAGTGTCGCCCCAGTATCAGGCACTGAGCTGGTCTCTGACTACTGTCCCTTCTTGGGGTCACGACAGCAGTGTCTTTCTGGGGACTCCTGTCTCCTGGCCTGGCGCCGCCTTCCCCCTCTCGGTACTTACTGTAACAGCTAAGGGACCGGGCAGTGCTGCGCGTGCCTGCGGTTCTGTTGCTAAGGAAACCACTTCCTTGGTTACCGGCCCGGGTAGCATTTGTCTCACTGTGTCTGCCTCCTGCAGAGTCGCTCCCACTCTCTGGGAAGATGAGGAGGAGGAAGCAGGAGAGGACAACGGGGGTGGGGGGTTAGCAAGAGACAGGCAGAGAGACAGATCAAGAGATGGAGAGATGCTGGCATAGACAGAGCAGAAAGCAAGGAAGAGATAAGGATGAAGTGGGGGGATGGAGGGGGGGGGGTGAGGACAAGACAGAAGGGGTTTAATGAGCAGCTGGAGAAAATAAAAGCAGGAAAAAGGAAATGGAGCCCAGGAGGCATGTGAAAGAAAATGGGGAGAAACCAATGAGAGAGAGAGAGAGAGGGGAGTCTGGGCCTCTGGGAGGTGATGGGTCCTTGTGGGATGGGCCCCCTGCAGCCCCTCTGCGTCCTCACCCTTCTCCCCCTCCCACACTGTCCACCAGGAACGTTTGCAGTGGCCTCCCGGTTACTAGGCAAATCAGAAGGAAATCCCAGCCATCAGCAGATGCCAGGCGCTGCCCGTTCTCTGATGGAGGTGACAACAGGATGAGCAGGTGTCCCGGCTTCCAGACCAGGCACTCTCCCCCTCCCCCTGCACTGGGTGCCCCCTGAATCCCCAGCTCTCCCTCTTCTGCAGATGCAGGGGCGCCGTCCCTCTGCGTGCGTGGTAGGACTTTCTGGAGAAGCCTGGCTCTGCTGTGACCCCAGTGGGGCTCGGGCCAGTTCCGGCCAGTCTCGGGCATCGGTGTGCTTTGCTCCCATCTGTTAGAGTTGCTGATGACCTCCCGGGGTCGGCTGGGACCCACATAGGGCCTTTGCCTTCTCTGCCCCGTGATCACGTCCTCAAAAGCTTTCTGCCCCATACAGGTGTCTGCTCAGGACTTGGTAAAACGTAAGCTCGGCAGGAACAGGGATTTATTTTTGTTCCTCTTCAAGTCTCTAGAAGCTAGAGCAGGGGTGGGCACACAGGAGATGCCCAGGAAAGATCTGTTGCAGAAATGAGCCAATGCTACCTCGGTTCCTTCTGGGTCCGAAGTACAGATTTGCTTTAAGAGGGTTGCGGAAGAGCGGTAAAGACGGGCGGAGACCAGCTGGAGAAGTTGCTAAACTGTCCATCTCACTACCCCACTGCCCCGCTGCCCTCCGATCCTACACAGTACAGGATCTGAGACCTGGGAGGAGTGTCCAGGGCAGTGTGGGGCCAGATAATCGCTTCTGGTCAGGGAGGAAGAGATCATAGAGAAGGTCAAAGAAATTGGCACAGGGCCTCAGGGCTCAATTTGAGACCCGGGTCAAGGCTCGATCTGAGGTTGGGTGACGGTCCAGATGGACCAACAGAAGGACTCTTCCAGGGCCAGGACTGGGGCTCAGTCTCCAACCAGAATCACAGTTTTGGGGGATTCAGGCTCAGTCTGGACACACCCTCAGCACTGGGTTGGGGCAGGTCAGGGTTTAGCCTGTGACCCAGGTTGGAGTGCCGCCAATGACCTGGGAGGTGATGGGTCAAGTAGGGCCAAGGTTTGATGTGTGGCTGGAATTGGGCACCAGTATGAGACCGGGATCCTGGATCAGTAGGTGTTCAGAATTGGGACTCCGTGGTCACCTGGGATCAAGACTGGAGGACCAGGGCTCAGTCTGTGACCAGGTCAGACGTGGTTGGCACATGTAGCCTGGGGCTGGTGAGTCCCCAGAGGCGGCTTTCTAAAGCTCCAGAAGAGAAAGACCCCGTCCTTGGTCCTGGAGCACCCTCACACCCTCCCCCCTTTCTGAGCTCTTCTTCTGCCCTCCCTACTTGAGAGAACCCGGGGCTGGGGGAAAGGCCTCCTCCCCTCTTCTGAGTGCTCCCCACCCCCACCGAGGGGGACAAGTCTCTCCCTCCCCTTCCTCTGCCTGCCCCAGCTCTGCTTCCGACCGACCTCCCCCTTTCCATCTGCAAGGCAGTATGTAAACACTCGTCCCTCCCAGAAGCCTCCTGTTCCGCTCCCTTGTGCCCTCACGGGCTTCCCTCTGTATGTGCAAGCGCACAGCACCACACACTCGGGACCTGCTCTGTCACTCGCACGCCGAAGGGACACCCTCCTAGATAACCTCCTCTGGACCCGCGCACCCCCCCCTCATATATGCATGTTTCCGGGGACCAAGGGCAGAGGCAGGAGCCACCCCCCGCTTCTCTGGCCTGTTCTTCCCTCTACACGCACCCAAGTCCACACACGGGAGCCGACACGAACGCCTTAGAGATGGGGTGGTCGTCACGTGAATGTGGGGGGACCACAATTCTACACACGCACACACCTCTTACTTCCCAAGCCCAGACGTGACTACCCGCCCCACAACCAAAAAAAAAAAAAAAAAAAACCGGTTTGTGAACCCGCCTGACACAACACTCTACCACGTAGTAGAATCATCAACAAAACTCGCTTTTAATGATGGTGTTGACCTGAGGAATCTTCCGACCGAGGCCTGCGGCCTGAGGCGGCCGCCAGCAGGACGGGCCCAGGTCTCGGACCCGGTGTCTCCCAGAGCGCGGGCGTCCCCGTGGGTGGGGAGGCCGTGCCCTCTACTGCTTCTCAAGAGACTAGAAATCAGCCTGGGGGAAAAGAAACATGGTACAAAATACATTCCGGGCTTCCTGGCCGGGCCCTGGGCCGGGGGTAGGGGGGCAAATGCCACAGAGGAGGGGGTCAGGGACGAGAACCACAGGCCCTTCTCTTTGCGTGGCCAGGCGCCAAGGGGCAGAACATATTATATTCCTCTTAAAAAAATAGATCTCTTTACAGTCACCTTCTCCGTAGTGTCTTGGGTATTCGGGAGCGAGCATTTACCTGCAGCCCAAGCCTGCGGGGGGCTGACAAGGGGGGGGCTGCTCCAGACAGAAGAGCAAAGTCCTGGGACCTATGGCTTTTGCATCTATGCAGCAGGGGACGGGGCAGGTGTGGGCTGGGTGTGAAGCCGCCGGGATCCGAGGTCGGGGGACAGATGGGGTCCCGAATCCGTGCTTTCTGAGACGGATGGTTCGCGACCCAGGTCCTGGGGAGTCCTTTGGTTTGCTGTCCTACCACCGAGGGAGAAGCGTTTCTATGGAAACGAAAGGACCATTTCCAGGGAAGCCGGCCCCGCGGGACTAGGACCAGGGGGGGAGGTGGGTGATCGGGGAAGGTAGTGGGGGTCTGTGTGGGTCAAGGTCCCCAGGGGAGGTGGAGCACTCCTGGCGCTCACCTGGCTAGCAAAGGACCCCCCCAGTCAGGGTCAGAGGGCAGTGTAGGATCAGTGTGTTGGGCCCCACGGGGGAGAGAGGCCCCCGGGGGCTGTCAGTCTTAAGCTTCTGCTTGGGGCGTGTGGCCATCCTGGGGTCAACTGCTGGCGCCTGAGGAACCCTGAGAGTGGGGTCAAAGCATCCAGGGTCCCCTCCTGGCTATTGGGGGGGGGCAGGAAAGGGCAGCACTCTGGCCCTCGAGGTGGTCTGGCAACCAGATCATTTCTCGGGAGCCGTGGGAGCTGGGGGTGGGCTCCTCGTGCTGCTGCCCCCCCTCCCCCGGCAGTGCCCGTTGACCTCCTGGGAGGACCATTGCCTCCGTAGCCCACCCTGAGGGTCAGAGACCCTTCCTCCAGCAGAAGCGGCCTGGGTCCGTGTCGGAGTCCCTGCTTCCCTGGGGCGTGGAGGAGAGGAGGAGAGGCTGTGAACGCTCAGCCCGGGAGGGAAGAGCAGCTGAGGCCTCTTTCTCCTGCGACCGTCCCTTTAGCTCTTGAATCAAGATCCTTGACTTCGGCAGTGGGACACCCACGTCTCGGGGACACCGTGAGCGCTCGCTCCCTACAGGTGCGACCCCGAGTGGTGGGGGTCGGGGCATGGGAGACAGGCAAGGGTCCATGGGCTGGAGCGCCCCAAACCAGCGGCCCCTCCATCTCCAAGGGGGTCGGGGAGTCAGGTGGGGAGTGCCCTGACGGTCTCTTCCCTTGAGCTTCCTTCGTCATGCAGGAAACTCCACTGAGGGCCAGCAGCCACCATGGGGATTGTCCCCAAACCAAAGAGCGAGGATGGGGGGAGGGGCTCCCCCCGGGGGGGGGGAGGCCTCGAGACCCCGGCTGGGTGGGGACTCCCGGCCCTCCCTCCCACCCCCCAGCCGCCGTATCATCTGGGGTAGTAGTCTTCGGGGACTCCCGTGAGGTTCCTCCCCTTGAGGGCTGCGTCCACCATCCTGATGTAGGCCGAGATGACCTTCTGCATGTCGGCCGTGTAGGGGTCATACTCGAGCTTGCGGAGCCCCGAGCGCTTGAAGTTGCCGTCCTTCTGGCTCTCCACGCACAGCAGCCGGTCCTCCCTGACGGCCACGCCCAGCAGGCTCACCATGCGGCCCAGCTGGACGAACAGGTCCTGCTTCAGGTCCTCAAAGTGCACCACCAGCACCTTCTTGCCAAACTTGAGCCAGTCCAGAGTGTGAGTGGCCCACCACGGGGCGTAGTTCCTCACGAACTCCGGCCACTCTGGGGAGAGGAGGCAGGGCTGGGTCAGAGAAAGGGCGGGGGGGGGGGGCACTCAGAGGACCAGGGTCAGGGTCAAGGTAGTTACGGCAATGCCCTTCGCTGCTTCCGATCCCCAGACGGCCCTGTCCCTCCCACCTCCATACTGCTGCTGCTGCTGCTGCCGTTGCTGCCGCCGCCTGGAACATTCTCAGCCTTTCCTTAGCTTTGGGGAGAAGAGTAACCCCGGGTGCGTGCTTACTGCTTGCCTAGCCCAGCCTTCTCCATAAATACATGTTACTGGGTTTTACACATGTTTGTATTAGTGTCACTAGTAATTCGGTGATTTCTCGCGGCAACCCTGTGAGACCGGTATCGCTGTTTCCTTCATTGAACCTACAGTGAGGCACAGAGGGGTTAGGTAACGTGCTCAAGGTCACACAGCTACGACATGGCAGAGCCAGGATTTGAAACCAAACAGTCTGGTTTCAAAGTCTGGGCTTTGAACAATCAAGTTGTCCTGCTTAGTAATAGTATCTACTCCCAGGAGGGTAGTAGGACCTCTGTACAGAGCAGTGGATAAGAGCACAGGAGGTCTGGGTGGGGGGATGGGGTAACTGGGTGACAGGCATTAAGGAGGGCATTTGATGGAGTCAGTACTGGGTGTTATATGCAATCGATGACTCCTAAATTCTACCCCAAAATTAATAATTCACTATGTGTTAACTAGAATTTAAAACAACAAAAGTGACTTGCCTATAAACAAAAAAGCCTCTGAGGGTTTTTAGCATCGAGCCCCGTACCCAGTAGGTGCTCAGTAAATGCTGCCTGTTCCCCTTCCTATCCTTGTTCTGAGCTAGGACGGCATCTCCCCGGACTCCCCACGCCCTATCCGTGCCCCCCACATGTGTTGTCTGTCTCCAGTAGGCTGGGCTGGGGGTAGAGTTTAAGTCAGATTATCTATCTCGTCATCTTTGCCTTACTGTTCTACTTTTCATCATGGTTTTGTTTTTTACCTTGCTGCGGTAATCTGGTGGGGGGAGGGGGCACTGTCGCCAAAATGGGGAAGGTGTGTTGGGGTGGTCTGGCTTGAAGGCAGGGTCCAGCAGAATGTGGGGGACTGCTTGGGGAGCCCCAGAGAGCTCAAAGAACCACGAGCCGGCCTTGAAGCTGCTGAAAGGGACAGAATGAGGGGCCGGGTCCCTGCAGAGGAGGGGGGTGGTCACGGAGGACATCGGGAGAAAGGGATTGAGCCCCTACTGGACAATCACAAGGCAGGTGCTCTGAAACCCGGAAGCCAGACCCCCTGCACCCCCCGGAGGGATCTGCTTATTGAACAAGGGTCTGTGAGTCTCCCCAAGCTGGGTTGGGGGAGCCCAGTTTGGTTCTTGGTAACTAAATCCTCCTCCTTTGCTGGGTGATGGGTACCTACAGTCTTGTCTAATCCTAAAGAGTATCCTGAAAGGAAAGGGTGACTGTTAACTTGTATCACCAGGGAGGAGGGGGGAGGCTCAGAGAGGGGAGTGACCGGCCCCAGGTCACACAGCCAGGCAGCACCATCCAGCCCACACCTGTCTGATGCCACGTCCTGATCTTACCCACCCACACTCCCACTCCCTCCCCCTGCCTTACTCCCAGCAGGGGCTCAATAAATGGCTGTCAAACTAAATTGGAAGTCCCCACCGCCAAACTGTGACACGATCAAGGGCTCTGCTTTCTTTGCAAAACCCATCCGACCCCCGTGGCGGGGCTCCTGCTCCCCTGGCGCCTCCCCGGAACAGCACCGCGGCTACAAACGCAGATGCCAGGGACGAGGGTATCTTTTATCCTTACGATATAGATGATTTACAAAGTCTCTGGCTAATTGGGCCCACACTGTTGTAATGGGTTAAGACCAGATGTATCTGGGTGATTAGAGGAACATAGAGCAAGTACAGAGTCTGTTGTAATTTTTTTTAAGAACCTGTCCCCCTCCTGAGTCGCCCACCCACTCCCACCGCACCCCTGCTGCTCTTACCGCAGAAGCCCAGCTGGATGAAGGTAGGACTGGGTCGCCCAGGAGTGCACAGATCAGATTTCGGAGCCTGGCCGCTTCTGACCGACCATCTCTGGTATTTGCTGGAGGGGGCTGCACAAGGTTCCCCCGCAAGGAAGAAGGACCCATCGGCAGGGAGGTCAGCGGCCTGCAGAGGGGTGGGGCCGGCACGGCCCCCTTGCTGATGGCAGGCCCCCCCGGGGCTGGGAGCGAATGGTGCCTGGGCCTCGTCTGTGTGTCCCTCCCTAAGAGGCCTGGAGGGTGGGGATGACTAGCCCCATTTTGCACATGGGGGAGGCACGGGGGAGGCGTGGAGGAGGAGGCTCGGAGGCATGGAGCCCACTGCTCCAGGCCACACCGCGCTTGCCCAAGACAGGATTCGAACCCTGCCTGTCCACACCCAGCCTGTCCACACCCAGCCTTGGAATCTGCTCCTTCAGGGTTCGTCTAAGGCTCGGGGTCTGGGCACAACCACTTTGGAGGCAGAGAGCAGCGTTCACAACCCCCTTCCTCTCTGTTTGCTGTGGCAGTGTGGGGACCTCGGTTGGTCTCCTCGAGGCTCGGTTTACCCATTGGCGAAACACCTGTGCTAAGACCTGCATTCAGGACGTGCAGAGGGAAGAGAAGCAGGGGCAAGACCCCAGCCCCGGGGCCCGGGAGGGGTTCCCTCCATGCCGGCTGCTGGCACGAGGCTTCTGGAGGTAGGCGCCCTGACGTCACCGAGATGCACCCCCTTATGTCCCATCAGCTGGGTCAGAGCTTCCCACCATCAACACTCGAGGCCCCCAGGCTGCCTCCCCTCCATTCCTCCCTGGGAGTGCTTAAATCGCTTCACTTCCTTTTGTGAACTTCCTTCACAAAAGAAGGAAAGTTACAAACAAAAGCCCTGATGAGCCCTGGATCCCCATCCCAGCGGGTCATTAAGGCAGGCTGAGCCCTGGACCTCGGTCCTGTGCCAGTTCAGCCATAACAGAACGGTCACCCCCGAGGTCACCCCCGAGCGCCTGGCAGGGCCCCTTGGCGCTCCCTCCTCTTGCCGAGGGGGAGGAACCCCGGGCCTGATTAATAGCTTAACTGCACTTAATTCCCTGCGGAATCATTAAACACAGTCTGTTTCATTAAACAGATCCAGGACAATTCACCTTGTGTAATCATAGCACATAAAACTTTGCTTTGGACCTACTCCAGGGAGACTGTAAAATTAACATTATGGAACCAAATTGTGGGGAGCGGGGAGGGTTGCAAGAGCCTTGCCCCAGCTCCGCAGCTGGGGGAACTCTGCTCTTGGGGGGGCCTCCCATACTAGGCAGTGATGCCCAACCTTCCAAGTGCACAGGAAGCTGCTGGGGGTGGGGGGAAGGGACCTTGTGCAAGTGCACGTTCCCATTCAGGGAACCTGAGGGCTGAGCTGCGCTTACCTAAAACGTCCTCCAGGTGCGGTCAAGGAACTGCTCCAGAGACCCCACTCGGAGCCTCAAGGGTTTAAAAGCAGTGGTTCGTAAATTGGAGCGTGTGAAAGAAACATCTGGAGGGACTGGGAAAACAGATTGCCAGGCCCTCTCCTAGAGTTTGATTCAGCAGGCCGTGGGGTGGGCGGGTGTGGGGCTGGAGAATGTGTACTTCTCACCAGTTCCCCCGGGCTACTGCCAAGGCTGGTGCGGGCACTCTCTAAAGCCGGGGTCTCGGACTCAAGTGGCTGCGGGGGCCAGATGGGAAAGCCAAGAGCAAAGAGAGAAAGGGGTTCTTTGGGGAAGGCTCCCAGAGCCCCGAAGACCTGGGTCAGGCCCGGGAGGGGATGCAGGGAGAAGGCGCCCCACCCCAGACTACTGTGGGGACCCCCTCCCTCCCACCAGGAGAGGCGTGTGCTGGAACCTTCTCTCTCCCTTGCCCTGCAGCCTCAGGCTTCAACCTGTCCTGACTCCTCCCTATTCTTTGGTTTGCAAGCTCTGGACCCACCCCCGAGGAAGGAAAGAGAGGCCAGGCAGCACCTGGGAACTGAACCTGAGACCCGGTGCCAAGCTGGGGGAGCCGTGAACTCATCACAAAGTCAGGGTCGCCCCCAGGTAAGAGATGGCTTGGGAGCGGACGCCTAGGGTGGAATCCCTGTTTGGTCAAGTCCGCTTAGCAATTGCTTCCTTCCTGGGATGGTTTTCTCACCTCCTCCCAGAATTAGGTTTAAATGAACTAACTAACGAAGGCAAAGAGCTTAGCTCTGGGAGCTTCCCCCAGCGAGGTCGCTCCCTTCCCCCTGGGGGCGGCAGGAAGCCTGGGAGGCAGACCTTTGGATTCTACTCCTGTCCCATGGTGCCCCGATGACCTTAGTAGGTCCTTGCCTCACTCTGGGCCTCAGTTTCCCTGTTAATCAGTAGAGGATCAACCAGTGGTTTTAGTTGATTTGTTTGAGCGCCAAGGGGCCCTGCCAGGTGCTTGGGGGTGACCGTTCTGTTATGGCTGAACTGGCGCAGGACCGTGGTCCAGGGCTCAGCGTGCCTTAATGACCTGCTGGGATGGGGATCCAGGGCTCATCAGGGCTTTTGTTTGTACCTGCACTCTAGAACCACTGAAGCCCAGGTTGCACTCTGGCAATGGTCCTGTTGCGGTCGGGGCACTGGGCTTTGCCTCCAGTCCTCCGGGGAGTTGTGGCTGCTGTGTGGCAGGGGCTGAGGACCCCGGGGCCTGGTCACCCCCAGGTCCTTTCCAGCTGGGCCGGAGAAGTCTCTGCTCAGCCTGGCCCTGAGGAGGGTTCATTTTCAACCGCTCTACAAATAAATCGGAACCCTCTTCTGGGAACAGTGGGACAAATGTCACCACCTGAGCTTCCGCCCTCTGAGAGGGGGATGAAGGGGAGGGATAGAGGATGCCCTTGACTGAACTGGGAAGCCAGGGCACCACTGGCCAGGCAGGCCCACCCGTTTTAAGGAATGACGTCATTAACCACAGATGCCGCGGTAACACCTGGGGGGAGGCTTTGGAGCAGCTTTAGGAGGGGTGAAGGGGTGCAGTAGAGAGCACCCCTCAAGGCTGAGGCTGGAGCGGCCTGATTCCTGGAGGCTAAGGTGGAGGGCGCTCCCATTTACGGAGCACCTACTGCACTGAGTGACCCCCTTGTTCCATCCATTTTGTTCCACTCATGATCGCGGCTCAGTGGTTAAGGGGTTGGGCTCAGGAGCAAGACCGTCTGGGGAAGCCTCTTCACCTCCCTGAACTTGGCTTGTCCCATCTCTAAAGCCAGATTAGTTACAAGGTTTCAAGATGCTCCTTACAATGCTGGAGATGTGAGTGATGATGGAGATGGGATTTTGAGAGCCCGAGGGCTTAGAGATACTCAAGATGCTCGAAGTTGGGTCTGACTTCAAAGCTCCCCCGTGATCATGGGCCACCGGCCCTGGACTGAGACCTTCACCCACACAGCTGTCATCTACTAAATGCCAGAGGTGAATCTCAAACCCCCATCATACTCAGATTCAGGGCTGGGGGGCCAACACTGTCACTCCCCAGCTGTGTGACCTAGCACAAGTTACTTACCCTCTCTGAGCCTCCCAGCCCTGAGTTGTTGGAGGTGGGTCATTGAAATGATGCTCTGCAAGTTCTTCAGGGGGCTCCTAAGTGACCTCAGGGCCATCAGCCACTGGCCATGAGCTGGATTCTGGTCTCTTGACTCCCAGGAAAGGGCTCTTGAAACGGTTTCCATCCATCCCCTATCAGTTACGTGAGGGTCTCCATCTCCGTGACTAGTTTTTAAAGGGTTAAATTCTTAGCGCCCTACCATTATTAACCCCGTTCTGTAGGTGGGACAAGCCAAAGTGCAGGGAGGTGGGGGGGAGCTGGGGTCTGAACCCGGGGAGCCTCACCCTTGAGCCCATGCTCTTGATGGCTGCCTATGACGTCACCCAGCTCCAGCAGGTGCAGCTCGTGGGTTGGTGGCCGCAGGGAGCCCTTCTGGATCACTGGCGGCAACCCCCCCCACCCCTGCACCACAGCCTGCCCCCGACCCCCACCGTACCTTTGCCCTTCCAGTGGGCATGCGCAGCAAAGCCGATGTGGCCACCGTACTTGCGGTTGAACTCAGCCATGAGTGCCTTATAGGGGTTACGGATGAGCAGGATGGCAGCATCGAAGGCCTCGATCTCCTTCTGGCCACTCTCGTGCGTCTTGATGCAGATAGTCCTGCCGCTGCGCCAGTGGTCCCGCTCGCCTTTGAACCCTGCCCCAGTCAAGGGAAGGGGGTACAGAGCAGTGAGCCCGGGGAGTGGAGTCCCACCCAGTCCCCCGATGGCCAACTCAGGAATCCTCCCACGTGCGTTTGCTCCCTTGTTTACTGAGCATCTGCTGTGTGCCAGGCACTGTGCTGACAGGTCGGAATAAAATCTGCAAAAAGCTCCACGGGTCTTGCTGTCTTTGAGAGCCGGGTCTCACAGACCACGACATCACTGAACACAATCAGCCACCGTCTGCGGAAGCGCAGAGCTTTTGTGCCCGGGTGCCCCAAGAAGCACCTGACAGGGATGCACTGGGGGAGTCCTCTTTGGGGGGAATGTACTTCCCTGGGCAATGAGGGTAGAAGTGGGTCTCTAGCATAGCCCCAGGGTGCATCACATCTGCCATCCCGGTGAGAAGGATTCGAGCTAGGAGGCTGCTGGTCCCAGATGGTGAGAAACTCGTGAAACAGACATGGGTGCAACCTGGAGGGAGAGGGGCTTAAGCTGACATGGGAAGGATGAGGAGGAAGGCCTGACCCAAGAGAGGAAGGGAGAGGTGCTGGGAACAGCAGATGCAAAGGTCCTGGGGTGGGTCAGAAGACATGTGTCACATGCACGACTTCAGAGACCAGAAAAGAGGGGAGTGTAAAACCAGATCGGATTGTAGCAGCTGTGATGGAGAGTTCAGCACTAAGACCACAAAGATTAGGCAGCCCTGAAAAAGGATTTATGCAAAAGAGGGGGACAAGATCAGATTTTCCTTTCAAAAGATGAGGAACTGAAAGAAACTGTAGGTCACTGGAGAAGGTTTCTCCGGTGCCAGCAGTGTGCTGGACACTGGTCTGTGCTGAGCCTTTCATGTAACTGGGCAACTCCATGGTCTCCATGATCCTAGGAGAGATTTTATAGATAAGGAAACTGAGGCACAGGGAGATCAAAGAATTTGAGCAAAGGAGGGAGACGCGGAGCCAAGATGCGGAGCCAAGATGCGGAGCCAAGATTCAAACCCAAGCCATCCAGGCGCCGGAGACGGAGTTCTTGGGCCTCCCACTCTCCCGGGAGCAGAGGCACTTGGGTGGATCTTGAGAGCCAAGTAGAAATGCTCTCAGACGAGGCCTTCGAGATACCCACTGTGTTTCTGACCCCGTGTTATTTCTCTGGGCCTCTGTTTCCTCGTCTATAAAACGGAACCACACGGCTTCTCCTTCATGAGGCTGTTTGAAAAAATCAGTGAGGCCCGGAGGAGGACTTCAATCAATGGCAGCTCAATGACAACAAGTCTTGGGGGGGGCATCATGAGCCAAGAAGCCACCCTGCCTCCCCTTTTCTCTCCTTGTCCCACCCACAAAGGTTTCCGAGGCTTTTAAGATGGATTAAAAATGGGGCCAGCCTGGTTACTTACTCTTGTTCCTGGAGATCAGGTTTTAGAAAAGGTACAGCCCCACCTCCCCCACTCCCCCCCAGGGTCACAAGGAATGGAATGTCATTTCCTGAGCAGAGTACGTCCTGGGACTTGCCGAGTGAAATCGCAGGAAGTATCCTAGCCTTGCGAATTAGCACTGGCCCCTGCCCACAAGGAAATATTCACCCACAGTCTTGGAGGCCCACAGACCCCTTCATGTCACAGGACGATGAGCAGTGGGGTCCGGGAGCTGGAGGGCGGAGCCTGGGACTCAGAGGCTGACCCACAAGGTGGGTGCAATTTCAGGGCACACAGTCGGTCCTGCATTCCATCGGTAAAGCGCCCCATGATGCAGACAAGGAATTTCCCATCTAGGATTGCATTTTACCTTTGCCAAAATGCATTTCAGCATGAGCACAGCAATAGAAAGACACACGCAGGGATCACACAAGGACACATACAGGTTCCCAGAGAAGAAAGAGGAATGGAAACCTGGCAGAGGAGTCACACTAGTTTAAATCAGCTCTCATCGTCAACAGATGAATGGATAAAGAAGATGTGGACACACACACACACACACACAGGAATACTATGCAGCCATCAAAAAAATGAAATCTTGCTATTTGCAACAGCGTGGATGGAACTAAAGAGCATTATGTTAAATGTAATAAGTCAACCAGAGAAAGACAATTCTCTTATGATCTCTGATATTGAGGAATTTGAGAGGCAGGGCAGGGGGGTTGTGGGGGGAAAGGAGGGATAAAATGAAACAAGATGGGACCAGGGAAGGAGATGAACCACAAGAGACTCTTAATCTCAGGAAACAAACTGAGGGTTGCTAGGGAGGAGGGGAGGGATAGGGTGGCTGGGTGATGGACATTGGAGAGGGTGTGTGCTATGGTAAGTGCTGTGAAATGCGTAAGCCTGATGATTCACAGACCTGTACCCCTGAAGCAAATAATACATTATATGTTAATTAAAAAACCCCCAGCTCTCGTGCGTTGTGAGGCCTAGATTGCATTTCTCTCTGTTACATGGTGGAGTCAACCCAGCACCATGTTTATCAAGATACAAAGACTATGCACATCAGAAAAGACCTGCTCTAGATTCCAGATGTGGGTCGCCCAAGAGGTTAGTCTGTAAGGTGCCCTGGAAAAGTAGGGAGGCGGAGAAAATTCCATGAAGCACAATACCTCCCAGAGAGAGGAGTTCTGTGTCGAGCAAGGAGCCTTTAAGAAGCTGCGTGGGAACTGCCTGCCCAAGGAACTAGGGATGGTTGCTCCACCTGCCGCCAGAGAGGGCCCTCTAGGTGATTACAATCCAGGATGCAAGCAGGGGGCCAGAGCGGAATTGCGGAACTCCACCACCAGGGGGCCCCCTCTCCGCTCCTCCCTGATGCAGGACACAGCTCCCCCACTGCATCCGTGTAGAGTATTTCGATCCCGTTCCTTCGAGGGTTCACCACAACAGCAGCTCATCTGGGGCACCCATGGGACCCTCGGAGACTCTGAGGAGCCGGACAACGGCCCCAGGCTTTGGAGAAATGATCTTGTGGGTTTAGGGCCACAGAGAGAATAAGCTATGTATTCTCCACCCCACCCCCATCCTACTATGACATTTGCTTGTGCATTTTGCAGTTCAGGAAGCCATCACAGAGAAGGGCAGGGGTAGGGGCTCCACCTTTCTGTGTGCCCTGCTGTTTACTGGGGTGGGAAAGGCCCCCTTGCCCCCGCCCCTGGCTCTGCACCTGGATACCCTGGAGGCTGCTGGTCCTCTGGGGATGATGGGCTTTCCTTTGAGGCAGTCCTCAGGAATCCTTGTCCTGGGTCGGCGGGGCCGAGAGCCTGCCTCACCCACGCCCCACCACATCTGTGTGGCCCCCAGGATCGGGGAAGGGCCCTGCCCAACTCTGGGCAATCATCCCAACCCCCCCTGCCTTGGGGTTCTTTCAGCCCATAGAGCAGGAGCCTGGACTTGGGGCAGGGGGGTCCCTGAGATGGAGAGGGGGACAAAGAGGGGGAGAGGAGGCCTAGGGAGAGGGAGGGAGAAGGGGAGAAGTGGAGAAGCAGACACAGAAAATAAGAAAGACACAAGGAAGGAGAAAGGGAGACAGACAGACAGATGGACACAGACACAGAGAAAATCATGTTTGGCAGATGGCCAGCCTCTCTGGGTAAGGGGAGGAGGGAACAGATGCATGTGGTACAGACGCGCGGGTTTGGGAGAATGCTCTCCCCCTCCACCCCTCCTTCACTCGGCAGCCCCTTGGTGGGGCAGGCTGTTGCCAGGAGGAGAGAAGAGAAGGTTGCAGAGAAAGTGCCAAGCAGCCCATCAGACCGAGGAGGGCCCTGAGGGTCACCCACTCAACACAAGCTTGTTACACAGGAGGACATGGAGGTTTCAAGCCGGGGGGGGGTTGTGCCCCCCATTATCCAGCTCGTTAGCAGCAGGGAGGAGGGAGGAAACCCTGAAATACCCCAATGAGCCAGAGTCCTGGGAGCATCAGCTCATCCTACAGAAACTGCCCCCCCCCGCTCCCCAGGCCCCTCACGTCCCATCAATGGGCTCCTACTGTCCTTCCCACTGTCCTCTTGTCCCCACCACTGTCCCTGCAGCTGCACATCCTCTTCAAGCTCTGTGGCCAGAGACATATTTCACACACGCAAATCTCAGCACACCACTCCTTGGCCTGAAATCCCTCCGTACCCCACTCCCCGCCGGGCCTGGGGCCCCAGGGTAATGTGCACCCAGGAGCTTTGCCCACCCAGTCCTGGCTGCCCCTCCTGTGTCACACCCCCAGCCCTCACCCCTGCCACCGTCCAACGCCACCGAACTGTCACTGACCAATCGCATGGTCCCCCGCTCCTGCCCCTCCTCATACCTCTGCCCACCCCCCCGGCCTCTGCCTGGGGCTCCCTCTGCCCCTCTCGAGGGAGTCCTGCCCACTTTTGCACACCCCCGACCAAGACCATCACAAAATATACGAAGGACCCACCCTAGAGACTGGGCCCACCGCAGACATTCCACAAACACCCATGGTGCTTAGTGATACTAAGA
>CM053616.1:5738560-5780095 GCA_028646535.1 Procyon lotor | reverse complement strand
GGGTCGGGGTGGGGGGGGGCAAACGGGCTCCCCATGCCCCGCCCACCAGGGTTTGAGGACTTCCGTAAGCTAAGTGTGTCTCAGCTGCAGAGGTCCTGTGGGGAGGGACTTCGGGTTGGCAGGACTGACAGATGCCATCTTATCACCAGAGCCTCGCACACATCGTCTTGTATCTTTTTTCAAGACCAGTGTGCGTTCGCTGTTGACGTCCCCATATTATAAATGAGGAAATGGAACCTTGGAGAAATAAAGAAATCTTGCCCAACGCCCCACACCTGATAACTAACAGCGCTCCGTCTGAAGAGCCAATCCTTGACCCCATCTTAAGACTCAGTTTCCCTTTGTCTGAAGTGAGGAGATCAAGCTGGATCAGAGGTGGTCCTATCCGGCACGTAGCCCACCAGTCCCCTTTCCGCACCCTCAACAGGCATCACCACAAGGAGGAGGCTCTTAAAAGAGAACCTCAGCACCCTTCTTAACACATCAACCTAAAACAGGGTTTCATTGGAACGCACACACGAGATGAAACCACTTTGCATCCCTGGACTGACTGATGATGATCCTGAAGGACCCTTACATTTGTAACATTCTAGAATTCCTACCCCAGCCCCAGGAAGGTCAGCCATGGGACGCTTCCTGAGTCTGCTTCTTGCCACGCTCCGGGACAAGCCAGAGAGATTCCAGACTCTGCCTGGGCTCCTCCCAGCAACCGCCATAACAGCAGCACCACAAAGTGCTTAAAAGCACGGATATACCGTTGACAGCCAGGCCTGGGTTCAGATCCTGATATAGGCATGAAAAACCCTCCCCTTGGAGCCCTGAGCACATTTCATGCTCCATAAATGATCGCGTAAGCCCAAACTAAAAATCAGTAATACCAAATGTCGGGATCCTAAGGCAGACCCTAGCCCTTGCTAACTCCATCCTTCAACATGTTCCTTTTCATCCTTCTTGACCTTCCTCCTTCCCGCTCCTCACACTCAGACAGAGGACCCCTGGCTCTCCCAGTGCCTGGCCCCCAGGCTGTAGTGTTCACAGCCTACACTGATCGCACACTCACTCTGTGCTAAGCCTGTTAACACGCGGCAACTCAATAACTCTCACTATGACCTCACATACGGTGATCTCCGATTCGTGCATGATGACGCGGGATTAGAGAGGTGCAGAAACCTGCTCAAAGTCACCCAGCCAGGAAGAGGATCTTCATCTGGTTTGCAGACACAAAGACCCACAGCCACGGGCTGCCCCGCATACAGACAAAATCTCTCACAAACAGAGGCTTCCCTGATGCCCCTGCCGGAGCTGGGAGGGAGCCTCACATCCAATGGGCATTTCATCCATGGTTTCCAGGTCCCCAGTAAGAACCCCCAGGGTCTTCTTGTCCAGAAGACGGGAACAGTAAGAACGCAGGCTTTGAAACTGGGACCCCCTAGGCTGCAGTCCCTCACTGGCCCATTGAAAACAATCTGCATGACTTGGAGTGAGTTACCTTTTTTCTCCAAGCCACAGATTTTCATCTGGGAGACGGTACCACATCCTACGTCCCAGGGTTACCATGCCGGGCTAAAAACGGAGCACCTGGCATGGCTCTTGGCGGCCAAGGAAGTCTGTCCGTGACCATCTGAACCTACACGAAGCCCATGGCACACAGTTGGCGCTCCATTAAAGCCCGCCAGGAGATCACACTTAGGAAGTGCGCCCGTAGCCCAGCAGTGCTCGGTAAACATCAGTGAGCAGAAGGAAAATAAAGCACCCACACAACAGATACCATTGGCTTCAGGGCGGATGAGACACTTAGTACGTAGTAGGTGCTCAGTAAATGTCCCCCCAAATGAACCTCGTTTTGTCCCTCTGTATACAGCATGGAGGTGCAGGTCCATCAACTGTGGGGAGGGACCTGCCTAGAGTCGGTGCTCCGGGCATGTTTGCGGCGCCCTAGCCAGAGAGAGAAGGTAGTGCGCGCGTAGTAGGTGCTTGAGAAATGCCCACTGTTGTACAGATGCTGCTCAGGCGACATCTGTGGGGCGTACGCGGAGGCAGGGTACCGAGCGCACAGTAGGGCTTAGCAGCCACACCCGGGTGAGCCGAGGGGCACACAGTAGGGAGGCAGGAAGGGTTCTCCCCTGCCCTCGTGGTAGGTCCGCTCGGCTCCGGCCTCCTCACCTTTGTTGTAGAGGGACCCGTCGAAGTAGTAGCTGCCGGTGTAGAAGCCGGTGGCCAGCTCGATGAGGTGGCGAGCCCACGTGTTGCCGGCGCCGGGGAAGCTGGCCAGAGCGATGAGCTGCCTGGACTTGGCAGGGAGGAACTTCCTGTCCATGCAGCGGTTGTCTGCCAAGAGCAGGACACAGTCAGGGCCGGGGGCGGATGGAGCTAGACCCGAAGGGAGCAGGGCGTGAGTCCCACCCCGACCCCTTCCCAGCCGAGCGGCCTGGTGCACTCTCCCTTCCCCACGGCTAAAAAGGGAAAACAGTTCCTCGTCACAGGGTTGAGTGAGGTCGTGGATGAGAAGGGGTGATCACGTAGCGGGGATTCAGTGAACGTCAGCTAGGAGGACGAGTCTGCTCTCCCGCCTCAGTTTCCCCCCCCAGCACGGAGAATCACTCTCACACCACCCCCACCATTCTTTCCACGGGATGACAACCCTCCGAAGGCATCCGCCTCCATGGGGTCTGGTCTGGGTTCTGACCTTGGCCTCCAAGCCGGGGGTGGCCGGGCTCTCGCATCCTTCCAGCCTCATCCCTCCCACCCACCTGCTGGCTTCCGGGGTCCCTTCGCTTCTTATCTGTGCTCTGCTCCTTCCCGACCCAGCAGCACCCCCCGGGGGGGGGCAGTAGGAGCCGTCACTGCCTCCCCCCTACACCCCTGCTAGCAGATGCTTTCCTTCCCTGTCCTCTGCTGAGTCAGAGCCGCCCGCCCGCCCTCCCTCCTCCCCGGGCTCGCCTTCCCAACTGTGGTCCGTCCTCTCTTCACCGCTCATCCCTGGTGTTACAGGAAGGATGATTTGCCGATAATGCCCTTTGCTGATTCTCTGGCACTTTCTATATCCTCTGGCACACAGTAGGGCTAATACAAGCATCTTGGACGGATGACAGATGTGTGGGTGAGTTGGGGGAGGGGGAGATGGATACAATCCACCCAAGGATGGATGGTTGAATGCGTGGGTAGATGGGGAATAATATTTACTTTGCAGGAATTGTAAGGATTGACATAATACATGTAATACATTAATACGATAAAGTGCTCATGGGGGAGATTTTTTTTTCCTTTTTTCCTTTAGCCTTCATCTTCCTCATGTGTAAATGGGCTGAGGCAGGTGGGTACCATTCTGGTCGTCCAGATTCTCCAGCTTTAGAGAGTCCTCAGGGTGCCCTGTCGTCAGAGCCCCAGTATCTCCCGCTGCAGCCCCCGCAGTGCAGAAGGCACCGAACCACACCGATTTCTTTTGACCCCCCGAGATGCAAGGGAAGCTGGGGGAAGGCCCAGCTTAGGGGACTCTGCAGCGGGAGAGGGAGAGGGGAGAATCCTAGATTGGGGGTTCCAGCCCTGCCTGCTCACTCTGGGCCAACAACCCCGATCCTTAGTTACCACAAAGGGACAGCAAACAGCCCTGTCTCCCCTGCCCCGAGCCCACCAGACCACCTGCCCCCCACACGCTCCTCCTTCCCTCCCGCTCCCAGGGGAGAAGGGCCGTCCCCGCTCCCGTGCCTGGGTCCCCATCTCCTCCCTCATCCCCGATCCGCCCCCCCACCCCCGTCTCTCATCCAGCCAGCTCCATCACATCCACATTCATGCATGAACAAATCACACCATCATTTCAAAAATCTCTTTCAAGGAACCGCTTTCTCACCCCATCCCCAACCCCCCTCTGGCTGAGCTGTCCACACTCGCCATTCTGCATTCTTTCTGCTCCTCCTTGCTCCCAGGGGCGCCCCTCTGGGCTCCGCCGCGCCCACGCACAGATCCCGTCCCCCCGGAGTCTGTGCAGCATCAGACGCCAACCCCGTCCTGCCCTTCCCAGAATTCCTCCCAGGGTGGTCCTTTCTGCCCTGCAGGACCTGCCATTACCGAGATCTTACTGGGAGCCGCACTGATGTCTCCTAACAGCCCACTGGGGAACCGTCTGAGTTCCTAAACTGAAATTCCAATCCTGCTGGGTGCCTGGGAAAAAACGATCGGTCTGAGCCTCAGTTTCCTCACCTATAAAATGGGACTACTGACAACAGTGGTGCCCTCGGAAGGGTCATGGGAGGGAGGGTGTGTGAACACGAGGCTCACACATTAGGAGCACCGATCAACCACACCTCCTCATGCTGTGGCTTCCAGTCGGGGGTGGGGGGCAGTTCTCCACCCACCCCCCCCCCCCCCCCCCCCGGGTCAATCTGTTCAGAGCAGACTTCAGAAAAAATACAACCAGTTTTGGTCTTTGTTAATGCCAAGTAGGTGTTTGGGGACAGTTTTCCTGGAAACACACGGCAGAAATAGCCTAGGTGTGTACATTTCTTGGTTAGGTCTTATATTTTGGTAGGGATACGGATTATCCAGTTGACTTTGAATGGTTCCCTTAAAATCTGAGCATCTCACGCTATGTAAATACTATTTCAAAAAATCATTAGCGGGAAGCCTGGGTGGCTTAGCTGGTCAAGCATCTGCCTTCGGCTCAGGTCACGATCCCAGGGTCCTGGGATCGAGCCCCGCATGCGGCTCCCTGCTCAGCGGGGAGCCTGCTTCTCCCTCTCCCTGCTGCTCGCTCCCCCTGCTTGTGTGGGGGCTCGCACTCTGTCAAATAAAATCTAAAAAAAAAAAAAAAATCAAATAGCCAAATTAAAAAAAATCTTTTAAAAGTCAAAAATAGCAAATATTGAATTGTAATTAATGATATGCGCACGGACATGTAACAATGCAACTTACAGTTGACCCTCAAACAACCTGGGTTTCAACTGCAGGTCTGCTACACGCAGAATTTTTTTTTTTTTTTAATAAATCCAGTACATGACTTTAAATGTGTTTTCATTAAGATTTTCTTAATGACGAAAAAAAAAAAGATTTTCTTAATAACGTTATCTTTTCTCTAGCTTACTTATTTGGATACAGTGCATAACCCAGATGGCGGACAAAATATAGGTTAACTGATGGCTGGTGTTATCGGTACGGCTTTGGCCCAACAGCAGGCTGTTAGCAGTTAAGTTTTTGGGGAGTCCAGAGTTAAATGTGGGGGCGCCTAACTGGCTCAGTCAGAAGAGCAATGCAATTCTTGATCTCCAGCTTGTGAGTTCGAGCCTCACACTGAGCACAGACATTACTCAAAAATAAATAAAATTTAAAAAAAAGTTAAATGTGGATTTTTTAATCGCGCTGGGGGTCATCACTACTCCTCACCCCCATGTCATTCAAGGGTCAAGAGTGCTTTGAAATGCATGAAAAAAATAAGGAGGACCGAGGGTTGGCAAAATGGGAGATGGACGGCCAAGTCCATATAATAAAAAGTCTATGGGAGGCATTCTGGGTGTTCACGGTGACTCCAGTTTTTTCCTGGAGGTTTGACATTTTTTTCCCCCATCATAAAATGTTGGGAGGGAGGGAAAAAGACCCAAGAACCTGGCCCCTCTATTTTTCCAGAAAACAGCATTCTCCATTCAAATGTTGCCTGGGAGGCCAAGTTCATTCCGAGGTAAAGCCTGTTGTTTTCAGCCCGCAAAAGAAAGTTGATTTCAGCAATGAAAAAGACAGCTCCGAAAATCCAAGCAGGTGCTGGAGCTTTGGAATCAGACAGAGCTGGATCTTGGGCCACGGCTGTCACTGCCGAGCCGTGTGAATAGGGCTCTTCCTCTCTCAGAGCCCATTTCCTCCTGGAAAATGGGCCCATCCCCTTACAGGACGAAATGGAGAATGCTTGGGAATCATTTTCAATGGATCCTGAGAAGCTGCGGTTGCCCAGGACCCAGACCCCACCTGGGTCTGAATCCCAGCTCTGCTGCGTCCTAGCTGTGCCACTCGGGCCCGGCTACACAACCTCTCTGTGCCAAGTTCATCTTAGAACTTTCATATATTTCAGAACACTTGTAAATGTTTAGAATTTTGGGACAGTCGGGGAACAGTAATAATAGCGGCACCTAGGTCACCGCGAGGACTGAAGGAGTTAATTCAGTCTCAAGGGCTTGGATGGCACCCAGCACACAGTAGGTGTCAGAGAATTCCATTCCTGGCAGGGACGTCAGGGTTGAGCACGCAGCAAATGCAGGATGAATGGCAGCCGTGATGGACCAGACTCTTGGCAACCTAATCAACCATGGGCCTCTCGAACCCTGCCAGTGCGAGGGACTATACGAGGAAGAACTAAAGAACATAATGGCCTGGGGACGTGGCCCAGGGGACGAGCAAAGCCATCCATTAAGGGCTCTTTATCTGCTACTGAAAAGGCTCCAACATCTGCTCCCTGCTTCGTCCACATCAAAGCCATTCACAGTCACGGAATAATTAATCTGTGCAGGACTCTCCTTTAGGTCAGGGCCACATGGTTCTGCAGAGTAACCAACACGTCCTAAATGCTAACACATGCTCATCCCTCTCCACTGGGCTATAAACAAAGCCAAGAGCCGCACTTACTAGATTCCTGCTCATTGGGCCCTTAGCACAACTTCAAGTGCCCCAGAAGGAGCCCCAGGAGCCTACTACTGCTATCCCCATTGGACCAAATCTGGGACAAGCTCTTGATGGGGCTGCCACTAGCTCTTTCAACACCTTTGTGCCCATCAGAAAAAGGCACCCTCCCCTTCCTCTGGGCAGAGGCCCTGCTATCCAGAGTGCAGAGCATGGGCTGGCTTTCAGGCACCACTTATCTTACAGGTTGTGACTGTGCAGTGCCCAACCTGCCCAACTGTACACGGAGGCCCAGTTCCTGGGAGATGAAGAGGAAGTTTAGCCCAATTGTATTTTATTGTGTCTCCAGGCTTCAGGGGGTATATGGGGAGTGTTCTTTGCACTGGGGGCAGAGTTTTCTAGCAAGGGTTTTGGAGTCTGAGACCTGAAAACAAAGCACTCTTGTAGATGTGCAATTGTGGCCAGTTTCCAATCCCCGAGTCCTGCCTCTCCCACCTGGAAAACAGGGACGATGTTGCCCCGACTGTAGGCTTACTATGGGCTTTACATCATTCAGTGAGCTGAGGTGGGGCATGGGACTCGTGCATAGTAGGTAGTCAGCATATTCAGATACTGGGGTAAACCTGCAGGGGTTTCCTTCAGCCTGAGTCTCCCAGCAAAGCACCTCCCTAAGCACCACCCACCCTTCAGGACGCCTTGGTCCGGGGAAATGGCTTTCAGCTAGAAACTGTTTAAGCGGTGTGACCTCAGGCAAGGCCCTTAACAGTTCTATGTCAGTTTCCCTGCTGGTTAAAGCGGCCGTAGTGACTATTCCCACCTCCCCAGCGAGCCGAGGGGATGAGAAAGCGTCAACTAAGAACTCAACACGGACTCCGGCACCAAGAACATCCTCGGGAGACCCTCAGCACCGCCACCACCACAGGCCAGCAGCCCCAAGACACGGGAGGGGAGCCAAGCGAGAAGCCAAGGTCCTACCAGCAAAGGGAGGACAACAGAAAATGGAGACAGACAAGATTTTATAAATAAACGGACAGAATCCTGGAATTGAAAGGGCTCCTGGAGGTCAACCATCCAGAGCTGCATTTTGCAGATGGGGAAACTGAGGCCCGGAAAGGAGAAGTGACTTGTCTAGGATCCTGCGGCCAGTCACCCATGTCCCCCACTCCCAGCCCAGGTGACATCACACTCAATCTCCCTGCCCCCACCACGGAAGAAGAGCCAACAAGGGGGAGGGTGCTCAGTAGGAGGGACAGAGATGAGGGTCTCCGGAACCCCCACACCCCTTGCCTAGCTAAGGCCTTTGCCCCTGCTGCCCTTCGGGATCGTCGAGCCAGGCCAAGCTCCCCCGCCCTGCCCTTGCCCCCTGCCCTCTGCCCTGCACGGCCCGAGAGGGACGGGCTCACCGGGGCCCCCGGGGGAGGGAAGCCACCGGAGAGCAACCAGGGAGGGGGTCCGCTGGGGGAACCCCAGCTTACCTTGGACCTGTGTCTGGTACACGATGAAGTAACGGGGAGTCCCGCAGCTCTCAAACTCCTCTGCGCTGCACTTCCGGGCACAGAGCTGCTCGTCCTCCCTCTCGTGGAGGGGGAATCGCGTGGTGGGGAAGCCGCAGTGGCAGGCGGTGCCCGCGAGGGCGGCCAGCGGGTATTCCTGGCGGGGGAGACGGGAAGGAAGAGCGTCCCTGGGTCCCTGGACCGGCCAGACTCCCCACGTGCAGGGCAGGGCTGGTATTCCAATCGTCCCCAGCCTGAAAGGTCCCCAAACCTCACTTGAATTTGCCCCCCCGCTCTGCGTACCCCCCATGCTAGCATTTCTTTCCAGCTTAATTAAGGTATAATTGACAAATAAAACTGGCACTTCGGTACAGTTCACAAATACTATAGAAAGAAACAATGTAATTACTTTCCAAGGAGGCGCTCTGCCTGCCAAGACTGAGCCCCCACGGGCTCTGCTTTTCCTGCAAAGGGGAGATTAGTGGAGGGTTGAGAGGCGTGAAAAACACCTGAGCACCGAGAAGGAAGAGGGAGCTTTCTCCTGGAGGAATGGAAAGAAAACCGCAAAGAAATGGCTTTTCGTACCGTCCTGCGCCCCTGCCACCGGAAACCCTCGGGTCTCAGAGCGACGCGAAGCCCGCGCTTTGGGAAAAGCTGTCTGAGCCCGTCCTTTTAAACCAAAGAGGAGACGGATCCCCAGGTCAGCTACGCTGTTCGCTGTTCGTGGGCACAGCTGTTCCTGCTTCGTTTGCCCTGCGCAACAGCTAAGCCCCAGCGAGGTGGGGCTCAGGTTCGCGGTCCTCGTCCCATTTCGCCGCCGCTCCGGACCCGCAGCCCCGAGTCCTCCCCGACAGGAATACTCTAGTAAGACGCCAAGGTCACATCTCTGTGGCCGATCCAGCAAACTTGGCCCAATAGGTTCAGCTGCTTCCTAACACATATTAAATAGCAACTTTACCTCTCAGCTGAAGAGCAGAGGCAGAAAGGGCGGGAGGGCAGGACGCGGGTATGCAGGTGGGGCTGCGTGGGGCGTGACTGACGGCATTTCTAACACGGGAGACCCGCCGAGCCTCGAGCCTCGCAGATCGTCTAAACCTCCTACCCTCCGCCCAGCGACACAGGCAGCTCTGAACCCCGGCCCATGGAATCCCTTCGATTTTTCTCCCGTGACCCCTAAGGGGATCAGAGAAAACTAGAAGAGGGAGCTGAGCAGAGGGGCCTTCCTGTCCACCCACATACGCTCGCTCTTCCCTCTGGTCCCGCGTGCAGTCTGACTCGTTACGCGCCTTCGCCCGGGACCTCACTGCCTCAGCTGTTTGTGTCCCACGTGCAGCTGATCTGCACCAGGGTCATCAGGGACTGGGGGCATGTCCATTGGGGGAGGGGGGATGCTACAGGGGAGGGCTATTCCCGCCCTAGAGAGAAACTGGATCAAAAGCTGGGCACACCTCCTGAACTTAATAACTTCCCGCATTTCCCCCCGACCTTCCAGGGTGCCTCTCAGGAGCAGAGCAAGCGCTCAGGAAATGTTTGGTGACTTGACCTTGCCTTGAACTGCCCTTGGAAGTTCCAGTGGTTCTGGAAGCCTCTCTAGGGTAGCTCAGAAATTCAGAGTGTACATGTGGAGTCAGGCCCAGGTGTCAGCCCTACTCGCTTGTGCTATGAGCCCAGGCAAGTGACTTCACCTGTCTGGGTGCTGGTTTCATCATCTGTGAAATGGACCTGAAAATCCAAAACTCCAAGCCTCCATGTCAGAGGTAAACTGAGACCCGTGGTGCAGAGGGCTGCGCGGTGGGCGTGCTCAGGAAGCCACAGCCTCTTGGCATTCCCTCGAGGTGCTTTGTGGATTGGGAGGCTCAATGAGGGTTGAGCCAAGGAGAGCAACTCAGAGCAGGTGGGGCGTTGGGGAGTTGGGGTGCAGGCCTGAGCACCCGCAGGAGCCACAAGGCAGGCCCCCAGCAAGTGCCAGCATCTCTGAGGACAGACACCACATCTGGTTGACCCCGCATCCCCAGCACTGAGCACGGAGGCCTGGCACAAAGTAGTTTCTCGGTAGATGTCAGCCAAGCAAATGAATGAAAGGGGCAACCACTTCTTGTGGTGTGGAAGCGGTGGTTCTTTGGCCCCTCATGGTTCATGGCCCCTCATGAGCTCATCCCGCTCATCTTGAAAGAAGGAGGGAGCTCCTCAGACATCACTCAGTGCCAGGGATGTGTTGGGAGGACACCAATGTTCAAGGCACAGACCCTACTCTTGTGGAGTTCACTGTCTGGTTAGGGAGGAAGGATCTCGGGCTGAGAAAGGACCCACAGATCATCTAGTCCAACTTCAATCCAATGCCTGAAGCCATTGGATTCGGCTGGATGCCACACCTGCCCTGACTCTACTTGCATGCCTCCAGTGATGGGGAGCTCACTCTGTCCCAAAATGGGGCTGCCCTTACCGTTCCCTGACAATCTTCTACTCATGCTTGTGGGACCAAGTTAGAACGTTACCCTCATTCCTGAGCATTCCTGAGATTAGAATAAACCCACCTCCTCAGAGGGAAAGAGATCGACCCCAAGTAACTTCTACCCCTTAGATCCACACAAAAGCGTCATGTCCCTTGCCCGTGTCACAGATCACAGAAATGACCCCCTCATCCCGGCTGGGCCGCTGCCTCTCCAGCCAAGCCCCCCGCTTCCTGCAGCTTTCCACACTGTCCCTCCCTGGAATTCTGTGAGCAGGCTCGCTGGCTCACCTTCTCGGTGCAGAGGTCCACGCACTTGTCCACAGACATGTTCGGCATGGCGGCGGTCACAGGCAAGGCCAGGGAGAGGTTGTCGGGCCTGCGGAAGCAGCCTCGGAAGACGGCGCTTCCATCTGGGGAGCCAGAGGGAAAAGTAAGAGTCAGATCTTGGCTGGAGGACCACCTTATGAAGGAAGCACGCTTTCATTCATTTTTTAAAATATTTTATTTATTTGAGAGAGAGAGAGCAAGAGAGAGAAAGTGCACCGGGAGGAGGGGCAGAGGGAGAAACAGATTCCCCACTGAGCAAGGACCCCGATGTGGGGCTCCATCCCAGGACCCTGAGATCATGACTGAGGCCGAAGGCAGAAGCTTAATGCACTGAGCCACCCAGGCGCCCCAGAAAACACTTTTAAATGAAAACCCAGAGAAGGCTAGAGTCTTGCTCAAGGTCACACAGTGAACCAAAGTGGAGACGAATCAGCTGAATAATTTAAAGTGCTCTCCTCAGCCCCGGCGTCTTTGTCGACAGCCCAGGTCCCCGAGATGCTCTTGTGGGACATGGTTCCCTTTCCTTTGGCAGCCTTCCTGGGTCTTGCTTCCTCGTGGCTAACAACGGTCACTCCCCAGGGACGTGACAGATGTCATGGAGGCTTTTCACGATCACATCAGGAGATGGCCGTTTGAGGACCAAGGGAAGCGAGGTACCCAGGGCTGTCCCGTCCCTCCTCACAGCGCCGGGGTGCCCTCTCCCCCTTTCCTGGGCATTAGGGGTAATATCCTGGGCCTCGGGGGGGTCTCTGCTCACCAGGGTTGAGCCCCTCCAGCCTGCAAGGGACCGATCCGTGGGAGGGACTGCCTTGAAGATAACCGAATTGGGCACACCCCAGGCACAGGACAGAAAGTCTGTGGAGATCACAGCAGTCACCCCAAAACATGACTCAGAGATACTGCCTTGGGTGGGGTTTACTGGAACTTGAGACGGTGCTTTACTAAGGTTCACTCTCAGGAGGGGACGGGGTGGCGCGGGGGGTGGGGGTGGGGGGGTGGGGGAAGACGCAGGACAGGGGAGGCAGCAGCCAAGCCAGCACGTGACCTCGGCTGGGTCCCGCCGTGAGCAGGGGAGATGTGCAGTACCAGTCAGACCCGCTATAAGGAACGCGCCCGGCCACGGCCCAGTGTCCTCCCTCCCCATAGCTGGTTGGTTCTCAGCTGTGGGACACAAGGCCCTGGAGACACTGCTCCTCTTGGCCAATGGTCATCTTCACCCGAGGGGGTAGGTGTGAACCACTGGTCGCCCATGGTCACCGCGGGTAAAGGGGGTTCGGATGGGCGCCACAGGGGCACACCATTCATGAATAAGGATGTTCGCGGTAGCAATGAAAGCAACACGTGAAAAAAAGGGGAACAGCCTAGGTGTCCAAGAACAAAGTGCTGGACCAATAAAGTACGGAACGCAAGACAACGGGACTCTGTGCCCCCTTCGATAATAAGTGGCCTTCAGGGGAACTTTAGAGAGAAGATGTGTTTCAGAGGTTAAATATAAACTGAGACTCTGAAACTCCACATATGATTTCAGTTTTATATAAGAATTATCTCTCCATATTAATCTCTAGAAGGACCTATATTAATATGTTGATAATGAGGGTCGTCTCGGAAGAGCAAATGTGATGGGTGTTTTTATCATTGTTGTTGTTTGAAGATTTTATTTATTTGCGAGAGAGAAAGCAGTGGGGAGGGGCAGAGGGAGAGGGAGAAGCAGACTCCCTGCCAAGCAGGGAGCCCAAGGAGGGGCTCGATCCCAGGACCCTGAGATCATGACCTGAGCTGAAGGCAGATGCTTAACCGACTGAGCCACCCAGGCGCCCCTTGATGGTTGTTTTAGGTCAGCATAGCTAGGCTATGGCACTCTGTTGTTTGGTCAAACATACATCCAGGTGTGGCTGTGAAGGTATTTTGTAGATGTGACTAACATTCATAGGTACTGCACTTTAGAGAGACTTACAGGACATTACCCTTGAGCATGTGGGTGGGCCTCATCCAATCAGTTGAAGGTTTCCAGAGCAAAACCTGAGGTTTCCCAGAGAAGAAGGAATTCTACCTCAAGGCTGCAGCATTAACTGCTATCCGAGTTCCCAGCCGGCTGGTCTGGCCTACAAATTTCAGTCTTACCAGTTTCCACAACTGCATGAGCCAATTCCTTAAATAGATCTCCTAATGTGTGTGTGTATATATATATATAACTTAACTCCTACAAATTTTGTTTCTCTGGAGAACGCTGACTAATAGAGTAGCATCATAGGCAGTTTTTATTCCCATCTTTTAAAAACCTTTTCTAGCTTTTCCTACAGTGAACATGCATTTTTAAAGTAATTATGACAAATTAAAAAATGTTTAGGGGCACCTGGGTGGCTCAGTCAGTTGAGCGTCAGACTCTCTCACTCGCTCTCTGAAATAAATAATTAAAAAAAAATTTAAATGCCCCTGTCAAATCTATCAAAAGGCTCATGATGCCCATTTAAAACTGTTCTCAAATCGGAGTTGCACGGGCCTTTCCAGAACACCGCTGTCACGCAAAACCAAGGACACCGTCCAGACAGCTCATCTGGAGCCTAGAAATTGGTGTCATTTACTGAGTGTCTGCCACATGTGATCTATTCTGCTGGGAACTTTACTGACACCCTCTTACTGCCCCTTCTGGAAAACTCTGCAAGGTCTGGAGTAAACTCTCGTTGTGTCCCTGAGGGCAGCAGGGCTCAGGCCGGGAGATTTAGGGACAAACCAAAGGACCCACTGTTGGCAGAATCTTACTGCGGATCGTCTCACTAGCCAAACGTCAGCCCTTGGGAAAAAGGGAAGCAAGTTGCAAAAACCATACACCTCCATCCCTGCTTGTCTCCTGGTCCTTCTGGAGCATGAAACCTCCTGGTTGACAGACAGACAGACACACACACACACACACACACACACACACACTTTGACGTTTGCGTGCAGGGAAAGGGTACGAAATTGCTCCCCGGGCAGAAGGACGGTGGAGAAGCGGGAGTGATCGTTTTAAATGTCAGCTGTCACCCTAGTGATAATCTCTAGCACTTGGCACCCAGTAGCCCGAAGTCGTTCCTGGAGGAGGCAAATCTAGCAAACTGAGAAGACAACTGGAATTTGGGTAAATGGCAAATTTCCGGAGCTAATTTCCAGGTTCACACCATCCAGTCCTCTCTCCCCCGCTGTCCTCAGCCATTGCTCCAGGCTGGTGGGGGAGGTGGCGGTGGCTGTGATGGCCGGGGGTGGTCAGGGTGCTGTGGACCCACCCCGAGGTACTCCAGGCCTCAGTTTCTCCAGATACAAATGCCAAGGAAGCAGACGGAACACACAGATTCTCCTCTGTACAGGGCAGCACTCCGCCGCCCCCAAGTAAGGCACTGTCACACCCCTAATGCCATTAGTGTCCCATCCTGTGGCCCAGGGTGCTCAGAGGGAAGCCCCGGAAATTCATCAGTCACCCCCCAAGGAAGATTCGACGGTGCTCAGAGAATGTGCCATCCAAGGTGAGGCCAGGGAGGGGAGTCAGGCATTTGAGCTAAAGACTCACGGCTACGAGATGGGATGTGCAACACAGGTGCGTGGACCCTCTTGTAACCAGAAAAGACTTGTCGGCTAGAAGCCCGCTCCGGTCCCAGGGCAGAGAGACTGCCTCGCTTCTAGAAAGAAGGGAGCTCGCCTTCTCTCTTCAACTCTCGCTACTGCTGATTGAGCCACTGCCCCCGCCCCCGCTCCCACTTCTGCCAGGCTCCGTGCTGTGTGCCTGGCCTCTCTTCATGGCAGCCACCGGGGTAGATGCTGGGGCTCCCCCCACTAGTAGATCCCCCCCACATATAGATGGGGAGCCAGAAACTCAAGGACTCTCTGCCTTCCAGCATCACCAAGCAGTCCAACGACAGTGAAATAAAGGCAGGTTGCTCTGTCTCCCAAGTCCCGGCTTCTTCCAGTAAGAATGATGCGGTTATGATGATTGGAAGCTTAGAGGAATATCGGGGTACGGCTGGCATATCTGGGGTACTGCATACCGGCCACACGGCTGTCTGCCGGGATCCAGGCTGAGCCGCTCCCACGTGTGGCCTTCTTGAACACGCACATCACTCTGGTGGTGTATGCATTCCCCTTTGTACGGATGCAGGAACAAGGCTCAGACGGCTGACACCGCTTGACGCAAGTCAGTCAACATAGAAGAGTCTGATTCTGGAATCGAAGTGAGATACCTCGTCCTCTCTGGGCGCCAGCCATTGGGCAAGCACCTCTTCCCTATGAGGACGGTCTCATTCCCCCCGTTAAACAGAAGGGGAAACAGAGGCTCAGAGGGGGACAGTGACTTGCCCAAGGCCACATGGCCGACAAGGAGAGGCTTCTGGATTCCGAACCCATGAACGTCTGAGTTCCATGGCCTCACACACTCTGGGCTGCCCCGCTCGAGGAAGCCACCCCCAGGCCTCATACTGGCCTTTGCAAAAAACATTGTGACGCCTGTTTTACCCCTCCTTCCCTTTACACTCACTCCACTTTGACCACGAATCCTTCACAAAGTCAAGGGCACCACTCTGGGGTATCTTGACACCGGAGTCAGATTGTCTTTAAGTACAAGAAAAACCCCCCAAAACAAAAAACACCCCGCCCAGCTCTTGACCCTGAGTCAACCAACACCATATTCAAATTGTTAACCTTCCTTTTTCCCACGGGATTCTATCCACGAGACCGTCCGATGGTCCCCTGGGTCATGGCTGAGGCCGGGAAGGTTGCTCTGGGAGGTCATTCCGGGGCTGAGGCTCATGGAGACCCCTTCGGGGTGGGGGTGGGACCAGGAGAGGCCGGGGTGCACCGTAAAGTTCTGAAGCCCACCTCTTCCCCTCCAGGAACTTCCTTCCTAAATGCCCCTGCATGAGACCGTGTGGGGGGACACAGAGTGTGTTAGAGGAGGTCAAGGGTGTTGGGGCACCTGTGGGATGAGAGCATCCTTCTCTCGCGTCAGTGGGGCAAGAGGGGCCAGCCACGAGGCTATCGAGGGCCTGGCTGTAGGGAAGGTGTCTCTGGAGGTGGGACGGGTGTGCTTACTGTGTGTGACACGGAGGAAGTGGGTGTGCCCCTGACTGTGGCAAAGTGAGTACAGATCGACCTGTTCGGGTGTGTGGACGCCGAGCGCCGAGACCGTGAACCTGGCCATGGCGGTGGCTGGGCGTGGGACCCCCGCTGTGGGGGGAAGACACAACCCCAAGTGATCTCTCTGGGCTGCCTGGCAACCACGTAGCCGAGAAGAGGGCTCCCGGCCGGGCCTCAGCCAGCCTCCCACCAGACAGCCTCAAGGCCACCAGGGGTTGGGCATTTCTCAAAAACCCCCTGAATGGCCAGTACCTAGGTTCCAGCAGATATGGATTTCTCCAGGGCACCATGCAAGAGAGAGGGTCAGGGGGCAGGTCCCTCTGCTGAGCCCAGCTTGGGCAGAGTCCCTCCCCAGAATGCTGAGAGTACGGGGAGGGAGAGACTGTCCCCCCCCCCCCCCCCACCGCCTGGAGCTCACAGCTAGGCACTACTGGTTTCTGTCTGGGTCCTGTCCACCCACAGCAGTCTCTAGGGTCGCCCCTGCTACGAGTCACCCAGCATCCTCTTGCAGACGTGACTTGGAGTAACCAAGGTCGTGGGGCCGTGAGCCCACACACCCATCAGGACCTCCCAGGGCTGAACGCTCAGCCCTCCATCACCCCCAGCCCGATGCCCGAATCTGGGGCTCCAATAACTGAGGGGGCCACATCAGCACGTATCTGCAGGGGCCTTGAAGGGCTCAGCCCTGACCCAGGGTCTGTCCAGTCTGGCCCCAGTCCTGAAAACCACAGTATTTCCCCGGAAACGACAGGCTCGGGATGAGCTGCCTGGCCGAGGAGCAGAAACCCAGCGGTTAGCACACACGCGCTCTGGTGCTCACTTCGCTTCTCTCCCCTGGACCTTGGAGTCTCCACGTGCCCCCCAGGCAGCTCTGCCCTTCCTCGATGTTTGCCCCCGGGCAAGTCTCCCCTCCTTTTGGAGGCTTGACATTCTCATCTCTAAAATGGAGGCACAGATACTGGGTGGATGACAAAGAGACAGAGATGCCGGAGTCTGGTGAGCGGGAAGCAGAGAGGAAGGGGCAGGTGAAGTTCTGAGGACCCGTCTCCTTGCCGCCCGACCTTAGACTTAAACAGAAAAGCAGAGAAGTTGGATCTCTTCTCCACCATCTCTCTGTGTGACTTCCGCTCGCCTGGACACTGTCTTCAGGCAGCCAGACTCTGGGGGTGGGAAGGGGAGGGAAGACTCTGTCAGCCCGGCTCCATGGAGGTTGTTCCCCTTTGACATTTAAGCATCTGCTAATGAGTCCCTGACCCTCCCGGCTTCAGAGGACAGCTGAGCTGAATGTTCTGAATAGCAAATGTGGGGAGGTTTTCCGAGGACAAACGAGCCAAAATGGAATCAGGAGAGCCCTGGTGTGAGTCTCTTTGGGCAAGATGTGTGCTAGGGGTGGAGGAGGAGGGGACCAGGGGTGGGAAGGGGGTTCCAGGCGCAGCCGACCTGTTGGATGTGGGGTCTTCCTCCAGTCCTGTCCATCCCAAATGCACACGGTCACCGGGGGGCTTCATGACATCTGGCAGAAAGGCGGGGCTCCTGGGGATGTGGGAAGCATGCTTTGGAGGCCACTTCTCTTGGCAGCTTGCTCTCCATCATGGTTTGGTGATGGGAACATGAATGGCCAAGACCTTTAACTCTCTCACCTGGTTCTCCCGATCAGTGGAGAGAGTCCTTCTTGCTACTTACGTCTGCAAATGAAGGAGAAGTGGACAAACCCAGGTGCCCTGACCTTCCTAACTCTTCTGTGATAGAAAGAATCCCGTACTTCCACGGCAGTCAGGAGACGCCTTCCTATTTGTAAAAATCCCCAGTGCCCAGCAGAAAATGAACTGATTTTAAATTCAGACAGCCCCAGGCCACATATCGACTAATCTGTGTGTCCTCAGGCAGGGGTCTTCACCCCTCAAGCTTTGGTTTCCCGAGGAAATAAATGGGGATCTCATCAGCGCCGCACAATGAAGGTAGAAGTCTGTGCAATGGTATTTACGGTTCCTGAGACCTAACCAGGACTCTCGGCTCCTTTTGCCTTTGCTCGTCCGTGATATGGGAAGGGTGTGCAGATCCTACAAAGGAGCCACTGTCTGTGCCCCACTGACGAGCCCCCAGCACTCCCTATCCTGAGACAGATGGACAATGACTAACAATAAGCACCCAGGACTCGGTCTTAGGGGCACTGAGGAATGGGCTCGACCTGGGGGGAGTCACCCTCCCCAGGAGCCCCCCTCAGCCAGTGAGGGGGGACTGTGGGAGGGTAAACACCGCAGCTGCCCATCCCTCTGCTGGGACACCTCTGAGCACGTTCACTACCGTCTCCCTGGGCTCCCCAGGGGGATTAAGCGTCAGCTGTCCTCAGTGGTGAGACCTGCTTCATAAAGGACCTTGTGAGGGCTCCCACCCTTCCTTGTCTCACCCCTTCATCCCTCTACCGGTGCACCCTCAGCTGGCTTCCCCAACAAACCAAGGATCACATCCCTGCCTCTGGGAGAACCCAGCTAGAAATGGCTTTGGATCTTGGAGCATTTTTAATCCACAGGGGAAATCCCACATGGAGTTCAGGGCCATTGCTCTTCCCAGCCCGCCGTGTGTGGGAATGGGGCTCCGGGAGTTGAGTCATAGCCAGCCTCTGGACAATGGCAGTGACCCTGGGTAGCGTCTTCCTCCTGACCGACACTAAAGACCAACAGAACATCAGCTGTTGGCCCTACGTCACCTGTGTTATGTACATACCGTACCTATGAGGTCGGCCAGACTGATTCTGTTTCGCAGGTGGGGACCCGGAGACGAAATGAGAACTCAGTTGCTTTTCCAGGTCACACAGCTAGCGGGGGACAGAGCTGGGATGTGACCCAATAGGGGTCATCCTATAACCTGCTTGACATCTCCTCCTGGTTTCCCACCCCTCTGCCGTTCCGCGGGGGGCCTGCCCCATTCTCACACAGCTGGAGGGCTCCAGAGACCCCACATCAGCCCCTGGAATTTCCCAGAAACCCTCTCGGGCCCCACAGCAGGGGTCCAGGCATCACAAAAGCCCGTGGCCCACATTCTGATAATGTCAGCTCTCCATTGCCGGGCTGGCTGGGATGGTGCCTGACCTCGGCAGCTTGAGGCTTTTACGAGCAAGAGGTGAGCAGAGCAACTGTTGGGCGACTCTCTTTGCTAAGGGCAGATGAAGAACAGCCTGGAACCAGCTGCGAGTGTCTCTGAAGTCCTATCATCTCTTTGTTCTGGGGCCTCGCAAAAATGAGGTAAATGTCACCAGGCATCGGCTTAAAGGCAGGTGTGGAAGAGTTCCCCTCGGTTTGAAAGAGGCCACCACCCCCTGGGTAATTAGGCCAGGCTCTACTGCATTAAAGACGCCAGCAAGGGGGAAAGGCAGTGAGCCGGGAGCTGTTAACGGCTCCCTATAATCAGAGAGAGATTGAATTACACAAAGAGCCTAAATGTCCGAGAATTCAAGCTGGCTATTTTTAGCCATCACCAAAGGCTCCTGCGGGCTGTTGCAGATTCCGAGAGCATGAATTGGGTGCTGCTTGGAGTGCACTGAGGAGTTCTCGTTTCAGGAAAAAAGGGGCATCACAACTGCTCGATAACCCCCAGCTCAATGTGAGGTGCTTGCTCGACTTTATCTCACTTGGTGGTCACAGCCATCTTTAAAGGTTGGAATTGTCTCCATTTTACTGATGGGGCACTTGAGGCTCAGAGAGCAGCATGGCCAAAGGCAACACGGCAGGTGAGTGAGAGAGCCGGGACAGAAACAATGTCCACCCGAGTTCAAGACCTACAAAGTCCCTATCATAGCCTTTGTGGACTTTCTGAGGGGATAGGAGCAAACCAATTCTTCCCCATTGTGACGCAGAAGAAAATTTTTCTAGCTAACATCTCCTTGACCCTTCACAGCAGAACTCCTGAAGACCCATATAAGTTATAAAATCCAGGGGTCCCAGGCACATATTAAGGGGGAGAGACGTCAAAGAACTAGCAAAGGAGGAGCTAGGGAAGGTCCCTCCAGCCACTGTGACTTTCCACAATCATCTGTGGCTGTCCTTGGCAGAAGTGGTTGGGATGGAGTTATCAGTGAGCATGACAAAGCACAAAACTCCCCTCCCCTTCTACCTTTCAAAGACAACAAATTGCCAAAACTCACAGTACACAACATACACTATGTAAATCGTGAACCCTAAGTCAAGGATCCATTCATTTTTTTCCACGATCATGTCATACTTCCACTATGATGGTACGTCGTAATACGGCCACCAAGACAGAAAACAAACAAAAAACAAGACGCAAAAGTGCTGAGTCCTGGAAGAAGCTAGTCTGTCTGCATTCCTGGGGGTTTCAGGTAGAATGAAAGGGCGATCAGCACCATGGACAGCCACCCAATGGGCCCTTTATGTATAAAACAGGTTCAATGTCGTTCTAAGCATTCATGTAACACACAAATCTTGGCAAGAATGTTCCAGGCAAATGGAACGTCTTGCAACATCCTATAATATCCTAATGTTCTCAAATCACAGGCAGGTCTCTGCCCCTGAGAGGAGAGCTACACTTGCTGACACATTCAGCAAAAACTTCTGTGAAAAACGTAATCCAACCAAGAAGGAAGTCCATTTCTCGCTTCTTTTGTAACAAGAGCAAAGAGTCCATGGGCCTGAGAATCTGTGTTGAGGAAGAACAGCAGACTGCCTGCAGACGTTTGCTCTCCCAACCTTTTAATGCTTTCACTACTACAGGGGCATTCCATCACCCAGGAACACGTAGGCTGCCTCCCTATGCAAGGCGCGGGCCCCACCAGAGTGGAGCTGGGAGATCATAAGCCTCCTTTGGATCTTGCCAATCACCAAGAATTCTGTGCCACTGCTCAGGGAAACACCATCAGGACCCACTGTTAATACCAACTAATGACTATACAAATGGAGCCTGGTTTTTACCATACCTGTTTCTAGTGCAATGCTCATTTCGCTGCCTAGTGTTGTGTGCCAGTAACTTGGAAGGCCTCCCATTCGGATTTATTTGTGTATAAATCAGAACCAGAAATGGGAAGCTCAAGGTGCACTGGGTTAGAGCAAAGACATGGGCGATTCTGTTTTGCGTGGAGTCAGCAAAGGGGGCAGAAGGACAGACCAGAGGTCAGGGAAAGGAGGAGGTAAGGTAGATCCCAGGAGTTCTCCCAAAAGAGAGAAGCTGAGGTCCAGAATTCAATACGAGAGGTCAAGGGGCCCAAAGCACACAAACTAGGAGTCAGAGGGCTGGGTTCCAGCCCATGTGCTGTCCCCAGGAAGCACTGCGGCCTTGGGAAAATCATGCTTGCTCAGCATTTCCTGAAGCCACCTTTAGACGTTTGCACACTAATTTCCTCTGCCTACATTTCTCTCCCAACCCTCTGCAACTTGAGTCTGGACATCCCCCTGTCCTACACCAGGCAAAATCCTACGGGTCTTTCGAGGCCCTAATCCGACAGCTCTCTTCTGTGAAGCCCTGCTCTATGGCCATTCAACTCAGCCACTTTATGCTCTCCGGGCTACAGTCTTGAAAGCTGTAAAACGGGACATCAGCAAGGAGGTGCTTCCAACAGGGTACTCAAGATAGGACCTTTGCTGAGCCTGCACTTTTTGCTCAAGGTTGGACTATAGGGCTCTCCCTTTCTTCCAGAAATCCCCTTAGAATGAGATTCAGCTCAAATGTTGCTCCCTGGGCTCCTGCGGACATATCGAGCCCCTGCGATCCCCCAATACATACCACCCCCGGTGCTCGGTCTGTTTCTCCACTGGATGGTGAGCTCCCCGAGGACAGGGACTGTGCTTTATTCTCCACTCATCCTCCCCATGCCTAATCCACATGGGTGCCCCTCAAGCATTTTGGTTCAATGAATGAACCTCCAGATACCGTGTGGCCAACTGGGAGCCCACCAGCAATCTCGGTCTGACGTATCATCCATCCCCTTATGCAAGCCGCTTGCATTCTTGTCTCAACCTTGAGGTTAATAAGCCTTCAATTTTCTTCTGGAGGCTCCCGCTGAAGGTACCCAAGCTGCAGATCTTGCAGAGTGATGCTTTGGGACAATGTTTTGGACTGAGAGAATCCAGCATGGCACCCTCCGTAGACATGACTTACGTCCCCTTCTTGGACATCAATGCCAAAGACTCCTTTCTCAGATGGAACAAAACATCATCCTGGGTAATTCTGCTGCTGCGGGAAGTGGGCAAGCTGAGGAGGGGGCAGCGGCATCCCTGCCAGCCCCCGGGGCTGTCTCCAGCAACCCCCGGGGCAAGACACACCCTATCATACAGGATAGAGGGTCTCCGAGTACTGCAGCTTGTGTATTTCAGCTGATTGACACATCTTTGGGGGACTGTGACAGTGTTTTTCCTATTGGGTGATCACAGTAGTGTGTGTGTGTGTGTGTGTGTGTGTGTGTGTGCGTGAGAGAGAGAGAGAGAGAGAGAGAGGTAGAGTGTGTCAGGGCTCGGGGGGCCAGAATATGTGCAGATTATCCAGCCAATCTGAACATTAACCCAAAGGAGGTTGGCCTGCTACCTGGCCAACAACCGACGTGGCCTAATTCCTGTGGCCCAGCTCATCCCCGTCCACCAGGATGCTGTAGTGGCAACAGCTTCCTCTCCAAATGCCCACGACTCTAATGCCATCTCGTCAGATAGTTGAAGTCGCCATCAAAATGACATAAACATTGGCATGAAGGGATCTGCGCGAGGACGGTCAATCTGCCATCAGATTAAAGCCTTGTTACGCTCACAGCCAAACCAGAGCCTCGCCGTGTGGACATTCTCCAGCCTGGATGTCGCAAACCACCTGTGCCTGCTGCCAGCGAGGACCTTGGCCCCGGGCGCCCCGGGGCAAGTCTGGGGCGGCCGGTGGGGTGGTGTTTCTGTTTGCAGCAGTCAGCACCTTTGCAAACTGGCAGCACGCTCAGCCCTCCTGCAGAGCAAAGCTCAGGCGGGGGCTTCAAAAGCGTGGGATTTGGGGGGCGCCTGGGTGGCTCAGTCGTTAAGCGTCTGCCTTCGGCCCAGGTCAGATCCCAGCGTCCTGGGATCGAGCCCCGCATCGGGCTCCCTGCTCCGCGGGAAGCCTGCTTCTCCCGCTACCATTCCCTCTGCTTGTGTCCCCTCTCTCGCTGTGTTTCTCGCTGTCAAATAAATAAAAAAATCTTAAAAAAAAAAAAAAAAAGCGTGGGATTTGGGAAACAGGAACGCGTTATCGGGCAAACCAACAATGAATTTTTTTTTTTTTTTTTTTTTTTATAAACAATGGCACTGGCCCGTGGAAGACAAGCAAACCCGCCCACGTGGACAGGCACGCATTCTGGGAGGGGCGACAGCCCCGCTGAGGTCTCAGGCCTTATTATTCAACGTGTGGTCCCTGGTGCAGGAGCCCAGCATTAGCTGGGAACTCCTCAGAAATGCAAAATCTGACCCCAACCCTGCTGAACCGGCATCTGCATGGTAACAACATCTCCATAGGGTTCACGGGGGCGCATTCAGATTGGGAAGCGCTGGCTCTAGGCTCAGAGATGCTGCTGTGGGCTCCTGGCCCTGCCTCGGGGACTGGACCACATCAGAAGGGGAGCAGGGAGAAACGCAGCCCTCCGCCTTCTGTCTGGGCCCTTTGCCATATTCACAGGTTTGTGGGTCACCTTTAAATAGCCTGAGTGACCTTGGCAGGTTTACTTAAACTCGGTGAGCCTCAGTTTCCCCACTGTAAAATGGGAATTAACACTGGTGACCACCTGGAGAAGCTGTAAGGAAGGGATAGGAAATTGGGCCTGCAGCGGGCTTGGCATAGCGCCCGGCACACGGCGGATTCTTGCTAAACAGACATTAAGTGTTAGGAAGCACCCAGAGTGGGGACAATGGGATGTCTGCAGAAGATGGGCCAGCGCCCACGCTCTCCCTCCCCCTCTCCCTCCCTCCATGTGTAAAGGGAGGGTTTTTCCAGCAAGACTAAAGCATTGACAAGTGAGAAATTCTCTCCGACAGGAGCATTAAAGACATAGGCTCCAGAGTTGGTTTAAATCCTCCGCGGCTTAGGTGACATTAACCCTCAGTTTCCTGGTCTGTAAAATGGGAGTCAGAGAACAGTGTCTCCTTACAGGATCACGGCGAGGATGGTCTCCTCTACCTAAGGCACTTACAAAGGACCAAATGTCCACTCTTACCATCTCATGGTCGTCACCCTCACCCGCATCATCGTTATGGACAATAGACTTTCAGGAAATCAGGAAGGCCGACGAGCTCAGGCTCTAGCTCACTTTGTCAAGGAGGAAGACAGGGGAGAAGGGGGGACACAGCTGGCACAGGGGGCAGCTCGGTGTGGGAGGGAGAGGACATGGACAGGGCAAGCGTTCGGAGTAGCTGGACCCTGCAAGGGCTGTGGTGGAAGCTGGGGCGGGGCAGGACCGTGGGGGTGCTGGGGAGCCACGGAAGGTGCAGGAGAGGGAGCAGCACGCTGAGGAGAGGGGCAGGGCCGACTCACGTACACCTGCGTGCAGACTCCTGGGCCAGCTGCAGCCGGTAGACGGAGAGGCGGTTGGCACCACCGCACACGCTGCCGCGTTCGCCCTTGCACCCCATGTCACACTCAGCTTCGCTCACGTTTGTCGCCTGGATCTTGTGGCCGCAGTAGCACTCGGCTCCAAACTCCAGCCCGGCATACAGGTAACCCCTGGGGAAGGCTGCGGTCAGGCTACCATGCAGACCCCGGGGGGTCGGGAGACTTGGGGTGATGGGAGGGCTCCGGGGCCCAGGACTCCCAGGACCAACCCCCTGCCTTCAGCCCTGTACACCTACCCACGTGGCCGCAAGTGTCCTCCTAACACTCACTTTATACACGTCACACACACACACACACACACACGCACGCACGCACGCACGCACATGCATGCACACACACGCACATGTGCGCCTCCGAGCCTGGGGTCCCTCCATCCCAACCCACTCTCTTGCTGCTCCCGTCTAGGGTCAGGCACTAATTATATCTCCAGAATCCAGCCCCTTTATTCCAGGAAACATCCCCCAGGAATGATGCCTCCATGTCCCTTGAGAAGAGCGGGAATGAAAGGAGGGGGTAGGGACTCTCATATGCTCTTGGAAGATGGCAAAATCAAGGTCACATAGCCAGCCAAGGAAAAAATTCCTTCCCCTAAAACAAAACAAAAAATCCAGGCACTGCAAGGTTTTCAACTTTTTTTTTTTTTTTCCATAGCCATCGGATTGTTTCCTAAAAAGGACTCTCAGTGGACTCCCATTCTGTAAACAGACGGAAAGGCACGGCCTGCTCTGGCTGCAGGGGTGGGGACGGAGGGAGAGGGTTGGGACGAGCCCCGCTCAGCCCCCCGGCCTGTGAGGGGTTCTCCAGGACCAGCGAGGCCCCTGGCCATGCACGGCGGCCCCCAGGGGAGCGGTCAGCTCATGTCCTCACCCTGGACACCTGCGGGCAGCCGGACAGACGGACCCACGCAGATTTGTGACTCCACACACCTCTGCTACCCGGATGGCACGGGCCAGCCTCTGCTCCACACGCTCACCTGGGCAGGTGCAGCCAATGGGCATCTTGGTGCCTGAACCCTGCCCCCTGTGCACCCCTTCACCCCAGCATCCTGGGGCTTGGCAGCCTGCCTTCTGCCTGTCTCAGACCTCCCGTCTCTCTGAAGCCCTGGTTCTGGGGTGCCCTGAGCCCCTCTCTTATAACTGGACCCACTGATAGCAAGAACATTTCCCACGGAGGGGGGAACACTTCCAGTGGGTGTTACAATTCTAGAACAAGTGGTAGCTTCCTCCTAGCCCCCTCCCTGGGATGGCTCGTGGTGGGGAGCACGGGGACAGCTGCCCTGGGAGCACACAGCCAGCAGCTGGGAGCGCCTGTCTCAGAGGCGGATTCTCTGGCCCCGTCCACGCCCTCAGACGGCTGCAGTCCCTGCCCGCTCTTGTCCGAAAGCTCATAGAGATGCTGAGGCAGAAGCACCTGGCTAAGCCCACTCCCTGATCATAGTTTCTGGCACTCAGAAACTCTGGGAGATGATAAATGTTTATTGGTTTAAGACGCTAAATTTGGGAATAATCTGTGGCCCAGCGACGGATAACTAATATAGGAAGGGAAATGGAGTCAGCCTTGCTATCCTTAGGGTTACCTGTGGTCCCTGGGAGGACCTCAGTTGATCTTGACGTCCCTGCTGTGGCCTTCGCCAGAAGGATCTTTCCAGAATCCAAACAGATCACACCTCTCTCTCACCGCCCCTCCCCCACCCCCCCTCCAAGGCTCCACTGCACACAGATAAACTTCCAGAAGGTTTGGCTCAGCCTACAAACCCTCCTATCAGTGGTTCTCTAACATGGACAGCCATTAGGATCACCTGGGGAACATTTTTTAAATGCCACACCTGGCTCCCACTTCCAGTGAGCCTAATTTAATTGGCCCTGTGATTCTAATGTGCCACTTTGTATGATGATCTGAGCAGTAGTACTCCAGCCATGGGCCCGGGACCCACAGAGTCCGTATGGACTCAGGTAAAATGCAAATTCTAGTCGCCATCTGCCCCCTCGTCCCCACCCCTGCCTAAACCTACCGAACCAGAGAGTGGAAATGGAGTCCAGCCGTCTATTTTACGAGAGTCTGGGTGATGTAGAGATTCACTCCAGGCTGAGGATTCCTGTCCTAGATGATCTGCTCCCCCCCAGCCCAGCTTCTCCCCAACCTACCTCTTCATTCTCAACACCTGGCATATGCTAAGTGTTTAACTAATATTTGTGCAATGAATGTACACCAATCCCCCGATTAAAAACCTTCAGCAGTTCCACTTTGCCAGTGGCCAATCCAGATGCCTTAGATGGCATTCAAGGCTCCCCATCAGCAGGCGTCAGCCAGCTCTGCAACTTCCCCTCCCTCCTGATAGCTCCCTGTTGGACTCCCTGTGCATCCCCACTCCGCCCACCTAAGGACGCTGGGTGTTGAGGATGTTTGAGGAGTTTTGGTCTTTGAGTATGCAGCTCTTTCTGTCCTACTGAGACTCCCTAGAAAACTCCTATTCATCCTTCAAAACCTGGCTCAAGATCTCCCCTGTGTAACTCTCCCTGAGCCCCCCATTCCCTCAGCCTTTGCAAGCCCCCTGTAGTCTAGATAGCATACCCCACCCAGCACCCACCATGCTTGATGTCCCCCTGGTCTGGTCTCCTCATCAGCCTCGTAGGGGTCTTGTGGGAGGGGAAGTGGGTTAAGAGTTAATATTTGCAAAGTGCTGAGAACCGTGCCCGGCACAGAGCAAACGCCCAGCACGGATAAGCTGCTGCTCTTCTAGTCCCCAAGCCTGTGCCTGCCTCCGTCTTCCCGACTGGCTGGGGAGCCCCCAAAGGGCAGGGCTGTGGCTGACTCATCACTGCGTCTTCAGCACCCGGATGCACACATGGGCAGCAATAAATATTTGCTGAACTCAAGCGGATTCCGTGAGTTCATGTGACTCACCCTCTGAAGCTCACCTTGGCTGTCACCTGCTCTGTTTCCTGATGCCCGAGGCAAGCTAGGGGGTCTCTTCTGCATTTCCACAGTGTGCTGTTCATGCCATCTGAACCCTCATCCCGCTACAGGGCCCTTTTCTGTGTACGTGCCTGTCTCCCCATCAAGGCTGTGACTCCATGGGGGCCACAAACTCTGCAGAATTCACCTCTGTCTCCCCACAGTTTGGTACATCCTCAAGGGCTCAGCATCTTTCCCAAGCTGAAGAGGGCCCTGGGCTCAGGTAGTGGAATAAAGGGGACAGTGTTTCCTCATCAAAGACAGAGGGAGGAGTCCCTCGGCCACCCTAGTGCTCATTTCCAGGACAGCCATGCAGCTGAGGTCCCTCAGAGTTTGTGACCCCAGAGCCAGCCAGCTCTGAAGGTGGGCAAGCTAGCAGCCCCTCCGCAAGCCACTCCCAGGCTAAGGGGGCAATGCTGGGGGGCCCAGGCACAAAGTGAGGGTCCCGTCCCCACTTGCCAGTCCTGTGGGACCTCATCCGCCCTTGGGAAGTCCGCTGCCTCCCCTAGTGTGTGTCCCCATCAAGAACATCCCTTGCTGCAGCTGGAAAACACTGTGGGTACAGCTGCGTGTTTCTCCCTGTGAGATGTCCCATGGGTGTCCCACAAGCCTCCCGCTCACCGAGTCACCCATGGGCTCTTCCCACATGTAAGCACAGGTCTGGAGCCTTGCACACAGATTCACAAAATCTCCTGCACACACAACCACCATTAAAGATCATGATGCATGTGCATGAGGCTTCCAAACCTAAGCCACTGACCCCGCACACGGCACGTACAAACTCACACGGAGGCATGGTGTCAAACAACTAGGCGATCACAAACTCCGAGAAACCAACAGTCCAGCTCATTTGCATACACACAAGCACACACGCACGCACCCCGCATCCCCCTTTCCTTGTGGCCACGTGCTCATCCTCCACCGTGCCCTTCCACGTTAAAGGAAAGGACACCACCAAAGGAAGGAGTCTGGAATGAACGGGGCGCGGGACATCAGGGCCCTACCGTTCTGCGCAGTTGTCCTGGCAACGGAAGATGGTCATCTTCTTGTAGTCGAAAAAGGACACGCCTCGCAGGGCCCGGCTCTGGGTGTCATCCAGGTAGCAGCCGATGTACTTGGCTTTGGGGAGAGGAGAAAAGTCAGATCTGGCTGGGGACAAAGCAGAAAACGGTTTGCAAAGCAGCGGCAACCAGTGTCCCTCTGGGTACACGGCCAGTTCCTCCCTCGGAGCAGAAAAGCAGAAATGAGAGACTCAAAGTCACGTGGGCTGGCAGACCCTAACCCCTAAGGGCAGCGGAGGTCAACAGAGGAGGATGGGACCCTTCTGCAGCCAGGGTAATGGCCAAGGCCCTGGACTCCACTGGTGACAATCAGTAGACATCTGGGGAGCCAAGCTGGGGTCATTCTCCAAGCACCTTGCAGACGAGACTCGAGGGAAGAGTCTGACACAGCTGATAGCCTGTTCTCATTTCCACAAGTTGCCTCAAGACATTTACTTTTCCTTGGACACGTGGGCTTGGATAGCTCAAAGGACAGCCTCAACGGCCTCCCACTGTGGTTATTTCCAGGCCCTGGCCTAGTGAGTCTGGGCCAGCGTACCTCTCCAAGGTCTCGTTTCCTTCACTGTGGGCACGAAAACACTAACCCAGTGAGGTCAAAACAGAACGATCTGCATAGACGTTTCTACCATAGTGACTTGCGCGTGACCGGCGCAAAGTTTGTAAAACGAGTGCAAGACGAATCTGGCCATTCACAGCCCTGGGCAGGTTCTTTACAGTTGGCCCACACGTGGGCCAAGGTGAGTGCTCTCATCCAAAGAAAAATTTGAAATGATGTAGACAAACCAGTCGTAAACCACACACAGAGGTTTGTTAAAGTCGTAAATGTGTTCTTACGCTTCATGGTAAATAGTCATTCTTGCACATGCAGACCACATCTCGCGGTTTATTAAACAGTCTTTCCCTGTGTGTTCTTAGGATTGGGACGCGTGCTTTGCTAAGTGGTTTAGGCAGACCGTCTCGCTGAATCCTTACAGTGATCTTCCAAGTACTAATATTCCCGCGCTATACAGAAGAGGAAACCGAGGCCCAGAGGGGTGAAGTCACTTGCCCGAGGAAACACAGCTGGGCCCGGGCAATGTGGCCGCGGAGCCTGTGTTCTGAAGCCCTGCTTACTTCTGGCATCCAGAGATCCTTGCAAGGACCCAGGTGAAGGGGGAAGTGCTGGCAGGTTCATGCTGAGACTCAGCGGGGGCCCGGAAAGGCCCAGCAGCTGGCCTAAAATTTGAGGATCTGTGGTGGCAGGACAAAGATGTAAGTCTTGGTCTAGGGGAGCCCCAAACCAGTGCTCTTCTCACTATTCCTTTTACAAGTAACTGGAGGATGCCGCCAGCCCTCACCAAGGATGACAGAGGACAAGACAACGCGCCGCTGGGTCACCTTCCCTAGCTGGCCTGCCCTCTCCTTCGGCTGCGGGCTGGCGCCCCCCTCGCCCGTGGTGAATGGGCTTGAGCAGAGGGTGCGGGCTCCTTCCTGAGCCCCCCTCGGGGCCAGCCTGCTAAGTGCAGAATTTGTCAGCCCCGCCCGAGCCGGGCCTCATCCAGATCACTCTGAATTCCTCTCCTAAGACAGAGGTGATGTGGTTGGCTGAGGAGAGTCCAGCTTGAACTTCCCTGGAGTAAGCCCATCAGACGGGACAGCTGGGGAGAAGCCCCCCTCCTGCCCCCCTGCTGGCTCTACGGTGTGTGTCCTTCCTGTCGCAGAGGGAGTCCTGGCCCCATGAATGGGGCAGGGGTGCTCTTTGCCCCTGAGCTGGGAGGCAGAGCCTCTGGTGAACTTCGGCACGAGAGTTCAGTAAAGGAGAGGGTCCCGGGACAGACTGTAGGAGCAGGGCGGGCGGAGGGCGTGGGAGGAGGGAGAGAGGAAAGGTTATTTGACAGCATGAGTTCTTTGCTATCAGATCAAAAGACTGTGTGGGGTCATGTATTGAGCACCTACTGTATGCTGTCTACTATGGGCCATTCCTTTTAATTTTTAAAAAATGTGTAAAGTGTTGGGGCGCCTGGGTGGCTCAGTCAGTTAAGCGTCTGTCTTCAGCTCCGGTCATGATCTCAGAGTCCTGGGATCGAGCCCCACATTCCTTCTCCTTCTGCCTACTGCTCCCCTTGCTTGTACACACACACACACACACACACACACACACACACTCTCTCTCTCTCTCTCTCTCTGACAAACAAGTACAATCTAAAAAAAATTTTTTTTTTTTAATTTTTAAAGTTTTCATTCCAGTATAGTTAGTGTATAGTATGGTATTAGTTTCAGGTACACAATACAGTGATTTGATAATTCTGTGCGTTACTCATCATGGTAAGAGAACCCTTCATCCCCATCCCCTATTTCCCCCATCCCTCCCCCCACCTCCCTTCTGGTCACCATCAGTTTGTTCTCTAGAGTTAAGAGTTGGGTTTCTTGGTTCGCCTCCTCTCTTCTCTTCCCCCTTCACACATCTGTTTCATTTCTGAAAGTCCACATAGGAGTGAAATCACTGGCTCATTTTGCTTAGCATTATTTTCTTTACATTCCCACCCTCCCACGCTTCTTATTAACCCATTTTACAGATGGGGAAGCTGATCCCAATGGCAATCACACCTGCCTGCCTTAGAAGCGAGTCTGAGTTTTGGCAGACGGGGTATGTTCTGACCACAGAAGTTGTGTTACTTCTGTCTCTCCTCTTTTCTAAGTAGAATTAGAAGCTACGGCATCTGCCCCAAGTTCCTACACCCTGTAAGCATCTCGCTTAAACCTTAAGCCCGGGTCTGTCCTCTAAGTGCTTTACTTGTGGGGAGGGTCCACTTCCTTTGGTCTAGGATCGCCAAGAGCCACAGGGAGACCTGATGCAGAGAAATGCAAACGTCCCCGGATCTGCTGGGCTTGAAGCGAGATGTACTATGGCTTCGGGTGGTCTCACCGAGGGGTGAGGGCAGGGGCATTGGGCTCTATGCGGGACAGCGGATCTGTGCTCGATGCAATTTTGATCATCAGAGCAACAACAGTCAGAGTGCACATGTGCGTACACACGTGTCCACTTTGGAGTGAATGGGGGGGGCTGTCACGATATCGTCCGCACCTTCAAAGCAATACCTCTTCTATTTTTTCTCCTAACAGACGTTACCCGCCCTTGACCTTGGCAGGGCCAATTACGTCATCCCCTCCCACCAGCCAGCAACTGCCTGATTGCTCCAGGGAAGGGCACACGGCCCGCTCTCTGTATTCTTGCAGATCCAAGCTAGGAGAAAGAAATCTGTTTCTCTTGGGTTGATGACGCTGGCCAAGTCTGTAAGCCCAGAGCGACCAAGAGCCATGATCTTCTGGGACCAAAATCAGCCTGTTTGGGAGGATGAAGCCCACGGAGAGGCAAGCAGAGAGGAGAGCCACAGAGAGACAGAGGGCACACATCACTCCCTTCTGCAGCTGGGCGACAAGACACAATGCATTTTCCTCTAGCTTACGCTGATTCAAGGTGGGCTTTGCCTCTTGCCACCAGAGTGACACTGATTCGCATGTTAATATTCAAGGGGCACCCAGCTCTGAGGGTTTGGACCAAATCCATGCCCAGGCCATTCTGTTCCATGCCCCTTCCCCTGTACGACCTCGAGTCTGGGCTTGGGAGGAGGACATCTCTGTCGCCACCAGAGACCATCCAGGGGGGTGTTGGGGGAGAGAGGGTCCCTTAGAAGAGCTGGGATTTGACCTGAGGTCCATCTGTCCCAAAGCCTGGACTTTTAAGTGCTGTGCTACCTCCTCTCGGCCCCTCCCACCAGGCCAGACATCAGGCTGTGAGGTCTCACACAACAGGTGCTCAAACGGTGTGGGGGGCGGGGGAGATACCCGCTGCCTCGTGATCACCCCGGAGAAACATGGGGGTGTTACACGCTCTGACCTGATGAACGGGCCGAGCTCTGTGGCTCAGGAAACAAACTCTGAATCAGTTTCCTCCCTGTCCCGGGCGAGTGCTGGCCCGTCCTTCCCCGCGGACCCCTCCGAGCAGGCTGCGGTCTGCACAGCTGTCATCCCGCCCCCGGCGTCTGCGGACCTCATCACTGCGGTGCCCCCGCCAACCCGCCTCCGCGGTTTCCCCAGCGCCCTGCCTTCAAATCTTGCTGTGGTGGCACGATGTCTCCAAGACGAGGGGGGACGCCAAGTATGTAAAACAGGGACAAAATCACAGGCCACTTGAGGAGGGATAAACGGCCGAGTTCACACCATCTATCAGCTCATCTCTGCAGCTATCCAAATATTGCTGAAATGGCAGAGTCACCCCAGCTGGACTATTTATCTCCAGTGCGGGAACCAGGGAGGGGGGAGCCCGGGAGGGTGTGGGCAGCTGGAACAGAGCCCTCCCCACCGTGGGGTTTCTTCCCCCCCTTTCCTTTCCTTTCCTTTCCTTTCCTTTTGCTTCAATTAGTCTTCCTTTTCAAAAAATTTTGCTCTCTTCAATAAAGGTAATTTGTTAAAAGGATAACCAAACATGAACCGATCTGTATTCTTCTTTACTGTCCGTGAGTAGATTCACAAACAGGAGGCATTAGGGGATGCGGGAAGAAAACCAGCTCTGGGGTCAACCAGATCTGGGTTCCAGTCCCAGCTCCTGGAGGTATCACTCCCCTGCCTGGAAAGCGGGAATAAAAAAGAGGCGGGGAGATGAGCTGAATTGTGTCCCCCCCACCCCCCCAAAAAAGACAGGCTGAGGTCCTACACTCAGAACTTAAGAATGTGACCTTATTTGGAAACAGGGTCATTGCAGATGTGATTCGTTAAGGTATGAGCGCATATCGAAGTGGGGGCAGGGCAATCGATAGGGCTGGTGTCCTTATAAAAAGATGGCCATCTGAGGACACAGAGCCACAGGGCGAAGGCATGTGAAAAGAGGGAGAGGCTGGAGTTCTGCAGACGTAAGCCGAGAACCATCAAGGGTTGCTGGCCATGGCAGAAGCCAGGAGAAAGGCGTGGAACAGGTTCTCCGTTGGTGTCTTAAAAGAGTGCACGCCCCTGCTGACAACTTGATTTTGAACTTCTGGCCTCCTAAACTGCAAGAGAATACATTTCCATTGCTTTAAGCCACCTAATTCCTCCTGCTTTGTTACAGCAGCGTTGGAACCGGATGACAAGGAGTATTGTTAACATAAGTAGGATTAACCTATACACTGAGACTTTATTTCCTCTGCTATCCTGGATTCTCCATCCTTCAAGATGACCACTCCAGCGATGCCTGGGTTTCCTAGTGCGGAGAGTGAGATTTTCTGCTTGTACCCGCGCTTCCACGGGGTACAAGGGATGCATCTTTCACTTTGGTTAAAGCCTACAGATTCCACAGACTCAGCTCAACAATCTCTCCCACCAGGAAGGCAGCCGTGATACACTCCGATGGCTGAACGGGATCCCTTCCTTGGGATGCCACATTCCCTGGCCCCCACACCTCCCTAACGCTGTTCTATTCTCCAGACACTGTTCGTTCCTTTTTCAAACCAGAAATGATTTAGGCTCATCACAGGAGGATTTTGACTATAAGGAAAAGGCACTAGCATGGGGGAAAGCAAGATACAATGCTAGCTAAATACAGTATGTGCTTCGTCAATATGCACAGGAAGGAAAGAGATAGGAAGGCAAGAAACCCAGCGTGGACTGGGGCTGCGGGTGGATGAGGTCTGGGCCGTCTGTATTTTCTTCTCTCTTTCTATACATTTTAAGGTTTCTACAGTAAGCATGTGTGATTTTGATAATCAGGACCAAGTTATTTTTTTAACATATAAATTTATCATTTTACTTGCCTGTTTCTCAGGGGCTGTGACTGTTCCTCAGAGGGGAAAACTGCTTGAATCATTCCTGTGTCTCCACCAAATCGCGCTGGGCAGGGCACATATTAGGCGTGTGATAACTATGGGATGGATGGATGGATGGATGGATGGATGGATGGAGTGAGTTGGGGATTATACAACTCAGTGGTTAAGAATAAGAGCTTTAGACTCAGACTCAGTTGGAATTGTCCTTTGACAGCTGTGTGACATTGAGTAAGTCACTTAACCTCTCTGAACTTCTGCTTCTTTGTCCGCGGAAGGGGCTCTAATTGCTGCCTGATGGGAAGCTGAGGGTATAGATACACAGTCCCTGACCCTCAACAGCCTGCAAAGATTGTATCTTCAACTGGAGACGGGGAATGGGTGCCCTGCTGCTCCTTCCAAAATTGCAAACCCAATCTCCCGTCGTCCTCCTTCATGCCTGAGCTTCAAAAATCGAATTGGATTTGGTTTCTGCATGGGCTCTGCCCATGACTAGCTGTGTCACCTCAGGCAAGTCCCATCACTCTACACGTCTGTTTTCTTCTGTGGGATTACAATATTGAGATTAATAGCTGGCATGACTTAAGGGCTTACTGTGTGTCCGTCTCTGTGTTGAGCACTTCCTGTATACCGAGAAGTGAGGGTCTACGATGGTCAAGGTTCAGGGGTAAGACTCAAACTCCTCCAGCTGGACAATGTTGGGCAAGTGCCTTAACCTCTCTGTGCCTCCGTTTCCTCCCTGTAAGATGGAGTTAACAACAGTGTGCACCTCCCTGCGTTGCTATGAAGATTATGGGATGGAATACGTACAAAGTGCTTGGAAGAGCGCCTGGCATTTAGCCCACAATCAATTTGTCTTAGGTAATCAGCAGGACAGCCTGCCACTGTTATGTCCTTCTTAGCCCCAGAAGGAGACGGAGGTTCAGAGAGGTCAAGAGAACTGTCCAAAGCTGCACAGTCAGCGAGCAGTGAAACCGGCAGGTGGACCCTGATCTGGCGGCTCAGAGCACAGGCTCTCCCAAGGCTGGGGGAGGTTAAAGGAGCTGCAAGGTGCGTGGCACATCCAAGGTGCCAGCCCCACGCCAGAAGTGAGACGCCTCTCACCCCACCCCCACCCCAGCCCAGCCCTAGCCCAGCCCAGGAGCGGCTCCTCCCTCCCCTCCCAGCCCGGGACGGGCTCTGAATCCTTCACAGCCCAAGTCCCGCATCGCTGCATCAAGTAGAGCCCTTGGCAGCTTCAGAGAAAAACCAAATGTGTTCCACGTCAGGTCAGAGAAGTGTCTTGTTTTTATTAGCGTTAATCTAATATGTTGTCTTTCCTCACTGAACTCTGAATAAGTTAATCAAGGACAGGCTGGGTTTGTGTTTTCTTAATAATGCCGCCTGATTCTGAAGGCTGCCTGCTGTGAGCTCTAGGCCCCAGGCCCCTTGCTTAGTTTCTCTTCTTCTCTCTTTACATTTTAGAAAATATCTACAATGTCCAGGGACAGAGGGGTTAGCGTGGTACAGGAAAAGGCTTGCAAGCTTTGGAATGAAATGAACTTTGTTTCAAATATCAGTTCCTCACCTCTACCCACGTGACCTGGGTTTCTGAGTTTTAAATTTTCCCATTTGTGAAGCAGAGTAACAGTGGTTTCTTTCTTTCTTTTTTTTTTTAAAGATTTTATTTATTTATTTGACACAGAGAGATCACAACAGGCAGAAAGGTAGACAGAGAGAGGAGGAAGCAGGCTCCCCACCAAGCAAAGAGCCCGATGCGGGGCTCGATCCCAGGACCCTGAGATCATGACCTGAGCCGAAGGCAAAGGCTTTAATCCACTGAGCCACCCAGGCGCCCCAACAGTGGTTTCTAACTTTCTGAGTTCTTATGATAATTACATAAGGCAATGAAGCACTCACCACATGAACTAGACCACAATGATCACTCCAGAGCTGGTAGCTATTATTACCGCTATAGACAGTAACAATACCGATTAAGTGACCTATTATTATGAACCAGGAGATGTGATAAGCATCCTCCGTATAACATTCCATTCAAATATTATATGAAAAACAGGACACCTGGGTGGCTCAGTCGGTTAAGTGTTTGCCTTTGGCTTGGGTTTTGATCTTGGGATCCTGGGATCAAGCCCTGCGTCGGGTTCCCTGCTCAGGAGGGAGTCTGCTTCTCCCTCTTGCTCTGCCACTCCACCCACTCGTGGGCACACAAACACACACACACTCTCTCTCTCAAATAAATAAAGTTTTTAAAAATCTTTAATAGATGAAAAACAAACCAGACAGTGGCTGGTGGGATATAGGTGCTCAAGAAATGACAGTAACTGCTGTCGTGGCAGTGAGTTCATTCTCACAACTGGGAGGTGTTGTGAGTGTTGTTTGTATCAACTGCACCACAAGGAATTCATATTCTATCTGGAACCTTGACAAGTACAGGCGATTATCATTTGCCTAAGGACTCTGACAAGGACCAGAGAGGAAGGGGGAGCATTTGATCAAGTCTGGCAGGGGATCAGGGACAATTTCCTGGAGGTGAGGGAAGATGAGAGCTGGAAGAAGAGTGGAGTTGACCCTCGGAGGCACTCCAGACAGAAGGATGGTCATTCATTCATGGGTCCATCCAATCTTGCATTCATTCAACAAGTAGGTAAGGAGCACCATGTCTGTGCTGGGTGCTGTCCCAGGTGCTGAATGGACAGACAGGCCCACCCTGCGGTAGGAGGAATGGTGGAAAGAGGACTAGCAACATCTCAGCCCTCGTGGAGCTGACAGTCTAGTAGGGGAGGCAGACTACAAACAAGGAAGCAAACACACCAAGAGGATGCTTTTGGACAATGGTAAGTTGGTAAGTGCTGTCACAAAAACAACCGGAGAATTTGGTTGTGACCAGATACAAAGTGCGGCTGTTTTACTCAGGAAAGGCTCTACGGGAAGGCGAGGTGTGATTGGGGACCCAAAGGAAGGGAGGAAGGGAGCCATGGAAAGATGCGGAGAAAGAGCATCCCACATAGAAGGAATTGGCCATGTAGAGACTCTGCCTTAGGAATGGGCTTGGTGCATTCAGTGAAGAGGAAGAAGGACAGCGGGGCGGGATGTGGTGATGAGGGGGAAGGAGAGAGCGCTACAAGATGAGATTCAAGAGGTGGCCACAGTAGGAGACCCTGGAATTTATCATAAGTGGAATAACAGTATAGCCTAAGGTGTGGGCTTGTGACAAACTTTGGAGCTTGCAAACCACCAGAAGGAGTCAGGAGTGGCGGGGAGAGATCCAGCCAAGTGGGTGGAGAAAGGAAGAGGTGCCACGTCCCGATGTCTCCATCAGAGCGGCACCTCACGCCTCTCGCGTGCCTACAAGATGGGGTCCCTTCCCCAGGCAGATCCGTGAGAGTTTCCTGGTCACCTTTAAGAACCTACTATGTACCAAGTGCTTTTACAACCACTATCTTAGTGAGCTCTCAGGAAAAGCCCAGACGGGAGGGGTCCCTGTCCCTACTTTACGAATGACAAAACTGAAGCATGAGAAGGTAAAGCCATGTGCCTGGCCACATGGCCGGCTGGGCCAGAAGTGGAATAGGAATCCAAGTCCCCCAATCTGTTCTGCCACCTCCCACCTTCTCCTTCACCTCCCCGTGAACGCGGGGTTCTTGAAGAGGCAGCTTCTAGGAAATCCCCGAGGGTGGGAAGGCGGGGTCTCCTGGCTAGCTCTTGAGCCAGGTATGGGGTGGGATGGAAGCAAGGGAACGTGCTTCCCCGGGGGGAGGGCCCCCCCCCCCCCCCTAATCCCGCTTCCCTCTGTGGAGAGAGAAGGGGCTTTCTAAGCACTGAATCACAGCACAAGTGTGACATGTGGCAGGAAACACAAAGGCTGGGGAGGTTTTCCTTCTGTCCTGATTGGTGGTGCATCTTCCAAAACCATCTGGTCCGGACTCCCAAAACGTGCGTTTGTGTTCATCTCTGGAGCGGCAGGCTTGCCGGGCTCCGCCCCCACATGCCGGGCAGACACGGGCCAACTCCGGGAGGCCATCAGGGGGCTGAGCATTCAGGCCAGTTGGGTTTGATTTCAACTCTATTGCTCTATGGCCTTGGGCAAGGGTCCCCCTTCACCAAGCCTCAGTTTCCCAAAGTGTGACCCGGGTGTGGGATCACGCTCCTTGCTCGAGTCCATGGGGTGGGGCAGAAATCGGATAAGGTATTGCACTCACAAAGAAGAGCCCTTTTTGACCAAAAGTATAAGAAAACATAAAGACATAAGCTTAGGACAATGATGCCCTCTAGGAGCCATCACCAAGAGACCCAGCAAGGTGACCCACAGGCCACGCAGGAGAGCAGTAGCTCTACCACTTACTAGCCATCCATGTGGAATCCTAGTAACACTTTAATACCCGTAGAGGGCTTAGAAAAGTCCTGAGCACACAGTAAGTGCTCAATAGATGCTGCTTCATTTTTGTGTGTTATTTATTTAACAAGATGGAGAAGACTGCGAGGAAGAGTCAGGCTTTGAACTCTAATAGATGCAGGGTCCAAATTCATGCTTGGCTGTTTACAAGCTGTGTGACCTCGGGCAAGTTAATTAATCTCTCTGAGCTTTCCCCTTCCCCTCTGAAATGGGGGTTACAGTGGCACCCCTGGCATGCCGACAGCGGTCACTATATGGCAGATGGCCCCTATTATATGCTGAGACAAGGCAGCTGTTACTGTATTCTTCCCAGCCCCTCCCTTCGGCTTGGCCACCATCCCTGTCTACCCCTCTTACCTCGCTCCTCCTCCTTCTCCCGGACGATCCTCCCCTTGAGGGCTCGGCTCCAGGCTCCACCGTAGTCACCCAGCTTGGTCCTCTCGCTGCCGTCCTTGCCCTTGAACCAGGGTCCGTACCGGCGGGCGATGCTCGAGGCCTCGCCCACATCCCGGGAGCCTCTGCCCAGATGCAGTTCACCCAAGAAGGGCAACTCCACGCCCTCGGCCGGGCCGCCCATGGCAGGGCTGGCCTGGCTCTGGGAGACGGCGGGCTGGCCCACAAAGCCAGAGTGCAGGAAGACCAGGCTCCCGGCTGTCAGGTAGAGCACCAGGAAGGTGAAGAAACGCACGGGCTTCCTGCGGAAATACCGCTGGAATTTGAACCAGAGCTTGGCCATAGCAGGCTCATTCCGGACTGGCTTGCTGGGGGCTCGGCTGGCGGGTTGGGGGTTCAGGAAGGGGAGGGAGGGGGGCTGCGTTTCCCAAGCTTCCCTGAGGGACGGAACCCCTGGGGTTCTCAGCCTTCTTCCCTCCGCAAAGGTGTGGCCAAAACCAGAGCGGGAGGCCAAGTCTGGCACTTGGCTGAGGCCAAGAGAACGGGGCCCTCCTGAGGTCAAGGCGAGCTTCTCTGGGCCACAAAAGAGGCCCAACACCCAGAAGTTGGTCCCATTTTCCTACATCTTGTTCTTTGCGTCGGAGAGTTCTTTGACCACAGCAATGGCAGAAAAAATCTGCCAGCTTACTTCTTGCCTCTTCTCGGCTCCTCAGGCCTGTCAGGGCTGGAGGATCTCACTCAGGGCGGTTTTCTGGCCCCTTCCCCAGTTACGGGCCAAGCTCAGTGTGTCTGCCTCATGGAAACAGAAGTGGGTGGGCTTCCATCGGCTCAAGCATTAAGGCTCAGGGCTGCGACCTGCAAAACAGCACGAACACAGATTTAAGAAGCCCCCTCACAGAGGTCAGAGCTCAGAGGGTCCCTGAACCTTCTCGAGGGAGATGCAGACACCCAGAGAAGCGAGGGAACCATGTCCTGAGGTGCCCAGCAGTGCTGGGTCTTCTGGAATCCCTGCCTTTTTCTTCAAACCAAACTGGGAATTTGGGGGCTCGACTGCTACGGGGTCCACGTTTTGGGACAAGCTTTATCTTGGACAAGCCCAAGTCCTTACGCCCTGCATTTCCTATGTATTTGTCAAATATATACGGATTCATTAATTATTTTAAGTCCGAAAAGTACCTCCTAGGGGCCTTGCTGAACTGCCTGCTGGACCTGGCTGATTCTGACCCTGAGAAAATTCATTCCCACCCCCCAGGAAATACTTAGTGATCACCTACTATATACCAGGTGCTGTGCTAAGCTCTGGAGATAAAGCCATGAACCCGAGAGACTAAGTCCCTTCCTTTACTGGGCTCACATCCTAGAGTGGGAGAGAGCAAAGCCCTCGCCCAAGGATGGAAAGGAAATCTGGATTATTTAGCAATAGAGTCATTTGCTCTGCCTTTATTTAGCATCCACAGTATGCCCAGCTTCGTGCCAAGCCCTCTACGTGTATTACTCATTCATTCTTCCCAGTGTTCCTAGGGGAGGTGACAATTTCCCCACTTTACAGATTAGGAAACTGAGGCCACGTAGCCAGTGAGTGGTGGAGCTAGGATTTCAACCCAGGACAGTCCAAAGGCAAAAACCACAACTCGTAACCACTGCCTTTGTGACTCAACTTTTGTCCCACCCGGACTGGATACCAGCTGGGGATTCAGAGAGAGACCCTGAGGCAGTAGCCCATCTCCACTGCCTCCTGGCGACCAGTGGCTCACTCTTCTCACAGGGAGTCCCCAGACTGTGGTCCAAGGAGCCTCTGATTCATAATCAGAGGCCTGAGAGCCTGGTCAAGTATGAAGATTCTGGACCTCTCCAACCAGAATTTCTGATAGAAGGGGAAACCTACAGGTGTAACAAGGTGCCCTCAGGTAATGGTGATGGGCACAGAGGGCTGAGGGCACTGCTTTATGAGTAAATGTTAAGGATCATTAGTCAAGAAGAAAACAGAATGTCAACTATGCCTTTTGGGCGATGAGATTTCATATTATCGCCAGCAGGGGGCCTCGTGACGATCTTAGCCAATGCCCAGAATTAACGGGCAGCCAATGAAGGATCTGAATGGTAACAGCTCCCCTCCAGTCCGGAGCAACATGGGAGTTTAACTGTGGTTCAAGGTGGATTCCATCAGCCCTCCATATGCCACCCTATTCATTCCAGAATGAAGTACTAAGCACCTACTGGGCCCTAGTTATTGTTCTGGGCACTTGGAATAGATCAATAAACTAAACAGCCCCAAAGCCATGCTTTTGTTGAGTCAAATTATCTATTCATCCATCGATCCATCTATCTGCCCATCATCCTTTAATCCATCCATCATTCCACCTACTCATCCGTCCCTTAAGTTACCATCTATCCATCCATTCATTGTCCATTCCTTAGTCCATCCGTC
>CM053616.1:5721250-5738060 GCA_028646535.1 Procyon lotor | reverse complement strand
GAGCTGGAATCAAATCCTGATTCTGCCTCTCACTGGCTGAGAGTCTTTGGACAAGTCACTTAACTCTCCAAGCTTAATTTCTTTATGGGTCAGATAGTTATGACAGAACCTTCAGGTAGTAATGCCGAGAAAATAAGACAATATATGTAAAGCACAGAGCCTTGTGTCTGGCACATTTTAGGTAATTATGGCAGAAATTATTATTCCACTGAGGCAAAATTAAAACCAAAATTTTATGCCCTGGAGAAGAAAATGTTCCCCCCCTTTTTCTTTCTGTGGGACAAGATATTTTAGAACAGGAATGGAAAATCTGTGATACTAGACTCTTATTCCCTCTTATTCCTGACAGATACCACTAATCAATCACAGCTTCCCTCAATCTGAGCCCAGATGGAACCTCAGAAGCCTTCTCAACACAGGCAGCCACTACCCATCAATCTGAACTGGCAAGGCATGAAACATATTTGCTATCCCTGCCTTCGATCATTAGCATCATTAGTAACATCTGATGGAAGGCACATGTCAGATCTGGGTGTTTCTTTAGTGCCAGAGTCAGGGCGACCCAACCTGTACTTGGTTTCCTGCATTGGCCTGACCTTGGGAACCAGCCGTCTCCCGAAAACCTTCCAGGGCCATGCCTCTGGGTTAGGGTGGAACCGTGGCTATTTGATCCAAGGAGACAGGTTCATTTAGAATTCCAAGGGCCCGATTTCTCTTGTGCCAAGTTGCCGGCGGATAACGAATGACCAGCCATTTCACCAACCGCCCTGCTTTACCATCATCATTCTCACTCAGTCCCTCGGTCACGGTCACGGAGAGTCTCACCCAGGAGTGTTGCAGAGCCAGCCCATCCATCCCGGCTGACAGAGGGAAAATCTCCCTGCACCAACCCCCGGGGCTTCTCTCACAATGATGAGAGCATGAGAGCCAAGTTGACACTCCCTCCCCTAGGAGACAAGGCGGCAGAACCAAGAGGAGGTTTGAGACAAATGCAAAGAAAACAGGCCCATCCGTCTTTCTTTTTTCATTCAACAAACATTTGCAGGGACCCTCGGCAGTTTCTTAGGGCCTGAAGGGAGGGGGTTGGAGCTTGGTTTCTGCCCTCAGAGTCTGCAGGACACAGGGGAGGCTACAGCAAGTCGATCAATAGCTGGGACACCTGATAAATGTGATGAAACCGAAGAGAGGTCACATTGCATCACCCCTGCTGGAAATCCGGCAAAGGCTTCGGAGGACTCTGAATAAAATCCGATGCCCTGACCTTGGCTCGTGAAGCCTGATATGTGAGGCCCCAGCTACCTCTTGGACCTCCTGACCCACTGCCCTGTCGCCCATTGTCCTCCAGCTACCAATGGCCCGCAGGTCCCCAGCCACTCCCCCTGCTTGCAACATTGCCCCCCGACCTCCTCTTTGTCGGCTCCTTCTTTTTATTCGAGTCATTCCTCAGGGCCCCTTTCCAGAGCAGCTCCTTCTGACCCCCCCAGCAGTCACCACTCCTCAGCTTCTAGGACCTGGTCCTATATCAACTGTCCTCAGGGCGCTTATGCCCAGGTGCTAGTTCGCGTTGATTAGCGCCTGTCTCTCCTCCAAAATGGGAACCCCAGGAGAGCAGGAACTTTTCTTTTTTGTTCTCAACTACATCATGTGCCTCTGGAGCCCTGCCTGGTAGACGGTCAGTAAACAGTAGACACTTGGTAGATGGTTGGTAGGTATTTGTTTATGGAATGAATAACAAAGCTACTAGCCAACATTTTTGAGCGCCTACCGGGCAACGTGAAGAACCCTCAACGTGAATAATATAGGTGGTATTATTCCTCCATTTTCACAGTGAGGAACGTCCTCATTGGTGAGAGATGGGCCTGTTCGTCTGAGCCCTTAGCTGGTAAATGGTAGAGCCAGGATTTGAACTTAGGTTTGGGTGACTTGAGAACCCAAGCTTGTAAGAGTCTTCCCGGCACTTCCTCTTCCTGTAGGCGTTCATCCGGCTCAGTCCTTCATCACTGGCATGTCATGTCCCACTTTGAGAAGGCCTGAGGTGCTCAGTCGAGTCCCAAGTGGCTCATTGGGATCTCCCCCACCCCGGGGCACCCACACATTTCTGGGGTTTCCAGGGGTCTTGTGAGGATCGGGGAGTGTCTTTAGGGCAGCATTCTTACAAGGTAAATGAATAGGGCCCCAAGCACAGGGGGCTGCTACAGACCCATGGCCTCAGCCATCTGGAGACAGAAGGAGTAAGGGGGCTGTGCTCTGACCAGTGAGGCTGACTGAGTCCTTCGCCCTCCTTGCTCTGGGGGCAGTGGAAGTTTGGATGCCGGGACTCTGGTGCAGGCTGGTCCCTAGGGAGCCACTGACAAGTTCCTGCCACTCCTCTCCCAGCAGCACGTGTCACTGCGTCCTCCTCAAAGGCAGGCAACAGGAAACAGAGATATCACTCACAGGCAAGCAAACTGCATCCCAGATGCAAACATGATCAGGAGCCAAGAATCTCTAAGTATTGAGGGGGAAAAACCAGAACGCTCCTGAAAGGGAAAAATACTGTCCAAGTAAGCAGACTTCTGCCCTCGGAGCCAACAGAAGATGGCAAACCAAATGTGATTGGACAATTTAGAAGGGCAATATAGGGTGTTGAATTCCTCAAACAAGAGCGAGGGATTCTGCGACCGATTAGAGTATGTCAAAATTTTAAAAAAATATGATAATCGCGTGGGGTTTTTCCCCTCGTTATGAAAGAATATCCGCTAACCGTGGAAAATATGGGAAAAATACAGAATAACAAAGACTCCAAATCATTCCTCTCACAGCACTGAGAGAAAACTTTTATTTTAGTGTCTTTCTTTTCAGTTTCCAAATTATGTAGAGATATGTGAATATATACAAATACGCACATGTATTATTTTTCAAATCATTTTTATACGTTTATATATACTGTAACATGCTTTAAAAGAACTCCCACACCTAACAATATATTCCAAATATCTTCCCATGTCATTAACTATTTATCTACATAGGATTTTTAATACATACATGCTATGACAGTGTAGGGATCCCTCATAATTGGTTACCCTAATCCCCTATCTTGGTACCTCTGGATTGGTTCCAACTGTTCACACCTGGGGGTAAATGATTCTGGGAGAAGCATCCTTGAACATGAATCTTGGCCCACCTCTCTGCATGGCTGAGGTGGAAGTCTTCTGAAACCCATGTAAAGTATGGGGATCATCATGAAGATAGTAATAGCTAACATTCACAGAGCAAGGAAGACCAAGCTAGTTTGTCTATCCCCAGGCTCCATGTTTGGGCTTGTTCTTGGAACCCACCATTTGGAACCCGGATGGCTGACTTAGCCACTCGCTAGTGGTGTGACCTTCAGCGAATCCTTACAGCTCTCTGAGCCTCAGTTATATCATCTGTAAAACGGGGCTACTAATCTTCCCCAACCTACAGACTGATTGTAAGGATTCAGTGAGAGAGTACAGGCAAAAAGCACAATGCCTGGTTCATGGAAAGAACTCTGTATATATCCATCTGTCCATGGAGCTAATCGGGAAAGAACATCACTTCTTCATTCACACAGTGGGGAGTGCTCAACCAGCCTGTCTTGAAAATCTCTTTGTCAATCCCTGTGCAAGTAGGAGTTTTTCTCTTTTGCTCTTCAAATGCATCTAATCTGAGGGGAGGAAAGAGGGGGGAATAAGAAAGTCCCCAGGATTCCCTCCAGCTTCCTGCTGACTGCAAAACTCCAACAGGAATCTGCTTCTGGAGGGGCTGGCTTCCCATCTGGCCGTAATCACCCGCCTGCCACCCGAAGTGCGAGCACCTCACAAATTAGGGAAATCAGAAGCAGCCACTTCCGACAGAGCGCGGGCAGCAGGACGCCGAGAGGCGGTAGAACCGCTTGCCGAAGCTAAAATTAACAAGCTTCTTGGGTTGAAGGTTTTAATTAAAAAATGCTAGAGAATTATTTCCTTAATTCAGATACTTCTTCTTAGTAATCACTTTCCTCTGTGCTGCCCCGAGACTCTATCCGTCTAATGGATATTCTCAGCAGCCTGAGCTGCACAGGACCAGGGGCAGATGCGTGCCCTGAGCGCAGCTCTCATCCTGACCATTCTGGGTGCACCAGACAGACTTCATCTGCTGGCACCTGCAGTCTGTGGCCTGAGGGCTGCTCTGTCATCTCTATGGGGGCTCAGATGTGCTGGGGAATGAGCTCACCCTCTAGAAGCAGTCCTTAGCTGATCCTGGCAGGAGCTGGTGTACAAATACCCCAACTCCCTTGCAGCCTGAGTGGGATTCCTCGGCGGCCATGGTCTACACTATCCCTAGAGCTCCCCAGCAGGACTAAGTGGCTTTTGTCTTCCACTGAAGACAGGAGTAGCTGACTAGATCCTTACTGGCTGCTTCCTCTCCCCCTCTCACCTCCTGACTCCTCCACCTTCACTTCATAAATGAGATTCTCACTCTTGAATCCTTGTCGCAGGGTCTACGACCGGGGACCAAGTTAAGGGTTCTCCTCTCCTTTGAGTCTCCATGTCCCTCCATCTGCAGTGCCTGTCTCCTTCAAGATCTCTCCAGTCTAACCTCTTCACTTCCTTTCTGCTCCTACTGCTTTAGTCCAGGCCACCAGCATCTCTGATGTGGACCACTGCCCAGCCTCTCAACCTGTCACCCAGCCCCCCATCTTGCCCCTGAAATCCATCATACGCATGTATTCAAGGTGATCTTTGTAGAATGAAATCTGACTGTGCCATGATTCGGCTTAATCTCATCAACTAGACCAGTGTGGTGAATATATCCAGCAGTGCCCACCAACGCCACTGCTGTGATTCATCGGGCCCTCACCGACCGTAACCATCTAGACAGATCAATATGGGTCCCTTTCGCAGTGGTTGCAAAGAAAGGGACGGTTCATCCAGTCCAGGGCAGGTCGCCCTGCTTTAACGGTTTGGGTAGAAGTGCAGACCTCTATATCATTTCATAGCCAATGTTGGCAAATCAAGTGATATTTTCATAATGACTTCCTGTGAACATTTCAGAGATGACTTCTTTTTTTTTATTGATCCTCTTGCCAGCTGTTCTCACCCTTTAATTGTGTCTCCTCTCCCCTCCTCCCTCCTAGCCTCTCTGACAGATAGATAATAATGATCTGTAAATAAACATGAACGTGCACCAGGGGAGCAACTCTTGAGAAGCACCCTCCATGGCAGGAGGCAGGCAGACAAGCAAAGCGCTGAAGCCGTTCAGACCCCACTTAGAGTCACAGCTCTACTTTCTAGACCTAGACAATCCGAGAGAACATTCTGTGTCAGAGGAGTTTTCTATACCTGTGCTATCTAAAGTAGCCACCAGCCACCTGTGGCCCTTGAGGACTTGAAGTGTGCTTAGTACCACCAAGGAATTGGATTTTTAACTGATTTTTATTTTAATTAATTTAAATTTAATAGCAGCGTGTGGCTGCTAGTGGCTACTGTCCTGGACAGTGCAATCTTAGAGGTCCAGTCACGTCACCCCTCCGAGCCTCTACTTCTTCCCCTGTCAAATGGAAGTAATTTCTCTGCCATAAGGCCAATACCAGCTGCTGTTACAAGCAGGCTCTGCGGCACAGTGGCTCCAAATCAGAAGTTTCTTTCTTGCCTGTGTAACAATCGAGGGCCACGTCTCTGCCAGGGGACGTTCGGGAATTCAAGATAGTGGGCTCTGCTTCCTCTCACACAGGGTCGCTCTAGTTATCCCCAGTCCAGCTAGCTGGAAGGGGAGAAGAGCAGATTTCCAAGGCTAAAGATTTTATCTCAAGCAATTGAGGTAGCAGTTACAACATCATTTCTACTCTTCCAATTCTTGGCAAGAACTCACATTACCACTCCCACCTGCTAGAGGAGCTGAGGAATTAGACCCAGCTTGGCAGCTCTGTTCTACCTAAATCTCTTGCTTTGGGATAAGGAGAGAATGCATTTTGGAAAGACAGATAACTGCATCCATCATACCTACTTCGGAGGGCTTATTAGGGGTTAGGGTTAGGGGATATTCTGTGCATAATGCAGTGCTTATATATCATTCAGCTTTTGTTGTGAGAAAAAAAGGATAAAACTGTAACATGTAGTGTCTTAGAATAACACTTAGATCATAGAACAACATCCAATTTAGCTTCTAGTTTGGGCTGGGTTCACTTGCGTGGTTCTAATCTCAGATGATCTCAGCTTCCTCAGGCCATTGCAGGAGGTTGCCAGGTTGGGTTGGGTTGGGTTGGGTTGGGTTGGGTTGGCAGGGGAGCTGGCTGATCTAGGATGGTCCCAACTAGACCATCTTGTCTCTGCTGTACTTAATTTCTTAGCCTCCAGCTGGCTAGTGATAGGGTTCCAAGAGAGTGAGGGAAACATGCACAAGGCCTTTTGGGGCCTAGGATCAGAACTGGCACCCCAAATCACTTCTGCCCCATCTTGTTGAACCCCGCTCCTCTTGATGGGAACAGATGCAAAGTCACATTGCCAAGAGGTATAGCTACAGGGAGGGGGATAATGAGCACCATTTTCACCAACAATCTACCATCACTTGGCACACAATTCATTCGAGAAATGATGCCTGATATTATATTATTAATCCATGAAAGCAAATGGATTTTTCTATATTGCCCACTCATTTATTCATTCAGAAATGTATTGAGTCTATACTATGGGTCAGGCTGTATGCTAAAGATAGTGGCTCGGTTGGCCGTGTTGGGCACTGAACTGCCACCAAGAAGTCAAGTTAATTTTTATATCATAAAAAAGGGAAAAAATAAACTTCAAAGGAAAAACTGGTTCTCTACCCCTTGGCTCTTGACTGATGCCCAGTGTCCTCTTGTCATTTCCTGGGCACCTCTGATGAAAAGGTAGCTTGTTAACGTTGACCCCCATTGTGGTCATCTCTCTGAGTCTCGGTGCGTTACCAATGAGGTGTGTGGCCGCTCATGGCTTTGTCTGCTGGAGGAAGGCACTTTAGAATAAACCTGGATAGATCCAGCATGAACTGTCAGAAGCCTTCGGAAACAGAATAAATAGCCCACTGATTCAGAAGGTTATATGAAAGGAATCCTTCTTGCTTCAGCGTAAAACAACTTGTCTTGCCTGCAAGATGAATCAGAAGCATAAAGGGTGATGAATGGGAGTGGTTCCTGAAGCACTGGGACATATCATGGGCCCCACAGTGGAGTTACATCTGGTGACTGCGAGATATATCTCGGTCCAGGGACATCCATCTCCTCTCTCCCCCGGTAGCTCTAGCCCTGCTCCCGCTTTGCTGCCATCAAAACCAGCATGTTTCTGCAGCTAAGCACCTCGCTGGGGACATGCTCTCTCTACGACCAAACAAAAAGACCAAACCAAAGGAAATGACCAAACAAAAAGAAAATATAAACTGAAGGCTGAATTAAATGCCCAAGATAGGGGACCTTGGAAAAATAAGCAAGTTTCCAGGTCTTTGCCTTGCCTCTCTCTGGCTTTGGGCATCAAAGTGACTTAGAAAAGCAGCCCACAGGGACCTTCTACATCAGAAAGGAACCACTCCTTGGGAGATTTTCTTCCCAATAGTTTGTTATGGAGAGTTTCAAACCTATGGCAGAGTTGAAAGAATTTTATCCATCACAAAGATGCTACCACTTAACATTTCTTTTTCTTGCTTTATTGCTTATCTCTCCATCAACCCAGGCTTCTTGTTTTTCTGATACATTTCGAAGTAAATTATAGCCATCAGCACACTTAGGCAGGAGCTTATTAAGACCACAGATGTGAGGAATCCATATCCTGTTCCCTGAATCACCAGCCGGGGGAGGGGGAAGGGATTTTTAATAAAAAAATCCTGCATTTTTAATAATTATTAACCCTACTTTACAAGTGAGTAAACAGGAGTTCAGAGATGGCTCACAGGACCTGCCCAAGGCCCCAGAGCAAGAAGGTGCTAATGCTGGGATTTAAACCCCCTCAGGGTCTATATACTCTGAGTCTGTGCTCTGTTTCCTCTGCTATGAAGGCTGTCTATGAGGTCTGCTTCTGTCACTTCTCCCATCCCGGACCTGCCTCTTATAGCAGGAGCTCAGGGCCCCCAGCTTAGTGACTGTGTCTCTGAATTTCCTCAATATTTCTGCACAGAGCATGAGACTGAGGCCAGACCCAGGTAGAGATTCTATGGTTTGGGCAGGCCTCCAGCTTTATTTGTAGCCCTCGAGCCAAGAGTTTTTGTACCTCTTGAAATCTGCAAAATGGGCTCAATGATGGGTTTCTTTCTTTTTTTAAAAAAATATTTTATTTATTTATTTGACACATACACACACACAGAGATCACAAGTAGGCAGAGAGGCAGGCAGAGAGAGAGGGGGAAGCAGGCTCCCCGCTGAGCAGAGAGCCCAATGCGGGGCTCGATCCCAGGACCCTGAGATCATGACCTGAGCTGAAGGCAGAGGCTTTAACCCACTGAGCCAGGCACCCCCAACAATGGGTTTCTGACTTTCGGATTTAGTGAGATGGTTCATGGAAACATGTGAGTGCTGATTTAGATTCCTCAGAAACATACCTTAAGGGGAGGATTCAGGTAAAAGTGACTTAGAAGGAAGTAGTCTCAGCAAAATATGATGAAGGTGAAGGTGAGCGAGACCCCCAAGGGAAGGGGGGCGTCAAACCAGGTCTCATGGAGAACACCTCTACTCAGACCTACAAGGTGCTGGGACAGTGATGGTCACACGTTAGAATGTTCCAGATTGGGGGCACACAAGTTGAAGATTTAAAAAATAGATACTGATTTATTTGAGAGAGAGAGCACATGTGAGTGGGGACAAGAGCAGAGGCAGTGGGAGAGGGAGGGAGAAAGAACCTCAAGCAGACTCTGAGCCGAGCACAGAGCCCACGCAGTGCTCCATCTGACGACCCTGAGATCATGACCTGAGCTGAAATCAAGAATCAGATGCTTAACTGACAGTCACCCAGGCGCCCCAAGCTGAAGATTTTTATCTCCCCCTCTCTGCCTTTGCTGAGTATTAGTTAAAGGCTTTCCCAGGGGGCTGTGAATGCACAGGCACTTTGAGTTCTCTAGATAAGCAGGGCCAAGGGGGTTCTGGAAGCCCGAGGGCAGCCCCACCACAGAGACTTAAGTGCTGGCCTTTGAGAATCCAACACCTGGAAGAGTGTGTGCATAAAAATGGCAAGGGACCCAAAGGAGGTGAGCAGGCACCAGGAGCAAGTGTTACAAATCCCAAGCTGTCTCAGGCAGAAATCTAGACTAGGTCTCATTGGGGTTTCCTTGGGGAGCATACAACGTACCCAAGTGTGGCAGTGAGATGGGGATCAGATCCTTCTATTCTAGTCTGTTCCCTCTGGCTACAGCTACAACATCTTAACCTGTGTGCTCTTGGTGCATCTGCCCATCCAAGTCATTGACAAATGTGTCTGTGTCTCTGACCCCCACCCCCACCCCCACCCGCTTGGTCCGCAAGAGCTCTTCCGCTACCTTCACACCACTCCGGGGTTTAGGAAACCGTCTCCAGGACCTGCTTTGGCACCTGGATTCTTCTGCTTGGACGCCATGCTTCGGCACAGGAACCTCAGAAGGGGGGCGTCTCAGGTTCACACTCTCAGACCTATCCCAGGCTGGGCACCAAGAACGCAGGTCTTACCCCTCCTGTCTGCAGGTGACACCCCAGGGAAAGGCTGCTGCAGTTGCCTGCTGCTCTCGGGTGCCTCAGCCTACCTGGGGGGATGGAGGAGTGAGGAGTAGAGCTCCTTCTCAGGGTCCTAACACTATCTGAGGTCTTGGGTTCTCCTTGACTCTTTTCTTTCTTGATCCCTGCAGAGCTTTTCAAAAACTAGGACATCTTGTCCTTACTAAACATTCTTCCAGATAGTTTGGCGGCAGCCCAAGAGTGCTTCTCAGACTTTGGCATACATGAGAATCACCTGGGGGACTTCATAACCCCGGCCGCTTTGCCCACGTCACATCTCCAGGGATTCCGAGTCAGGAGAAAGACGTCAAAGCTCTCAAGCCAGCAACCTGACTGCTTTATTAGGTCTACTCTTCTGTGTCAACTCTTCTTTCTCAGGCAGAGGTGTCTTGCCAGCTGCTTGCTGCCTGAATCGGGGGGTTGGGGGGGAGCTCTGTAGGGATGTGTAACGTGGAACATAACTCCAGTGAATACTCTAGAATGTGATGCTACTTCTCGAGGCTTTAGCCCAACTGGTGAAGCACTTAAAGTTATTACAAACTGATTGTTTAGTCTTGAGGGGCCCTCCTTTCTTCCATGTCTTCCTCATATAGACATCCCATTGTGATTTTTGTAATTTGGAGAGGGGCTCCTCTTTCCCTCCTACTGCAGCCTCTTTGCCAGTTTCTTCCTGCTGGGTTGTTCTTTATGATAGATAGGGGGTTAAAATTCCATGTGGCTGTGGGTTCTTCCAAAACTTCACGCTCGTGTACAGAACAGACCCCTTGCTCTGGGGGAAGGAGGGAACAGAGCATAGCGGTCAAGAATGTGGATTCTGGGGCTGATACCCTGTCTCTGCCACTTTTTGGCTGTGTGTGATATCAGGCAAGTTCATTTCTCTGAGTCTTAGCTTCTCCAACTGGAAAATGAGGGTAATAATATCAACCACTACAGAGAGGGGCTGTGAGGACTTAAATGAGCACATGTAGGGAAAGTGCTCAGAGTGGGAGATGTGTGGCTGTTACAGGTGTCCATAACAGCAGGTGTGTCTCGATGGGATCTTACTTAGCCTGAGGTTTCTTCTGGAAGTTTTCCATTTGGGCAGCCTTCATTCCCATTTGGCTGCAGATGGACTGGGTTCAAGAAGCCGTGGGGACTGGAGAATGTGAGTCAAGGGCAGAGGGCCAGAGGGCCAGTGAGAGGGAGGGTTCTAAGCTCTTCTAGAGAATGTCCCCTTTACATTAGGCTGGAAGGATCTTGTGGGGTCCCATTGGTTCTGACCCCGCTTTGTTAGAAATGACACTTGCAAAGAGGGGTGCACAGGCAAATAGTGAAGAGGAAGCTTAAGTGGTTTTTAATATTACATTTTAGAGAAGTCTCAATTGGAAGTCAGGAGAAGAGGGGTGGGAAGGGGCGGAGACCAACTTCATAGCAGCTAACATTCATTGAGGGCCAACTACATGCTAAACTTCTAAGAACTTTACACACATGATCTCATTTCATCCTCTCTCAGTCAGCTCAGGCTATTATAACAAATACCAGAGACTGGGCAGTTTAAACAGCAAGCATTTATGTCTCACAATTCTGGAGGCTGGGAAGTCCAAGGTCAAGGTGCCAGCAGATGTAATGTCTGTTGAGGACCTGCTCCCTACTTTAGGGGCAACTGCCTTCTTGCTGTGTCCTCAGATGGTGGAGAGAGTAAGAGGAAGTAAGCCATCTCCTCTTCTCTATTCTCAAAGGGGCTCTAATCCCATCATGAGGTCTCTACTCTCATGACCTACTTACCTCCCAAAGGCTCTCATCTCCAAATACCATTTTATCGGAGATTGGGATTTCAACATCTGAGTTGGGAGGTAGGGGACACATCTGGTCTACAGCACATCATTTTATAGCACATCCTACAACAACAGCCCTGTGAACTCAGTGCCATTCTGACCCCCATCTGAAAGAGGTGGAGGCTTGGCTTAGGAATGGTAACTAACTTGCCCAAGTTCATGTGGCTATTTGGTGACAGTGTCAGGATTTGAACCCAGGTCTGGCTCCAGGTCCCACAGCCTCTTCACTGCTTTATTCAGTGCTTTCCGTTGACAGGTGAACCCCTCTTCTTCCTCCAAATAACACTTCAAAGCAGATTTTTTTTTTTTTTTTTTGAGAATCCAATGAAACTCTCGGGTCCTCATGGACCCTAAAATGTCATAGCTACTAAAGCTGTATCAGTTGGGAGTGCCCAGGTCAGTGTCAGTTTCTTCCCACTCAGACGCTCTCTTGGGGTGTCAGCCTCACCTTACAGTCTTGGGGCGGATAGCCCAGGGATCAGAAACAAGCCAAATATACAAGTAAATATCACAGCAGGATCCTCCGTCCATTCACTGGGGTTACATCGTCATGACCTTGGCCAAATCATCGGACCTCTTCAAGTGTCAGTTTCCCCATCTGTAAAATAAAGTGCTAATAGCCCCTACTTGTAAGTTTTGTAGAGCTTTAATGAGATATGATAGGTGAAGCTCTTAAGACAGAGGCTGGCGTGACATAAGCTTTCCAATAAGTATTTGCTGTGATACCATGATTGTTGGTCCAAAAATAGCAGTCCCTGTTGCTTTCTCTTTTCTATTATTCATCACTTTTTTTTTTTTTTAATGTATCTTGCCTCTTCGCCAAGCTCTTGAGAGCAGCCAGATTGCTTGGGATTAGATTTCAGATTAGATTAGATTAGATTTCAAATTAGATTTCAAATCCCTCTCCAGCTCTGTGATCTTGGGTAAGTCACTTTCCCAAGCCTCCTTTTCCTTTCCAGTGAAATGGGAATAATAGCATCTGCCCTACAATGCTGTGTGTCTTTGTGCAGCTCACTAGAACTGTCCCTGGAACACAGTAAGGGCTAAATAAATGTTAAGTATTATTGTCGTTATAGCAACTGGCATTATTGTTAGTAATAATGTCGTGCTGAGAGCTGAGCTCACAGATTTTGCTCCGTAAATGCCAGGTGACCCCTTCCAGGTCAGACGATCGATTATACTCCAGCTGGTGGGCTTCCTCTTCCAAGGAAGGAGCACAGACTCTGCTGTGATACATAAAGCAGCAGACCCAACATCCACCCTGGCTGATCTAGGAACACGAGTCCCGGGCGGAAACAGACACTGAAATATGACGCTCCCGGCCCAATAAAATTGTCAGATGGGCTGCTCTGAGCAAGTGCCTGATTAAGCGAATCTAACTGCCGCCGTAGGTTACTCCTCAGCACCATTGACTGGTGGAGAATCGATCGATCGTCTGGGCTGGAAGCCGAGGCAGTGTGGGGAGGTGCGGGTGTCCGGGCAGGCCTCCACTGTCAGAAACAAATTATTTCTGTCTCCAGCACTGCCTGGCAGGAGGGTCATAAATCATGGTGGTAATCGATAGCTTAGGGGTGGACAATCAGGAGACAGGCGTGGGGGCTTCAGAGGCCATGGGAGGACCCAGGTCCCAGAAGGGTCATATCGGGACAGGTCAGAGAGCCCCAAACCCAGCTCTGCCCTTTTTCTGACTGCGTGAGCTTGGGCAAGTCACTTGACCTCAGGGACCATTTTCTCATCTGGAAGATAGGGATTTCACACCTCACAGGGCTCCTGGGAAGCTTCAAGGAAGGAGACGCAGACAGCCTACCATGGCTGAGACCTTGACGTGAAGCAGGTGCGAACTGAGACACACCGCAAATATAAAAGCACCCAGCAGATTTTGAGGTCTTTGTGTGATAATAAGAATGAATGATAACTCCTTAATGCTTTTTCATATGGATTGTGTGTTGAAATAATAATAGCATTTTAGATCTATCGGATTAAATAAAATATACTAGAAAACTAATGGCAAATGCTTCTTTTTAGGTTTTTTTAATGTGACTGCCAGAAAAGAATGGGTGGAAAATATCTCAGTAACTTTTTCTATGGGTCCCATGTTGAAATGATATTATCTGTGATATACTGAGGTTAAGTAAAAATATGTTCCTTAAATTAATTTTACCTGTTTTTTTAAAATATGGCTATAAGAACATCTAATGTTATATATGTGACTCTCATTATATATCTGTCAAATGATACTGGTCTATTGCCTCCTTTCTCTCATATGTTTTTGCTTCATGAAATCTGATGACCTCCACGCTCCCCTGGATAAATTCTGTCTTTCTCTGAGTCTCAGCTTCTTCACCAGGCAGAGAGAGAGAAAAATCAGAGTGAGCCTTTACCAGGCACTACGGCAAGCATGTTACATGCGTTAGCTCCCTTACTGGTCAGAAGGACACTATGAGAGAGACATCGACCCCTTTCACAGTTGAGGAGACTGAGGGTCCAGCCCTTACAGAGGTTGTGTCACCAGCGAGAAGAGCAAGGACTCGAAGCTAGCTCTACCTCACCCCAACGCCCATCCTTACTACTAGTCTATACTTGCTCTTATTCACTTGCTTCTTTTAGGACCGGAAGCGTGCTAGGACAGAGGGGCAAGGGGGAATTTGCGAGCTCAAGCAAAATTCCTCGCTCAGCCAGTTCCAAGTGCCCCACGTAGTGTCTTCCAAGGGCTGGACAAAGTCCCATTGGGTGGCATGGCTTCCTCTCTGATGTAACCACTCTGAGAGCCAAATACTGAGGAGCAAGTGGCCTGAGGACCTCCATCTTCCCCAGAGCCGCAGTCTTCCTATAGGCTGAGCACAGGTTGGGTAATTCTCATCGGAGAGCTGGCCCCTATCCTTCTCCCACTCACCTCTTACCTGAACGTTCTCCCAGCTTTCCTGAAATTGTGACTCTTATTCTGGAAAGTGACCTTTCCAGATAAATAGGCTGTATCATTTGCCCTTTTGTCATTGAGTAGGGGCACGTGTGTTTGTAGTTGTGGGTGAAAGAATTGCATTAGGTGAGGAAGGTGGCTTTTCAAATTTGTACACGTGGGAAGGAGGGTGGATGCTGGGCAGCCAAGGGGTGGAATGTAGCGGGCATCTGTGTGTGTGTGTGTGTGTGTGTGTGTGTGTGTGTGTGTGCATGCGCGGACATACTCGAGCCCCGTATCCCCTCTCTGATTATTCTGAGAACAGCACCATCCCCTTTCTTTAGGGAACTGTCTCTCCCTCCATCCCCCACCCCATGTCATGCCATTGAGCCCTATCCCTCGCATGCTGGGGTACCCGGGTAACTTGGGTAATCGAGTCCCTTTCTTGGGGATTTGAATCTTGAGCAGATACTCCAGGGACAAAAAGAATGAATTTATTTGTCCTTTGAGGCAGCCCATTGTTCTTGCTGCTAAGGTCCCTGGGACTGCCTTGGCTACTGGCCTTTCTGTAGCCTGTTGTTTAGCTCAAATTGCAATTCTGTGAGCTTCTATTAACTCTGCAGTTTTACCCTCCCCTTGCTTTTAAGCTAAATTCGATCTGCTTTTTTGTTACAGAGCTGACCACCGACAGAGAGGAAGGACCCCAACTCTCTGGGCAATCTGCTTTGCCAGGAGGATTGGCGGGGTTATTTAAGAGGGGAAAGTCCTAATGTAATGCTAGCTCAGCAGTAGCCTGAGAAGTTCAGAGCCCCCCTCAAGATTTTTGCCAATTTTCAGAAGGATTCAGGTGTCTACTATTCTTGCTTCTACACTTTGGGGCCCCACATCCCTCCAGATGTGAAACTCAGCTTCCTGCTTGAGTTCTATTTAAAAAAGAAAAGAAAAGAAAAAGAAGTAGAAAGAAATCCATTGCACGAATTATTTGTGAGGATAGTAAAATTTTCCACAGATTTCAGGGGCGGGGTGGAAGACAGGCGGGGTCATCATTGCTTTAAGGAGAACAGCTTCCAAATGGAACATTAGGCACAAGGATTTTCCAAACATCCCTGGATCAACATGTTTTGGGGTTGGTGGTGGTGATGGGGGTGATTCAAGCCCCTTTCTCTCACTCAGCTCCAGCCTCTCCCCATCTGGCTGTGTCTTCTCTGTCTCTCATCTAATCTCACTTCCCCACCCTCTGCCTTGGAAAAAAAAATCAGTTTTGTTGTCTAGCACAAAGTCACTTCAGACTCTTCTCTAAAAGCTGTAGGAGATCTGACACTGGCCCCTTGCATCTTTACCTTCTATTCCCGACCCTACGACTTCAGTAGCCAGCTGTTAGTATAATAATATTTTCCCACTTAATTGCAATAATTATTTTTAGCTGTAACTGCAGGCCAACACAGGAGCCTTTATCTTAGCTTCTCCCCCTCCTCTGCTCACTGCCTTCCTGGGGCATCACCTCTGGAACCAGGGGCCTGCTGAGAATATGAGAATTGGTGATGCCCAATGTCACCATGGGGGGAAGGAGCAAAGATAAAAGAAAGTAGCCCTGGGGCATCTGGGTGGCTTAGTTGGTTAAGGGTCAGACTCTTGATTTTGGCTCAGGTCATGATTTGGGGGTCATGAGATCGAGCCCCATGTCTGGCTCTGTGCTGAGCGAGGGGTCTGCTGGGGATTCTCTCTCTCCCTCTGCCCCTCCCTCCCCCATTAGAGAGAGAGAGAGAATGAGAATCGCTCCGTTTCATTGAATGCTTACTCTGTGCCAGGCCCTGAGCCGAGCACTTTGCCTACATTGCCTTTCTTGGTCTTCATAAGGACCAAGGAGGTGGGGTACCAAAATGCTCCCTTGTTCCCAGATGTGGAAACTGAGGTTTGGAGGAGCCGGGTGTACCTGGCCCTCTGGACCCCATGACCTGGCCCATTTTCCCTGACTGAGGATAGAACAGGACGCAAGCCCCTACCCACACCCCCACGTGGGCTGGCCTGCGTTCGCTAAATCCTCGATCATGTCTGCCCCGCAATCCGCATGGTAATGGTGAGAGCCTAGAGTCCTGCTCTTCACGCTGCAAATTGAATTACATCCATCAGCCTGGCGCCAGCCCTATTGTTCCCAGGGCCTTCCCAGCTTTAATTAGAATATTTTTATTTTCCCTGAGAGAGGGAGGACAGCCGATCTCAGCTTCAATAACCTTGCTGGGGGCCAGAACCTGGAAATGCAGGGCTGGTGGGCCATCAGACAGAGTGGCCAGCAGGAGTGGGAGCAGAGGGTGGAGATTCTGTGCTTGCATGGGGGCCAGGGGGACCCCCTCTGCCCTCTCCCACCCTCAGTGAGCTGCTGTGATGTTAACGGCGGTGAAGAAGGAGCCCAGAGGG
>CM053616.1:5704910-5720750 GCA_028646535.1 Procyon lotor | reverse complement strand
GTCCCTGGCCCCTGTGAAAACTCGAGTTTTTGTCGCTAGGGGCTGGATAGAAGGAGGCAGGACTGGTTACAAGAGGTGTCGGAGGGAGAGGCAGGAAATTATCAGTGGCCCCTAGAGGATTCTAAAGTGAGACCCAAAGGGTTGTCCCTTGAGAAGAGGAGGGGGGTGGAGGTGGGGCGAGGAAAGCTTTGTGGGATATGAAGGAAAAGCCTGGCAGAGGGACGGGACATGCTCAAGCTGTCCCCCTCCCCCGTGCCACCCACGCTTCTCTCCCCCTCCAGCTCAGACCTCGTGGGAATCTCCAAGAGTGGGTGTAGGGTAGAATGCACACCTGGATGGGTGAGGGCATAAATGGGTCCCTGCCAGGATCTGTCAGGAACCTGATGGGTCACTCACCAGGGACAAGTTTCTCTGGGCTTTGGTTTCCATTTCTAGAAAATGAAGTCATTGCACTGGGTTGCTGACCTCTGAGCTTCTGCCCCAGCTCCCTGTCACTTGTCCCAAGGAGGGTCTCTGAGCCCTGGAGAGGGACAGAGTGACCCTCTCCAGTGGATTTAAACACTTCTCCATCCCGTAATCTCAATCACCTGCTTCCATTTCTAAATCTTGGGTAAGGGGCTTTGCCTATCACGCAGCTTCAAGTCAAGCCCCTGCTCCACGGTTCCAGGAGAACTGCGCCCCTGAGCCCGTCCCAGAGAGAAATTCTGGCATTAACCCTGAGCCCTCTGCTGAGGGCTTGCACCTCTCCCTGCCCTTCATCCTGCCAGTCCACCGACAATTCTTCACTTTTCATTCCACATGCCTATATTACATTAGCTTTCAGTGCTTTTCCTGAGCCAGGCCCTAGGGCTTTGGTGTCTAAGGAGGGTGCAGAGAGAATTCTGCTGCTGACCGACCCCACCCCCAACTCCTGCTCTCTGCCGCCCCCACCCACCCAGCGCTCCCCGCCGCCGGCGGAGGAGAGGAGGGAGGTAATGGTCACTTTGTGTGTGCTGTGTACTTCTTCCATCCACTTTCCACAACAGATCGGCACAGATGCTCTTACCGACCCCGTTTTGCAGATGAAGAAAGTAAGGCTCAGGGAGGTGAAGCGTCTTAACTGAATGTCACTTTGCTACCAAACAGTAGGAAATGAGTCTGTTCCAGAAGGTCCCTGCTCTTGGGTACTAAACGGCACTGGCTCCCATCATAGTAAAATAACGAACTAACTAACATCAGAATGGTAAGAATCATTGTTTCATTGACCATTCACTTTTTTTTTAAGTAATCTCTACACCCAACATAGAGCTTGAACTCATAACCCCAAGATCCAGAGTTGCATGCTCTACTGACTGAGCCAGCCAGGCGCCCCTCACATTGACTGTTTATAAATCACTTTCAACTCCTTAAGCATAAAGATGTGCTTTATGGCCTTTAGAGGCTGACTTATTCATTGAGAGGCACTTATTCATCAATGAACCCCTAGAACCCAGTAAAATGTCCAGGACATAGAAGGTGTTTAAGCCAAGTTGGATGAGGGGTGCCTGACCGGCTCAGTTGGTGGAGCATGTGGCTCTTGATCCCGGGGTTGTGAGTTTGAGCCTCACATTGGGTGTTGAGATTACTTAAAAAAATAAAATCTTAAAAAAAACCAAGTTGGACGAATTAAGTTGGATTGAATCTAACTGAATGGAGTCAATGGAATCAAATGGGATTGAATGGAATGAAATTGAATTGAATCGCATTGAATCAAATTCTTGTCAAGTAAGTGGAGACTGAGATCATAGAGCATAGAGGCCTCAGAAAGTGCTGTATAGATCCAATAAGTGCATATTGGATCTATAATCAGCCAGGATTCTTTGGAGTTGCAAGTGATAGACAGCCAACCCAAAATAACTTCAACAAAAAAAATTGGAATATACTGGCCCATGAAGTCGGAAATTCCAGACTGACCTTTGGGACTCGGATGTAGTTGGATCCAGGGAACTCTGAGTCTTTGTCTCTCTTCTATGTTTGGCTCTTGTGATGTGATGAGAAACAACCATTGGCAAAACTGGATTCACGCTGTCCTGTTAAGCTGTCCCAGTAGGAAACCTGTCTTTCTCAAGAACTCCATTAGAGAAATCCTAGGATGGGCTCTGGTTGGCCAGCCTGGATCATGAACTCCTCATCAAACCAATCACTGTGGTCAGAAGGAGGAGATAGTCTGATTAAGTACTTTTGGCTACATGTCCATAGTTGCGGCTGGCCAGAGTAGGGGGCAGGCCAGCCAAGCCACATGAAGTCCACCCCCCACCACCCCAGAAAGAGGAGTTTAGCCTCCAGGAGAAGAAAGCTTGGCTGCTTCCAGCAGGAACACAACTCAGAATTTCACTTTTCAGACCTTTTCCACAGACGTGGGTGACCTCACTAAGCACCCCTTTTCCAGCAGCTTCTTGAAATACACACCCCACTTGCTGAGTGCATCTGTCTTTGCTCACTTCCTTCTATCTAGGCAGGTCAATACTGTGTTAAACTGACTCTGAATAGAGATAGGACTGTGAAGCCCCTCCCACCCAGGGCGGGTGCCAAAGGAAAATGATTTATTTTCATTCGTCCAGAGGCCCAAACTAGGATATTGCTTCAGATCCAATTCTTCAGGGGAGAGAATTGAGGAGGGGTGTGTTTCTTTCTGCCTCTCTGGAAGCCAGTGGCCATGGTTGGCAAACTGCCTTTAGATTTTTCCAGAATTCCTCCCCTAGTTCGCAAACATCCACTCTGAGGACCTTCACAGTCAGTGAGGATTCCTGACACTCTCCTACACAGCTGTGGGCCTGCCAGTGGACACAGATTTTCTGAAAGGTGCTCTGTCCAAAAATAACAAAGCTGTAAAACACCAAATGTGATGGAGGAAAAATATGTTTATATTCGATTGTTTACGTCTTTTAACCCTCCTCTTTTAACCCTTTTCACCTGCTAGAGATAATTCTGGGGCTGCCTATTTAGCATTCCCTCTTTTCACCCCACACCAGTAGGAAGAATTTTGTGCTAACCATCTGGGTTCCTGAGCTTTCATGGTGCAAAATTAGGTATAAAAAGAACTGGAGGAATGAGAACAGGGGATTCTCATCTTGGAGGAGAAAAAGAATAAAGGAGGAGGAGAGGCAAGATCCAGAGGTGGTTGAGTATCAGTGGGAAGGGAGTGGTTCAGAGGTATCCATCAGGAAAATCATAAGGATGCAAGAAAATAAAAATAAGGAAAGAGGACTTTTTGAGGGTTGCTAAGGATTATGAAACTGAGAAGCTCCAATGAAGATTTGTATTGCTTCCAGGATATATAGAAATATGATAGATAGATAGATAGATAGATAGATTGATTGATTTCAGGATTATATATAGTATTCCCCTGTACATCTGTTTATCTAACCAGTTTCCTACCGGTGGAAATTTGGGTTCTTTTCCATTTGTCGATATTATAAGTAACACCATGTTGAACATCCTTGTAACTAAATCTCTGTATGCATCCAGGATGATTTCCTTGGGATTATTCATTGGGTCCACGGTTGCCCTAAGTCATATAAAAAGCCAAGGCCCAAGGGATTCAGCCTCAGTATATCCTAAGAAGGTGACTTTATGAAATCTATTTAACCTGAGCCTCACTTTCTTTGTCTGGGAAATGGGATTGTTCATTCCTCAGTTACGGGGTTGCTGTGAGAAGCAAATAAGATAACACGTAAAATTGCTTTAGGAATCTGAAGCAAGTTCTACAGACCCAAACACTTCTTCTCCCCACTTCCCTGCATTATTTGGATGCTTAAACTATGTTCACTAATTATCGTGATGAAAATAGAAATTAAATGTATACTTAAAAGTCTTCATTAAAAAATTAATCTGGGGGTGCCTGGGTGGCTCAGTGGTTAAGCCTCTGCCTTCAGCTCAGGTCATGATCCCAAGGTCCTAGGATTGAGCCGAGCCCCGCATCGGGCTCTCTGCTCAGCAGGGAGCCTGCTTCCCCCTCTCTCTCGGCCTGCCTCTCTGCCTACTTGTGATCTCTCTCTTCTCTGTCAAATAAATAAATAAAATATTTTTTAAAAAAAGATTTAAACATTAATCTGAAAAATCAGGCAACTTCTCAGTCTCCATCAAATTCTCCTGTTTTATTCTCATTAAAGCCTTGTCACTATCTGTTTTTTTATTATTTAGCTGATTTTTTTATCTTTACTCTAGAATTCTATCAGGCCTTGGAGAGCAGGCACCTGTTTTAGTCCTATTCTCTGCCATATCCCCAGGGCCTAGCACAAACCTGGCACACGTTCCATAAATATTTGGTGATGTATGTGCAGAGAGAGAGGAATTGAGAGAGAGGTGGATGAAGGGATGTAGGGATGGATGGAAATGGATGGAGAGGTGGATGGAGGGATGGAGGAGTGGAGGAATGGATGGAGAGATGGATGGAGAGATTGATGGAGGGTTGGAGAGATGGACAGATGGATGTAGGGATGGATATGGAGAGAAGGAGAGATGGATGGAGAGATGGAGGAATGGATGGATGGGAGGAGGGAGGGAGAGAGGGAGGGATGATGGATGGATGGATGGATGGAAGAACTCCACAGATCAATCTCTTAACAACCTCTCTGACCTTCATATTTCCTTTTCTCTTGCTCTCTCATTGTCTCTCACATCCTATCTTCCTCTCCCATCCTTTCCATGCTCTGCAGGTTGATTGGGCAGAAGAGTTCAGACCAGAGACCTGTATGCTGCCCCTGCCTTCACTGCTCTTCTGGGTTTGGGGTCTAGTCCCAGTCTCTGAGATCATGGACCAATCTGCCCTGACCTTCTCACTCCATGTGTCCACTTGAGGCTGCCCAGCAGCCTCTGCTGCTCCAGCCCCTGCCCTGTGGAACAGAGACCCTAAGAGTCAGGCCAGTACCTCTCCCACTGAGAAGCCCACTCACCCCTTACCACAAGGGCCTCTCAATTCAGAGATGGGTGGGAGGGAGAAGGGAAGGATAGTGAAACTGAGGATGCTTTTGAGACCTCAGCAACGGCTGTGCTGCTACTGGAGGTGGCATTCTCTTTCCTCCTTCCAGGCTCTAGGCACTCTTCTGGGAATATTGGTTTTACCATCTGCAGGAAGCTGGCAGGAAGCAAGGGGCACAGAAGCCTCCTGAAGGACAGGGCCAACAGACAGCTACTTTCCAAGTGAGTCTAGCTCCTCCCTGCTAGCCCAGAGTCACCTGAAGGAGGGGCTTCTCTTGCTCTTAAAGGGGAGCAGACTGTAACTGCCCACAAAATATAGTCTATTTCAGGTTGTGTTAAAAAGAAAAGCATAGACCCAAAATGGCGTCACTTATGTTAAGGCCCCACATCAGCAAACAAAGATTTAATACCTAACCACAGTTTCAATTTTACAGGAATGTGACCTTTGACCAGTCCACCTGGAATTTCCTGGGCAGCACTGGGAAGTTTATTGATAGATCCCTTCTGTTCCCGTTAGGAGGGCAACTTACCTAAAACAATTCATTCTTTGCTAATATTTTCCTATCCCTCCCCTTCCTCCCTCAGCGTTTATAAACCCTGTCCTCTTCTACAGCTCAGCGGAGCTCCTTTCTGTTTGCTGGATGGGATGCTGTCTGATTCAGGAAAGCCCATTAGATCTTTGAGTTTACTCAGTTGAATTTTTGTTATTTAGCAATTGATTATTTTTAAGAAACAGCAGATGGAGGAAAAGTTCTGAAACCCGAGTAGAGTAGAAGTTATTCTTCCATGGGTGGCATCGACATTGACACGGGAAATCTCTGTTTGTAAGAGTATCTCAGTACCAGGAGGAAAAAGATGACTTGAAATCTCTAGAAACTCCTATCAATGGAGAAAGCAGAGATTTACATCTTCACAACCACCTCACCCTTGTTTACTGTGTCTTTTCTGGTCACCTCCCATAACTGGCCTTCCTTCCCTCACCATCTTCTGTGTTTAGCTGGAGATGCTATTTAAGGTGGTAGCTTGGGCCATTGGGAGGAGTTACTTAGCTTTCCTAGGTCTCTCCCTTGTATATAGGAGGTATGCATGTTATTAAACTTCTGTGTTTTTAATTTTTTTAATTTAAATTCAATTTAGTTAACATAGAGTGTATTATTAGTTTCAGGGGTAGTGTTTGGTCATTCATTGGTTGAATATAACACCCAGTGCTCATTATATCAAGTGCCTTCCTTAATGCCTGTCACCCAATTACCCTATTCCCCCACCTGCCTCCCTTCCAGTCACCCTCAGCTTATTTCCTACAGGTAAGAGTCTCTTATGGTTTGTCTCCCTCTCTGTTTTCATCTTATTTCATTTTTCCTTCCTTCCCTCTATGTCCATCTGTTTCATTTCTTAAATTCCACATGTGAGTGAAATCATATGGTATTTGTCTTTTTCTGGCTGACTTACTTTACTTAGCATAATACCTCTAGTTTTATCCACATCATTGCAAATAGTAAGATTTCATTCTTTTTGATGGCATTCCATTACACACACACACACACACACACACACACACACACACACCCCACATCTTCTTTATCCATTCATTCATTGGTGGACATCTGGGCTCTTTCCATGTTTTGGCTGTTGTGGACATTGCTGCTATAAACATTGGGTTTTGTTTTTCTCCTGGTAATCTCTCTTTCATTACAGGGGGGCATCTCAGGCAAGAACCTAGAAGGGTAGGGGGAAAATTATGCTTCCTCCTCCACATTCTCTCCAAGTATCTCTCCACTCTGGTCAGCCTCTCTCATTCTCCTCTCTCATCTCTTATTATCTTTGATCTCTCTCCTCTATTGTCCCCTCTCCTCTTCCCATGTCTTTCCCATCTCACATTCTCTTCCACAAGGTGGTACAATGTGGCCCAGCAATCTGAGAAATCTCCAGGTAAGGTGATCCTCTCCCCCAGCATCTTGGGGAGGCCATCTTGCTAAAGGGTCTAGTCTCAGTCTGCTATTCCCTTAGACAATCACAAATGGATCTGGGGATCTGTGACTCCCATCCCTCTATATAATACACACATTTTTCCATGGAAATGTCCATTAACATTTCTCAATTTATCAAAGAAGACCATGGAAGGATCTTGCAGTCAGGTTTAACAGTCTTTGATGAATTAATGAGTAACTTGGGATAAGTGACCTTACCCCCAACCAAGCTTCAGTTTCCTCTTCTGTAAATTAGCAGTAATGATTTTCAAACTCTACTTTTCAGACCCCCAAGCTCCTGGGTATCTGCTCAAATGAGAGGGTGGCTCTGGGACCCAAGAGTCCACATCCCCACTTCTACTTCCTCCTCAGGTGCTCTGTGTCCATCTGAAGCACATACGTGGGACTGCCAGGACAGATTTCCATGGCATGAATGATTCTAAAGCTTTACAAAACTGAAGTGTTTAGTACTGATGTCTGCAATTTCCTTTGAAATACATCATAAATGGGAGACATGATGATGCAAGTGCAATAAGGTGCTAATGGTAAATGCTAGGTGGTGGGTTTATGCCTGGTGGTTCATTGATTCTCTTCTCCTTTCCTGAGACTCCTGACTCAGAGAGAAATAACAGAAAGGATGCATCTGGCTCCAGGCACATTGGGGATCCAAGTGTGGCTGGAATGCAAACAAACAGGGTAACTAAAGTGGTCACCAAAAACCAGGCTTTCCACTGCCAAGACTTTTAGGGTCAAGAGACAGTGTCCAAGGAGATATGCATCCCTTGAGCCATCAACTCATATCTGGACCAGGACAGACAGCTCTGTGGGTCTGTAAGATCCCACTGCTGAACTAGTCCTGTCTCCTGTGCTCCTCCACTTGGATAGGAAGACTGCTTTTCATGCATGATTCCATGCTCGCTGGCTTCCATGCCACCTCCATTGGTGACAACCACATAATCATGACAATAATGTTGCAGCTAGTTGTTACAATAGTGAGTGGTACCCCTGGTGGGTAACAACCATGCTGAACTCTCTAGAGACACTCAACTATTTCATCCTCTGAGCAGTCCATCAGCCAGATATTATTGCTCTATCAAATTCACACCGTTAACTCACTGTGTGGTCTGGGCAATTTAGTTAGCCCCTCTAACTAAGTGACTTGGGGTAAGTCACTGAGCCCCTCTGAGTCTCAGTTTCCCCATCTGCAAAATGGGAATCATGAAGACCGGCCTCATGGGCTATTGGGGTTTTTTTTTCCATGCATGCAAAGGGCTTAGCCCAAAGCCTGGCTCACAGAGGAAGAAGCTGGCTTTTCAGAGAGGTCAAGTGATTTGTTCTGGGACACACAGCCAGCATTAGGACCCAGGTTTTCCTGCTCTTAAAACAAGTGCTCTCAGTTAGTATGCTCTGCTAAAAAATCAGAGCTCTCTGCAGCTGAAAGCACCAGGGGAAAATCTTTGCCTTCCCTTAATTAGATTAAAAGATCCATCATGAGCATGTAAACCAGCGAGCCATAATCCATGGACGCTGTTGCATTTTAAACAGAAATTCAGAGCAAGTGGTTCAGATGGGACTGAGCAGCTGGTGGCTGCTGACGGCACACACTGTGTCGTTAACCAGCAAATCATTCCTTCCTCTGGGGAGAATGAAGGCTGATGGGCATTTGCAGCAGGGTGGTCAGGACCGGGCTAGAGGTTCAGTAAGACCCCCTCCAAGCTGGTGAGTCCCTTTGTGTGGTATGTGCAGACCACATCTCTTAATGTTCAATCTGACTTTGAAAGCAGGAAAAAAAAAGGTCATTCTCTCAGCCCCATGCTTCCCAAAGCTGGCTGGGTATCTCATCACCTGGAGACTTGACAAATATGGGGCATTGTTTGGCCCCATCATCAGACCTGGTGATTCAAATGCTTCAGCACAGGGTCTGAAGATCAGTATTTCCAGGGCATCATCACAAAAGATTTCTGAAACTGCAGAAAACCACCACGTGGTGTCCTTGAATTCCCACAATGTTTCTAAGGGTTTGCGATTTTTAAACCCATTTTGTTGATGAGGTACCGAGACTCGGAGAGGCTGAGCAAATTTGCTCCACGCACAAGATCCTGTTTCGATCTTTTATCCTTTTCATTACTTATAATGATATATATTATACATTAAAACATTTTTATTGCAAAAATGGGATCATAGGTGGTCTACTGTTTTATAGCCTGATTAAAAAATAAAATGTGAACATGATTTTTAAAAATTAAGGTGTTTCCTAGAAGTTTAAGGCACCAGTGGCTCTTACATCTCCTAGCCATAACCATACTCACATGGCCCTGTCCAGCTGCAAGGGAGATTGGGGAATATGGTCCTTATTCCTCATTTCAAAATCGAGAGTAGGAATTTCAACTACTGACTGGCCCGTGTTTTGGATTTCTCATTCTAATCTTAATAACACTCAAGGAGACAAGTGCTATCATCTCCGCTCTGGCCATGAAGAAACCGACACTCAGAAGACTTAGTAGCTTGCTCCAAGCTCCCCCAGGGCAGAGGTAGGGTTTAAACTTGGGATGGGCTGACTCTAAATTCTGACTTCCCCTTCCAGATGTGACACTGTAATACCAGAAGAAGGCAGCAGGGGGAGCCCCCCTGTTCAACAAGACCTCCCCATGGGAAAGACGGCTTCTTCCATCCACAATGAGAGGCTAATGAGAATTTATTTTAATTTAGGGAGCCCAGATTCGGGTAGATCCCCACATAGTGCTCCCACTTGGAGGGTGGAGGCAGGAGGTTTTTATGAGGAAAAGGAAGATGGTCGGTGATCACACGAGTTAAGAGGATTACGCATTGATCAACTCCTCTTCTGATGTTAAGCAAAAAAGGTTCCTGGAGTGGGTTAGTTAACTGTTCCCTCTTCTCAAAGTCTGCAACCAACAGTATTATGATCAGAATGTCCATGGTCCTGTTGGCTTTTTTTTTTTTTTTTAAGATTTTATTTATTTATTTGAGAGAGAGAGAGCGAGCACATGCAGGGGAGAAGGCAGAGGGAGAAGCCCTATGAGCGCGAAGCCTGTTGTGGGGTTCGATCTCAGGACCCCGACACCATGACCTGAGCCAAAATCAAGACTCAGATGCTTAATCTACGGAGCCACCCAGGCACCCCTGTGCTGTTGACTTTCACGAACAACTATCATTTGGCCCAGTCCAGAGTTTCTGGCGCCGTTCAGAAAAGACAGGTAAGGCAGTCTCTCTCCAAGGGCCTCTTAGACTCCCTTTCAAAAAGAGCTCCCATCATGTCAATTTTTCATAGTGTGAAGTGGCCGTCCTTGTGTTGTCTGTGACAGAGATAATCCCAGGGGCCCCCCAAAAATCGAATGCTTCTCCATGGATAGCAAGACCTTCTGCTCCCTTGCAAGGGACATTCTTTCCCTTAGACAGCCCAGTGTGCTCGCTTATGAAAGACATTTTCAGCTTCTTTCCTCTCCCTCTCCTTCCTCCTCCTGCCTTTTCAATCCCTACAGTGGACTGCATGGCACACATTCCCAGGGCATTTCACTTGTCACTTGCTTTCACAAAAGGCAAAGGGAGAGACAGAGAAGAGAGGTATCGTTGTTTAGCACGGGGTTGTGCAAACTTTATCTGTAAAAGGTCAGATCGAAAATATCTGAGGCTTTCTGGGCCACAAGGACAGCTCGACTCTGCCATTGTAGCATGAAGCAGCCATAGACCGTATGTCCACGAAGGGCTGTGTTCTAATAAAACTTTCTCTACAAAATCAGGGGAAGGCCTGATTTCACCCACGGGCCAGAGTTTACTGACCCATGACCTAGTAGATACATGCACAGATTGGTATCCATCAACACTTCTTACAAATCCCATCTTCTGGGGTGGTTGGGAATTGTTTGACTAATCTTCTTGGGCTTCAGTTTTCTCATCTCTCAAATGGGAATAAATAGACCTGCCCCCTGCAATCATTGTAATAAAGTCTCTGCTCCACAAATAGGCCAAACTTGCTCTGGCCTCAGGGCCTTTGCACTTGCCTTGGTAGCCATTCTACCCCTAAGTGCCCTTCCTTCCAGAAATTGCATGCTGGTTCCATTTCATCATTCAGTCTCTTAACTCACCTTCTCAGAGGCTTCCCTGGCACCCCCTGTACAAAGCAGTGAATCTCCCAGGCTGGCACATAGCAGATGCAGAAGCTGACTTGTTTAAAGTACATTGATTCTTGTTTGGATGAGGAAAGATAAGATTTTTGCGGTGCAGGAGTTTCCCACTCTGGGAATGCTACCTTGTCCCCTTTTCCACAATCTTCGGGGCAGGTCGCATGTGTGATCTAAAACTCAAGGCAAGAAGAACCAACACCCGTTTTTCCGGTGTGTACTTTTCAACCCTGGGCACTCCCTCCTTCAATTGGAATGACTGTCTGGGCTGGCAGATCAAAGAAAATGAAGGCGTGAACTTCAAGGCCCTTGAAACCCAACCAGGAGTGTAGAATTTTACTATCTGGTGACCCATCCCCACCGTGCTGATCGGCCTTCATGAGTCACCCAGAATTTTCCACCTAGATTTATGAAATCCATTTTCCCTGAGACAGACTAAGCAGTTTATAGAGAACCAATATCATTAGGTTAATGATTCCCCATAAATTATTACCCAAGCAGCCCAGTTAATCCCAGCGATGGGGCATTAATGGTGGTGGGTCAGTTGCTGGCTTTTCAGAGTTGCCTGGCCTGACCTTGGCTCAGGCAGATGGCATACCCTAAGAAGGGCTTGCATCCTCCAAATCCTGTGTTGAATCCCCACTCTGTAATAATCTTCCATCAGCCTCTTCAGGGCCCCCCACTGCAGCCTGGGTGCAATGCCCCAAATTAGCATCAAGGAATAGGAATGATTTTCTGCCTCGTTCCATCCTCGGCCATGACTTTCCATTTCCCACTGATGTCTGATTTATTTATCTGTTTATGAAGCAACCCGTTTGGCTTGAAGCGACAGCGATAGGCATTTGATCAAATAGAGCTGCAAATCTCATTTTCCACCATCCTGAATTTTTATTCCATCATTACTTAACAAAATAGAATTAAGTTGGGGAGAAAGCGGGCTCCTGCATTATGCATTGGCCTCATTTCATTGGTCTTTATGGTCTCTCTTGGGGTTGCAGGGTTTTCATGTTACCCAGCATTTCCAGAGGGAGGCAGTTCCGTCTCCAGGGACTGAGGACTATCGCTCTCCACTCTGATTTGCCTGGGTTGGGAAAGATGGTGGAGATGTCCAAGGGACGTGGATTTCACAAGCATCTGATTGTCTTTAGTCAAGGTGGTTCCCATGGGGCAGTACTCTAGGGTGGTTTTCCGCAGACTACCTGAGCTCCCCAAATTCTAGCCTCCTTAGAATCAAGTCTGTGTTTTCGGTTCCTCCCATGCGCCCAGCTCTTCCTCACCCAAGTAGGTGTGGAGACCCATAGAATAGCCAATATCAGTATTGTCATCATTATCAGAAGTATCAGAAACTGATTATCAAAGTCCTGACCAGGCACCAGACACTTTACTAAGGGCTTTTACAGCTCTATCCCCATTCTATAGATGGGAAAACTGAGCAAGAGACAGAACTAGCATTCAGTTCTCATCTACCTCCCACTTGAGCCAGGTTCTCACCAACTGTAGGATCTGGCCTCATGACCACAAATCGGGGAGGGGGTAATGGAGAGACAGCAGCAGACTCACCGCAGAGCAGGGAGCCCCATGTGGGGCTCAATCTCAGGATTCTGGGACTATGACCTAAGCCAAAGGCAGATGCTTAACCAGCTGAGCCCCCCAGGCACCAGAGCTGCTTCCTTTCCTGCCAAGGAGGAAGGGCAAGTAATTACTATCTACTGGGCACCTCTGTGCTAAGAACCTATCTGCATTATCTCGTTTAATTCTTAAAGTCCCAGGTGATATATGCATTATTCCATCTTACAGGCAGGAAAACTGGCTTAAAAATCTCAAGATAATGGGGGCGCCTGGGTGGTTCAGTGGGTTAAAGCCTCTGCTCTCATCTCAGGTCATGATCTCAGGGTCCTTGGATCGAGCCCCGCATCGGCTCTCTGCTCAGCAGGGAGCCTGCTTCCCCCTCTCTCTGCCTGCCTCTCTGCCTACTTGTGATCTCTCTCCTCTCTGTCAAATAAATACATAAAATCTTTTTTTAAAAAATCTGAAGATAATGTGATTCTAAATCCAGGATAGCAATGATATCCAGCCAAATCAGGGGTCTTTGAAGGAAAGTTATCATGCTGTAATTTCTACAGCAGAGGGCTAGGTCCTGAGATGGCCTTCAGGGCTCTCACAAATCTTACTATGTGCATGGGTGCCCGAGAATATTTCCTAAAGAAAGCTCCATAACTCTGATCACTTGACAGGGTTCAAACCCAAAACAGATTAAGAGATAACTGGCCTAGAAGATGGGAAGCTACATGGAATACAGCTTTATTTTTATTAATTTTTATTTTTAAGTAATTAATCTCCACACCCAACATGGGGCTCAAACTCCCAACCCTGAGATCAAGAGTTGCATGCCCCACTGGCTGAGCCAGCCAGGCACCCCCAGAACGAGACTTTAAGTCCTTGTTAACTCCGGGCAACCGGCCATCAGCACACATATTTCCAGTACTGAGTCTGCATGGATGCCGTGAAAGATAAAAAGATTGAGAACTATTTGTCCAAGGAGGCAAATAACAGGAGGAACAAGATCAGGTCTGGTCATTTCCTTGCTTAAACCCCTCCACTGGTTTTCCAGCCCACTGAGAAGAGAATCCAGACTTTTCACTGACTCACAAACAAAGTTCATAGCTGGTTTCTTCTCATCCTTCCAGACTCAGAATGAAGGTCACTTCACAAAGACCCTCCTTAAATTCGTATGATTCTAGCACTTGCTGGGATCCCTTTTAGTTCCTATCACAGTCTGTGATCATTTTGTCTGTGTGGCTACTTATTCCTGGTCTCCCTAGCTAGAAGAAAGCTGACGAGGGCTGGGTCTTGTCCACCCTCTTCACCATCTGCAGGACTTGCCATGGTGACTGGCCCAGAGTCCGTGACCAATGATATCAAATAAATGAATGGGTGTGTCGCTTACCCACTCTGAGTCTCAGTTTTATCACACATAAAATGAGGGCTTAGACTATAGGTGGTTTCCAAATTATGCTCTCCGGTTCTCAAGTGCCTCCCCCAAGTGCCTGAAGACCCCATAGAGGGGAAAAAAAGATATACATGGTGATGTCCCTAGTCTCCTAGCCACACTCCATCAATGTAATTTAAATGTTGCCACTTGGAATAGGATTTCATTGGAATGAAAAAGAATTCTTCAGCTCAAAGGTAAAGTTTTAAATAGTTGGATAATGAGCATCTTTCTAGCTCCAAAGTCTATGATCTGTGACCATCAGCCACTGTGAGAGTCACAGAGAAGGAGCCCCAGCATGTGGGAAAGGAAGTGGGTGCCACCTGTCTGGGCTATCAGGATGACCTGATCAAGAGAGGACTTGAATCGGACCTTGAAGGACAAACTGGGAAAACTGGAACAGGCAGACATGGCGTTCGGAACTATGGCAGTGAACAGCATGTAGAAGGGCCATTAAACAAGCAAGAATAGTTCTAAGACCATGGTTTCGAAGGATGGTCCCTAGATCAGCAGCATCGGCCTCCTCTCTGGAACTTGTTAGAGATGCAAATTCTTGGGCTCCACCCCAGATCTACTCAACCATAAACTCTGGGCAGTGGGACCCAGAAATCTGTACTTTATTAAATCCTCTGGTTGATTCAATGTATCTTCAAGTCCTAAAGTCATCAGGGTAAGGCAAGAAGGGTGAGAAGTCTCCCCAAATTCAGAACAATCATGACACAATCCTAGGAATAACTTGCTTCATCTTAATTTTCTCAACCCTGGCTACCCGTTACAATCACCTGGAAAGATTTTCAAATGCCTAATGCCTGGGCCCCATGAAGAGCAATTAAACAAGAATCACTAGGGATGGAACCAAGGCTTCTGTGTCACTTTAAACCTCCCCCTGCAATTCCATTGTTCAGATGTGATTGAGAAGCATGTCATCTGTACTTTTTTTTTTTTGCAGAGCGGGTGGCCAAGGAAGCTAGGATGCAGTACACCTAGAAATTCTGCATGATCATTAGCTTCCTGGGGTTTGCCAGAACTGCTGCAGAGAGGTTGGTGGTGGTTCCGGCTCGGGAGGGGGAATTAATGTATTTCAAAGCGGAGGATGCATTGAGTTAATTAAGTGTGGTAAATGTACCTCGTAAGTAGTCTGTGAGAGAGAGAGAGAGATTGATGGGGTAGGAGGAGAGTTGAGGTATAATCATGTGGTTGTATAAGTTATCTCTTGTTGCTAGCAATAGAATGTATTGATTGGATTGATAGAATTGGATGAAGAATCTTAATGATAAAGAATAGACTGAACACCAAGGATGTCCCAAGAGAAAGGGTTTTGAGTGAAATTTGGGAGGATGTGATGCAGAAGACAAGGAAAGGTCAAACGTGTGTTATAGAGGTCAGGACTCTGAGATCTGGTGTTCAAATGTTATCTCTCCCATTCATAGCTGTGTGGCCCTGGCTGTGAAACTCTATCTCTCTATTTCAGTCTATTGGTTTGTAAAATGGGGCTGACAATAATTTCTATCTCTCGGGGTTTTTGTGATGACTCAATGGGCTAATCCATGCAATGTGTTTACGGCGGAGCCTGGTACTCAACAGTGTTTGCTGTATTAGTTGTTTTTGTTTAGAGGGTTGTGGATAAAAAGAGTTGCTCTGAACCAGGAGCTCGAGGATTTGTGGCTTGGGACACGCTTCTTGTCTTTCCCCCGATAACATGGCTCTGACTCTCGCAAACGAGTACGTGAGTCCATGTGGTCTCAGGTGTTCTACCTGTGCTGGCTTCTTAACAGGTGTAATGACTGTTGCTTTGACTGCTCTCCAG
>CM053616.1:5681455-5704410 GCA_028646535.1 Procyon lotor | reverse complement strand
GCCCAAGCCGGGCTCAGAGAAGCTTCTGGAATCGGGGGAGGACTATAGCTCTGTGGTTTACATACATCAAATGATTAGTAATCTTTGGGCTGAGGACACAGGTTCTGGACCTAGATGGCCTGCACTGGGATCCTGTTCTTTCACTTACAAGCAGCGTGACCTTGGATGACGAACTTAGAGTCCCAGAACCTCAGTTTTCTCTCCTGAAAATGGGGAAAGAAGCCATGCTTGTCTCATAGAATTGTTAAGAAAATTAAAAAATAGGGATGCCTGGGTGGCTCAGTCGGTTAAGCGTCTGCCTTTGGCTCAGGTCATGATCCCAGGGTCCCGAGATGGAGCCCTGTGTCAAGCTCCCTGCTCAGCAGGGAGTCTGCTTCTCCCTCTCCCTCTGTGCATGCACATTCTCAATCTCTCTCTCTCTCTTTCTAATAAAATCCTAAAAAATTTCAAAAATAAAAGGCAAGAATCATAAAAATAATGTCACTTACTAGGCACCAATTTTTCCCCAACATCTGGCATATATATATATATATATGATAAGTGGAGTTAATTTATTCAACAAATATTTGTTAAACATCTATTATGTGCCAAGGACATAGTGCTGGAGCTGTCAAGTCTCAACTGTCAAGGCTAGTTAATACTCTTGTTGTTATAGCCACAACCCATGAGGTAGGTACCACTGTTTTCATCCCCATTTTATAGGCAAGGAAACTGAGGCTCAGGGGGGTGAAGCCAACAGTTAAATTGAAGGGCTAGGATTGGATCCCAATAGGTCTGGCTCCAAAGCCTGCTGCATTCTCCGTGAAGTCAATTGGAGCCTTTTCTGAGTGTGCTTGTCCCTCCCTGGGGACTGCAAGCTTCCAGAGGGCCTGCCCCTTGTGCCCACCTCAGACCCAGCAAAGAGCCTTGTTTACAGTGAGTACTCAATAAATGGCCAACAGAATAAGCTGAATCTTGTCTTGAAGCCTTGAGTATGCTTTGTGGCTTGTGCCCTTTGTATGCACCCCTGTGATGGAGAATGTATGTGCTTCTTCTCTGAACTCCAGTTTCTTTGCCAAAAAAAGAGACCTTGGCTGGGGCGGTGGAGATGGTGGTGTCCAAAATGAAACTTGTATTTTGCCCCCATGGGCCTGCTCCTTCTCTAGGTTCCTGTCTCAGTGGACATAGCACAGTCCACATGAGATACCAGGCATCTCCTCTTCCTTCCTCCTTTTCTGGCCCCTGACAATCACTCAGCTGCCATGTGCTGGGGGTCCCACCTCTTAAGTCTTTTCCCATCAGCCACCTCTCCCTATTCTCCATGACCTTAGTCCAAGCTGCCACCAGTTTTTGCTTGAATACCTGTAACCTCCTCTTCACTCCTCTGCCTGCTTCCAGTCTGGCCCCCATCCCATTCCACTCTCTCCTGAGCAGCCAGAACCACATTTTCAACCACAGATATGACCCAGTCTCTCCTCTGCCTCAAACTCTGCCAAAGCTTAGCTTATCATAAACTGGTCTCTGAAGTGGGGCATCTACAAAGTGGAGGAAATGTAGAATGATCTTCTTGGGTGTGGGAAGAAGGTATAAGAACCTTTATTTCTGTTTGTTTTCTATTGTATCTATTTTGGAAGTTGTGTTTCTGGCCATGTTTCATAATGTACTATCTTAGTTCAATTTTCCTGGAAGCAGAGCCTGAGGCAAGGATTTGGATGCATGTGACTTATTCAGGCAATGCACTTAGGAGGAACCTGTGAGAGAGTAAGGGAAGCAGGATAGAGTAGAAACATAAGCAAAGGTATGGTCTGAGCTAGAGTTCAGCTTCATCTTGATCCAACGGGGAGCTCTAGAAGGTGAATTGCACCACGGGGGTGGGGGGTAGGGTGTGACCTTTTGAATACCTCTGTCAGCCACTTGACCTGACAGTGATGAGGAATTCCCACTTCCAAGTGAGATAGCTCCCTTTGGCCAACAACAATTCTTTGGAGAAGGGGGCAGCTCTTCTATGAATGGGCATTCTGCATGGGAAAGGGAGTGTTGACTATATGTACAAGGGTGTAGTAAGAAGATATTAGACCTTCCATCTCTTCCTTTTATATTTTATGTATTTTCTCCATGGTTTATAATAGACACCTCACCATAGTATACATATTAATACAAGATTATATGTAATTTAACAATAAATTGATCAATGATTAGGATGAAGGCTTGTCTTTTTTGACTCACCCAGGTTGCAGGTGAACTTGAATCTACATCTGAGTCCTGGAATGAGTAGGAATCAAGTCATCCAGAGAAGTCAGGGCTCGGATGTGCAGGTATGCACCTTAAGCAGTGGGAATCTGGACATTAGAGGGGTCCAAGCTTGTTTATTTTGGAATCCAGCATTTGAACGCTTTGGCCCAGTCTCTTCTTGTCACCCCACCACTCACTGGGAACATGAGAAGGTAATGACTGCATGGAGGGGAGCCCTTGCAGTTGGTTTTAGAGGCTCTAATAATTCCAACATATCTTTACCTTTTCTTGTGCCTCAACCCTTAATGGATCCTCCAGATGCTGTGAAATCCACAAGCTATCTATCTCATTCTTGGTGGAGAATGGCAGCCAGAGTTGAAAGTCCCATGGGAAACAATGGCGTAAAGGCAATCCCCTTTGAAACAACAGGGCTTCCCCGCTCTGTGCCCAGCTGGGCCCTGCAGGCAAATAACTCTGACTCAGGCTACTGGGCCAGCACTAGAGGGTCCAAACTCAGCTCATATCTGGAATGGAGTGCAGTAAAGAAGGAATGGCTTGGAAGTCACATATAGTTGTGACTATGATGACCCAACATCACCTGGGCCAACTACCAAACATGAGCTCTGTGCCCCGGGGTGGCTTACGTAATTTGTCTGAGGTCAAGATCTTTATGACATCTAGATCAGTTTCCCAAAACCAGATCTAGGACAATGAGCTGTGAGTGGAATAGTAATAACTAACCATTTGCTATATGCCCAGGACTGTGCTAAATAAGACGTGTGTATCTATATATGTGTGTACATATATAAAATGTGGGTGTATATACACATACAGATATATATTCTAAGTTAATAATCTCAAAAACTGTTAGCTGGGCACATTCTCTTTATTTTATAGATGAGGGCCCCAAGACTCAGAGAGGGTGAGTAACTTATGATGGCTAGCACATGTTGGAGCTGGGATTTGAACCATGGTGCCTCATCTCTCCCCTTCCTCTTCACTGCCTCACAGATCCTCCCTTTCTTAAGTTATTAGCACACATGTGCAGACTTTGGTCTCTACTGAGATGGTGAAGGCCTTGTTTGTAGGTGTTTGGAAGTCATAATTAGCAAGCAAACATCATCTTTATTAAATTCTGCGTGGTAGCCAGTTGGGTGTAGAAAACTGCACAAATCCGATGGTTTGAATGTCTTCTTTGCCCTGGTTGGTGCCTACTCTAAATTAAAATCCCCTGAAGGTACTGCTGTCTTAAATAACAGTTTGCCTTGTTAACACTGTAAACATTTTCCTTGTTGTGGAGCAGGTCATGCCAATTAAAGGCACAGATGATGCTGAGCGAGAGGGCAGTGCGTGTGTGCCTGGTGAGAAGCCCAGTCTTTTCTGGCCAGTTGTGGTCCCCACATTTCTGTTGGGAGTTCACTGAGATAGGGCACTCTGGAAGGACAGCTACTTTTACCTAGCATGCGGCTACGACATGCCAATGGCTACACATGGAGGTTGGGGGCATGGGTTTGGAGCCATAGAGACCCGGGTGTGTGTTCTGCCTCCTCCTTGTGCCTTAGTTTCTTCAGCAGCACCTCCCTCATGGGATGGTACAGTACTCGCCTCATGAGCAGTGGTGAGGCTTGAATGAAGAGATGTGTACAAAGGTAGTCAGCATGGGGGGTGGCGCTCGAGAATGGAAACTATTCTCTCCTCTCCCTCCACCTACCTTCGTGGATATTTTTTACACCTTTTTGGCCAGTGAGCATCATTAGAATGTTCTTCCTTAGTGGGGATATTTTCCCTTGCGAGTCCCACCTACTCAAGGAAAGCCAACAATTCACTTGTAAGCATGTGGCCCTATCCTAGGACTTAATCCTGAAAAACTTGGATTGTTTTTGTTTTGCAACTTTTTAATTAAAGAATAACGTATGTGTAGAAAATCACACAAAGCATAAGTATACCACTTGTAAAATATTTACAAACTGGGAGTGCCTGGGTGGCTTAGTTGGTTAAGTGTCTGTCTGCCTTTGGCTTAGGTTGTGATCTCAGGGTCCTTGGATGGGGCCCTACATCAGGCTCCCTGGTCAGTGGGGAGTCTTCTTCTCTCTCTCTCATCCTCCCTCTATCCTCTCTCTATCTCTGAAATAAGTAAGTAAGTAAATGAATAAATTAACAAACATATATATAAATATTCACCAACTGAACATATTCCTGTATCCATGCCTAAAGCACAAAATAGAATGTTACCAGCCCCCCTGAAGACCCTGCTGAGCCCACTTCCCCTCACTGTTCCCCAAGAGTACCTACAGTCTAGACCTCTACAGTATGGGCTAGTTTTGCTAATTTTTGAACTCAAGATAAATGAAATTATGCAAAGTTATATATACAGAAAAATTAATGGAGTTTCTACTCATGGAAATATAAGTGGAATGGAATATAAATATAATTGAATGAAATTATATGAAAAATTTATTAACTATGTATTCTTTTGTGTCTATCTTCTTTCATTTAACATATTGTGAATTTCATGTGTTGTTGCATTAGTTGTAGATCATTCATTCTTATTTAGGTGTAGTATTCCACTGTGTGATTATACCTATAGTTTATTTATTCATTCAACTATTTTTTGACATTTGGGTTGTTTCCAGTTTTCAGCTAACACAAGTAGGGCTTCTGTGAATATGCTTGCACATGTTTGTTGGTGAACAGATGTGTGCATTTCCTCTGAGTAGAGTTGCTGGGTCATAGGTTATGTGCATGGTTGGCTTTAGCAGATATTGTAAAATCATTTTATGAAGTGTTTATACCAATTTATACTGCTACATAATGTATGGGAGTTTGCAATTGGTTGGATGGGTGGTGGTCTCTTTCTTTTTAATTTTAACCTGTTATGGTAAGAGTGAGAGATATTACATTTGTACTTTTGATTTGTATTTCCCTGATCTCGAAGAACTTTTTCATGTATCTTTTGGACAGTTGGATATTGTCTTTTGTGAACTTCCTGTTCATGTATTTTGCCCATTTTTCTTTGGGGCCATCTGTCTTTTACTAAGTCATAAGATGTACAGTTGACCCTTGAACAATGCAGAGGTTAGGGACACTTGCACAATTGAAAATCTCTGCATAACTTTTGACTTCCCCAAGACTTAACTACTAACAGTCTACCGTTAAGCAGAAGCTTTACCAATGACATAAACAGTCAACTAACACATTATATGTAGGTTATAGATATTATATGCTGTATTCTTACAATAAAGTAAGCTAGAGAAAAGAAAATCTTATTAAGAAAATCATAAGAAGGAAGGTGCCTGGGTGGCTCAGTTAGCTGAGCAAATGCCTTCGGCTCAGGTCATGATCCTGGAGTCCCAGGATCAAGTCTCACATCAGGCTCCCTGCTCCGCAGGGAACCTGCTTCTCCCTCTGACCTCTCCCCTCTCGTGCTCTCTCTCTCTTTCTGTATTGATTAAAATAAATCTTAAAAAAAAGAAAGAAAAGAAAATCAAAGAAGGAGAAAATACCTGGATAGCACTATACTGTATTTGTTGAAAAAATCTGCATACAAGTGGACCCTTGCAGTTCAAACCTATGTTGTCCAACACGGGGTCAACTGTTTTTTTATACTTTGGATAGAAGTTTATTTTGAATTTACCAATATCTATTCCCATTCTCCAGGTCATCTTTTCATTCACTTCGTGGCATGTTTTGATTACTGTCAAAAGATGTAGTTGTAGTCCAACTTATCAGTATTTCCCTTAGTTAGCTCTTACATGAACTGTTTAAGAAAGAAATCTTTGTGGGGTGCCTGGGTGGCTCAGTCATTAAACATCTGCCTTTGGCTCGGGTCATGATCCCAGGCTCCTGGGATCGAGCCCCACATGGGGCTCCCTGCTCAGCAGGAAGCCTGCTTCTCCCTCTCCCTCTCCCCATTTGTGTTCCATCTTTCACTGTCTCTCTCTGTCAAATAAATAAATAAAATCTTAAAAAGAAAGAAAGAAAAGAAAGAAATCTTTGCCTACCCCCAAGGTCATGAAGACGTTCTCCTGTTTTTCCCTCAATGTTTCATTGTTTTACCTTTCACATTTAGCTCTATATTCCATCTGGAATTAGTTTTTGTGTATGGTGTGAGGTAGGGTTCATGATGAAATTTTCTTTTTCTTTTCTATATGGCTATCCATATCCAGTTGGACAATTACCAGTATTTGAAAACAGCATCTTTCCCCTCTGTTTCCAGGGAGCCTTCATTATTAATCAGGTGATTATATATGTGTGAGTCCATTTCTGGACTCCATTTTGTTTCATTGGGCTACAGATCTAACAATTAGGAAACTTTCATACGGAAGAGAGATTTGCGAAGAAGGAGGTATCCCAAGGAATCCATTATTGGTAATGATTGTGGGAGAGGCAGGAAGAAATCCAACCAGTTTCTGGAAGCAGCTGTGGTAAGGTCCTAGAGTCTTGGTAGTATGAATTACAGTGGCTATGGCTTTAGTGGTGTTAGTCGTAGGGTCTCCCCTGGAGCAGGCCAGGGGTATAAAATAGGCATTGCCCTTGGCCATGTAGACTTGAAGCTTCATCCTCTGTTCCTTCCATAAAGTTGGATGCAAAAAGTTTGAATCCTCTGTGCTTCCCTTCCCCTGAAACCAATTTGCCCCCGTGTGCTCCTTCCCCAGTAAGCCACGAAATACAAGGTCTCCCTGTAATACTTTTATACACTGCTTGCTGCACTTTAATATACGAGACACTGCATCATAGTCTGGAGGTTCAAAATTACCTCGAAGTAATCATTTCCTAGAGGGCTGGTAGTAAACATTCTGTCACACAGCTATAGATTGTTGCCTGTCACCATCAACCAGCCCCCAGGGAGATATTAGGGGAAATGATATGGGAAAGAATTGAGATCTGGCGCACGTGGCTGCCAGGTCTCTGCAGAGAGAAACAGCCTTGGTGGCCCATGGCAGGCTGCCTTCACGGAGGGTAGGCTCTGTCTGCACCACAGCCCGAGGTTGTACTGAGTCCCAGGTGGCCTCTTGGCATAACCCAGCTCCAGGGTCATGGGATCCTTCAGCCTAATCCTGACCTCGGCCTTTTGACATCTCTGCATACTCCATCACCTGTGTTTGCAAAATAGTAACAATTTCTGTTCATGAAGACTCACTCTGCACCAGGGAATCAGCTAACCCTTTCCATGGGTCATTTTATTCATATTCAGAGTAACCTCAGGATGGAGTTATATTAGCCTCATTTCACATTTGAGGAAATTGAGGCTTGGAAACATGGGGAACCCTGAAAGTCATACAGTTGGTCAGTGGCAGAGGCTGGATTTGAACTTGGGTATTCTGCCTCCAGAGGTCAAGTGCTAAGTCACTACATACTGCCTCTGGGCAATGTCCAGCTCTACACAGAGCCATTGGCTCATATGTTCCCTGCACGTGTATGCATGCTGTCTATTGTACAGATGAAGAAATCAAGGTTTCCAGAACAGCCACATCCAGGATGATCATGTCGATAATACCACTGAGGCTCCACTCTGGGTTCTCTGGCCACACACCTAGACCCTCCTCCTTGGGAAGGCAGGTAGAAGGCAGGTAAAACATCACTGCCTGTAGAGTTTGCAGGATGGGTCTAGGCTCATCTAGAGAACCTAATACCTTGGTGAACTTTGGCTGAAACCCCTAACAGGATCAGATCAGGACTTGGGGGCTGAAGCCTTTACAATTTGGATGGCTTTTAAAAGGGAGTTATTAATAAAACTGAAGTATGAACATATATATTTATTTAGCAAGTCCATTCAGGTAAGGGGTCCTGAAACTTACATCTCATGAACGTCCTGGCCAATCCACTCTCATCTCCAGTGTCTGTGGGATTCCACCTTGTTTGCTAAATCTCTAACCATCAGAAATCTAACAAGTTCTTGCCTCAGTTGGTCCTGGATCAGAATCTATAGCATGGGGATGCCTAGGCATTGTACAGTGCTTCTGGGGCACATTTGATCTGTTGGTCGGTCCCCACTGCAATAATACTGTGGAACAAATAACTCTCACATCTCAATGACTTACAATAACAAACATGTATTTTTCTCAATTCTATGTCTGCGGATGGACTAACATCTGGTCAATTTCAGCTGGGTGTAATTCTAGGCTGTGCATCTGCTCTGAGGGTCTCATTCAGGGACCAGCAGCTCTCTGGGGGGTGTGCCCTTATTATAATGGTGATGTCAAGAGCGCAGGAGATTGTGATGCCCCTTGAAGCCCAGCTTAGAACTGTAAGACCATTGCTACCTCCTGCATTTCACTGGCCAAGGCAAGTCACATGACCAAACAACAGTAGGATGAAGGAGACTCCATGTACAAGTCACATGGGCAAAGGGCATGGATGCATAATTCTGTCGAGGAGAGATGTGGAGATGGAAACAGTAATCCAGTTTACCAGAGCTGAGAACCTCGGATCCTAGGAAAAGCACCTAGCCATGTGCCTGATTAGAATAGGTGCTCGATAAACACTGTGTATTCTTCTAGAGAGTGCACTCCCATAGATGCTCTGAGGCTGTTGCATGGGAGCCATTCTCCCTCTGTGACGGGTTCCAGGGATGAGTTAACTTCCCACCCCAGCACACGTTCAGTCTCCAGGGAGAGAGGGCTGCGCCGTAATGCACCAAATGCTTTGAGTTCCTAGGAAGAAAGATCCCAATTGGAGGCTGCAAGAATGATTATCGACTGCTTAAATATCCATTTGCCCATCCACCACTCACAAAGTGCTCTATTTATTTGCACACTCTCTGTAATATAGCAGCGGAGGGAGAATTCATTAAGGCAAATTGTGAGGGTAGCTTTCAGAAAAAAATTCATCTCTCTGTTTTATGCACTGCATGGTTCCCTGTTTAATGAGAAGTCTGCAAGTCCATTTTCCTTAAGGGTTTAATAAAAGTATAATTTAAAAAATTAAGACAGATGGGGAAAGTGCCGAGGGAAGCTATTTCTCCCATTAACGTACAGAGTAGACCTTCTCGGTGCTGCGAGATGGGTGGGGAGAGGAGAGACTCCAGAAGCTATCAAGAGTTCTTTAAGGTTACATAAAACTCTGGCCTGGGTTTATGTGGCTTAAGGATTCCTGCCGACCAGATAGGAATTAGATTTATTGGTTGAAAAATGGGACTCTTACTAGCTGGCATTTTAATTAATGCTGATACAGGAACCTGGCTTTCTCTTAGAATTTGAACTACAGAGTCCTGGAAGGAGACATTTACATTGTTACAACTTTCTGAATAGTCTTGGTTGCTTTGGGAGGGGAGAGGAGGATGGGGCGTTTGAGGGAAGGAGAGTCTTAGGATGTTGGCCACCACTGTGTGATTCTCATCTCCCTATGTGTGGCACACTGGGAACAAACTCTTAACTGAAGTTTGGTTTCCTTCCATCCTGCTGCTGCTCCTGGCTTCTTGAAGCGAGCTGGAACCTGAGATCTAATCATTTAATGACATATAACAACAATATGTAATTACATTAATGTAATTAAAGAAACTAAGAATTAGTATTGTTCTCATGTTTGATTCCTTTTTTGGGGTCCATCTTCTCTGGGAATCTGGTACTGTTATCATTGCCCCAATTTTACAGATCAGGCAACTAAGGCTCAGTCAGAAAAATGCAGAGCTGGGACTTGAACCCCTGGGTTCGTGTCTTAAACCCTATGCTACCATTTTCTACATAACCGATGGGCCACTGGGGCTCAGAGAAGTGTTATAAAACCCTCAAGGCTGAACAGCAAGTGAATACAGAATGAGGACTAAGTCTATTAGCCGGCAGCTTTCCCTACTACATCCCTCAAATTTGATATGGGGATTCTGACTCACTTTAATACTAATCTGTATAACACTCATTAAGAAATAGAAATGCATCCTCCTTCCTTATCTCAAAAGCAATAAGTGCACTCACAGTGACGGGGCTGGGGTTGACCATGTTGCTGGCACTCCACTGCGGGCTGTGTATTCCTCATTTCATTGAATCGTCACCATTACATACAGGGGGAAGGTATGTAACTAGCTCCCCACTCTCAAGATGTGGGATCTGAGGCTCTGAGAGGTGAAATGACTCACCCAAGGTCACACAGCGGGAAGCAACCCAAACAAGATTCGGACCCAAGTCTGTTGGAAATTCCTAAGCCTTTGCACTGAACCCCAAGACTAAATAGATAGGATCGCTGGGTCTTCCTCTTTGCTTTGCCAATGTTCCAACACACCTCCATCCGTGGTAATTTCAAGGTAGTTGATGCAATGCAGCCTGTCACACCTGGGAGTTATTTTTAGCAAGTTCCTGTATAAATCCTTCTTCTCTGAAGGTGGAAAGAGGTCTGCTTTCCTTGGTGCATTCCCTGGTTGGTATATATTTTTTTATGGTCTCCTTGGTGCAATGTGTTGTAAATCAGGAAACCTTTGCTAGGATGGACAAGTCCCTGAGTCAGCAGCTTGGAGATCGTTCTTTTCTCTGCCTTTCTTGGCCTGCCATTCAGTAAGTGATCCTCGAGAGAACCAGATTCCTTTTTGACCCAACAAAATGCCTTTGCCTCCCTTCTATGTTCAATTCAAAAGTACTGGGAGAAGTTTTTTGTTTCTTTACCATGTTGTCAAAAGTGTTCAAATCAAGGGAGAAAGGTCAAGAACCAGATGATGCCCAGAAAATGGAGAGGATGAATCATGTTCCGATTATTGGAAATTCATGTTCACAGTGTCAAAGTCAGTAACTGGCTTCAAGCGAGTCAAGTTGCTTTCTACCTTGAACAAAGAAAATAAGTGGGCAGGTTTTAATTTTTCAAGGACACTTGGAATTTGCAGGAGTTTCTTTTGCCTCACACAGACCTCTTCATCCATGCCAGACATCACTAATAGATCACTGCACTCTGGCCTGCTCAGACTTGCCATCTTAACAATCCCTCCCAGGAGTGGGTGCCAGGCGGCCTCTGCCACTGGTCAAAATTGGATTAGAGGTGAAATCAATGTGCCAAGACTGGCCAGATGCTCTTTTATGTCTTTTGTGAATTTAGGCATCCGTGTTTTCCTATCAGATTGCCTCAGGTCCAGGCCAAAGCGGACCAAGTTCAGATGCTAACCAAGGCATCTGATAGAAAAGGAAATGACGCTCAAATTCTTAAATAGTGAGAAATGAAGGTTTAGAGGGGAGATTGGTCAAAGATCACATGGCCAGTGAGTGGGGGAGGGGCTCAGTAGATTTAGGAGTCAGCTAGATCCAGGTTTGTGTCCTGCCTGTATTGCTTCCTCATTGGTGGTATCAGACCCCTAAGCCTGCAAGTTTGCTCCTCTGTAAAATAGAGACAGAATGCTCCCTTACTGAGCTATGGTAAGGATTAAAATGAGCTACTGCGTGTAAAATGCCTACCTAGGAGGGGCCCTGGGAGGTAGAAGTATCTCAGTTTCCTTAAAAATCTCTTATGCCCTGGGGCACCTGTATGACTCAGTTGGTGAAGCACCAGACTCTTGATTTTGGCTCAGGTCATGATCTCAGGATGGCGAGATGGAGCCCCATGTTGGGCTCCGCGCTCATCATGGAGTTTGCTTGTCCCTCTTCTTCCCCATCTGCACCTTTCCTCACTTGATCTCTCTCTCTCTCTCTTTCTCTATCTCTAAAATAGAGTAAATAAATCTTTTAAAAAATGTATCTTATGCCCAGAATAAATTAATACCCATCGTTATGAAATTGGACAGCTCTGTGAAATGGGCACCACGATTCTCACCTTACAGACCATGAAACAGAGACTTGGAGGAATAAGATGGCTTTCCAAACATCATCCAGAAAGGAAACAGAAATGCCAAATACTGTGGAGAACAAGGGCTGGCTTCCATAAAGTCACACGAGGCATCCCTCTCTCCATACCATATATCACGACCATCCTTTTAAATCCCAGCCTCAGGGCGCCTGAGTGGCTCAGTCGGTTAAGCATCCATCTGCCTTCTGCTCAGGTCATGTTCCCAGGGTCCTGGGATTGAGCCTTGCATCAGGCTCCCCTGCTTAGCGGGGGAGCCTGCTGCTCCCTCTGCCCACCGCTCCCCCTGCATGTGTTTTCTCTCTCTGTCAAATACATAAATAAATAAAATCTTAGAAAAAAACAAAAATAAGATCCCGACCTCTGCTTGCATATCTGTGCCCACTTACCCTGCTTCCTTCTTCTCTCCAAAGCACTTTTTACCTTCAACACACTATCTTGCTATATAATTGTGGGATCAAGCCCTGTGTCAGGCTCCACACTCAGTGTGGAGTCTGGACGAGAGTCTCTTTCCCTCCCTCTCTCTCCCACTTGTGCGTGCACACTCTAAATAATAAGTGAGTAAACAAACAAACAAACAAATAAATAAGTAAAATCTTTTAAAAAAACAAAAACAGCTTTATTGAGATATAATTCATACACTGTATAATTCACCCATTTAAAATGTACAATTCAATGGTTTTTAGTACATTCACAGGGTGGTACAATCATCGCCACAGTCAACTTTAGAATGTATCCACTGTCCCCAGAGGAAACACCATACCATTAGCAATAAGTCTTCATCTTCCCTCAATCCCCTAGGCAACAGCTAATCTACTTCCTGGACCTTTAGATTTTCCTAGTCTGGATATTTTATATAAATGGGATCGTATAGTATGTGGTCTTTTGTAACTGATTTCTTCCTCTTAGCATCCTGTTTTCAAGGTTCATCTCCACAACATCCATGAATACTTTGTTTCTTCTTCTTTTTTTTTAAGGTTTTATTTATTTATTTGATAGAGACAGACACAGCAAGAGAGGGAACATCAGCAGGGGGAGTGGGAGAGGGAGAAGCAGGCTCCCCTCTGAGCAGGGAGCCGGATGCAGGGCTTGATCCCGGGACCTGGGGATCATGACCTGAGCCGAAGGCAGAGACTTAACGACTGAGCCACCCAGGTGCCCCTCCTTTGTTTCTTCTTATTGGTGAATAATATACCATTGTATGAAACAGCCACCTTTATTTAGCTGTTACTCAGTTGGTGGGCATTTGAGTCATTTCCACTTAAGATTATTACAAATAGCACTATTCACAAGTTTTTGGGTGAGGCAATTTTTTTAAATGCCTCTTGGCTAAGTCACTAAAAGTGGAAGTGCTGAGTCATATGAGAAGTCTACATGTGACTTATTGAGGAACTGGCCAACTCTTTTCCAAAGTGGCTGCCCCGTTTTACATTTCCACTGAAGATGTACGAGGGTATCAACATATTCCCATCCTCCCTGACGCTTGTTGGTATCTTGTGTTTTTCAGTCCTGGCCATTCCAGTGTGTGTGAACTGGCATCTCACCATGGTTTGGATTTCCCTTTCCCTGATGATTAATGGTGTTGAGCATCTTCCCATGTGCTTGTTGGCCATGTGTCTATCTTCTTTGGAAGAATATCTATTCAGATCCTTTGCCCACTTATAATTGGCTTATTTGTCTATTCATTATTGAATCATGAGAGTTCTTCACACATCCTGGAGACCAGTCCCTTACCAGATATATGATTTCAAATATTTTTCTCCAAGCCTGTGGGCCACCTTCTCAGCTTCTTGATGGCATCCTTTGAAGAAAACAAAAGGCTTTAATTTTGATAAAGTCTAATTTGTCTACCTTTTTCTGTTGTCATTTCTGCTTTTGGTACAAGGTCTAAGAGGGCTTTGCCTAATCTAAGGTCATGAAGATTTATTTATTCCTGTGGTTTCTTCTAAGGGAGCATGAGCTGGGCCCTCTTCTAACCATGCTGTATTATTTACCTGTCACTAGTGATGATGATGAGGAGGAGAGCTGAGTTAAGCGTTTTCTATTCACTACCTTATTTTATCCTCAAAACATCCCTTTAAGGTAAGAATTATCACCCTTGTTTTGTACATAGAAATGTCGAGGCTCAGAGACACATACCCGTAACAAGAGACAAAGCACATATTTAAGCCCAGATATCTCTGACACCAAACACTGGCTACTTCCCAGCCCACCCTACCCATGTCATCTCCCAGGTGGGCTGGGAACTTTGACAATAAACTGTTCTTACATTGCCATTCACATTGGCTTCCGACCTCATAATTCATGAGAACGGTAATTATAAGTAGACTCAGGTCAACCACATCATAAGAACTGGTTAAGACTTACATCTGGGTGTATCCTATGGGCCTGGCTCTCTTCAGGTTATCCAGAATAACGTTATACCCCGATGCTAACCATCTGACTGGAATGAACACAAACTTTGCCATCAGACAAAACTGGATTCAACTCCATTCAGTTGTGGACATTAACATGCTACCGAACATCTCTAGATCCATTTGCTCAACTGTGAAGTAGGGATAATAACATTACCATGAAATAACCCCCCCCCCAAAGTTATAGTGTTTTGTTGTCGTTTTTTATCAAATAGAGAAGAGTGAGCATCAGAGAGGCCAAGCAACTTGCCTAAGGTCACAGAGCTAGTTAAGTGGTAGAGCTGGGATTTGAACCCATGTCTGTTAGATTCTGGGGGTATAATGTCTATCTGACATGTTACACAGTTCCCCACAGAGAGAAGAAGCTATGAAACTTACATGGAATTTGCAAAAAGGGTTATGAACACAGTGAAGTCTTCGCCCAACTGCTGAGCACCTTACACTGAGGCTGTGTGGAAACTCTCCTGTGACCAAAAAAAAAAAAAAGGGGGGGTCCAGAATTCCCTAATTCCTACTGGGTCCCTATAGTACCAACCTTCCCAAGTTCTCCTGCAACACAGGAATTTGGAGAGCCTTTGCAGAGAGTCCATTTCTCTAATCTCACCAGGCACAAGGAGAATTTGGGAGACATGAAAGGTAGTAGTTATTTATTTCATGAATAGATAACAGCAAGCCATTTAAAGGGAGCAGTGGCAGGAAGATGAAAAAGCTATTAATACAGTTGGAAGCTCATCTCTTCTGGAGTGGTCAGTAGCAGGCAGGGAGGACAAAAATGAGAAAATATTGCAGTGGGCGCTCCTGACAACACAAATTACTCAGGAGATATTAAAGTGCATTGTTCACCATCGTAAACATTTTTTTTTTTATGTTTATGAGATCTATTCAAAGGCGTCTTGATGGATGAAACCCAACAGCATTTTATGTGCGCGTGCGCACACTGACAATTCTTTTGTCCTAGTATCCTTTGTAAATCATCTCTTTGAGCCGATATACTCAACACTGGCTGGGCCGCGCCTGTGTAATGCGAAGTGAAGCCCGTGCCCTTGTTCCTTGGGGAACTGTCCTATTCTTGATATTTGCTGTGCTGCAGGTGGGGCTCTGGGAAGCAGGGAGCTGACGTGAGGCAGTCCGATGGGGGCAGAGCAAATGGTGCATTTCTGGGAGGACAGAGACCGAGAGGAGCCTGGGGAGGAGAAGGATGTAGCAGGATTTCCCAGTGTGAGATGGGTACTGCATATTCCCCCCCTCAAGGAGGGGCCCCAGGGAGCCGGATTTGGAAATCCTCACACTTCTGACCGCTGTGGAGACTCACGTTGTAGGGGATCCTGTTCAAGGCTGTGTGGTTCTTGAGCTAAAGCCACAGACCAGCTCAACACGGTTTGCTTCCGCTCTCTTCCCTGTCCCTGACCATAACGGGACACCTGCAAAATTCGGGTGCCTTAGAGGATGCTTTGAGAAATACAACTTGGAAGTGATAAAGCTGAGCAAAGCTGTTAATCACTGTACCCAAGCATGATTATCACTTACCCATGATTGTTAGTTTAATTACCTTAAATGAAATGATTTGCAGTTTAGTTAATAATTGGCCAAATTAGACAACTTACTGGTTTGATCCAAGTTTTTTTCCCCACTTGAATTGGTTTTTATTCAATTTAAGACTCATGCACACAACCAACTTAACTCTAAGGGTCGAACTGAGTTTTGAATCCATGACCTAGTTTTGTAGACTGAAGAACGCCAGCGGGGGAGTCAAACACACCAGAGTTGTGTCCTGGCACCCTTACTTTCTAGAGATGGGACTTTAGGAAAGTTACTGACCCTCTCTATTTACGCTTCCTCCTCTGTAGGAGGGGAACAATAATGCTGGAACCTATTATATTGGCTTGTATGGATTAGCCGATGTCATGCAGGTGAGAGGTGAGCCCAGGGCTGGCACGTAGTGATTCTTACTGAGTGTTACTTACCACCGTCGTCACCACCATCACCATTGTCAGAAGGAAGGAGAGGAGTTAACAGGTGAACTACGAATCTGCCGGTCTTGGGGATGCCAGCCTGAAGGAAGCTGGATTCTTCGTGATAGCAACAGAAGGAACATACCCACTAGAGATAAATGGCCATCTTGCTGGGGGGCTGTATGCTGACCACTGACCCAATGGCATCCCCAAACACATTGTACTTGGTTGTTGGGTTGGTTTATGATGTGACCTGTAGTTTGTGGAGTGCAGTTGTTGATGGATGACAGTGTGGCATGAGGTCCCTAGTGAGGTATTCACAAGGAGGGATCCAAGGCCCTGAAGTTCCCCTATGCTGGTGACCCATAGTCACACCAGCGCTCCTCCTTGAGCCCAAGATGGTCAGGACATTGGATGTTGGCTCCAGATGTCCAAGCCCTTCATGATGCTGTTAGTTTCTCTTGTACCCTTCTTAAGGCAGAGTAAACCTCATGGCCGGTGAGCCTACCAACGCGTCTTGTGAATTTCAGTGACAAGCTGAATCTGAAAGTCACTCCAGTGGTTTCAAAATATCTGGACTTGGTTTGGCATTGACATTTATTCACTGGGTAACTTTAGGCAAGGAGCTGAACCCCACTAAGCCTCAGGTTCATCTCCTGAAGAATGGAGATGAAATCACATACTTTATATAGAGTTGTGATTCATTAAATGAGATAATATATGCCAAGTGCCTAGAACAGTGCCTGGCCTCAAACTGAATGGTGATTAGGTAAAATGTCCAGTAGAATGCCCTATGCTGGGTCTAGGCAAGGGGATTTTCCACAGACATCTCTCCTGCTCATCAGGGAATAGCCCCCCTGGAGCATTCTCTGGGTTAGGAACTAAATTCCCAGGTAGTTATGAAGTTGGCTTCCGCTCTGTATTTAGCTCTCTCTAGACTCTCACTTGGGTGTCTTAATCTGCAAACGGAGCATGACATGAGGCCTGGGAATGTCTAATTTGGGTCTAATTCCCTTCCTTACTGTTCACCAAAATGTTGCAAATGCTGTCACAACTTATGGTTAAATGTAGGACACATGTTAGAGAGTTGAAGAGACCAAATCTGGACGGGCATGATGATGTCATGAGGCGATGGCTAGGCTGATGTGGATTCTCTCCTTTGTGCATCGAGGGGTCAGGGAAGTATGGTCACAGGGAGATCTGAGCTCTTCTTTCGTACCCAAAAAACCCTGCTAAATCCTCACCATGGCCCTCTGAGTTTAGAATCTGTGTGCCAGACAGATTGAAGGACAGAACGATTGCAGTATATCGAGACTTGATACAGGTTGATTCAGGGAGCACAATGAAAATGGAATTGACAAGCCTCGAGCACAAATTTGTCATATTTGTCAATGTTGCTAGTCAACCAAACACCTCCTTAGTTCAGTAAAATGTTCAGCCAAATCAATCTACTCCCTTATGTCCCAACAGCCGAAGTAGTCACGGCTGGTGCACGAAGAGATTTATCAGGTTTAAAGGGGATGGCATGACTCCTTTGTAGCTGCTTGGTGATGTCTCCGGAGAGGACATGCCAAGAGGCACCTGTGGCTGGGGCTTCGCACAGCCTAATGCATGAACTGGCTGACTTGGGGCACTTTTCTCCTAGCTAGCGGCTGTGCTCTCCTGACTCCATCCAGCTCTCCCTTGCTTTTCTGTGAACAATTCCTCTGGGGCTATTCTGAGACCTCTGGCTGGCCATTGACTGTGTAATTTCTTAATCATGATTCCATCTGTATGTAGAAACTGGTGACATCCGAGCTGCCTTCCCACTCTCCTCTGGTCTGTCACCACACTTGCTGGAACGAATCCCCCCAAGACTTCTCACATCCCTGCTGTCCCAGCGAGCCACCACCTCCCACAGCGCCCCTGTGTTCACACAAGGTCTGCAATGGCATCTTGCCTGGTGTCCCTGCCCCCGGTCTTGCCTCTTCATCCTGTTCTCCAAGCTGCAGCCAGAATGCTCTTGAAGATTCAAATCTGATGGTGCCATTCTCTGGCTTCCAGACCCAAACCCTATGTCCTGGCATTTGGTACTCATCACAACCTGGCCTCTCCCCCAGCAACCCGTTCTTGTGGCCGCTACTCCTTGCTCACCCCCACCATGCCACACCTCCGAACGAAGGCTCTTCTGGGGAATGGAGTCCTCAGCCTGACACAGCAAAGCCCTGGTAGGTGATCCCATTTCTCTTGCCTCCCATCCCCTTGTGCAGGCCCCGTCAACACCTGGGGCTGGGATTAAGGGCCGTATTTCCCTGGGAGGTACCTCGAGGGCCATATCTGCAGTTCCCGCCGAGATTGAAGAACTTTGCAATGATGAGGTTTCTGGGGCCATCTATTGACATATAAATCAAAATCCAATCTATGTGAAGGAAAATCCCACCTGGTTTACATGGCAGAATTATGAAACAGTTTCCGCCTGTGCGCAGCCTCTCATATGATGTAAAATGATTTTACCCTCCACAAAGGGAACTCAGCTCTTAAACTTTTTCCGGCGTTTTCCTGGGGTGACCCTGGCACTGGGTTCAGTTTGAACATTTCCAGTAGGTATGGCATTCTGAGGTTGCCAACTTATGACCCTGGTCTAACTGAGGAGTGGAAGGGAAGTGCAATTTATTGAGTGCCTACTGTGTACCAAGCACATCCCTACAATATCCTATTTTAAGTCTCCCGACGGTCGTCAGGGTACTTGATGTCATATTGATGGCCTTACTCTCCACCGCGGGACCATCTTCCCATTCCCTTCCTGAGAGGGTGTGTCTGCTATGTATTCTGCACAATAAATTACCATGCACCTAGCACCTTATAGCAACTCACACTTATCACCTCACTTTTTCTCTGGGTCAGAAGTCTGGATGCAGCTTAACTAAGTCCTTTGCTCGGGGTCTTACAAGGTTGTAGTTACAGTGTTGGCCAGAGCTGTGGTCTCATCCAGGGCACAACCAGGGAAGGATCTGCTTCTGAGCTCATTTGGTTTTTGGCAGTGGACCTTCACTCATGGGCTGTAGGACTGAGGACCTCAGTTTCTGGCTGCCTTTTGGCTGACGACCACCTTCGCTTCCTTGACATATGGGCCTTCCAAACATAGCCACTTACTTCTTCCAAGCCAGCAAGAGGGAGTCTTAAGCAAGACAGATGTTACAGTCTTATGTAGCTTATGTAAGTAACCATTCTGCTATCTTCATTTTTTTTTTAACATTTTATTTATTTACTTGTCGGGGGTGGGGGCACAAGCATGGGGAGAGGCAGGCAGAGGGAGAGGGAGAAGCAGACTCCCTGCTCAGCAAGGAGCCCGATGCAGTACTCAATCCCAGAACCCTGGGATCATGACCTGAGCTGAAGGCAGATGCTTAACCTACTGAGCCACCCAGATGTCCCCATCCTGCTACCCTCACGGCAATGATTTGTTAGAAGCAAGACACGGGTCCTGCCCACACTCAAGGAGAAGGGGCTACACAAAGTATGAGTATCGGGAGGTGGGGCTCATGGGGGCCACCTCAAAGCCTGTCTGCCCCTGAAGGGTTAAGATGCTCAAGATCACTCAGCTAGTTGTTTGTGGCATTGGGATCTTACTTCAGAGGCCACACTCTGACTACCATGCTGTCCACAGTGTGTGAAATTCAAAGCAAAGCTTTTTCCTGGGAGATTTATCCTGATGGTTGAATCTGGGTTATTTGTTCATCTCTCGAGCTGCTGTGGGTCATTAGTACCTAAATCATTAAAACTGGAATAGAAAGAGGCAATTCTTCAAAGGTCAACTGAGGTACTGGTACCTGAAATGGGAAGGAGGTCTTAGTGTGTCCACTCCCACTGGACACAGGCCTCCACAGGCTATTTTATCTGACAGAGAACATGTTTCCTCAGATGGAGTCCAAGTGATCCACTGTGGCCTTGGGAGAAACTCATATGTCTTCTCAGGGGTAAATGTCACCTCAGGCCTCTCTCTGTGTGGTCACCCTTCACAAAAGAGGGCTTTGCCATCTGCCTCATTGAATAGAATATTGCCACTGTGTTTTTATTTTTCCACCAACACTCATAGCCTCCAATTTGATGCTTGGAGCTCTTCCAGTTCCTCAGTTCTGAACCAGACTTGTATTAACTCCTCCATGGCTGTCATGTGCAGTTGTATGGGTGATGCACTGCATTAGGGTACCTGGCTAAGAGGGTGAGTCGATCATATACAAAGTCCACATACTGAGCTCTCTTTTCCAAGGGCAGTGAACACAGTCAATATCCCTTCCCCTTTTAGTATCAGCGGTCCAGTACTGTTTTGCTTTAGGAGCCTCCACCCTTTACTCTTCAGCCTTCACACCCCTCTTTAAAGCCAGGGAAGGTTTGCTTCTGCCTGAGGGAAGAGGCACTTTTTTCCAATTCACATACAGAGACTCATTTAGGCGTGCAGTAGCCTTGATGACTATTTTCAGGATAGAGAATCTTCTTCTCGACTGGGGTCACGACATAATCTGCCCAAGTTGATTTTAACAGCAACCAGCTCACAGTTTGTTTGTTTTTAATATTTTATTTATTTATTTATTAGAGAGAGAGAGAGTGCAAGCATGGGGAGGGGCAGAGGGAAAGAGAGAATCCCAAGCAGGCTCCATGCTGAGTGCAGAGTGGGACTTCGGGCTCACTCCCACCACCACAAGATCATGACCTGAGCTGAAATCAAGAGTCAGATGCTCAGCCAACTGAGCCACCCAGGGCCCCCCTCACAGCTTTTAAAGCCAACTGGGACGGCTGCCCAGTGACGGTAGAAATTCCACTTTCAGCACACTGCCCCTAAACTCTCAAGTCCACATGTGAGATCATCTGCTAAAGAATGAACAGCTTCGGCTCTCATGTGTCTTTAAATAAACCTTAAAATCGACAGCCAGGGCTGGGCTCAGTGCTGATTTTCAGTCATAAAGGCTGTGCTAGGGGAGTGAGTATTGAAAAAGCCACATTAAAAAATATGCAATCAACACCAGCTGTGGTGCAATTAAACTCAACCGATCACAGGTGTTCATACAGATTCCACGCACACATGCTTCCTTTAAAATAGGGAGTTTGGAAAGCACAACGAGATGATGTCCGTGGACCATTCATGCCAGAATCCCCTGAAATCCTTCCTAAAAATGTAGACTCTCTATCCTCCCCCAGACCCATGCATCCAAGCATCTGGGGAGCGGGAGCCCAAGAATCTGACTTCCAGCAAGCTCCCACGGCTGTTTCCACGCCCAGTGCCATTGAAGACCACTCCTACACAGGACAGGTGGCATTCTAAGGGCTCCTGGGATACTGAGAGACACTCCTCTGGGAAAGTGTCCTATTTTTTTTTTTAAACAAAGTCCAGGTGATTCTTATGTGCAACTGCATGTGATGCATGTGGAGGTGGCCTTCAATATGTTCCGGTCACAAGCCAATCTACTGAATGAGCTTCTCCGTGTCGGATTCATGTCATTCCTCTGATGTTCACTAAACATTGAATCCAAGAATGAATCAGTGATTTAAGTAATGAAATGGCAGCCGGTGATAGATTAAAGATGTCTATAAACTCTTCATCATGCCTCCCTGGACAGGTGGTCTCTCATCCTCCTCCCCTTGAGTCTGGAGGGTCCCAGGACTTGCTTGACTCATAGAATATGGGGGAAGGGATGCTGTGTGGTTTCTGAGGCCAGCTCATGAGAAGCTTGTAGGTTCTGTCTCACTCTCTTGGCATGCGTACTCTTAGACCAATACAGCTGTGCTCCCAGCTGACTTCCAGCACCTTCTCCTGCCACCTTGGATGGTCCAGCTCACCTGAGCCTGCCCATGAGTGCAGCCCCCGGTGACCAGCTGACATCAACTGGATCAGAAGAACTGCCCGGGTAACCCACAGGACAGTGAGAGATAATATAGCATTTTAAGCGACTACATTCGGGGGTAGTTATTACATATCACACCACAAGCAGACCACCAGGATGTTGGTACTCTGAAATCTTCAGTTGGTGAGGGAGTTTCTTGTAGTCATTGGTTGAGAGCTGCAGTTGGAGGGAGGTGAGGAGGTATTTAGTCCCTGGTACTTCCTGTCCTTCAGTGAGACAGAGCAGGCTCCGTGGGCAGAGGGACGCCTGACCCAAAGAACCTGATCTGCAGGTGGTTGGAAATCAGCCGGCCAGCTGGGTGCACAGAGGTGGTAGGTGGTGACAGAGTCGGGGGTGCAGGGTCACCCTGGCATCTACTCTCCTCTCTCAGAAAGCAGCTACTCAGTTCTGGATAATTGTCAGCACAGAAGAATATGGCTACAGAGTTACCAGTTCTTGGGGCCTCCCAAGAAAAATCAGAAGGCTGGATCTTGATGTAGAATTTCATGATTTTTTAAAGTTGGCAAGTAACTCAGATTAAAAAAACAAATTCCGGGGGTGCGTGGGTGGCTCAGTCGGTTAAATGTCTGCCTTCGGCTCAGGTCATGATCCCAGGGTCCTGGGACTGAGTTCAAAATTAGGCTCCCTGCTCAGTGAGGAGTCTGCTTCTCCCTCTACCCATCCTGCTGCTCGTGCTCTCTTGCTCTTTCTCAAATAAATAAATAAAATTAAAAAAAATTCTGTGAAGCAGAATCATGCAGGCCAAA
>CM053616.1:5637982-5680955 GCA_028646535.1 Procyon lotor | reverse complement strand
AAAAAAAAAAAAAAAAATCAGCAGCTGATCAGTGAAAAGAGCCTGACACACGCGGAGTGCTCGTCAAGCCCCAGCTGTGGGAGTCAGTACTGTCACCGTAACGTCAAAGAGCCCCAGTAAACCCTCGGATCTCCACGCGCCTTCTGGAGAATGAGGGGGACTCGGCAGATGGCCTCTCCCTCTCGCCCACACTGGGACCTCGGAATCAGAAATGCAGGCTGTTGTTGGTGGCGGTAGAGCGGCATCTAGTGGAAAGGAAGGAAAAGTGACAGTGTCACAGGATGTCTGGAAGAGAGTCTTAAAGGTGGGGACAAAGGTTGGCAGAGAAGCCAGGGAAGTGACGGGCCCATGCTGGTGTCCTCAGCAGGGGAGGTCGGACAAGGTCCCCTGGTCAGGACCCGGGACTCTGCATGCCTGAGCCATGGATGCGCAGAGGTCCCCTTCCTCCCTCCCTCCCTCTCTTCCTCCCTCCCTCCCTCTGTGAGTGCGGGGTCCCCATCTGCACCATGTCCAAGCCTGCCGCCTCCACCACCAAGTCCCCAGCACCCAGGACGCCAGGATGCAGGAGGGCTCTGTGCAGGGTACAGCCAGGCCGTCTCCACGGCTCTGGGCCACTTGTCAGCAGTGGGGTCTGTGTCCCTCTGACACCATGTCCTTGGGTTCCTGGCTCTGCTGGTCTGTGCGGGGATGCACACTGTCCCTTCTCCTTGCCCTATCCTCCTGCCTCCCTTCCCACCCCTACCCACAACCCTCCCTCCTTTTCCTTCTGCCCAAAGAATCCAGAGCAAACCAGCCTTCTCCCCTGTCCTTGTCCGCCTAGGAGAGTGGGACAGTTCCATCAGGCTGGCAGACTGAACGTTTTGTAGCAGAAGCAGTGAGGGTCCAGTGTTCCTCAGGGAGAGTCCCAGGATGGGCTCACAGGCCACAGATATGGAGGAGACTCTCCAAGAGGGGATGGGACTTGGTCCCCTGCCACTGCAGGACCTAGGGTTGGATGAGGAGCTATAGAGACTGGATCTGGGGGAAGGAGGAAGGAGCAGGGAAGGCGCCCGCTCAGAGCCAGTGCTGCCCACACCTGCTGTCAGCCAGACCTTGGCCCAAGCTACTCAGATGGTTATTCAGACCAAGAGCCAGTGGAACCTTGAGGGTCCCGGACTTCATCCATTACAACACCAAAGCATCAGGCCAGGTGGCCACTTTCCTAGTTAAGTCATAGGAACTGGTCAGCCAGGGTTGATCAGTCAAAGGGAAGCTAGTTCTTGGCAGAGCTGACACGTGATAGTCGGTTTGGAATGTCTTGAGTCCTGCACCAGTCGGTGAGCCCAGACAGCACTGGTCCCTGAGCGTGGGAAGCTGGTCACCAGGAAGGCTCCACGTGTGAAGGTACTGGGGGACAACGGCTGCAATTGGGCTTCCCTGCCCCTTCCGAGGGCTTGGTTTGGGGAAAACAGTGTTGTATTTTGGGTCAGGTATTGCTAGAAAAGGCTAGAAAAGACTGAGCGCTAATTCAGCCCTTTTCTTGGCTCTGACATTTCCTCCAGGACATCATCTCTCTCGAGCAGGAATCTTGGGGCAGGAGGAGTTGAGAAATGGAGGGAGGGAAGTCCTTGGTTCAGGAGTTGAGGGCATGATCAAAAGGACTTAGAGCTGAGTTCAGAGATCTCTGTCCCCAGGAACCAGGTGCATTCCTGGCCCAGATCCCTCCCTCATCCATGTTGTGAATCTCCTAACTATCTCTAAATTTCACATGGACTATACAACACAGGTCACAGGCCCTGCTCAGCCCACCCCACAGGGCTGATGTGGGGACCAGAGGAGAGGAGAACAGAAAGTCCTGAGCTCTGATGCACCCTTCCTGTGCAAAGGGTGAAAAATAAACCTCACACTCCCTCCTCTGTGGCCACGTAAACCCCCTTTCTGGAGGCAGCCACTGTTCGAACACTTATGGAGCACTTACCAATTATTTCTTTAACGATTTACCAGTAATTAGTCATTTTTGAGCATCCTACTATAATAGGAAACAGGAGGTTCTATGCAAGTTTTCATGGCACAGTGCAGAGATCTGAGGCACAGAGGTCTGGCCTGACCTTCCCAGGTTCCTGCGGCTTCTAACAGGATCTGAACCCAGGACTCCGGGCTTGTGCTCTTTGTCACGACACTCTGCTGACTTTCTATAGTGCCCCGCGTAAGGAAGGGTATTTCCCACGCAGTCTGTCTGCTGGGGGTTCTAAGTGCACCCCGAACCACAAGATCCCGAAGCCCAGCTTTGATTCAGAGGGCGCACGGGAGACCCAAAGCTTTAACTGTGAAGAAGTTATCACGAGTTTCGCTGTGGTCCTCTGCTGGCAAGGTATCAACAGCTCTCTTATTGTGAATGCACTTCCCAGAGTCTTAGCTGATGGATATGAAAAGAAAATTCACTCATCATTGAAGAAGATAACGCACCTCACCCCCGGCAATGGGTCAGAAAAATGGGCGTCCTGCCACACCCCAGGGTGCACCCCGCAGACGAGTCAATGGAAGGAACCGTGGGAATTAGTCACTCAGGAGATTCAAGAACAACTAAAGTTTGTTCAGTGTCCACACATTATGGAAAGCTACACACATGCTAAGCCGTGTGCTTTTTTATTCCGTGTGTGCACGTGGTGATTGACTGAGTCAGTCAGTGGCGCTAGGACGATGACCATGGAAGTAAAGACGGGTTGACAGATAACTCAGCCTTGTTCACATTTAGTAGGAAACAATGTCTCAAGCTAATGCTTGGAAATTAACTGGTGCTGAATATTAGTGGAAATAGATCTCTCCCTGAGACAGATTAGTTTTTAATTAATAAACCAGTTTAAAAATTTTTTAAATTAATAAATTACATAAATAACTCATTTAATTAATAAAGCACTTTAGATTCACGTAGAGTTTGAAGAGATAATGGAGAAAGATCTCGTACGTCCTCTCCCCTCCACCCCACCCCGTTTCCCATGTCACTCACCTCTTTGTGTGGCGTATTTGTTACTGGCCAGTATCGATAGATACTTGACACCAACATGCACTCTTTGTGTTGTACATTCCTAGGTGTTTTTTTTTTGAAAAAAATATGTAATGTCTGGTACCAACCAATGGAAGAGTCTCACTGCCCTACTAATCCCCTGGTTTCACCTATTCACCTCTCCCTTTCCCTGAGACCCCCAATCTTTTTACGGTCTCTCTAGATTTGCCTTTTCCAGAACGCGATATAGTTGTGATCCTAAACATTTCACGGCGACTCCGGCAGTCGCCACCAGAAAGCCAAAAGGCTCTGTTCCTCATTTCTCTTTTGTTTCTCTCCTTCACTGATGACGCAGCAGCAGCCCGGTTCGTGGTTATTAACTAGCTGGCTCTGTGACTCCCCCTCCCTGCCCAAGTCAACCCAACCTTCCTGAGTCAGTCCCGAGCAGCAGGGTCGCCCATGACTGACAGTCCCTCTGTGTCCTCCTAGATCCTCCGAGGGCCTATCTGAGAAGCTTCCTCGTGACCCAGCAGAGGAAGACGCCCCGTCTAACACCAAGGTATGGTTGCCCGGCTTTGTCTGAGATGGAAACATCGCTGTGTCGCTTTGTCGCTTTATCTCATGTTCGAATGAGCTCACCTATGGGAAATCTGACAACGGATAGTGTAGATGGGGTGTGCAATTCTCGTTGTGGGATGACTCTTGAAGCCTGACTCAAGGGGGCGCTCACATGGTGGCATTAGCTTACCAGCCACATGGTGTGGGGCCTCAGCACCAATATTCCTCCCGGGTTGAAGAATCTAGTCATTGTTCACCAGGATGGATGTAAGGGCTGCATCCATTGGGACAAGCTTGTGCCTTTCCCACGGGGGTCCTCCACACTGGACCTTTTGGCATCTTTGACCAGACCGTAGTTTCCCGTCTGGTTTTCTAGACTGACCCAGAGAACAGAAGCCCCGTGCCAGCAGCGTACAGTATGGCCGCACCCTCGCGGGGTTCTCTTTTCTGTAAGGGCAGGTGGCTGCCAGACCCGGTGAAAATGGAATGTGTTCTGGAATCACTTACTTACTGGGGAAAAATCCGTGAGAAAGGAAAGGTGGGGCTCTCTCGCTGGTTTCAGTCTGGAAGGTCTCCCTATTTCTGGCTTCCTGGTGGGGATGTTTCTGGAAGGACTGATTCTCCAGGTAAAGGACCACGGCCAGTGCTGTGGTCCCTGAGAGCAGCCGCGTTCCCTTTAGGTGGCGTGGGTCTGTGTGCACGGGCTTTAGGGGTGTCTCTGTGTGTGTCTGTGCGGCGTGAATGTGAGGTATGGACAATGCCTGCACCCAAGACCGCGTGCTCCCCCCTGTAGATACGTCCCACGGACACGTCACAACTTGGGGGCCACTCTTCTCAGAGAAAACCCCGTCCCCCCTGCACCCTTGGCCTACGTTGTCTTGCTCAGCCCTCGCCACAGGTGGGCCGGGCATTGGTTTTCTCTCTCCACTGCTCAGAGAGAGAAACTGAGCTGTGGAGATGAGTGACCAGGAGCACGCGGGGGGAAGAGCCGGCCCAGGATCCCCGGCTCTGAACTACTGACCTGCGCTCAGCACTCACACAGGGTCGCTAGTGATGGGGTTCCAGCATCTGTGCACGTGCCTGGAGCCCTAGAATCTACAGAGGTCCTGGACGTGGCCGCACCATGAACTGGCGTCCTGCTGTCCGAGGTGGCCACAAGCACCTAAGCCAACTCGGCACGGAGGCTCGTGGCCCATGTAGACAGCCCTGTGCCCCGGTCTGCAGATTCAGAGAGGCCAGAGGCCACCTTGGACCGTGTTTCTGGGGTCGCTCCTCAGCCTCCTGCCCAAAGCAGGGAAGAATCAGGGAGATCGATCACCATGAGCCCTAGAAGTGTCCGGTTGTGTAAGCTGCCGTGACAAAGAGGAGCTGTGTTACCAGCCTGGACTCCGTTCCTCCCTCCCCTCCGCGTGCTGCTCTCCTTGGCCTCCTTCCTCCACCAAGGCCAGGTGGCCTGGGACAGCTCAGTCCTTGTTAACCCTTCGCTGTCTGACGTCCACGCTGGCCCGAGGCCACAGCAGGGAAACCCCCCCCAAGTGAGCCCAGCAGCACCGCCAGGGACTGAGCTATAAGGTGTCTTCCTAGCTCCCCCCAAGGGCCTGGCGGAGGGGCACCCCAGGGACAGCACCAAGGAAAAGACCCCTTGGAATGCCAGGGTGAGCTCACCTGCTTTTGTCTAAACGCAAACCCTGCTTTCTTGGTCTCTTTCTTTTTAAATTCAGTTGAATTCACGTGGGGAGCAGTGGACGTGTGCATTACACATGATATTTATCGTTTCTTTGTTGGGGGGTTGGAGGCTTGAGTCCCACCAGGGACACCTGCTTCTTGTAGCCGCCCGCGAGTGGCAGCGCCAGCTGGTAGATGGTGCAGGGGGTGGAGGGGCCTCTCCTCAGCAGAAATTCTCCCTCCTTGGGCAAAGAACTCCACGGTTGGCAACCGGTATGGATCCAGAGTATGGGATCCTGGAAAAGCTCAGGCCCTTTCGCCAGCATCCTCTCTGCAGGCCTTGGGGCCTTCCATGAAACCTGGCCGGTTTGCTGAAGTCACGGACTTCAGGACGGACAACCCAGATGTACAGGGAGCGATGGGGTCAGTCACTGCAGGTGGTACAGGGAGTAAGTGACAACAGTATCAAGATATCCAGAGTCCCTCACTGCTGGGGAAAGATCTAGGTGGTAAGAGAGGTGGGGCTCCCTTGCTGGCTCTGCCGATTCTGGGTTCCTGCTGGGAACGGGGGCTCCAGGGAAAAAACCGCAGCCATTTTTCAACAAGTGCTTTTGTTCCCTTTAGGGGGTGAGGGTTTGCGTGCATGGAGGTGGGCTCTTCTTTGGGGGAATCAGCCGCTGTGATTGTGTGTGCGTTTGTGTGTCTCCCTAGGTCGAGCTCCCCTCCAACAACACAGTTGTCGGCGTCAGCATCTAAGTGGCAATTCCCACCGCCCGTTGCTCCATGTAGTTATCTGTTTCAAACTTGATCAAATTCTTCAATGTATGCCATCAAAGACACCTCAATAAACTTGGGGGGAAATGCCGTCGCCAGCTGGGAGAATGCTCCGAGGGTTCTAAGTGGACAAAACTGATTTCCAGAATTGCAGCTATGGGGTCAACACCTTCAGGTCTGACCCCTGAGCGGGCGGTTCCATGCCCCGCAGGCGCTGGGACCAGTCATGACCAAAGAAAAGGAGCACTGACGGTATCTAATTGGCCTCTGAGAAAAGGGAGGCTGGAGAGGGTGCTGAATTGTTGGGGGGGTCGCACAGCCTGTGGATGGGGAGCCTGGCACTGAGATGAGGCCCTTCAGCCCCAGATCCTATGTGCTGTCTCTCATGCCTCCTCCCCCCGCTGCCTGGGAGAGAATTCTGAGTGGGGATGAGGCAGGTGGAGAAGTCACAGCTGGCGTGAGCCCTGGATGGACGTCTTCCTAAAAGCCCGGAGAGAGGGGCTTGCTTCCCGGGAGGTTCCATCCTCTTCTCCAGCCGCCTGTGCGACACACCAGGCACTTTCCTTCATGGAAATTGGGGAGAGGCAGAGAATGCAGTCAGGTCTCCTGTGGTCCCACCCGAGACACATCCGCGGGGAGGGAACCTGGACCAGACCAGACACACGGAAGTTCCCAGGAGGGACGAGTTTCTACTTTTCCGCTGCTTCTGGGAGTCACCTCCTTGTCTGCACACTGTTGGCCAAGGGTTGTCCGGCCTGCAGACACATTTACACTGGAGACGTCTCACACCCTGTGGCCGGGGAAGCTGTAGAACATTCTAGTTGCACAGGAGTTGAGAGGGGCACAGACTCCAGCACACGGTGTAGCTTAGCAATGTGCTGGGAGCTGAGCCCAAGGTCAGGGTGCTCCTTGCTGCTCCCTTTAATGGCCCAGAGGACATCAGTTTGAGTCTCTCTGACATGGCCTGAGAATGCTCAAACCCAAACGCCATCTGTGTCGTCCCGCTCATGGGGACAGGAGGCCCGGCCCCTGGTAGTCGCTGCAAGGGCACCAACAGCATCTCCCTCATTCCTTGTCACCCGAGTGCTCAGCTCTGAGCTGCCCCTCTTGATACACCCCTGGACTAGGATCTAGCTCATGGGCAGAAACATCCCTCTTCAGCTTGTTTGGGCCTGTTGGGCCCCCACTGAGCTAGGCACCTGCCCAGGCTCCAGTCTGGATCAGGAAGAGAAGGGCGGGCTCCTGAGGACAGTGCGGTGCCCCTGCCCCTGATAGATGTGGCTGCTCACGTTTAAATTAATTAAAGCAAACGGAGTTCAACATCCCGATCCCTCATCACGCCAGCCACATGACAGGTGCCCAGTAGCGCATGTTTACAACACAGAACGTTTCCGTGATCACAGACAGCTCTCCTGGGCACCAGTTCTGAGCCTGGCCGAGGGGCTGCTCGCGGTCCCTGTCTGACCCAGTGTGTGTCCACCACAGGTGGGATCTGGGGCTGACCCTCGCGCAGGGGAGGGCCAGCGTGATCCCGTGGAGATGGGGACGCGTGCCATGAGAAGGGCGAGCCTCCTCTCACTGAAGGTTTGCAGCTGTGGTCAAGGTCTCGCTGAAGGGCTCTGACTCCAGCAGCCCAGGGAAGGTCGGAGGACCCCGAGGAAGGGCAGGCCACCCTGGGTGAGCCCGCGTGGCCCCAGCTGGAGCAGCAGGAACGAGGGAGCCCCTCTCTCTAACCAGCTGTTGCTCCCGGTTGTGTCTCTAGATTGGGTTGTGGAGTCTGCCGTTGACAGCAGCACGGAGGAGGAGGATTCCGCAGGTAGGGAACTACACGCAGGTGGGAATCAACGGGAGAGGGTTCCTGGGGGCAGTCAGGTTATGGCTGCGGCTTGGTAGACCGAGAGTGGGAGGTTGGAAATCAGAAAGACAAAGGAAGTATATGCATCCAAGGATTGCTTTCTGTTTTTCGGTCTTGGAAGGATTTTATTTATTGGAGAGAGTGAAGGATTGGCGTGGAGGGGCAGAGGGAGAGGGAGTAGGTGACCTCACGCTCAGGAACCCGGCTGAAGGCAGACACTTAAGTGACTGAGCCACCCTGACGCCCCCGTTTTGTTCTTTTCCCATAATGGTAGGTCCTTTTGAAATAATGGCAAGGCGTATTCTGCCTCTGGGCTCTGAAGGTGCTGTTTTTGTCATCCTCCTTTCTTGTTTGATATGTAAGATTCTCTTTCCCAGAAGACCAGTCCTGGCCACCTTGGTCACTGCCGAGCCTCAAAGCCTTTGGCTATGTTTGCTTGGCATCTCTTGGGAATAGCGCAGGAGAGGTTTTGGTCTGGGGTTTTGGCATTGACCAATGATGGAGGCCATCTCCTGAAACACAGCTCTCTGGTGCACACCTGCACCTGCACCCAGAGTGCTTGCGTGTGAGCTGGGGCAGGGAGAGCGGGGGGTCTCTCTCCCTCTGCACCTCAGGTTCCCGGAGCAGCAGCTGCGGGGCCCGCCCTCGGGTGTGCCCCTGGCTGACCGGGTGCTCCTGGGGTGGGCGGCACAGAGAATGTTCCCGCTCAGCCTCCTGCACCTGGCAGGCATCTGTGTTTATGTGGCCATGCTTGCTGTAGAAGCTCCATCATCCCACTTCAGACTGAAGGAAATCAGACAACTTACTTTACCTCTACGGTCAAGGTCATCTCCGCTCTGGGCTAGGACCCTTACGGGCTGGAGTAAATATTAAGTGTGACCCAAGTGCCGACGGTCAGCGCAGGCACAGGGCAGTCCCTTGATTTCCCAGTCGCTTGTCACACTCATGCCCAGCACAACCCGGGCCCGTGGCAGCTGCCCTCCCGTTAGTCGGTTTGGCTCATTGATCAACTGAGTGGCCGGGGAGGGTGGCAGTAAACCCACAATCGTTCATCCACTGTTCCCATTTCAGAGAACAATCTGGTTGTTGGAGGTGAGAGGAGAAGGGAAATGAGAAATTAATGGTTCAGGGAGGGATGAGGGAAGGTAGCAGGAGGGAGCAGAGGAAGGTAGGAAACCATGGGGACAGAAAGTCAACGGCACCGTGGGTGCCTCTTGAAAGAATGGGATTACAGGCATCGCTTCTTGGTCTCGGGTGTGAAATCTGAGGACTGGGAAGGGCCCAGAGACCCTGGACACACCCCTAATCACAGAGGTGTAGGAACTGAGGTCCCCGAGGTGGGGAGGTGAGAAGGCTGCAGAGCTGAGGGCGGAATTCCATTGTGGGGTTGGGCAGAGGATCCCCAGAGCAGTGGACCTAGCCCTCACCTCCCCTTGCCCTTCCCAAGGCCCCCTCTCTCCATTCCTGACTCATTTCACAAAGAAGACTATTTCGCAGATTGTGAAGACTCAGACCCATAGATCCACAATCTGTATATGATTTATTTCTTCTTTCATTTTTTAATATTCTCTCTCTCTCTCTCTTTTTTTTTTTGGTAAAGATCTGTTCATTTTATTGTGTTAGAGAGTGAGATTGCCTGAGTGGGGGAGGGGCAGCAAAAGAGGGAGAGAGAGAGAATCCCAAGCAGAATCCCTGATGAGTGCAGAGCCTGAGAGGGGATTTGACCCCAGGACCCTGAGACCGTGACCTGAGCTAAAATCAAGAGTTGGACGTTTAACTGACTGAGCCACGCAGGCACCCCATCCTCTCTCTTACAGATAAGCTCCTTATTGTAGCTTTGGCTAATTTCCTCCTTCCTGATTTTCATGATTCCCATCCTGCAGGACCTGGGCTCATCCAGGTATTGATGTTCTTGGATCTCCAAGTCTATAGTCTCTCTCTTCAGCCTTGCTCACCAACCTCCTCAGTGTGTCCAGTCTGCATAGAAAAGTGAATGTACTACTGGGCCACAGCCAGACCATACATATAGATAGGCTTCCGACCCACAGCCAATCCAGGACCCCACTCTTGGTGTCAGCCGAGCAAGCAGGCCTACTACCTCTGGGGGACTTGTAAGGAGGTTGGCTGCTGTAGCTAGACATTGGCTCAGGAATCTGCACCATGTCCAGGTAACAGTGGACGCCAGATGGCCATAATTCCATCTGAGAGCTTCCCTCCCTCTTGTCCCCATTCCCAACCTCGGACTGACCGACCAGAGAACAGCCAAGTATACGCTCCTAACAACCACATAGGGTGCCTCCCTTCTGGACAGCTCGCTAGAGCCTCTCTGAGTAAATATTCCTTGCTCGTTCTCATCTGGTTGGCCTTTGTTTTTTGGACAGATCCTCCCAGAGGTCCCTCCGAGACCCCACGTGAGCTGCCGGCTGCTACAGAACCACACCTTTCCACCTGTGTGGTGACCACAGAGGCCCCTTGGGTCTTGCTGCTTGCAGCTTTTCGGGTCCATGAGGACGCAGTGAGAGAGCGCTGGATCTGCAATTGGCTCTCTCAGAGTGAGTTCCTGGGCTGTTGATATTCAGGCGGGCCTGTGGGCCTTGTTTTGGGTTCCCATTTGTTTGGCCGCCTTGGTGGAATCAGACCATTCCTTTCTGTCCCCTCATGCTGTCCATTTGGTTACAATGTTGTGTTGTGCTGTGTAAAACTGTTGTGTGTCATCAGAAGAAGAATCAGGGTGTGAAATCATGCACAGGCCCTTGTGGACCGAGTCTGAGCCAGCCTCACAGCCCAGGGAGACTGAGGATCTCAGCAGACTGTCGTCCACCCGGATGAACTTTGCCGAAGGTCACCAGGCAAACCAGTTGAGTATCTCCCACTACCTCAGTGTTGGGTCCTGGGAGCATTCTCTCCGGTTCTCCACCGGCTGGCGAGTCCAGATTTATGGGTCTGTGTTCAGAGGTGGCCACCTGTCATTTTGGGGGCTCGAGGCAGGGGGTACACAAATGTTCTATTTCTACCAACCATCACCAGCTCTCTTGGGAATCCTCTAAGCCTAAACCCTCTCCTCTTCCAGAAATAAAATGTCTGCTTCTTATGTGTACTTCCATCACAATCTTAACTCTTTTTTCCCCACAACTTTACCAACTAGGATTTAGGTCAGGGCCAACTCTGGACAACCTGATTTGAGCAAAATCATTCCTTTGAGAAACATCTTAGGAAAGAAGGAAGCCCAGTGGGCAGCAGATTTTGGTTTATATGTTGAGGCCTCCAAATGAAATTCTGAATCAACAGTTGTTTCACTAGGAGACCAGAAGGGTATATCCTTTTTGTTCTCTCCTGGACAGAACAATGGCACACCTGGACGGTCATGGCCCAGGAGTTCACTGAAGGCCAATCTACTTTTCTCATGTGCTCAATTAAGACTTAAAAAAAATCTAATTTTTTAGATTTTTGAAATTCAGTTCATGGTTTTTTTTTTTAAGATTTTATTTATTTGTTTTTTTGTTTGTTTATTTGACAGAGAGAGATCACAAGTAGGCAGAGAGGGAGGTGGGGAGTGGGGGGAAGCAGGCTCCCCGCTGAGCAGAGAGCCCGATGTGGGGCTCGATCCCAGGACCCTGAGATGATGACCCGAGCCGAAGGCAGAGGCTTTAACCACTGAGCCACCCAGGCGCCCCCATAATTCAATTCTTATACAATATGTGAATGATCTCCCACTTCAGCTAGAGAACAAAAAAAAAAAGCCTCTAAAAAGGATTCCATTTACTTGCTCTCAATCTTGTCAAAAGAAAAATATAGTTTCAAAAGAAATTGAATTTTGCTAGAACACAGTTTGTTATTTAAGACATAAACTATTTAAAGTGGGCAATCCATTATCATCTTTCCATTAAAATCAGAAAACTTTCAGAAACCTATGAACTCTTTGGTGCAAATACGCACTAGCAACGGTGGCTCTCCAGTCCCTTCCTTTGGGAAGACACTGGCTCTCTCATTCTAAATTAGTAGCTGGAAGACCCATGTATCTAGGAATTTCACTCCCCAGACTAGATTACACTACCCTGCTGCATGCAGACATGGCAGCATATTGCAAAGAACTCATACTATTACCCAAGTTTTCCACCAACAGCTTAAGGCCACCATTCCCGATATCTTCCTGGAAGATTCTTCATGATCTTCAACTGCAGGAAGACTTTTCTGTGGGAAGAGACATTAGAGAAAAACTACCCTTATGCATCATTGGAAGGGACCCTCGGGTACTGTTTTAAAAGGGGAGGGGGGGCGCCTGGGTGGTTCAGTCGTTAAGTGTCGGCCTTTGGCTCAGGTTATGATCCCAGGGTCCTGGGATGGAGCCCCACATGGGGCTCCCTGCTCAGCGTGAAGCCTGCTTCTCCCTCTCCCCCTCCCCCTGCTTGTGCTCCCTCTCTCGCTGTGTCTCTGTCAAATAAATAAATAAATAAAACCTTAAAAAAAAAAAAAAGAAGGCAGTGTAACACCTGGAAGTTCACCCTTGACTTCATATGTCACCACTAAAATAAAAACAATTTTTAAAAAATCAGAATTTCACAAAATTAGAAGGCCACTCAAACTGAGTGTTCTCAGAGATCCTCTAGAAAGAACCAGTCTTCAGAAGCGGGCTGTTTACCCAAGACTTTCACAACGGCCATATTGTGGTGGATAGCGGGCAACTTCCACCCAAGGTATTGGGCCAAGACTTTCATCTAACAGTTTTCTTCTTCTTCTTTTTTTTTCAATTTAATTTTATTTTTTTCAGTGTTCCAAGATGCATTGTTCATGCACACAATTTTTTTCATTTTCTTTCTGCTTAGTTAAAATGACTCTTCTCATTTTCCATAAACCTCTTGTTACCAATCATCCAAAATAACCCCTTTACTCCTTTTTCTTATAATCGTTAAACTAATTATTATCCTTGTTAGGTCAGAACATACCCAATGCCACTCCTCTCTGTGTTTCTGACTGCGGATGTGCCATCCATCCCTGGACCCCATGATAAATCCCTCTGGGAAATTCAGATTTCCTCAAATGAAATGAATCACCAAGGCTGGAAATTCCAACTCATGGGTGAGCTCCAAAAGGAGGCCACTTTTGATTATTCAGGCACATGAATTGGAGGAATTACTATTTATGCCCCAACTTAGAAAAATGTTCCCTTTGGTAGAAACTGCATAAATAAGAAAGCCTGTAAGAAACCTATCTCTAATTTTGGCAAAAGTTACTGATAATACCATTTATGTCCCAGATGGAATACGGATCAGTCTCAACCCACTGGTTGGCATAGTGATTGGCAGTTGTACTATTGCTGTAGATTTCTTATTGGCAGGATGTGGTGGCATCTGTGTTATTGTTTGCACCTTTTGTGCTCGGGGCCATAACGTAGGGTAGGTAGAACAGGCTATGAAGTGCCTTAAGGAAGAAGCTGTTTGGCTTTAAGGTTGATCCTCATGGCTTGTGGGATTTGTTCTCTTGGCCTGTGTTGGGCAATTGGGGTTCCTGATGTTGAAGCACTTATATGGACTATTAACATGTTGGTGTTTGTCTTGTTTGTTTTCATAGTGGTCATAGTGCTGGCCCATTGCATTCTAGCCAGAGTCTTAAATACATCTGTACAGATGTTCTCTCATCATGTGCATGGTCAAGAAGATTTTCCAATAAGGTTGCTTATGAATATGACTAGACCATGTCCAGCAGTGAAGTGTGGGACATCTCCTCTTGTATGAATGGGCCAACCTCTCCCAAGTGAGATAAGGACCAAAATGGGGGACTGAGAATGGAAGACACAAACAGGCAGTACCCTGACCATATACAAAAATGGGACTCTGGCCCGAAGTCTTCAGCCCAGGTAACCAACCTATTATTTACAGTTTTTGATTTGTAAGACATCAGACCACCATCTGGAGTATCCAGCCCAGAAAGTTAAACAACAACCTCTGTATCAATTGGTCCCAAATGACCAGGACATGATTTGTAACTGAGACTGTCCCTGATTTTTTTCCCTATTTGCACCTGAGGACCAGCAGATACAACAGCCCTGACAATGACATGGGACACCCTGCTTCTAGACCGCTGACTGCAGCTTCCTCCTGCCAAGAGGCTCTAGTCAGGGGATACCTGAAGCCTTCTCTTCTGGGTCTACAAAGTTTCCCTACTCCTCTGCTGCCTCTGAGTCCCTGCCCAAATGCAAGTGACAGTGGCTGACTCCCTCGCTCTAGCAAGTTCTGAATAAACCAACTTGACTTGTTATCATCTGGTTGGTCTTCATTTATATCCACAGCCCCACTGAACCGTGTCAAGAAACCCTGGATGGCCCAGGCAGGGAGCTGGGCTGAGTCAGGGGTGCTAGGCCCACCCTGCTAGAAGGGAACCCTGTGAAGTCTGGTCCCGGCCCAGGTCCTCCCCACACCGGTGTTTTCCTGATGTGGGTGGCTCTGGCCGTGCACGATTTCCCCCTCCCTCTCAACTCTCTAGATTGCCCCAGCAAGGGTCTGGTTCCAGAAGCTCTCTTGTCTTTGTCTTCAGCTTTGGAAATATTAAGACTGAGGTCTGAGACAACCGTGTGGAAATGCTGAATAAGATTCTGGTGGTCTGGGGTATGGTGTGGGCTTAGAGATACAAATTATAGATTTGAAGTGGGGCCATGCTAGGTCAGCAAGTTGTGAAATGATCAGGATAGAGCTTTCCCGAATTAGATAGAAAATAGGGAGATATGTCTGGTGATGCTTGGTGAGTGTCCTGGGGAAGGGGTCTGCAGGTTGTGGGGATGGAGGGGGCCCTCTGAGAGGAGATGGGATGCAGTCCCCTGCCCCGTAAGGAACTAGTGAAGGAGAAAAGTCTGTAGAGACTGGATGTGGGGAGACTCATTGGAAGGAAGGAGCAGGAAGTTGCCCACTCAGAGCCAGTGCAGCCCCCGTTCACTCCTAGCCAGGCCTTCGTCCAGGCTACTTGCACACTTACTCACATCAACAACCAGTGAGACACGGAAGGCCACAGCTTAATTTATTAAACCAGCAAAGCACCAACCCAGGTGGCGACTTTCCCAGTTAGTTCGCAGTAACTGCTCAGCCAGGGTTGGTGAGGAAAAGGAATCTAATTCTTGGCGGTGCTGTCCTGTGACGGTTGGTTTGGAATGTCCCATGTTCTGAGTCGGTGAGCAGCTGAGCAGACCACTGGTCACTAAGCGTGGTCAACTGTTCACTGGGAAGGCTCCACGTGAGACAGCTGGTAATGTGAACGCTGGGGAAGGATGGCCCCGGTGGGTCTTCTCGTGGCCCCCCAGAGGGGCTTCCCTTGGGGGTTACAAAACACAGTTACAAAACTGTGTTTTGGGTCATGGACTGAAACCTAGAAGTGGGAGGCTGAGTTAGCATTTGGACTTTGCTGTGGGCTCAGGCACCTCTTCCAGCAGGCGGTGTTATGCCCAGATTTTGAGATCCCCAAAGACCACCAGGGAGCTGAGTCCAATGCAAAAGCAAAGAGCCTTTATTCGATCTAGCTCGAGCTCAGTCTCCTGCACTCACTGACGCAGCGGCGTGATGTAGAGGAAGAGAGCGAGTTTCAAAAAGCACAGTGGTTTTATAGGGGGCTTGGTAAAAGTTGGCGGGGTGATGCTCGTGGCTTGTGCCGGTTGGCCAAAGGTGGGTTGCATAGGTGTCGAGATGTCCTTCCGCATTCCTTCCGACTAACTCAAACTAACTCAAGGACAGGCTAGGCAACATTCTAACATTCTGTGGTTTTTTTCTCAGGAGCCAGACATGTGGGGGTTATACACAAGATAGCGGGTGTAGCACAAGATAGAGTTGGCCTTGCTCTGCTATTTCAGAGGGTTCGAGAAAGAGACTTGGTTCTGGGCTACAGGGCATGATCTCAGGTGCCCTGGGCAGGTACCGGGTGTCCAGGGATCTCTCTCCCCAAGGAACCAGCTCTATTCCTGCCTGGACCCCGTACTCATCGGTATGGTAACTCCTGGCGTGTCAGTTAATCTGTCTACCTTTCCGTGGCTCCCGCTGTAGAATATGGCCTACAGCTCCTGCCCTGCCCGCACCCACCTCAATAGGGCCGACCTGGGGGTTACCGGAGATGGTCACAGGTATTGTTCACGAGCTGTAAAGCATCATTCCCATGTAAAAGCTAAGAGGGAGCTTCCTTCCTCCCTTGCTGTGAAGCCATCCCAGTCCCCTCCCTGGATTCAACCACTACCAAGTATCTACCTTATTCTTGCAGGCACTCAGTGATCGAACACTTAGGGCATTTATGAAATACCAGTCATTTATTTTTTCTTAAGGCTTTCCTTGTGTTTAAACATAAGTTTAGGCTCATAACATAATAGTAATAAGTAGGCCACAGTCCCATTTCAACATCTCAGAACAGGGAAATGTGACACAGAGGGGCCTATGTAAATTTCTCAGTACTCGTGGCTTCTAAATGGAGTTTGAACCCAGGCCATCAGTCACGCATACTGCACTTTGCTGCATTTCTACGATGTCTCAGCAAAATGAAAGTATGTGCCCACGGGACCCGTCTGTTGGGTGTTTTAAGTGCACCTCCAACTGCAAAGCTCCACAAGTCCAACTTGGATTCAGGAGGCTCTACTGGGCAGGCAGCACTTGAATAATGGGATGAAAAGATTGAATTATGAATAGATTATCACCCATTTCCTTGTATTCTTCTGCCAGCAAGATGTCTCCAGTTCTCTCTATTGTAATGCATTTCCCGGGATCTTGCTTCACGAGTTAAGAAGAAATGTTCACTTGAGGTCAAGAATATCAACTGGCCCCAAGCAGCGATTCAGAAAACTCTGTCTCTGGCCAAACAACAGGGGGCACCCTATAGACGACCCGTTTGAAGGTACTGTGGGAACAGACTCATTAGGTTCATTCAAGAACAATGATTGTATTTTATTCAGTGACCCATATTTAAGAGAAAACTATGAAAATGTTCATGTACATTCCTCTCTTCTGTACACAAAGGTAGCCGGTCAAGTCAGTCAGTATTGCTGTAACTCTAGAATTCAAGGTACTTTTCTAACTCAGGAAGGGGCTCACTTTTAATAGTAAACAACATCTTTAGCTAACATATAGACTTTTAGCTGATTTTTGAACATTGGCTGAAACAGATCTTTCCCTGAAAAAGTGTTTACAGATTTTAAAAAATTAATAGGCGTTATTTACAACACGAGTTTAGATGAATGTAAGATTTGAACAGATAATATAGAAAGTTCCCTTGGGGCGCCTGGGTGGCTCAATGGGTTAAAGCCTCTGCCTTCAGCTCAGGTCACGATCTCAGGGTCCTGGGATCGAGCCCCGCATCAGGCTCTCTGCTCAGTGGGGAGCCTGCTTCCCCCTCTCTCTCTGCCTGCCTCTCTGCCTACTTGTGATCTCTTTGTCAAATAAATAAATAAAATCTTAAAAAAAAAAAAAGAAAGTTCCCATAACCCATGCCCCCCCGATCCCTCCATTAATAACATCTTATATGAATGTGGTACATTTGTTATATTTGGCAAAGCAACATCAATATACTTTTATTAACTAGAAGTCCACAGTTTGCATTAAAATTCACTCTGTGCTTTGACATTCTGGGAGTTGTGACAAATGTATAATGACGTGTATCACCATCGCAGGATTCTACAGGATTCACCAATCCACACATCAGTGTTCCTGGCAGCACTCTTCGTATTAGTCAAAAAGTGGAAACACCCCCCAAGTCCCTCCAATGATGAATGGATCAATAACAATGTGTTATATACACACAATAAAGTACTATTCAGCTATAAAAATGAATTCAGTTTTGAAATATGTCCCAACATGGCAGGACCTTGAAAGACTATTATGCTCTGTGAGATCATGCTAGCAGAAAAAGACCAATATTGTATGATTCCACTTATATGAGGTCCTTAGAATAGGCAAACTCATAGAGACAGAGGTTAGCAAGGGCTAGAAGCAGTGGGGGAGATGGAGTTATTTCTCCCTGGGTGTGGAGGTTATGCTGGATAGGATGAAAGAGTTTTGCGTGTAGTTAGTAGTGATGAGTATACAGTGTATGAAGGTAATTAATGCCAATGAATTGTATACTGACGAATGAGGAAAAAGATGAATGTTACATATTTTTCATCCCAGTAAAAAAGTTAAAAATCCAATAGACTAGTGACGAATACAGTGGCTGCATATAAGAAGCATGGAAGCTAAAAGGTCTTGGAACATTAGAATAAGTACAGTTTTGCTGAGCTTTAAAATGGGCATGAGTCATGAGACTCTGTCATTGAAACAACATGCATTTTACTGTTTGCCTTTTTTCGATGGACCCCTTCATGTGGACTAAGTTCCCCTCAGCTAGAAAGGCAAAGGCTCTGTTTCTCATTTCCTTCCTGCTCCTCCTCTTTGCCTGCCTTCATCCACCGAGGAGGACGATCCAGTAGCTGCTCAATCCTTGCTGGTTAATCACTGACATGTATACATTCTTGCCCCATGTCCACACCAGGCCAAGCTCCCCGAGTAATTCCTGAGCAGCACTTGCAATGTCCTGACAGCTTCTCTGTGTCCTAGTTCCTTCCAAAGGCCTATTGGAGAACCTTCCCGGAGACACAACGGAGGAAGGGGTCCCATCTACCACCAAGGTAAGCTAGCCTGTCTTCGTCTGAGATAGAAACTTTGCTTCATTTCTTTCTGAAATGAAAAGAAAGTGTGACAATGTACATTATAGATGAAATTCACAATTTCCTTGTGGGGTGGCGGAAGAATGTTGAGTCTATTATTAGCTGACACCTGACTTCAAAGTGCATGTGTTGTTTTAACATTACAGTTAACTCTTGCAAGGTGTCCCAATTAATAGGGGACATTTGTGATCAATTAAATAAGATAAAGATATCTACTGATATCTCACAAAATTGGCAATTGGAGATCTTTTCTAAGGGATGTGACCATAATTTGGCATCTAATACTTTATGTTCATCCTTTTGCATGTGCTGATGCATGTACCATTTGCTGCCCATCATGACCCCCTAGAGCCAGACCACAAGCCCCTGGACTGATCCCTGGATAGATTTTTTTTTTAATTTATTTTTTTTATTATGTTCAGTTAGGCACTATATAGTACATGATTAGTTTTTTATGTAGTGCTCAGTGATTCATTAGTTACATGTAGCACCCCATGCTCATCTCAGCATGTGCCCTTCTCAATACCCATCACCCTGTTAACCCTTCCTCCCATCCCCCGCCCCAAACCCTCAGATTGTTTCCTGGGTTCCATAATCTCTCACGCTTCATCACCCTCTCTGATTTCTCCCCCTTCGGATTTCCCTCCCTTCCCCTATGACCCTCTGTGCTATTGCTTATGTTTCACAGATGAGTGAAACCATATGATAAATGTCTTTCTCTACTTGACTTACTTCACTTAACATAAACCCCTCCAGTTCCACCCATGTTAGTGCAAATGGTGGGTATTCATTCTTTCTGATAGCTGAATAATATTCCATTATGTATATGGACCACATCTTCTTTATCCATTCATCTATTGAAGGACATCTTGGCTCCTTCTACAGTTTGGGCATTGTGGACGTTGCTACTATGAACATTGGGGTGCATGTGCCCCTTCTTTTCACTACATCTGTATCTTTGGGGTAAATATCTAGTAGTGCAATTGCTGGGTATAGGGTAGCTCTATTTTGTTTGTTTGTTTGTTTGTTTGACATAGAGAGATCACAAGTAGGCAGAGAGGCAGGCAGAGAGAGAGGGGAAAGCAGGTGCCCCACTGAGCAGAGAGCCCAATGTGGGGCTCGATCCCAGGACCCTGAGATCATGACCTGAGCCGAAGGCAGAGGCTTTAACCCACTGAGCCACCCAGGCACCCCTGGGTAGCTCTATTCTTACATCTTGAGGAACCTCCGTACTGTTTTCCAGAGTGGCTGCACCAGCTTGCATTCCTACCCACCAACAGTGTGAGAGGGTTCCCCTTTCTCTCCATCCTCGCCAACATTTCTTGTTTCCTGTTTTGTTAATTTGGGCCATTCTAACTGGTGTAAGGTGGTATCTCAATGTGGTTTTGATTTGTATTTCCCTGATGGCTAGTGATGGTGAGCATATTTTCATGTCTCTGCTAGCCATTTGTATGTCTTCTTTGGAGAAGCGTCTGTTCATGTCTTCTGCCCATTGTTTTACGGGGTTATTTGTTTTTGAGTGTTGAGTTTGAGAAGTTCTTTATAGATCTTGGATATCAGCCCTTTATCTCTAATGTCATTTGCAAATATCTTCTCCCATTCCATGGGCTGCCTGTTTGTTTTGTTGACTGTTTCCTTTGCTGTGTAGAAGCTTTTTATCTTGATGAAGTCCCAAAAATTCTTTTTTGTTTTTGTTTCACTTGCCTTTGGAGACATGTCTTGAAAGAATTTGCTCTGGCCGATGTTGAAGAGGTTACTGCCTCTGTTCTCCTCTAGGATTTTGATGGATTCCTGTCTCACACTGAGATCTTTCAACCATTCTGAGTTTATCTTTGTGTATGATGTAAGAGAATGGTCAAGTTTCATTCTTCTATATGCAGCTGTCCAATTTTCCCAGCACCACTTATTGAAGAGTGTGTCTTTTTTTCCGTTGGATATTTTTTCCTGATTTGACAAAGATTAGTTGACCATTAAATTGAGGGTCCATTTCCGGAGTCTCTATTCTGTTTCACTGGTCTATGTGTCTGTGTTTGTGCCGGTACCATACTGTCTTGGTGATCACAGCTTTGTGATAGAGCTTAAAGTCAGGCAACATGATGCCCCAGCTTTGTTTTTCTTTTTCATCATTCCTTTGGCAATTTGTGGTCTTTTCTGGTTCCATACAAACTTTAGGATTGTTGGTTCCAACTCTTTGAAAAATACCAGTGGTATTTTAATAGGGATGGCATTGAAAGTATAAATTGCTCTGGGCAGGATAGACATTTTAACAATGGATAGATTCTAACTGCCACACAGTCCACCACCCCATCTCATCAGGAAGCAGCCAGAGCAGTCATTGTCCCATTCACTAACAGGAGTTAGGGTTACTGTTCCAGGGGGAGGAATGAGTAAGGGACTGGGTAGGGAGGATAGGGAGGTGGGGCTAGGTAGGGAGAGATAGGGGGCTATGTGATCAGGCTCACAGAAATCCCCAAAATGTGAAGGTGTGGGGAAACCAGAGGCATGTGGGATGGAGGACCACCCTGCCCTAGGCATGTGGTGTTGGTCATGTGGAGTACATATCTTTATGATGATTACCTGTGACCAACAAAGAATAACCAGTCCCTAAAAAGGAATTAAGCCCTTGAAGTTTTATCAGTAGAGATCTTAAAAGGATTTAAGTTCCCTGGCTAGCTGTCTATAAAAGAGCAGCCTTTTAAATATATATATATATATTATTTATTTATTTATTTGACAGAGAGAGAGAGAGAGAGATCACAAGTAGACAGAGGGGCAGGTGGGGGCGGGGAGCAGGTTCCCTGCTGAGCAGAGAGTCTGATGTGGGACTCGATCCCAGGACCCTGAGATCATGACCTGAGCTGAAGGCAGAGGCTTTAACCCACTGAGCCACCCAGGTGCCCCTAAAAGAGCAACCTTAAAGGCCCTCGTTGGCAACCCTGTTGGGACCCCTCTCACTCTTGAGAGATTTTTCTGTATCTTTACTTAATAAATTTCTATTGCTTTATTCACTAAAAAAAAGGAAAGGAAGGGAAGGAAAGAAGGAATGAAGGAAAGAAAGAAGGAAGGAAAGAAGGAAGGAAGGAAGGAAGGAAGGAAGGAAGGACGGAAGGAAGGACGGAAGGAAGGAAGGAGATGACAGCATCAGTTACTATTGCATGGAGCACTGGGTGTGGTGCATGAACATTAATCTTGTAACACTGAAAAAAATAAAATAAACATATGGGGGCGGGAAACAAAGTGTATGGCAGTGAGCATTTTCCTTAGTAAAAATTTCTCCTTGGAAAAGAAATTTGTATTTGCTGATCAAAATGGACTTGAGAGGTCTGCCACGAAAATCCCAAGCTTTTTTCTTTTGGGAGCCCTGTATCCCCTCTGGTTCCATAAAATCAAGAGAACAAAGCCATATGTAAACAGCGTACAAGATGATGTGGTCTTCATACTGTTTAATCACAGGTGGACGCAAGAAGAAACAAATTGTCCACCTTCTGGAATCACTTGCTGAGGAAGGATCTCAGTGCCGATGAAGGTGGGGCTTCCCTGTCTGCTTTGGCCTGCACGGCTACCCTGATGCTGGGTCCTGCTGGGAAGGGGGGATGGGGTGCCATGAATACTCAGCAGAGACCTATGGCCACATTCTGTGGACTCTGCAGGCAGTCAGGTCACTGAGATGGTGTGGGTTCGCATGTGTGGGAGAGGGGTGTGGGTGTGCGTGTAAGTCTACATGGTATGGCTGTGAACGTGGGGGTGCGTGTTCCCACAGGAGGTATTTCCCGTTTACCCAGCACAATGCAAGTGTCAAATTTCCCCTCGAAAATCTCATCACCACTGCACGCTTTACATACAGCACCACAGTCTCCCTCACCACAGCCGGACCTGGGGGTTTCTTGGCCATTCCCTCTCCTCGTGGAGATGGTACAGAGAGGGATGGCCCATGCTCTTGACCGCCTAAGTTGGAAAAGCCAAACTGAACCCAAGCACGGGTCCCGATGCTGTTGCTCCAGCCGCTGAACTGCCCTTATCACTCAACCTTGAGATCGTTAGTCACAGAGCAAGGGAGTTCCGCCACTCATGTACCTGCCCGCAGACCCTAGAGTGCACAGTGGTCTCACATACTCCCAGCGTGCTAGGGTGGCCTCAGTGGCCCCATAGCCCAAGCCTTTTGGATAATTTGGGTAAATGCCCAAGCATTTACCAGTCAACTGCAGAGCGGAGGACAGAATCGTCCTGGGATCAGCAGACGTAATCCCGGGAGCAGCGGGGCCCACCCTGAGTCCTCAGCTTCCCTCCTTCTCCACTGTCCTTTCCCATGGCCACCCCAACGTCATTGCTGCCCTGTCCACTCAATGATTACCTTGAAGATTTTGGAGACTCGCACAGAGACAGCAAAATTGCACATGCAATTTATTTCCTCAGTCATCTCTTTTCACTTTCTCGCTTCCCTACCTGTGATCTCCTCTTTGTGTTTCTTCCCCCTTCCCTCTTTGGATGGTGGTTCTCCTGAAGGACCTGACCTCATCCAGGTACTGAAGGTCGTTGCACCTTCAATGTCCTTAAAGTCTCTCTGCGGTCCCCCTCTCCAGCTTTACTGGTGTCGCCCTGGCTCCTGACCCAGGTTTGCACTGCTGAACCACGCTGAGCAGCCCTGAGTGGTGGGCCCGGAGCAGGGCCGGGACTCAGAAGGGCTGGGCCCCCTTGCTGCAGGGCCCTGGGAAGTCGGGCTCTTCGGCGACACACTCCATGTGAGCATTTTCCTGCCCTGGGGGGGCTCCAACATGTCCAATTCTTTTCTTCTTTTTAGTTGTCAGGAAGTCCTCTAGTTCACAATTCAAGAGAAGGAGCAGAGGACGCAGTTTGGGGCAAAGAAGACCTGGAGGAGGAAATGTGAACATGGGCTGTTTGGGATGAAAAGGGTAAAGCAACCAAGGGCACATGTGGACACATTTATTCAGCTAGCATTAACTGAGACCCCACCATGTGCCACGCTCTGTATTAGACGCTGGGAACAAGTTGGCTCTGTCCTCAAGGTTCCCAGTGGAGAGGACACATGACAAACTGCCCATAGAATGGGTCTGTCTTATTCATCTCTGTATCCCTCATGCTTCACTCGGCACCCAGCACATAGTAGGAGCTCAATAAATAGTAATTTCCTTGGACAGTTGGACATTGTGGTGGTCAAGTCTCTGGCATTTGGAATCTGGGAACTTGGGTTTGAATTATGTTCAAATTCAACCAGTGCTGTGCAGCTCTGGGCAGGTCACGTCACCTCTCTGAGACTCAGTTTCCTTGTGGGTAGGATGGGAACTTAGATCACAAGACCTGTGGGGGGTAAGGAGCTAATCTGTGAAAAGAGCCTGGTCCATGCTACGTGCTCGGATTATAGCTATTGGAGTTAAGGTTGTCACCATAATGTCGACAAGCTTTAGTAAACAATCCGGTCTCCATTCACTTTCTGGAAAATGAGAAGGATTGACCAGATCGCCTCTGAGTCACCTCTCAGCTCCTGAGGGTACAGACCCTTGTCTACCCTTCCTGCACAGTCAGACTGCTCTCCATAAATCCCCACTCCCTGGGGAGGGGCAGGACTGGGCTCAGAGGACAGGCACGCTCCTGCTCCCAGGTCTGATGTGGGGGCTGCATAGCACCTTCTCTCGTCCCCCACCACACCCCGGCATGCTCTAATCATCTACAGATCAAGGCCATTCAGGGGCCAAGGTCAGCTCAGGCCTGGAAGACTGGTTAGGACCCAGGTCAGAGCATGGACTCAAGTCAGCAAAAACTTCCCATCTGGGTGCCTTGGGACAGGAAAAAACGATTATTGGTGTTTTTTTTTTTTTTTAAGATTTTATTTTAAGTAATCTCTAAACTACTCACGGTGGAGTAAAGGAAACCTAGGGTCAGAGAGGGCCAGGAGTTCCCTGGGAGTAAGAGGACAAGTGGGCAGCAAGACTCAGAATGTAGTTTTCCACAGATAATCCCCGGAAATCACTATCCCTGGAATCTGTGTTTCCAATCAAGAGGTGGTTCTTCCTGTGGGACCTTGGGATTGGGAGTCCCTCCCTGGGGGAAAGGAGGCTGAGGAGCCTCCCTGTGTCCCCTGGGGGGCACAATGGAGACAGTGCGCTTGGAGGCTGGAAGGTACGCAGGACCCAAAGCCTGGACCGTCACACTGGAGGCCCGAGGGCTCAGGAAGCACAGGGAAGGGAGAGACACACTTTCTTCCAGGCTGGGAGGAGAGGACCTTCCAAGACCCAACGGGCTGCTAACGCCCCAAGTCACTGGCTGGATGGCTGGAGCAGTCCTGGGTAACCCCAGGGACAGAGACTGGTGAGCCTGTGTGTGTGCTGCCTGGTGGAGGCGGTGAAAGGGACGCAGCACTGGTCCCACGTGCCCCCTGGAATTCTGAACACCACCCTGACACACATCTACGGCCCCTGAAGGCATGCAGGGAAGGTTTCTGGCAACCAGAGGTGGAGCAGGTGTGTGGGGTGGGATTAGGTCTGCCCCTCTAGAGCTTCGACAACTTGTAAAGACCCCCAGGCAGAGATGCTGTTATGGCCCTCTCACCATCTCCAGGTTGGGGAAGGCAGACTGAACTCCTGAAACCACAGAACTCACACTGTGTGTCCTTGGGTGTCCACTGTCACTTCCTTCGTTCAACAAAGAGATCTGGGGTGCTGGAGTCAAGAGCCTCCTTCACTACTGTATGCTTGGGCAAGGGACAGTCACCTCTCTGAGCCTCTGTTCCCCCATCTGTAAAATGGGGATGACAATAGCACTTTCATAGAGTTTTTAGGGTTTCATGAGAGAACAAGGCCCTGGGTAAAGGGGGCTGTTCTTATTGCTCTCCACCAACCCCTCCCACCACCTACCCCCTCTGCTCTAGGGGGACCCCTGCCTGGTCTCCCCAGGAGCTCAGCCCTGCTGGTCATTTGGGGGCTGAGCAGGGAGAATGGCCGAGGCCACAGCTGGAACCAGCAGGATACAGACTCTGTGACCTTGGACGAGTCACTGGCCCTCTCTGGGCCTCAGTTTCCCCATCTGTGGAAGTCAGGGTTTATACAGGAAAAGCTGAGACAGCAGTGCCTGTACATTTATGGAGCACTTGCTGTATGCTCCATTCTTCACCCGCTCCTCAACAATTCTAGGAGCACCCAAGTCACCGACAGCCCGTTGTCCAGCCAGCGAGGCTCAGAGAGCTGGGGGACATGTCCACAGGCACGACAGCTAGCAGTAGTGGTGCTGGCTTGAGGCCCGCTCTCCTGCCTCCCCTCGGGGCATGAGGCCGCCTCTGGAGGGGCTTCCGTTCGTGCTCCAACCCTCCCCACCTCCTCGCCAGCCTCTGTGGGGAGGGGCTCCCCTGGAGGAGCGGCTGCCATCCCAGCTCCACCCAACTCCGCACAAGGGTAGTGACAGGGCCGAAACTCCCTCTCCACGGAGTCGGCAGGTCTGGTGGAAAAACACCGCAGAGCCGGCCGGGTGCGGAGGGTGTTCTGGGAGCTGCTTCGGTTCTCTGGGGCCACAGCCAAACGGCCACTGAAACGAGATCCGGCTCCTTCAGCAATCTGAGCTCCTATCGTGTGCCTGGCAGGGAGCAAGGCCCTGGGGTCGGCGGAAGAAGTGGGAGAAGGCAGCCCAGATCATAGAAGCCCGTGTGTAGGAGGGACTTACTAAGTGGACTCTCCTTTAATCCTCACCGCCTGGAGTGATCAGTGCTCTTAGGATCCCCAAGTGACAGATCTGGAAAATGAGGGCCAGAGAAGGAAAGTGATTTGTCTGAGGCCACAGAGCTAGTCCATGCTGGAGCTGAGAATCCGAATTCTTTTCTTTGAATCAGACAAGTTATTTTTAGGTATTGACCTTCTAAAGACAAAATAATGCTTTTGGTCTCCAGGCATATCTGGCTTACTATTCATGAACGTGCCTCAGTTGTCTGTCTTGTTCATTAGTGTTTGCCTAGTATCTTCCCCCAACCTTTTCATCAAAAACTTTTATGGTACTTACATTTACCTATGTCTTTTATACTTTATCCAATATTGATACAACCTTTGAACTGTCGCATTAAGTCCATTTACATTTAGTATGAGCACTGATCCCTTTATATGAATTTTTACTCTAGCTTTTGCTATCTATCCTGATGGTTTTATGCTTCTATCCTTCTTTCTTCTTTTGGATTGGCCCGCTGTAAGTATTAAATTTATTCATTCTATTTTCATGTATTTATATGGATATTTATTTGTTTCTTTGTTTAATTTTTTCAGTGTTCTAAGATTCATTGTTCATGCACCACACCCAGTGCTCCATGCAATATGTGCCCTCCTCCATACCCACCACCAGGTTCACCCAACCCCCCTCTTCCTCTCCCCTGCAAAATCCTCAGTTTGTTTCTCAAAGCCCACAGTCTCTCGTGTTTCATCTCCCCCTCCGTTTCTCCCAATTCACTCTTCCTTTCCTTCTCCCAATGTCCTCCGTAGTTTTCCTTATGCTCCACACATAAGTGAAACCATAGGAAAATTGACTCTCTTCGCTTGACTTATTTCACTCAGCGTACTCTCTTCCAGTCCCGTCTATGTTGATATAAAAGTTGGGTATTCATCCTTTCTGTTGGAGGCATAATTTTCCATTATATATATAAGCCATATCTTCTTCATCCATTCGTCTATTGAAGGGCATTTTGGTTCTTTCCACAGTTTGGCGATTGTGGCCATTGCTGCTATGAACATTGGGGTACATGTGGCCTTTCTTTGTACTACATCTGGGGTAAATACCCAGTAGTGCAATTGCAGGGTCATAGGGTAGCTCTATTTTTAATTTCTTGAGGAATCTCCACACTGTTTAACCATGTTTTTGTTTTTGTTTTTTTGACTGTGTTTTTAATGCTATGTTTGGTTTTGAAAACATTTAAAAGCTATTTCTGATTCGAGAGCAATTTGAGAGCAATTCTTGACTCTCAAAAGCCCTTGGCTATATAACTTGACAAAAGAATACAGGTGAATTTGTACTTATGTCAAGATCCATGGGCTCCATCCTCATCAGTTACCTGGGTGTTTTTTTTAAATTGACATATAATGTATTATTTGCCCCAGGGGTACAGGTCTGTGAATCATTAGGCTTATACACTTCGCAGCACTCACCATAGCACATACCCTCCCCAATGTCCGTAATCCAGCCACCCTATCCCTACGCCCCCACACATCCCAGCGACCCTCAGTTTATTTCGTGAGATTAAGAGTCTCTTATGGTTTGTCTCCCTCCCAATCCCATCTTGTTTCACTTTTTCCCTCCCCACACCCCAAGAACCCCCACCCTGTGTCTCAAATGCCTCATATCAGAGAGATCATGTGATAATTGTCTTTCTCTGATTGACTTATTTCACTCAGCCGAATACCCTCTAGTTCCATCCACATCATTGGCAAGATGTGGCAAGATTCATTATCTTGCCAAGATAAATGGCAAGATCTCATATCTTTTGATGGCTGCATAATATTCCTGTGTGTGTGTGTGTGTGTGTTTGTGTGTGTGTGTGTGTATCTACATACCGCATCTTCTTTATCTATTCATATCTTGATGGACATCTATGTTCTTTCCATAGTTTGGCTATTATGGACATTGCTGCTATAAACATTCGGGTGCACGTGCCCCTTCAGATCACGGCATTTGTATCTTTAGGGTAAATACCCAGTAGTGTGATTGCCGGATCATAGGGTACTCTATTTTCAACCTTTCCAGGAACCTCCATACTGTTTTCCAGAGTGGCTGTACCAGCTTGCATTCCCACCAACAGTGTGGGAGGGTTCCCCTTTCTCCGCATCCTTGCCACCATCTGTCATTTCCCAACTTGTTAATTTTGGCCATTCTGACTGGTGTGAGGTGGTAATTTATCTGATATAAGCACCCCACCTTTCTTCTGATGTCCATTAACATGGTAAATTGTTTTCCACCCCCTCACTTTAAATCTGGAGGTGTCTTTGGGTCTAAAATGAGCTTCTTGTAAATAGCATATTGGTGGGTCTTTTTTTTTTTTTTTTTTTAATCCATTCTGATACCCTGTGTCTTTGATTGGGGCATTTAGCCCATTTACATTCAGGGTAAGTATTGAAAGATGTGAATTGAGTGCCATCGTATTGCCTATCAGGTGATGGTTACTATATATTATCTCTATTCCTTTCTGGTCTGTTGCTTTTAGGCTCTCTCTTTGCTTAGGGGACCCCTTTCCATATTTCCTATAGGGCTGGTTTGGTGTTTGCAAGTTCTTTTAGTATTTGTTTGTCCTGGAAGCTTTTTCTCTCTCCTTCTATTTTCAGTGACAGCCTAGCTGGACACAGTATTCTTGGCTGCATATTTTTCTCACTTAGTGCTCTGAATATATCATGCCAGTCCTTTCTGGCCTGCCAGGTCTCTGTGGCTAGATCTGCTGCCAATCTAATATTTTTACCATTAGATGTTACAGACTTCTTGTCCCGAGCTGCTTTCAGGATTTTTCTCTTTGTCACTGAGACTTGTAAGTTTTACTATTAGATGATGGGGTGTGGACCTATTTTTATTGATTTTGAGGGGGGTTCTCTGTGACTCCTGGATTTTGATGCTTGTTCCCTTTGCCAAATTAGGGAAATTCTCTGCTATAATTTGTTCCAATATACCCTCTGCCCCTCTCTCTTTCTTCTTCTGGGATCCCAATTAGTCTAACATTGTTGGCGTCTTATGGTATCACTTATCTCTTGAATTCTCCCCTCGTGGTCCAGTAGTTGTTTGTCTCTCTTCTGTTCAGCTTCTTTATTCTCTGTCATTTGGTCTTCTATATCACTAATTCTCTCTTCTGCTTCATTTATCATAGCAGTAAGAGCCTCCATTTTTTATGGCAACTTACTTACAGCTTTTTTAATTTCAACTGGGTTAGATTTTAGTTCTCCTATTTCTCCAGAAAGGGATTCTCTAATATCTGTCATGCTTTTTTTTTTTTGTTTTTTTTTTTAGCCCAGCTAGCACCCTGATAATCATCATTCTGAACTCTTCTTCTGACAAATTACTAATGTCTGTATTGATTAGGTCCCTAGCCATCAGTACTGTCTCTTGTTCCTTTTTTTTGTGCTGAGTTTTTTCACCTTGTCATTTTATCCAGATAAGAATAGATGAATGAGAGAACAAAATACTAAAAGAGTAGCAACAAGCCCAGAGAGTGGAAACCAAGAGAAGAAGAAAGGGGGGGAAAAAGAAAAAAGAAAGAAAAAATATATAATTATATAAAATATAATATGTATATTATTATCTAATATACACTATTAGATATTATTATCTAATATATGCTATTAGGTAGTATATATTAGATCTAATATATACTATTAGGTAATAATATCTATTATCACATATTAATATTATTAGATATTGTTAGATATTAATATCTATTTTATATATATATATATAAGACTGGTAAATAGAACAGAGCCACACACTATTTTGGTCTGCTAGTTGGAATTACCTCCCAAAATTTTAAAGAAAGAAAAACTTATATATATACAAAAATAAAGGTAAACACAATGAAGGGATGGAATATGACTGTAAAGATGAAAATTAAAAAAAGATTCTAGAAAATGAATTGATAAGATAAGAAGTTGTTTGATGAAATAAAAGAGGAAAGAATGTGATCAGGCTGGAGACTAGAACAAAGCCATGCACTAGATTTAGGGTATATTTTGATCTATTAGAAATTGTATCCCAAAATTTTAAAGAAATAAAAGATCTATATGTATACAAAAAATAAGATTAAATATAATGAAGGGATAAAATATGACCATAACTATGAAAATTAAGAAAGACTTTTAAAAAGGTATCGATAGGATAAAATGGTTAAAAAAAAAAAAACATTAAAATAGGAAAGAGGAAAAATTTTTAAAAATAGAATAAGAAAAAATAAAATTTAAAAGATTTAACTTTGAAAGACTAAAGGAACTCAAAACTAAAGCCATGAATTTTATGTGTTGCTTTCCTGTAGCTCTGAAGTTCCACAGTTCTCACTGATCGGTGAAGTTTGCCTTGGCTGGATGTTCTTGCTGATCTACTGGGGGAGGGGCCTTTTGCAGTGATTCTCAATTGTCTTTGCCGGAGGCAGAATTGCACCACCCTTGCTAGGGGCCAGGCTGAGTAATCTGCTCAGGTTCGTGCTCGGAGCTTTTGTTCCCTAAACGCTTTCTGTACAGCTCTGGGGGAGGAGAATGAAGATGGCGGCCTCCCAGTCTCCGGCCCCACCTATAGGAGCCAAGAGCTTGGCCCCACTCCTCAGTGTGCCCTCAGAGAAAAGCAATCCCTCCCATCCCCCTGGTCTCTGGCCGCGCTCCGAGCTCACCCGGCCTGTGACCAAGCATTTCTATCATCTGATGCTTGGCCCCGTTGGGAATCTCCAAACCCAGCCAACTCCTGTAGCCACTTCCGTGCTGCTCCTCCGGGAGGAGGAAGGTGAGTCTTCCCTGATCTGCCCCTTGCAGGGCCCCTGCCCAAAGAGCAGTGGCCCAACTGTGCCTCAGATTATGGTGTAAGGTAACCCCGAGCTGAGAGGCCCTCCTTGGCTCCGTCTCTCAGCCGGCTTCCCCCCTCTGATACCTGGGACCTCTGCCACATTCACACACCCTTGGGTCTTTTTGTGACCCTGTGGGTCCTGAGGACACACTGTCCCCAGAAGGGCTCCACACCCCACTTAGCCTCTGGAGCGACATCCCCCAGTGGAGCAGACTTCTAGAAGTTCCGATTTTGTGCTCCACTGCTCTACTGCTTGCTGGGAGCTGGCCCCTCCTCCCTGAGGTCTCTCTTCCCAACACCTTGGAATCACTACTCCACACATCCTACCTTCCAGAAAGCGGTCGCTTTTCTGTTCCTAGAATTGTTGCTCTACTTCTTTTGGTCTCCCGTTGAGTTTATAGGTGTTCAGAATGGCTTGAAAACTATCTAGCTGAACTCCTGGGACCTGATGATATTTCAGTCTCCTATCACTATGCCATCTTACTCCTCCCTCCCAGTTACCTGGATCTTATATTTAGCTATCTCTAGTCCTCACTTCCTTCTTTTATTACTGGTACATCATAAAATAGGGAGAAAGTACGAGTGTACAACTTGTAAGAGCTGACATCCACTCAGATTTGGACATGTTTTTATGCAGAAGGGAAACACAAACAAATTATTTGCTCTTGACATCAGAAGCAGACTAAATTAACCATAGTCCTGACTAAAAGTCACGTGTCAGTATTTATTTTAGATGAGCACATTGCTGTCCTGAGACAAAATCAGGATCCCTTATAAAGGTAGAAGGGGACATGGAGGAAGGGGTAAGCAATGGCTATAATCTCCACCAACATATTGAGTCCTTATTTTTTGTATGTGTGAGGATTCCTCAGATGTGTGGTACACATGCATGCAATATGCTCAATAAATGTGGATCAAGTCAGAAAATTAAAGAGCAATAGGTAGGTAAGAAAAGTTCCCACTTCAATGTGGATTTTTCTTTAAATACTCCAAGATGTATGCTTTTTGTGTGCTTAGGAGATTCTCCTGTCTGTAACAAGGATCACTCAGAGATGGGTGCTTAACGATGCTGCTTTGGGTCATTATGGTCATGAGGGGTGAATGGGTGCGAATGTTATCAGGTTCTTGCAGCAATCCAGGGATTTTCGGTGCTATGAAACAGTTACTCTAAAAGTCGCCATGTCATTGCTGCATTTGGATATAGGGCTATAATTCACCGTTTGAGATAAAAGACTCTCTTACCCTGTCTGCAACAGCATGGACCTGCTCAGATTTTGAGAACATGTTTGAAATATACTGTTTCTTTTCCGACACTTCCAAGAATTACATGCCTACCCAAAATATCTTTCATGGCATGATTTTACAGCTCAATGAATTTTCACACATTATGTCATCATCTCCTAAATTAAAAAACAAAGACAACCCTCACACACAAAACACATGACAGGAACCCAGCACCCCCAAAAGTCCCATTGGGCCCCCTTCCCATCGTAAACCTCACTCCTAAAAGTAACCATAGTCAACCACTTCCAAATAAAGGAAATCTTGATTCCTTTTGTGCCTGCCTTCCTTTGCTCTATGTTTTGTGAGATTCACCATGTTGTTGTATGTTTTTAAGGATCATTCTTCCCTAGGAAGGAATAGCACATGGTTGTTGAAATGTGCTAGAATTTGTTTACGTGTTCCCTATTATGAGGGTTTGGGAAATTAAGAGGAATGCTTCTGCGTACGTTCCTGACGGAAATGTCTTCTGGGAAATATATGTGTGCATTTCTATTGGGTCTTTCTCACCCAAGGAAGCACTGGGCCATAGCAGATGCTTATATTCACCACCATGGATCCTGACTAAGGGTTTTCCAAATCTGCACATCTCATGCTCATGGCTACCACGGAAGAGAGTTTGGTTGTTCCCCAGCCTCAGCCACATTTGGTATTTTCTGACTTTTTCATTTTAGCTATTCAGTGGAATATGTTAAAGTATATTGAAAGTTCTGATGCTTCCAGTCATCTCACACATTCTAAGATTTGGCAACAAAAAGAAAGGCAATATGGCCAACCTCTGTCCTTGCTGGGGTGATGTCTTAGTGTCTGACCCCAAACAAATAAGAATGAGGAGGGATTTTACTGGAATTTAATAGCATTCTCTGCACAAGCACTGGAAATGCCCAAATCCTAGGCGATACGCAAATTGGATACAGTGACAAATAAGAGTTCATAGCCCCAGCCTGGTGTCCAGGACCTTTTTCACAATTCTTCTTCAAGCTGGGCTCCAGTCATGCATGAGCAGTCCCATCAATGTACTCAGAGGTCATCTATGCCCTCGGAGCTCCCCAGAGGACCAGGTGGCAGGGCAGGTGAGGGCATCCCACCAAATGCCAACTCGATTGTCTTTGCCTAGGATAGAAATGTTGCTTTCTTGATTTTTTCCCTTAACCAGTCTAGGTCAGAAATGAAAACCTAGTCATGTCCATTGTACAGGTTAGTTACACTTTCCTTGGAGGACTGGAAGGATAGGCTCTTGCCAACTGATGCCTGATTCAAAAGGCGCTCAAATATGGGAGAATCAATTATAAACTTTTGGTAGGGGGCCTTTTCTTCAGCAATGATTTTTCCTCATTAAGATTTTTGAAATTGCCAACCAAGATGCACTTGACAGATACCTCCTCCAAGAATAATTCATTCATTTTGGTGTGTACAAGTGTCCTCTACTCTTGCTTACAAGTTTTCCTGTCTTGAGCACTGTTTCCCATCCGATTTTCTTTTTGAATTAATTTAATTCATTCATTAATTAATTTTAATTAATTTATCTGATTTTTTCAGTGTTCCTAGAGTCATTGTTTATGCACTACACCCAGCGCTCTATGCAATATGTGCCCTCCTTAATACACCCCACCAGGCTCATCCATCCCCCCCATCCCCTCCCCTCCAAAACCTTGAGTTTGTGTCTCTCCTAGTCCACAGTCTCTCACGCTTCGCCTCCCCCTCCAATTTACCCCACTTCTCTTTTCCTTTCCTTCTCCTAATGTCCTCCATGTTATTCCTTATGCTCTACAAGTAAGTGAAACCATATAACTGACTTTCTCTGCTTGGCTTATTTCACTCAGCATAATCTCCTCCAGTCCTGTCCATGTTGATACAAAAGTTGGGTATTCACCCTTTCTGATGGAGGCATAATATTCCATTATATATATAAGCCATATCTTATTTATCCATTCGTCTATTGAAGGGCATCCCAGCTCTTTCCACAGTCTGGAGATTGTGGACATTGCTGCTATGAACATTGGGGTACATGTGGCCCTTCTTTTCACAACATCCGTATCTTTGGGGTAAATACCTAGTAGTGAAATTGCAGGGTCATAGGGTAGCTCTATTTTCAACTTTTTGAGGAACTTCCACACTGTTTTCCAAAGTGGCTGCACCAACTTGCATTCCCACCAACAGTGTAAGAGGGTTCCCCTTTCTCCACGTCCTCTCCAACATTGATTATTTCCTGTCTTGTTGATTTTGGCCATTCTAACTTGTTTAAGGTGGGATCTCAATGTGGTTTTGATTTGAATCTCCCTGATGGCTAATAATGAACATTTTTTCATGTGTCTATTAGCCATTTGTTTGTCTTCTTCGGAGAAGTGTCTGTTCATGTCTTCTGCCCACTTTTCGACGGGGTCATTTGTTTTTTGAGTGTTGAGTTTGAGGAGTTCTTTATAGATCTTGGATATCACCCCTCTGTCTGTGGTGTCATTTGCGAATATCTTCTCCCATTCCGTGGGTTGCCTGTTTGTTTTGTTGACTGATTCCTTTGCTGTGTAGAAGCTTTTTATCTTGATGAAGTCCCAAAAGTTCATTTTTACTTTTGTTTCCTTTGCCTTTGGAGCATGTCTTGAAAGAAGTTGCTGTGGCCGATGTCAAAGAGGTTACTGCCTCTGTTCTCCTCTAAGATTTTGATAGATTCCTGCCTCACTTTGAGGTCTTTCATCCATTTTGAGTTTATCTTTCTGTATGGTGTAAGGGAGTGGTCGAGTTTCATTTAAGTAGGCTCCATAACTAGGGTGGGACTTGAGCTCATGATCTCAAGATCAAGAGTTGCCTGTTCTACCAACTGAGCCTGGCAGATGCCCTTCCCATCTGGTTTTCTATAGTCAACAGGAGAACAAAAAGACAGACGGGGCATAGCATGACCCTCATGGTAGTTGCTTTTCTGAGACTAGAGGTGGCCTCAAGAGAAAGAAAGAAAAACAATTATTCATAGTCTGGGTCAGTCACTTGCTGAGGAGAAAAGATCTAGATGGTAAAAATGGTGGGTCTTCCTTGTAGGCTTTCATCTGAGGCACCGCCCCAATTCCAGCTCCAGCTCAGTGGTGAGAGTGAGGATTGAGAGTGTGGTGAAGGAAAAGAACTAGGCCCGTTTTTCTACAAGCAGCTGCACTCCCTTTAGATGATACAGGTTTGGGTCATGGGGCCGGGGTCACATGGGCCTATGTGTCAGTTGTATGGTGCAACTGCGTGTGCATGTATGTCTTTCCCACACAATTGTATCTCCCTTATGCAGCAAAATTGCGAGTGTCCACTTTTTCATTTAAAAAACATTCATCACCATTGCTTCATGGGCGTATGTGTGTCCTCTTTCTATCCTAATTGGCTGCACTGTGATGCCATTCTGACATCATCCACCCAGAGTTAGAGTGAGATTCCACAAGTTGAGGGCAAAGTGCTCCACGTGACTGCCCTTTCTTCAGACAGCAGCCACATGTAGGAGGTCCCAAGGCTACCTGCACTTCCAAAAGTCCGGCTACAAATTCAGGGGTTCCCTTGACCCACTCGGATTTGATAGTTTGTTATAAATGATTCATAGGACTTAGGAAAGTGCTATCCTGAAGGGTACCACTTAATAAAGGACACACACAGTGCCAGGTCTAGGAGGGTCCTGGTTTCCACACCCTTTCTGGGTGCAGTCAGATCGTGTTACCTTCCCAGCACATCAGGGTGCTCGCCAATGAAAAAATATCACTGAGCTTCCCTGTTAAAAATTTTTGTTGGGGTGTTATTTGGTAGGCACAGTTGCAAAAAAAGCTTGGCTATATGATTCTAATCAATATAAGCCTGCTCTCCCCTCTCCCAGTCTTTGACCACAGTTACCTTATAGAAAAATGATCACACCTGTCTGAGAATCCACAGTTGAGATAGCATTTTTATAACAGATACAGAAATCTTATCGACATGAATATACCTAATATTTGGAGGAACAAGTGAGGGAGGGGTACAGATATTAAGTTTTTAGCTCAACTGTACTTCCCAATATGTTTGATTCTCTATATCAGTGTTGTACTCACAACGCAGGGGTAGACATTTTCAGGTAGACATGGCCTGAAAAATAAAAGTGAGGAGTTGCTGTCATATTACCAGAGTGACTTGCCATCATTAATAATTAGCCCAGTGCATCATTTTACTCCATGAGCAGAATGTCTCCTGGGGTCACACAGGTTTGCAGGCTTCCATTTGAGATTAGCAGGTTCCAAAAGAAGGAGTCGTCTCAGCAACCTATGGCTAAGCCCCGTCAGGCATCCGACATCATTGAGCTAAGAATCTTTTCTGAAAGAATATGGGATCTCACACATTGCACAACGCATGTGTTCGTTCCTTATCCTCCAGCAGTTAGTGCCCCTTCCCTGCGTTTGTGCAGAACTGGGCTATTTCTACCTCTTGGTGATATAGGTGTATTCACTCCTAATCCCATTTTTGCCAGAGGAAGTGACAGCACAGTCCACTAAGTCAGGCACTTCTCTCATCATCTTCCCCCACTGGGAAGAATTGCACAGTCCCACCAGCATCTTCCGCTCCCCTCTCCCCCAGGTCCACCAGAAAAACAGAGGGGTCTGCCTAGTGGGGACACACCCTCTGTGCCCCTCATGGGGACTGTGAGCAAACACTTGTGAAGCCGTGTAACCCAGCCCACCACGTTTGTATCACCCTCTGTTTCAGACAACCGATGCTTTCATTGCCCATTCCGACTTTCTATCAAACCACTACTCCTTCTAAGAAAATGTAGCTTGGCAGTCTAAATTAGTGCGGGAGCTTCATGCTGGTTCTCTTGTCATCCTCGGAGCCTTTACATCTACCACCTGGTACAGACAGTCCATCCAGAGTCAGGGCCTGTTCCCATTAGCGTGCGTGGGTATTGGTCCAGTGCAATCCACTTGCTTGTCTTCCCCACCCAGAGACCACGTCTAGCCCTCTGCAGTCTCAGTCTCTCTGGTTGCCAGACAGAACGGTTCCTGTGGGCATCTTGGGCCTCAGAGGATGCAAGAGGACTCTGTCTAGAGTTAGCCCTTCTCTGCTTTACTGCAGTCCGTGGACCAAGGTGGCCACCTCCAGCAAGCACACTGGTACATACACTTGGCAATTCCAATCACCATACAAATCTGGAAGGGAGTTCTTGTAAGCATTAACAGGTCTTACTTTAATGCATTCTTCAACTTTCCATGGCACGTGCCATAGGGCCATGCACCATTTGGGCTTCCTTGTGGTAGGCCGGTGTTCCACTGCGCTTCTGCCTGACTGTCATCCTATGTAGGCATAGGCTATTGGTCACGACCCACAAGAGTGTCAAAACCCAAACATAGGGACAAACAGCATTCAATCTAGCCCAGGGAGTTGATTTATTTTTACCTTCCTTTTTTTTTTTTCTTTTAAGATTTTATTTATTTACTTGACAGCGAGAGATCACAAGCAGGCAGAGAGGCAGGCAAAGAGAGAGGAGGAAGCAGGGCCCCTGCTGAGCAGAGAGCCCGATGCGGGGCTCGATCCCAGGACCCTGAGATCGTGACCTGAGCCGAAGGCAGAGGCTTTAACCCACTGACCTACCCAGGTGTCCCAATTTATTTTTACCTTCTTGATCAGAGTGGCAGTACCCTACACAGGAAACTCTCTGTTCACCCCAAAACTGCCATCCAAAAGCCAAGTCACTCTGCGTTGGTCAGTCGGGAACTGTTATAGGGCACCGTCCGGGGGCAGCAGAATCAGTCGGCTCCTGAGATGTAGCCCCGAAGTCAGTTCTAAGGAAATAGGTTGTACCTACTCACAGACACGATGAGTAAGCCTTTGTTCTCCTCTTGTCACACGCCCCACGCACAAACCATTTCCATTTTATTATGGAACTCTTCTGGCCATTGGCCTCCATATTCAAGTGTTTCTCTAACAGCACCAAAGGTATCGTGGGCGTTTTAGGCTCCAAGATTCTTCTATGGCCTTCAGTTGCAAGGGCAGAGTCAATGTCCAGAGCAAGCCAGACATTGTTCCTCAAATGGAACTGCTCTGGTTCCTGGTTCCAGCAATTGTCACTGGGAGGGGCTCATAGGAATTTGCCATTAGCTCCAGTCCACACTCCAAACAGGGTTCTTGGACAGAGACTTTGTATCAACACCCCACCTCCTTTTTTTCCCACTGTGTGGGCTCTGGCATTCGTATTGACACCCATTCAGCATGCCCAATTATATGGCTTGAAGGGTGGATTATGTGCCTTCTTTTTACAATCACCAGTTAGATATACTATCCATCCCCACAATACTTCACGGTAGGGGCGCCTGGGTGGCTCAGTGGGTTAAAGCCTCTGCCTTCGGCTCAGGTCATGATCTCAGGGTCCTGGGATAGAGCACCACATCGGGCTCTGTGCTCAGCAGGGAGCCTGTTTCCACCTCTCTCTCTGCCTGCCTCTCTGCCTACTTGTGATCTCTCTCCTCTCTGTCAAATAAATAAATAAAATCTTGAAAAAATAAATTAAAAGTCATTTTAAAAAAAAGAATACTTTCAGGTAAAAGAGGCACAAAACCTGCATGAACATTCCAGTTGTCATTCAAACTTTTCACCGTAATCTTATCAATTCTTGCATGTCTAGATTCTCTCAATTTAACCGTAGGCTTCATTTAGGGTCTTAGCAACAGATTTTGGTATGGCACAGTTCCTGGGGTTCCCCTTGTCAGAGAGTTTGAGAAACCTCTTCGCCACCCCTCGACCATCCCACCTGCTCATGGGCACAAGGTGAGCCAAGATACACGGGCCCTTTTGTCGATATTCATCTTGATACATCTGCTTGACTATCACCCCAGGTGACTCCAAGTTGGGCTTCTCCTTGTCATCTTTACCTTCTGGCTTTTAAAATTCTTCCATACTGGGGTAGATGGAAGGAACAGGCTTGTTTGGGGGCCTTTAATGTTGGAGGACACCAAAGAACTTAATCATTAAGTGCTCCATTCACAAGTGTTCCAAAATGTATCTTTGCTTCAACGCCACTAACATCTGCTTCATTGGTCCCATTCCTTAAAAGCCATATAAAGATTTACATTCTGCGGGGCGCCTGGGTGGCTCAGTCGTTAAGCGTCTGCCTTCGGCTCAGGTCATGATCCCAGGGTCCTGGGATCAAGCCCCACATCGGGCTCCCTGCTCGACAGGAAGCCTGCTTCTCCCGCTACCATTCCCTCTGCTTGTATTCCCTCTCTCGCTGTGTTTTGGTCTGTCAAATAAATAAAAATCGTTAAAAAAAATATTTACATTCTGCTGGGATGAGTCCCTTGACTCTCTGATTCTCCCCATTTTGGGGGAGAGGGTGGCATCTGTAAGACCTGTAAGGGGAAACTGAGATAGATTAATCCAGTAAGTCATTTTGGCCCCTTGCTCGATTTTGCGCCAGTAGAGTTACATGGTGTGTCCATACAAAAGGGGCATTTTGATCACAGCACCTACCATGCCCTGGACAAGGGGCCTATCCCAGAGATGAACATCCTGATCCTCATAAAGCCAGGGCAGCTTCACGTGCATACAAAGTCTATCAGTTGCTTCATCCGAGGTGTTCCCCTTGGGATTTACAGGGGCAGTCAGACAGTCCCCTCCTCCTCAGAATGCACAAACCATACAGCGCCTTTTATCCAGTCCCTGGCCCTGTTGGTTGCCTCAGGGGTAACCTGCAGTGTGTCTGGATCATGCTCAGCCATCTGCGACTGTTCTGTAGTGAGATGTGGGGCCTCTTTGGACCCAAACGTGCCCTCCCACTCTGTAGCCCTCAAAACCAACGACACAGCCCCCAAACGAGTCACTTTCACATCCCACTTCAGTACAGGTTTGTGGGGGAGCTGGTGATGCCCATCCATAAAATGAGACAACTTCTTCACACTATAACTCCTGGTTTCAGTAATTACTCGGTTTTGTCATCCCCCCCAAGCAGGACTCACTTTACTGTAACCAGAGGTGTTAGGGTACTCTGAGTTGTTCAAGCCTAATACTTCCTTTGGGGGAAGCTTTGAGACTGCCCCAAATCTGACCTCGGTCTGGCCTTGAGATCTGACTCAAAACTCGATTTCTAGTGCCTTTTGGCTATTAGTGATAACCATGACCAAGGGATTGCATCCTTAACTTTGTTCTTATTATTTTACATTTCCTTTACATTTCTAGTGGGCCAGCTCCCTAGGTGTTGGGTCCATCATGTCCAAATTCTGTTACTCTACTTTCCTTTGTAACTTTTAAGGTACAGAAATGACTGAGGCACTGCTGCTGGTCGGTATCATGGGTGACCTTCTGACCACACAGGAATCAAAGGAGGCTCATACCCACACTCTCATCCCTTTTCTTTCCAAACCACATGTGTCAGTGAGTCAGTCCTTCTGGGGAATCCCCCATTTCTGACGTCAAATATTCCATTGCCCCCCAACTTGGCACACTCCAATATGATTCTGATGCTGATCACTGAGTTAGCACAAGATCCCACAAGAGAAGGGCAAGGTCCCCCGCATGACTGTCCTCATATCAGGCACCAGATGCAATTTGGGGATCCCTAGGCCACCCATATTTTTCAGACAGACTGACTATATATTCAGGAGTTCCCACAGCCGCTCAGTTTTACTAATTCCCTGGAACTCATTCCTAGAACTAAGAAAGTGCTATACTTCTAATTTCAGTTTATTATAAAGGACACACCTAGATTAAGACCAGAGAGTCTCCAGCCCCATCCTCTCCCTGGAGGTCAGTTTGGCTCACACTTACTTTTGGTCTTTTGCTGTGTGGGGGCCCATGATGAGCCACCTCACTGGTATAACAAAGGCAACCTATCACTTAGGGAATGCCACAGACTTTTGAAGCTCTGTGCCAAGAACCAGAGATGGAGACCAGAGAGAATCCCCAATATACTGCAGTCATGTACATCAAATTTTATCGAATTGTAAGCCTTAATTATGTGCAGTATGCCAGGCACATCTGTATGCCAAGCACACCTAAATAAGCCAGGGAAGAAAATAACCATCCCCCCCACCCCCCGGCCCCAGGAAAATGTTCAAAGGGTTCTAAAAGGACAAAATTGGGTCTCACAATCCCTTATCGGCCTCAAAATAGAAGGGCTGGTTATTTTACAAGCACAATGGGTTTATTCAGGAATAGCAGAGGAACTGCAACTAGGGACAGGCAAGCAATATGAGCCCTGGGCAAGTGCAGAGGAGAAAGAGGAGGGCTGCTCCACTACACAGGAAGGGATGGGTGGGGTAACCTGCCCCTTGTAGAAAAAAGCCCATTGGAGTGACCTGGGATTTCAAGTGTAGTGGCTTTTCATTGGCCCGGGCGTGACCGCCTCTCATTGGCTGGGCTGTTGCCGGGGGAGGAGAAAATCTTCCTTCTCCATGCTGCTGGGCTTCTTTCTCTTCCTGCTGGGTCTTCAAAGGGCTGCAAGGAGAGCTCTCTCCTCTGGGCCACCAATTCCATGGTTGCATTTCCTCAGATGCTGGCTCTATTACAGAGTCAATAATCACTTCATTTCAAAATAAATCTCAACCCTGAGTAGGCCTTTATGTTCCCCTTGTGGCATTTTGGTTGATCATATAGCAAGAAAAGACTCTCAGGCTGTAATTATTGGATGTATGAGAAAAGTCAGGCTTGAGAATGTGGGCAAATTGTGCAGAGCTCAGGACCAGCAGATGGGGAGTTAGATACTGAGACAAGGCCCTTTAACCCCAACTCCCATGCACCTTCTCCCATGTTTTCACTTCCTAGCAGGTGAGGGAGACTCTAAGTTTCTACGTTGGATTTGGTGGTAATAATTTTAATCCTTGTTCCCAATCCTCCTTCTGTGGGGCGCTCGCCATCCCTGAGGCTACAGTGATCCTAGGGTCCTGCTCTGTCGGATACTTTGCCATGAAAGGGGTATTTCCCCCACTGATACTTCCCTCCTGCATCTCTTCATGTTCCCATACTCTTTGAATTCAAGGAGCCTGGGGAAGAATCCTACCCCCCTTGACTGGAGAGCTCGGGTAGGTGGCCCCAGGGGCAGCCTCTGCCACACCCGGTTCTAGAGGGAATCTGAGGAAAAGGAACCACCAGGCAGAATTGGCCCCATTTCCTTCCACTTTTCACCCACCAAGGTCTAATATTTTGCCTTATTTCCTACTGCTGCCAAAAGTAGGAAAGAGACTTCCCACGTGGAAAGTCGGTCTCCCATCCCTTGTGCAAGCCATGGTTTCTGGGTTGTGGGACCAGAAACACTCTGTCAGATGAAGAGAGAGCCACAAGGTCTTCTTAAGGGACTGACACTCGGGTGGGCACTTGACTTCCCACCTAGGAGGATGAAAGGGAGGTCGTGTGTTGCAAGGCCCAGAGAAACTCAGTATGTGATGGGAGGATGGCCACTCGTGTCCCTGGAGGACGTATCAGATGAGACAGGTTCTTGCCTTATTCTGTAGGCCTTTGCAAGGAAATGAGTCGAGGTAGTTTTGTTTTTTTTTTTTAAATCACAAATATAAAGTGAGGCAAATTATGCCTTGGATCCTTTGGATCAAGCCTCATACACGATGGGGCACCTGGGTGGCTCAGTCATTAAGCGTCTGCCTTCGGCTCAGGTCATGATCCCAGGGTCCTGGGATCGAGCCCCACATCAGGCTCTCTGCTCGGCAGGAAGCCTGCTTCTCCCGCTACCATTCCCTCTGCTTGTGTTCCCTCTCTTGCT
>CM053616.1:5599616-5637482 GCA_028646535.1 Procyon lotor | reverse complement strand
CCTGAGTCTGTCTTATTGTCTCCCCAAGTACCTATGGAGTGGGGAGTTCTACATCCAAATTTGTCCTTGCTTCCTGACACTCCAGGACAAGGTCTCTGTGGCAGAGCAATGCCACCCCTGCCCCCACAAAGATGATCATGTTCTAATCCTTGGAATCTGCCCAGATGTTGCCTTATATGGCGAAGGGTAATTAAAAGTTGCACGTGGGGACGTGAGCAGTCTGGCTGTGACATCCGTCATCCCCATTGACCACCAGGGTTGATTTGGCTGATCTGGGGGTCCAGGCAGGTGTCCCCTTCCTCCCCACCGCTCCAGGTGGGTCCCTCCTGAAGTTGTGTGCTTGGTGGCAGAGGACGACCTTCCCACATAGAGGAGGACCTCTCTTGCATCAAGGGTATTCGCGTAGCTGCATCCCCCGCTAGAACGTCCAAACTACATCTCAAGGTCCCTGTGTAGGAGAACACAAGGCATTCAAGCTTCCAAGACTCCAGATGCAACCAGATGAGGCACCTCGTGTGGCGGTCTGCCTTGCTAGAAAGGAGAGAAAAGAGAAGCGGAAAAGAGAAGGAAAACAATTGAGAGAAGAGGAAAAAAGGAAAGAAAAAAGAGAAAATTGCGGCTGGAACTGAGGTTGCCTATCACTTAGCAAAATTGGAAGATGATCCCAATTATCCAAGTGGTCCCGATGTCATCACAAGGGTCATTAAAAGTAGAAGCCAGGGAAGAAGGGCCAGACTTAGAAAGGATAGGGGAATGAGTTCATCAGCCATTGCTGGCTTTGCAGAGGAAGGGGCCACGGGCGAGGAACACGGCCAGCCTCTAGAAGCAGGAAAAAGGCAAGGGGACGCCTTCTCTCCCAGCACTGCCAGAAAGGAACCCACTGAGGACCTACTTACTTTAGCCCACACCGCACCCCTAACCTACAAAACTAAGCTATTACATTTGTGCGGTCTGAAGGCTCTAGGTTTGTGGTAATCGGTTATAGCAGCAATAGGAAACGGATACAGGAATCCCCATCATTTCAGCAGATACAGAAAAAGCGTTTGCAAAATGCAACATCCGTTCACGATACAGACTCTCAGTAAAATAAGAATTAAGATTGTCAGCCCGATGAAGGACACTTAGAAAGAACCTAGCGCTAAAGGTGATGGACGACAGAATTATTTCCAGTGGCAGCCGGCATCTATCACGACAAACTGGGTAATTTCTATTTCCTTAAGCTACATATTGGTACTATGTTTTGTTAAATGCTGTTCAGTTTCCCTTTCTGACCTTTAGCCCTGCTCTCTGAGCTGTGGTCAGTGGGAGGTGTGATATACATATTTATTTGCAGTTGCCAGAGGCAGGAAGTTCCTTTTTCTTATGTATTTCATTGCTAGTTAGGCCAAACCCATTCCTGAAAAACCTTCAATTAGTTCCTCAACATCTACTCAGTAATGTGAAACGAGGCACTGTGATACATTATAGAAATGCGGTTTATAAGCCTTTGGGAAGGTAAGGCTTTCTTCTAGAAATGTTGACTACCAGCGTCCTTCGCCTAATTTAAAAAGTACAGGTAGGCTAATAAAATCAGATAGTGCCTGAGTCACAAAAATATTTCCATGTATCTTAGAAAACCAGTGATTTTTTCCTAGCCTGTAGATTAAGAAACCTAAGACCGGCATACGTTTTATAAAATAACAAGATCAGATTCAATGATCTTAATATGAATCTTTATTGAATCATATCATTTTAAATTTGTAAATCTGGAAGTTTTTAGATAGTGTTATGATTTTGATTATACATATGGGAAGTGTTCGCATAGTTTTAATAACTACTTTGGATTTATTCCTTCCTGCTTGTTTTTTATAGATCTCTAGAAATATATTATTGTAAGTCAAATTTTAGCATCAGAAAAGAACATGTTGCCTTAACTTATCTTTAATGATGGGCCCTTCCTTTCCATTCTACTCACCATTATCTTGCTAGGTAAGTTGTTACCTGGAGTACAAGATATTTTTAAATGACTTACTTTAATTTTATTTCTTGTAAGACTGGTTCAAATTGCAAACCAAAACTGATGAACTTATAACCAAAGCAATTATATTGTCTTTAATCATGACCTTTTTGGTATGCCTGAAGCTAATCTACTCCCTGCCACTCACCAAAATACTATTTTATTTAGGAGTATAAGAAAACAAAGTTTTACATCTTGTTTCCTGAATCTATTTAAAGATAGTTTTAAAGGGAGAGAGGGGAAAAAATTTTTTTCAGGAAAAACATAATAGCTTCATTTTAGCCAATTATTCAAGAATCTTCTGATTACGGTATGGCTAATAGTAACATCACCCTTGGAACATGCACAAGAGAATGCAGGAAAAGGAAGTGCTAATCAAGATCTAGGTTTCCCGGGGCACCTGGGTGGCTCAGTCGTTGGGCGTCTGCCTTCGGCTCAGGTCATGATCCCAGAGTCCTGGGATCGAGCCCCACATCGGGCTCCCTGCTCAACAGGAAGCCTGCTTCTTCTGCTACCATTCCCTCTGCTTGTGTTCCCTCTCTCGCTGTGTTTCTCTCTGTCAAATAAATAAAATCTTTAAAAAAAAAAAAAAAAAAGATCTAGGTTTCCCTTCTTCGTGGAAAAAAGTGACAAAAAGACTTCCATGTTCCAAGAGTTGCCAACTCAAACCACAAGGCTCTCCTTATTACAGCCCCACCAAAGTTACATTCAAATTTCCACCCGCCTGAAGAGTAATCAGTACTACATACACGGGTTCTTTCCTACACAATTATAAATAAGACAATTAAATCCCCATTTAATTTTGACATTTTTAGAACTTTGCTGTCCTTTAAAAATAAAAGGTTTCAGAAAGCTATCATTCTCCAAGCAAAATCTACTTCGTGAGACTGACGCCCAGTCTCGATGACGAGCTGGCTCGAAGTGCCAAGTGTCCAGGCGTGGTCGATCGTCAAGTCACTACCTTCGAAGGTGAGTTGCAAGACACAAACCTCATGGTCAGTTTTCCGGTCTGGAAAATAGAAGGATCAGGTTAAGTCAGTGGTTGTACCCACAAAAGGGTCACAACGCTCCAAACCTCCATGTCCTATCCAGAATGATTAGAATTTAAAACTACACATCTAGGGGCACCTGGCTGGCTCAGTCAGGCGAGCGTCCCACATTTAACTTAGGCTCAGGTCATAATCATGGGGTCATGAGATCAAGCCCCATGTTGGACTTGGTGCTGAGAGTGGAGCCCTCTTAGGATTCTTGCTCCCCTCTTACTCTATCTGCCCCTCCCTGCTCATTCTCTCTCCCCCCAAATATATATTTGTATTAGAACTATGCATCTAGGAGGGGCACCTGGATGACTCAGATAAGCATCTGCCGTCGGCTCGAGTCATGATCCCAGGGTCCTGGGATTGAGCCCCACATCAGGCTCCTTGCTCAGTGGGGAGCCTGCTTTTCCCTTCCCTCTGCTGCTGCTCCCCCTGCCTATGTGCTCTCTCTCTCTCCCTGTCAAATAAATAAAAATCTTAAAAAATAAATATGCCTCTAAGACAGTATTTCAGAGGTACAGCTTTCAAAGAAAAAAAAATTTACGTTGTCAGGCTTTCTCCGGAAAGTCACAGGTAGAAGAGACGGCTGGTCAGGGAGTGGTGTGGTTCTTGGTGGATACTCTGACCCACGAGGTAAGCCAGTTTGTGGGCATAGTGGCAAGGAGCAGGAACTCGAATGACACCCTTTAGCAGAAAGAACAATGACAAAATTTTTTCTAGACTTTCTATCTGAATTTAACCTGCCAGAAGTATCAATTCAAAAAGTTCCAAAAGTATAGCTTCAATATTGAGCCATCTTCCAGATCTAAAGGAAAATGCAGATTAAAAAATACTTACAGACAAGTTATAATACATGTGGCACAGTCTGTAAGTGAGGTGCTGTATCCTATCCGGGGTGAAGCGAACCGTGTCGTAGATGACATTGTAATGAGTGGGAGTGACAGTGCCATCTTTCACAGACTGACTCACGATAAAGAAATCGTACCTGAAATCGCAGAACACACGAGTCTAGACTACAGCTTGTTTTCAGAAGAAACAAGAACCGAGCAAACCTACGATCTGATGTGCCACGAGTGGATGGAAACCCACTGTGTAGTTCCCTTTACCTGTAGAAGCCCACTGAATTGTGGGCAATGATTTGGGAAAGCAAATCCATAAAGGGCAGCGCGACACTCATGGGATTTCTACCGAAGCATCGGAGCGGATGCCTCCATGCAGAAACTTGACATTGGCACGTTGGAGAAGGTCACAGTGAAACTCAATTCAGAGTTCCAGGGATGGACCCTTCAGACCTCTTCTCGAGAATCACCAGAACTATTCAAACCCCCTAATGATGGGAATGGGCAAGGTTCATCAGCTTCTTGCTGATAATGGGATTTCTTATGTGTATTATGCTTTACATTGATCATACTTTCCCACTTGCTTTTTTCTTTAATCCTTTTCTGCCTTCTACTAGATTGTTCGATGTTTGTCTTTCCTTCAGTTTCCTTCCTTTCTCCCCATCGGCTGGTATGACGGTCCTGTTTCATTTCCCATCCTGGGTTCTACATAATTCTCTCATTTGCACAATCAACAAATCTCTGTCTAACCGGAAGTTCTGCCATATTTTCTAACAACACAGGAATCTCAGTATGTTTATGGTCTTTGCTTTGGATTCTAGAAGAAAAAGACAAACTTCTAGAATCCCATGTGTATCTGTTTGTGTAATGTTTAACTATCTTTAGGTCAATCTGTCCTCTAAACCATGCAAATCTTAAAAAAAAAAAAAAAAAACCACACACCTCTATTTCTATTTGAGTAAAAGAGAATGTTTATTTAAACAAATAAAAGGGGGGGGGGCTTACCATTGCCTCTTGGTCACCTCGACGTCAATAACTGTTCCTGGAAGTGGGTTTCGAAGTCTTCCTTCAGACTCCACAAAAAATCTGGTGTTTATTCGTTTCTTCACCACGATGAAAGTGAGTTTGACCCTTGAAAAGAATGACTAGTGTCACCAGCTCTCCTCTCTTGTCCCAGAGACATTCAGAGTATTGAAACACCACATACACAGGATCTGTTAAGAATCTGCAGAAGGCAGTCTCCCCCACCCCCACACCAATTTTACTGTCCTAGCCTCCTGTGCCCGACTTAAGCAGTGAAAGAGGTTTCACCACCTACATCTTTAGGGGGATGAACTTCCTCACAAGGTCATGACCATTCCTATTCATGCTGGGCACCAGCCTCCACCAACAAACAGAAGAGGCCAGAGGAGACCGCGGAGAGGGATCCCCAGCCCTGGGACCTACAAAACCCCAGCGTAAAGGAGTTGCATAAACACAAGCCACCACCAGGCTGTGTTCATGGATTTTAATGGATATCTGAGGTTAGCAAGCACCCCCTATATCAAGGCTTGCAGGGAGATTAGAAAAAAAAGGACAGATTCTTCGGGATTCCAAGGGGCGAATGCCATCTGGAATGTTCCAGTTCTGCTCTGTCCTCTGACTTGGGTGTGGCACAGAAAGTCCAAGAATGAAGGGTCGTCTGTCTTCTCCCCACCCAGCGACTGATGCCCTCTGTGTCACCTCGGTCTTTCTCTCTCAATTCACATGTCATAATTGCTACAGATTGTTTCAAAGACTGAAACGAGAGTTTACAGAATCTGCCCTTTACAACTGATATACCCATAGTCTTGAGGGTATATAGATCTCAAGGAGGACTCAATCTGTGGCACTTCATGGTCCAGCAGGGCTTGAAGCTGACCATCCCCCACTCCATCCCGGAACACGATGATAGACTGTGGCAGAAACAGGTTGTGTCTATACCAGAGATTTAGGGCGGCTGGAAGGAAACCAGAAACTTGGGTCAATAAGCCATAACTCAGAACCAACTGACCACCGCTACCTGTAACAACTTCTAGGTTCTAGGTTCATTTTTCCAATGCTCCAGGACACTATCGCTCCTCTTAAGTCTCCAGGCTAGCCCAGCATTTCTTACCAGCACCACTACTGAAATTCTGAGCCAGGTAATTCTCCGTGGGGGTGGTGGTAGGAGTGCCGCTATCTTCTCTAGCATGTTGGTCTCTAGCCACTAACTGGATGCCAGCAGTACCTCCATCCCAGCTGTGATAACCCAAGAGTGTCTTTAGTCATTGCCAAATGCCTCTTGGGGGACAACTACCGGTGTCGAAGTCAGAGACTCCAACCTTGACGCAGACACGGACCTTGCAAGCAGGCTCTCAGCCCATTCACGAGCTCCTGTCCCGATTCCTGGAAGATGCACTGAGAGAACCACCTGTTTGGAGAAAAATCAGCCATTGGTTTGGGGGAAACAAGACTCTGAAAATGTCATCATTTTGACTGAGTTCTTCTGGGATCTCCAGAAAAAAAGAAAAGTCACTGCGGGTAGCTGAGGATCCAATTGAGGATCCATTCTCTGATTCCCCTGCAGAGATTGAAGCGTTGGTCTCTTCCTGTACCCCAAAGCCTCTATTAAAATTGGGAAGGCACACAAAGAGGAATTCGGAATGGAAGCATTCATTAACATTGCTCCAAATTATGCACACTTTCACTGTGCAAGACTACTGCTGTCTCGCCCACTGAGGGACACCATGAAATTAGCAGCCAACATTCCTGGAGATCCCTGCTTAAGGCTTGTGTCTTAAATAATGGCTCGTCCATAATCTGCTTCGAGGGAGCCGTCTGCTTGGGAACAGTAATAGCTCCTTGACCACTTCCCAACAGATCGAGCAATATTTCTCTCAAGTTTCTATCCTCCGTATTGGAGTTACTTCCAAGTACTATGATGACCTGTAGGGTGTTTGTTTGCCTCCTTTTCCAGAATGTACACTCCATGAGGTGAAATCATGCTTTTCAGTGCAACATTTTCAGTGCTCTGTTCTCAGCATTTGAATATAGCAAGGGCTCAAAAATATCTATGAACTGGAAGAAAGCTTGATTTCCTTCCCATTGTGGCAACGTTCTTTTCTACCTCCCCCCGTCCCAAACAGAAAGCAAACCAATGTTACTATATCAAAATAGACTACGACTGGGGGAAAAAAATGATGCCATCTGTGAAAATAAAAGATGGATCCTCCTTAAAAAATACTCTGGAATTATACCTAGGGGGGCCACACTCATCAGTAAGCATAGCAGTGATTCGTGATGGTTATACAGGTCCTAATGCTCAAGAAACTATCAGCTGAAGAGTGTGCAAACTCATTTGAAGGCAGGTTTTACACAGACAAGAAAGGAGAAACGTGGGATATGGGAGCACGTCTTCTTTGGCAGGTTCATTACATATAGATGTATGAAGACCAGATCCTGTACCTAGAGGCTGCTGGTTATATTCCTACATCTGTCTTCCCCACGTGGGGCCTGAGTTCTTCCCCCTGTGTTCATGGTCCCCATGCAGAGACTCAGTGATCATCAGAGCCTGTGCTGGGCAGAATTCCACCTGTCCTAACGCTCAGAACCTGTGACCGTCCCATTGCCCTGTGATTATGTCTTATGGCAGGGTTGGCTTTATAAGGAGATTTTCCAGATGGACCCTATCTAACTTCATGGGCCCCTTGAAAAGCAGTTTTCTCTGATGGCAGAAGAGAGATTTGAAGCAGAACAAGGACTCAGTGTGTCCTGGGGGAGCAGGGCATTCGAGAAGGAATGTGGATAAAACCCAAGGAGAGAAAAATAAATAAATAAGTAAAAATAAAGTCCAAGGAGCTGAGATGGGCCTGTGAAATGGGGACCTTGGTCCTCCATCTACCCCCTCCCCCCAAAAAACTGGATTCAGCCACACATATGTACACTTGGAAAAGGACCCCACAAGCCTCCAGAGGAGAATGTGGCTTAGCCAACCTGTGGCCCACCCGAGAGCCACATGGTGCCAGATGGCTGCCCAACAGACCTGTGTGGGAACACAGGAGTGGCCCCTTAAGCCTCCCTGTTTGTCATCATTTGGTAAGCAGCAATGGAAAAATGAAATAGAGCCTTCCACATCAAATGTTTTGGGAGCATAACTTTGCCAGAAGAGGAGGAGGACACTTTGTCCATGGACCTTGTCAACAAACATGAGTTGGGTCCACCTCTCCCCTTTGGTCTACAGCTAGCTGCCATCTACACGATGTCTGCCGAAGTCCACTCACTGTGTCAATTCTTGATTGATGCTGGACACAAAGCCTGCAATCGACTTCCGCCGATTCACAATATCATGGAAACAGTCGATACCAATGAACATCGCATTCTGTAACTGAAATTTTTTGAAGAGGTAGTACATAGAGTTAGAACACAATAGGAGCAAAATTAAGCAATTACAGCTTCAAGATAGGTAAACAGAGTCTTGAAGAATGCCACTGAACACAACCAAAATAAAGAGAAGGCAACGAAATCCAACGTACTCCTGTCTCCACCTTCCAGAGGGCTCCTCCCATCTTGCAGTTCATCTGCTGGGCGATCTTTGTCGCAATGGTCAGCAGCGTCTGGGGTTTGTCTAAGGTCCGTGCGATGACACACTGGCTTGGGACTGGGCAACTGACACACAGGTATTGTTTTATGCTATCATACAGGTCTTTCTTTTCACTGGACAACACACAAACGACCTTGAAAGAAAGCACAATGAGACTGTCCAGGAAGCAACCACAGTGATGATTAGGAAAATGGGACGCGTACGTAGGCGGAGCACTGAGTAAGTAGAGTCTATCCATTCAATCAATAGCTGGTCCAAGAGGGTAAAGGCGTCTGGAAGCCCAGTCCCTTCAATAATGGTGAAGGTGACCGTGTGGAAGAAGAAAGTCTGGGAATCAGGCACAGGCAGTCTGCATGAATCACTTGAACTTGAAAAGTCCTCACATCCTGGTTATTCTGTTTCTGGGAGTTTATCATGAAGTTAACATAAGAGGGTTAAAAAGTAGACTGAAATAATATATGTTAATAAAAATTAAAAAAAAGAAAGAAAAGTAGACTGAAATCTACCGTCCTCAGGACCCTCCTAGCACACAGGATGGACGCCAATAAGCCAACCTTTTAGAGACAGTTAGGTGCAACATCTTCTAGATTCTAATATTTTATGTGAGGTTTTCTGAGAGCAGTCAGCTAATGCTGTCTCCTACAAATTCAGCTTCTGGAATAGCATGGGCCGGTCTCCTCCTAAGAAGAGCTGTCCAAGCTGAGGACAACACAGGACTATGCCTCTTGGGGCCTCAGCCAGACTAAGAAGGCCATAAAGAGTTATGGGGTTAAGGGGCGCCTGGGTGGCTCAGTGGGTTAAAGCCTCTGCCTTCGGCTCAGGTCATGATCTCAGGATCCTGGGATCGAGCCCCACATTGGGCTCTCTGCTCAGCGGGGAGCCTGCTTCTCCCTCTCTGTCTGCCTGCCTCTCTGCCTACTTGTGATCGCTCTGTCAAATAAATAAATCTTTAAAATCTTTAAAAAAATTCTTTAAAAAAAAAAAAAAAGAGTTATTGGGTTAAGACAGGAGAGAAGTAGGGACCCAAAATGCCTAACCCCCAGAGGTCATGTCTGAAAGGTTGGTGACCCCACAGACAGACTGATAGCCTCCAAGAGAAAAAGGGACAGGGTACTTGAGATAGATTTTGAGTGTCTACCATTCAAAACTGAACAGGTGTGATTTCTAACACTACACATCAAGACACGAAGCCACTATCAAATAGACACTTACCATCTGTGTTCTGGAGGACACGTGATTTTCTAAGGCAGTTGTATAGGCTTGGACTGTATCACTTACTTCAACCCTAGAAAATAAATATATAACCTCCATATTCAAAAGGCAAGGAAGAGTAATCATGTAACAAGCATTTTATGCTGCCAATGAAGCACAATATAAAACAAAACAAAATGGGATGTTAAGACAGTTACTTCACTTGAAAGGCTTTTGTAAAGATTTACTTATTCAATAAAAAGAGAGAGGGAGAGAGGGAACCCATGTGCCCATGGGGGGGGGGGGGCGGCAGAGAGAAAGAGAGAGAATCTTAAGCAGACTCCCCACTGAGCACAGAGCCCAACCTGAGCAGAAACCAAGAATCGGATGCTTAATTGACTGAGCCACCCCGGCGCCCCAGAAGTTTTGTTCTTTAGACAAAAATAAGTTCAATTTTTGGCTTCCTTAGCATGTATCCTGATAGGCACAAACCATACATCACAGAAGCCTATTTTACTATCTGTTACTGGAATAGATGAGACTTTTTTGCTTACAACCTTTTGGGGTTTTGATAAAGTGACCGATTCCTCTAACTTAGTATCTTCCGATTCCATTTTCAGACAACTAACAATCGGTTTTTCAATCGGAGGTGATTAACTTACATTTTTGCCTCTCTCATAGCTATGCCCATGGTGGGTGTGACTTTCCGAAGGCTCTGTAGGAAGGACGAGGCTGCTCTTTGGTTTCCTATAGGATAGAATATCAGCCAGTGATCTAGGGACTTCACCCTGAGTAAGGGTCCACTTCTTGTCTCTTTTGACCAATCTGCAAATTGTGGGTGGGAGTCAAACTGGAAGAGAGGATAAGACTTCATTTAAAAATTTATATTTATATTTTATATATATGTATGTATATGTATATATAAGAGTTTAAAACTTATAAAATATATATATTGCCTTTCCTGATCTATATATATGCGTATATCTATCTATATATATATTGAAGAGCCTTTCCTTTGCAAATCTGTGTTACTTCCTATTGAAAGGTTACCATTTTAAGCTTCAGTCATGACTGAAATACGTATTTTTCCCTTGGGATAGAGGTAAGTAATACTGGAATTCTATCATGGGTTATTCTGGATTATCTTGATTCTAGGTAGTTGACTTTTTTTTTTTTTTTAAGATTTTATTTGACAGAGAGAGATCACAAGTAGGCAGAGAGGCAGACAGAGAAGAGGAAGCAGGCTCCCCACTGAGGAGAGAGCCCGATGCGGGGCTTGATCCCAGGACCCTGAGATCATGACCTGAGCCGAAGGCAGAGGCTTTAATCCACTGAGCCACCCAGGCGCCCCTAGGTAGCTGACTCTTAAGGAAACATTTGGAAGATTGTTTTGTCATGAGAGATGACCACAACACTAACAGAGATAAAATACAGTTAACTCTATGCCAAGGATGCTCTGTGCATTTTAATCGAACATCTTGCTCTCTGCCAGGCAAAGGACAGGTAGCCCAAGAAGAGAGAGCAGAGATAGTTGTTGACCTGAGTTAGTTCCTCTGCGTTATTATTCATTTGACTCCAAATGACTAAATGAACAACTAAAATGAGACCATTTTGAAACTGTCTTACCACTCGTCTTCCTTGAAAAATTCTTACTTCTTTCAAGATTCTTCCTGAGAAGGACAAGAAGGTGGCATCAAATTTCAAATCCCAGAGCTGAAGTTCCTGTTGTATCTCCTTATTTCTGGAAGTTAAAATATTTCCACAGGATCAAGACTCCTCCAAGGAAATAAGCAAAAGCAATGATCCATTTGCAAAATTCTCCTCTAACCTAAAATGCCTTGTCGTTTGTCCCCTGCGGTGACATGTTGCACAGAAGGTCCCCAGTACTCTGAAATCACATCTTTGTGCTCACATTTGTGCTCAGGATCTCTCTAGTCCCATCTCCCCCTCCAGACCTCCCCTAACTTGGCATTGACAGAAGAGTTGTTCCCCGCCAAGAGGTCACTTTCTTTTGACCTATTTATTATTTTTTTTTATTTTTTAAAAGATTTTATTTATTTGACAGAGAGAGAGAGATCACAAGCAGGCAGAGAGGCAGGCAGAGAGAGGGAAAAGCAGGCTCCCTGCTGAGCAGAGAGCCTGATGCGGGGCTCGATCCCAGGACCCTGAGATCATGACCTGAGCCGAAGGCAGAGGCTTTAACCCACTGAGCCACCCAGGTGCCCCTCGACCTGTTTTTTTAGCTGGAGAATCTGAGATGCCAGGAGTTCTGCACAGGTCTCCACTTCAAGACAGACACGCACACACAGAGAAAAACAGCACTCACGTCTGTATAGAATGCATAAATTTTTTTAACTCTTGCTGCCTTCTTTCCGGATCCAACCTCATATGAAGGGACAAGTCTCTCATTACTCTGTAATTTTTGCGCAGTGTCTCCGTTAGACCTTTAAAAAAATAAAAAAGATATCGCTCGACAAGCAAGGCTAGACTTACACGCGCCAAGTCGTGATGGCTTTACTTGGAGGAGGAAGAGCCAACCGAGAGCCCGAGGCTGGGGTCCTAGGCAGGGCGGCGAGAAGGGTGCGCCTCTCTAGCACAACATCTGGGGCTCGGAAGGGGGCGCTCTGCTAGGAAGCAGGTGTGACTCTGCGGTACCTGTCAGGTGGCACAGCTGCGGAACCAGCAGTATGGGCTCGTGGGGCGTGTCCTGTTGGCTCTTTTTCCATTTGCCTTTGCTAATCAAGAGTGGCTGATTCAGCTCTGTGACCACTTGATCATGCTGCTGCTCGAAAGAGACAAGAAAGAACACTTTCTTTGCAAAAAGACTCGGGTCTATCACCCGATATCGACTATCTCCCGAACCCTAGTGACGTCACATAAGTCGGCCCAACGGTGCATTTCTGGACCACCGGCAGAGGCCCACGAGCGTCCTGGGGACACTGTTTCCCCAGATTTAAGAACACATTAAAGATACTCTTCATGTTCTCTTAATTGATATGTCCCAGGGATGGCCTCCTTTATTCGCTATGAGCACACACGGCTGAGGAGAAGGGGACCCACAAACATGATATCGGGTCATTATACTAGAGTTCTTGGACTTCATACAGGTCCATGTGGGACCAATTCTTGGAATATGTGTTTCTCGCTATAGTACTGTCTTAAAAATTCTTAACACATGGGGCGCCTGGGTGGCTCAGTAGGTTAAAACCTCCACCTTCGGCTCAGGTCATGATCTCAGGGTGCTGGGATCCAGCCCTGCGTGGGGCTCTCTGCTCAGCAGGGAGCTTGCTTTCCTCTCTCTCTGCCTGCCTCTCTGCCTACTTGTGATCTCTCTCCCTCTGTCAAATAAATAAACAGCCTTTTTTTTTTAAAAAGTAGTTCTTTGAAGGCAGCTGGGATTCACCCCCATTCTCCTGGTTCTGGAGCCTGGAGGTAGGAGCTCGTACATGGAGATGTATACATATGTGTGCAGAATCATAGGGTCATCTTAGGGCCTCAACCACTGCTCCTACAACCCAATCTAGCAAAGTCTTTGTATGAGCTATTCTTCCTGTTGAGAACTTCAGGAAACACACTACTTATTTCTCATAGCTGTCCTGTGACATCCTAGAAGGATCTCCTGCAACATCAACTTCTGCATCTAAATAGGAATTCTGCTGTGCCACTTTGCATTATTACAAAAACTTTTTTGAAAGCCAGGAATGTACCGTCCTGCTAAGGGCTTCTTTATGGATTCTGGGATTTTTCTAGATCTCGTGCAACACAACAGCTACATTGCCATCTGTTACTAGATTGAGTTCTCACCAGGGCACCCCAAAACTACCCAAGTCATTCCAATTATTTCAGCCCCTCTGTTTTGCTCAAGCAAACCTGCTGAAACCACAGTCTTATGTCTCTTTAATGTCCAAGGCTCCTCCTATCGACACATGCCAAGAAGGTAGTTTGCTTTCACATAAATGCTCCGTCAAAATATTTGCAAACCTATTGCTCTGTGATGCTGGCATGTGTGAACTACCATAGCCACTTGTAAAACTTACCAGAGGGGTCATATTGGAGCCATTCTAATAATAAGACATTACCCTATATATGAGGCACTCTAATACATGGAAAATAGGTCTAAGTCAAGTTGTAATAACCCCACGGGGAAATTATGTAATATATTTATAAATTATAAATAAATTATATATAATTATAAATAAATATATTTATTATATATAAGATTATGACCTATTATGATGCAACACACGACTAGAAGTTATACATGTGTTATTATGAGATATTTGAATAAGAAAAAAGATTTAGATACATCAAAAGAAAGATTTCCTACCTTTTTGTAGTATTCTACAAAGGTGATTTCAGTACCACCTGAGGTTTTGAATTTAGTTCTGGGATTCTTCTCCCAATTAATACCATCCACTCTATAGGTTTTGTTGTTATACCTGTGGAATAGTCACAACATATGGTATTATTCCTAACGTATTCATTGCATGGGATCATGCAAGAAATAAGAGGCTTTAAATCCTACAATTACAGGATATATCCACTTTATTATATGTATGTGTATATAATATAATGTATATATTCTCTAATATTAAGTATAACATAAGTTATATGTATATAATTATACATGTATATATTATATTTATATTATATATATTATGTATTATATGATATAGATTATATGTATATAATTCTATGTATATAATCTGTTAGATAATACACTATTATGTTAATATATGATATTTATATATTTATATATAAGCTTATATATAATATAGTTCACCTTATATTCAATATATCATATTAACATATTACTATATTACCACGTTGTTATATGTTAATATTAATACAAGGTAGTATATTAGTATTTAATATATAACAAATTTTCATTATATAATGAGTTAATTACATCATATATATAACAAATTATATATAATATAGTTATATTATAGACATATATTTGTTATTCTTAGTATATTCACCAAGTAAATCACCTTTCAACACAACCCAAAGAACTACCGCAACCACGAGCAGTCCACTCCTCATTTCCACTAAACTCCCCCAGTCCTCAGGCAACCACGAGGTTAGTATCTGTCCCTATACATTTACCTATCCATCCAATTTCACATGAAGCGAATCACACAACATGTGACCCTTCCTGACAGCCTTCTTCCACTTAGCATAATGTCTTTCAAGGTTCATCCCTGCCATAGTGTGTTGTGGCAGCTCACTTTTATTGCCAAGTAATATATCATTTTGTAAATATGCTACATTTATCCATCCACTTATCAGTGATGAACATATGAACATTCGAGTTGTTTACACTTGTGAGCTATTATGACTAAGGATGTTATGGCCATTCATGTACCAACTTAGGCAGGCGTAGGTTTTCATTTTTCTTGGGTATATAACCAGGAATAGAATTGCTGGACCATAGGGTCGCACCATATTTAGCATGTTGAGGAAGTGCCGTACTGTTTTCCAAAGAGGCCATATCATTTCACGTTTATACCAACAGCGTTTGAGGGTTGTTTCCAATTTTTTCCACGTGTTTGTCAACACTTAATATCTGTTTATTTTAGCCATCTGAGTAGGCATGAATTTGTGCTTCATTGTGCTTTGACCTTGCATTTCCCCAATAGCTAATAAAGTTAGTAACATTTCATATGATTGGTCACTTGTATTTTTTTTTTTTTAGAGAAATGTCTATTCAGATCCTTTGCCCATTTTTTAAAAGTTGGGGTGTCTCTTAATTGACTTGTATATGTTCTCTACCTATGTAGATGCAAGTTATTTACAAGATAGGTGATTTGCAAATGTTCTAATTCTTGTCCATTGTTTTTCTACTTTTGACTTTGAATGGGCATTTTTAATTTGATGAAGTCCAATTTGTATTTTTCTTTTGTCATCCCTTCTCTATTGATGCCCTATAAGATTTTGCCTCACCCCAAATCAAGATTTACTCCTGTAGTTTTTCCTAAGAATTTTATACTTTTAAGGATGCCTGGGTGGCTCAGTGGGTTAAAACCTCTGCCTTCGGCTCAGGTCATGATCTCAGGGTCCCGGGATCGAGCCCCACATCAGTCTCTCTGCTCAGTGGGGAGCCTGCTTCCCCCTCTCTCTCTGCCTGCCTCTCTGCCTACTTGGGATCTCTCTCTAAAAAAAATTCTAAAAAAAGAATTTTTTTACTTTTAACTCCTAGGTTTAAGTCTATTTTGAGTTAATTTTGGAGTTAAATTGGAGTTAGCTTTGTATATTGTGTCAAGAAGGGTCAGGTGGATATCCAGTGGTCCCAGCAATATTTGCTGAAAAGAATATTCCTTCTTTAATTAAGTGGTCTTGACACTCTTGTTGAAAATCAACTGACTATAAATGTGAGGGTTAACCCTGGGACTCAGTTCTATTCCAATTTTTACATCTGTCCTCATGCCACATCTTGATTACTAGAGCTTCATAGTAAGTTTTGAAATTGGGAAGCAGGACTCAACTTCATTCTTATGATACTGGCTAAGCAGATTTAAATCCATACTCTTCTCAACTTAAATATCTGGCCTAAAGAGAATAAAAAACAAAACAAAATAAAACAAAAAAACTTCCTCCAAGAGGAAATGGGCTCATGGATTATAATTAAGCCCCAATTTAAGAAAAAAAAAAATAGACAAATCAAAAGAAATTTGGAAGGAACATATTCTGTTACCGCGAGAGAGGGTTCAGAGCAGATGACTGGATCAGCGTTAGGAATTCACAAACAGCAAAGTCTACTCTCTCCTGCTATAGATGAGAAAAAGCACGGAGTGGCTCTGGCCATCGCCATGCCAGGTCTGCTTCTGAAATTTAATCCTGAGTGATCCGAAACCTGTGGGAACACCTCTCATGGGGGGAGGGGGTGGAAGGAAGTTATCAAAGTGATGGGATAGGTTTCTCCAAGGCAGACTTACATTGTAGAAACAACTGATCCGACCAAGTGTTTAGAAACTTGCTCCTGAAGCTCCTGCTTTCTGGGGAAGTTATAGCGAAGCTCTGATATTAAATCATAAGCCGTTTGCATTCGGTACAGTTTATGGTTCACATCAGCACAGAGGGTAATGCTGGTTTCGTACTCAAGAATAGAAGTAACATATCCAGGCCAGATTACCAGACTGCAAATAGAACACATTAGATGTGAATATCCAACTCCAAGTTCCAATCACAGAAGTGTCACAGGGCTGACAGTCAGGGTCTAAAATTGGTGCTTAGGAATCAAGTAAGAAATGGTCTTTGGAAGGACCATTCCAATAGATATTTACCTGATGGGCTGGTTATATTATCTTTGTTAAACCATTTTTATTACCACCCATAGGCGTTTGCTCACTCGCTCTCTCCCTCTCTCCCACACACACGTACACCTTTGAGAATCTATAGGATATAGGTGTATAAATTATAAATATTATGTGAAACTTTCTACTTGATACTAACTTGTAATCCCTGAACTCCTTGGCCTCGCTCTTGTTGTAATAGTTGCGACCAACTTGCTCCAAATTCATCATCCCCAAAATTCTAGAATTGGAAGAACATTTTGTTGAAAGTACCGTAAGTATTATTAAGCATTTAGTAACACACATTTGGATACATTAGGGGAAAAAAAAAATCTGCCAGTGGCTTGGTCTTATGAATAATTAACAGGAAGTTCCTGGTACAAGTAAATTACATTGTGAGGTAGATATTAAGGTTCATTTAACCTGTTTCTCCCTACTTTCCATAATATACAACAAACCGTCATGGAAAAGCCATTAGAATGTCCTCCATTCCTAGAAATGAGCCAAAACAAATGAGCTTTTGTAGACTAAGGGCCTCCAATTTTAATTTTGAATATTTGCCCATCACTGTGAATGTAGAAAACAAAGGCATTTGCTCCAGGGAGAAATATGCATAGACATGCACAGTTGATGTCTGTTCCTCCTTCTAGACAGGAACCAGGCATGGGATGTGGCGATGGCAGGGAGAACAATATAGAAGATGAGCCACAGAACTTAAACATGCCTAGGTGAGGTTCAAGTGCCATTTCATCTCCAAGATCCTTTGCTTTCCCAGAATGAGGTGTCAAGAACACAAAATTCTAGGAGCAAACATCTATGTTCCATGCCACGGACAGACTAACACACAACCACATCTCAAGGAAAACTAAATCTTATGAACACACCTTCTAAAGAGAATGTTATAATATCGTAAGCAGTCCGGCGAGGTGGGCACGAGTTCACTGGTGAATTCGATGGTCACCTTCACAACCTCCTCTTTCAAGAGGCTGACCAATTCCATTTTCTGAGAGAAAAAAAAAAAAAAAAACACAGATGAAAAGGTCCAGCAGTCCTTCCAAGGATAGCGAGCTCATTATTGGACCACAAATCAACATGGCGCTTGGGTAGCCAACACATGAACATGGCAGGAGCCATCTTGCCCCCAGAGACGTGTGTAGGGAGACAATAGGATTTATGAGACCCAAGTGAGAAGTCAGAATTAAACATTTACAGCTCCTTTTTTTTTTTTTTTAATAAAAAAACCAAGTTCCTGTATATTAGTCCCTTGGTAAATATAGAAGTTTATTCAAGAAAATATTAAGTTCTTCTAAAAACGTTTTGCTAAAATTTTAGCAAGGGCAAGAGATAAAGACTGAATCAATATTTCATCAGCATTTGAGCCATATTTGCCATTGAAAAGGTAAAAAAGTATCCACATATTGCTCTCAAATTCATTGTAAGTGCTGAAATGAGGCATGAAGGAACATTAGTGATAAACCCACCTGGCATGTGGGTTATCTTACAAGTCCTATGGGTAAGAGATCTTCACGTCTTTTCAAACCATTGTACAAAAATGGTATATCTGCTCTAATACAGTGAAAATGTGAGAGAAAGAACAAATGTCCAGGAAGTGTCTGGGGGCACCTGGGTGGCCCAATCGGTTAAGTGTCCACCTTTGGCTCAGGTCATGACCTCAGGGGGCTGGGATCGAGCCCCACTTTGGGTTCCCAGCTCATTGGGAGTTTGCTTCTCCCTCATCTTCTCCCTCTGCCCCTCTCCCCACTCACTCTCTCCCCCCACCCGCCAAATAAAATCTTAAACAAAAAATGAAGATGTCCAATAACAGTACTTAACCGGCGAGAGCAGTTTGTGAGGTAATAATAAAGAGCTTCCATCAAATATATGACAGTCTCCAATTAATGCTTTATGCTGAAAAAGCAGTTCCGAACGAACTTTTCCATCCTCGATATCCGGCATGTAGTCAATGTTGTACTTATAGGTGACCTGCTCGGGGCGAGAGGTCACTCGGAAATGGTTTGTGAATAGCTTCACGGGTCTACCCTCCGTGCCTGCGAAACGGAGCCACATGTCAATGGGGAAACAAGTTGACCCACTGCACCCAAAACAGTGTGGACACCCCAATACTGAGAGCCAAAGTTAGGCCAAACAAGGACATCAAGCACTGAACACACAAATGCTTACATACACCGGATGTTCCAGAACGCGTACCATCCATTCAGGTGGATCCTACCTAAGCGTACGTTGAGTTACAATAGAAGATTAAAATATTTAACAGTAACAAAAAAATAATCTCTAACACAAGGCTCCCTAAAGGGGGTGCGGGGAGGGTGAGTGGGGAGTCATATGTAATAATGTGAACATTATAATAATGTTTAGTTTTTTAAAAAAATATTTCTCCACGTCATCTCCAACACTTGTTTACTGTCTTGTTGATTTTGGTCATTCTAGCTGGTGGAAGGTGGTATCTCAATGTGGTTTTCATTTGAGTCTCCCTGATGGCTAATGCTGAAGAACATCTTTTCATGTCTCTGTTAGCCATTTGTATGTCTTCTTTGGAGAAGTGTCTGTTCATGTCTTCTGCCCATTTTCTGACATGATTTTTTGTTTTTTGAGTGTTGAGTTTGAGTTCTTTATAGATCTTAGATATTAGAATGCAAGTTAGTGCAGTCCTTTGGAAAACAGTGTGGAAATTCCTAAAGAAATTAAAAATAGAGCTACTCTATGACCCTGCAATTGCACTCCTGGGTATTTACCCCCAAAGATGCAGATGCAGTACAAAGAAGGGCCACATGCACCCCAATGTTCATAGCAGCAATGACCACAAGCACCAAACCGGGAATGGTTGGCATTGAAAGAGCCAAGATGCCCTTCAACAGAAGAATGGATAAAGATACGGTCCATATATACAATGGAATATTACACCTCCATCAGAAAGGATGAATACCCAACTTTTGTATCAACATGGACGGGACCGGAAGAGATTATGCGGAGTGAAATAAGTCAAGCAGAGAGAGTCAGTTATCATGGCTTCACTTAGGTGTGGAGCATAGGAAAAATATGGAGGACATTTATGGAAGATTTTGGAGGGGAGGGGGGTTGGGGGATGGGGCGAGCCTGGCGGTGGGTACTTAGAAGGGCATGTATTGCATGGAGCCCTGGGTGTAGTGCGTGAACAATGAATCTTGGAACACTGAAAAAATAAGATTAAACAAAAAAAATCTCAGTGGATCCAAAGAGCTGGATCATTCTATCTGAGCGGCTCTAAAAGGAAAAAAGAGAAAAACGAAGAGTCCATCCCGGACACTAAAATAGGTCTTTGTTTCTGCAGAAATGGGTGCCATGACAACAACGAGAACAGACAGGAGGGTACCCACCTTCACAGCTGAGCTTCACATGCATCCTTAGACACAAACAAGTGCCCCAGCACACGTTCCACAACCGCTCCCTAACGCTGGGTTGTTAACGGCCGGCGCACCTGCTGTGGACTCTCTCACGTGGTCCAAGTACTGCCGGGTGTCCACCACGTGGTCTCGAAGGATGCCCCCAAAACGGGCTTTCTCCTTCAACGACGTTGCCTGCAGCGTAGTCACCAGCTCAGTTTCCTCTACGTGGAAATACATGTGAAAGCCATGAATTTAGAGGCTAGAGAAGGGGGGCAAGTCCAACAGAAAGGACACTATTAAACCCCAGCTGTGAAGTCAAACTAAGTCAAGGTCACTGGAGGTAAGAAGGATGGTTCAAGGATCCAAACATGGATTTCAGTTGTGGGTCACCAGAAAGGGGGACTGGAACCCCGAAGCCTCTCCCAACAAGAAGTCACTCCATGTCAGTGGCTGGCCTGGCCCCCCACATTCATTGGTGTCATGCCGTCTGCCTTCGCCAGGGACTTGTCCAGAGTGCAAGCTTCAGAGCAGAAACTGTCCCTTCTCTACTGGCTTTATAGGCCAATCACCTGTCACCACACTGTCCTCTCCTAGACATCAGAAAATGCTGACTGAACAGGCTCTAAAAAACAAACAAACAAAAAACAAAACAAAACAAAACAACCACAAAAACAAAATAAAAGAACAAACAAAAAGACAAAACAAAAACAAAAAATCCTAGGGTGCTTGAGTGGCTCCATCAGTAAACGTCTCCCTTCGGCTCAGGTCATGATCCCAGGATCCTAGGATCGAGCCTCACATCGGGCTCCCTGCTCAACGGGAAGCCTGCTTCTCCCCCGCCCCACCACTGCCCCTGCTTGTGTTCCCTCTCTTGCTGTCTCTGTCAAATAAGTAAATAAACTTTTAGGAATCTATGAAATGCTTTTCCTACAGGACAACTGATCTATTCTTTTCATTAACAGCAACTGGGAAAGACTTTTTTTTTTATACCATAGTAATATGCATACAGGCTTAAATATTTTACAAGGTTAATATTTGGAGGACAGTGCAAAACAGTCTTTCAAACACTGTGAAAGAAACCTATATTATCCATAAACCCTACACCCCTAAATGGCTAATACAGTCCATGCTCTGGGCTGTAAAAACCGGTTTTCAGAATGTTCCTTCTGGAAGCTATTATTCCTAGTTTATGAAGATCTTATAGAATACCAGAGTCTGAATTTCTTTAATAGAAAAACTATTTAGTTTCATTTTATGTATAAATTTTTAAAATGCTTTTTATCAAATTCAACTAATTCCAGACACATCCAGTAATCGAACTTACCATATTCAAATTTCAGTGGAAGAAAACAGTTGGCATCATTCATTAGTACTTGCTATATATAATGTACTTTACATGAAGCATTAGTCAGAACTCTTCAAAGAGGATATAGATGATGAAAATAGGTATTTTACTATTGTGCATTCATATTTATAACTTCATTTCACAGTCTGGATTTTGTATGGGTTTATTATAAAAATATCTAAAACATAAGACACCAAAAATAGAGACAATAGAAGCAAAACTGGACAAGCGGGAATTGAAACTAAAAAGTTTCTGTACAACAAATTAATCGGTCAACAGAACAAAAGGCACTTAAGGAATGGGACAAGATGTTTGCAAACCATGTATCTCATAAGGGTTTAATTTCCAAAATATAAGGCTCTCCTGCAACTCAAGAATGAATAAGACCTAATAACCCATTTTTTTTAATTGAGAAAGGGCCTTAGTGGACATTTCTCCAAAGAAGACATCAATGGACAAGAAGTATCTGAAAAGATGCTCAAAGTCATCAGGAAATTGCAAATCAAAACCACAATGAGCTATCCCTTCCCACCTGTAAGTATGGTCATTACTTATATATATATATTTACATATATATGAAAAGATAGATATACAAGAAAAGATAGATATACAGGTATACCAAGCTACACAGGTATGTATCTTTCCAAATATAGATATATATGATATATAAATGTGATATATGTGATATATAAGAAAATATATATCTTTTTTTTTTTTTTAAAGATTTTATTTTTATTTATTTGACAGAGAGATGACAAATAGAGGCAGGTAGAGAGAGAGGGAAGCAGGCTCCCTGCTGAGCAGAGAGCCTGATGCGGGGCTCGATCCCAGGACCCTGAGATCATGACCTGAGCCGAAGGCAAAGGCATTAAACCACTGAGCCACCAAGGCACCCCAGAAAATATATATCTTTTCATATGTGAAAAGATAGATGTGAAAAGATAGATAGATGTGAAAAGATAGATAGATGTGAAAAGATAGATAATGTGAAAAGATAGATAGATGTGAAAAGATAGATAGATAGATGTGAAAAGATGTAGAAAAACATATGAAAAACACATGAAAAACACATATGAGAAGAAAAAATCCAAAAACAAAAAGACAGCAAGTGCTGATAAAGATGTGGAGAAATTTCAACCCTTCGAAAATGCAAAAATGGTACAGCTGCTATGGAAAACAGTATGGAGATTCCTCAAAACACTTAAAAGTAGAAGTACCATATAATCCAGGATTGCCCACTGCGGGAGGAATTCTTACAGAAGAGTTGACATCAGAATCTCTAGGAGATATTAGCACTCTCGTGTTCGCCGCCGCAGTATTAAAAATAGCCAAGCCCTGTAAACAACCTAAATGCCCACTAATGAATGAATGGGTAAAGTTAATGTGGTATATCCACACAGTAGATTATTCAGCCTTTAAAAAAAAAGAAAAGGGGGGAAGCCTAGGTGGCTCACTGGGTTAAGGCCTCTGCCTTCAGCTCGGGTCATGGTCCCAGGGTCCTGGGATTAAGCCCCTCATAGGGCTCTCTGCTCAGCAGGGAGTCTGCTTCCCCCTCTCTCTCTGCCTGCCTCTCTGCCTACTTGTGATCTCTCTCCTCTGTCAAATAAATAAAATCTTAAAAAAAAAAGTTAATTAAAAAAAAGGGAAATCCTGCACTATGCAACAACTATGACCTTGAGGACATCATTCTAAGTGAAATAAGCCAATCCTAGGAGGACAAATACTGCATAACTGCATAATTCCACGGATAGGAAACATCTCCAACAGGCAAACTCCTGGAAGCAGAGAGTAGGATGGTGGTTGGTCTTCAGGGGTGGGGGTGGAGGAGGGGTGGGGAATTACTCGTCACCAGGTGTAAAGTCTCCATTATGCAAGATAAGTTCTAGAGATCTGCTATTCAACATGGTGCCTAGAGCTAACAGTACTGTATCCTACACTTAGATCTATGTTAAAGGATTAAAAAGAAAAAAAAAAAAGGATAGATGTCATGTTACCTATTCTCACCAGAATTAGTAACAATTTAAGAATTAATGCGATGCCTGGGTGGCCTCACTTGGTTGAGCGTTCAACTCTCGATTTGGCTCAGGTCAGGATCTCCTGGTTGTGAGATTGAGCCTCCTTAAGATGCTCTCTTTCTCTCCCCCTCCACTTGTGTTTATGCTCTTAATCACACACACACACACACACTTACATAAATAGGAGCAAATTGGAGCATCAGATCTGAAGTCTTACTGTATTAGCCGAATCCTTGGCTAATACAGGAGCCTTTCTGCTCACCTGTATCATGATAGACTTCCACCTATAAGGCTAATAATACAAGGCAGGGGGAAGCTGAGGTGATCCAGGAACTTTCCCACCTCCCAGTGCAGTGATTTACAAACCCAACCATGTTCCCAGGATTCCTAGTTAACTTTAATTAGTACAAGTGTACTAATTAAACCTAAAAAGCCATTATAGCAAACAATTGGCTAGACTGATCATCAGTCTCCATTTCTTTTCCATAAGCCTTAAAATACAGGGGCAATAATGTGCTGATTTTTTTTTTTTAAAGATTTTTTAAAAATTTGTTTGACAGAGAGAGATCACAAGCAGGCAGAGAGAAAGGGGGAAGCAGGCTCCCCACTCAGCAGAGAGCCCGATGTGGGGCTCGATCCCAGGACCCTGGGATCATGACTTGAGCTGAAGGCAGAGGCTTAACCCACTGAGCCACCCAGGTGCCCCAAATGCTGACCTATTAATTCATTGCAGAAAAGAAAACTTGTTGTGGGCTGTATACTCTTCCCATCCTGCCAAAACCTATGGGGATCCTGAGGTTCTCTACCTGGGATGTTATCACTTCGGTGCGCCCTCTCTAAATAGACATCCCCTGCCCCTCACCATATCCCTCTTTTTTACCTGCAGGCTGAGGTGCTCTTCTTGGTCTTCTTCGTCTTGCAGGCTGAACCACTTGGCTCCTCACTTGCGGTGGCTGGGGGCTAGGTGGCATTTGGCCAGCTTGCTGGGTCTGCAGGTTTTGGGGGAATAGTCCTCAAGAGTGTTGTTAACGGTATTTGTTCATCACCCAAAAGTTATTTGCCTGCCATGTGCCAGGCTCTTTAAGGGCATGAAGCAAGTTCCCCCTTGTAAAAGGCTCACATGCCAGTGACAGAAAAATGAAAATGACTTATAATCGACATTCACATGTTAATTGCCAGGGAAATGAAGAAAAGTAGAGCAAAGCAAAGTAGGGGAAATTGGGTGTTATTGGGAAGGTCGGGTGTGAAGGGGGCTGGTTAAGTTAATGAGGGATGAAGCAGAGCCTTGGCAAGAAGTTGAGGCGGACTCAAAGACTTGGAGGAAGAGACCTACAAGGTCACACAAGCCACAGGTAGAGGAAAAAGAGCAAAACGTCTAAGGCGGCAATGTCCAAGGAAGGACAAGATGGCTGCTGTGGCTGGAGCAAGAGGAGCTCGGGGAGCATGGGGGGGGGGTGGGTTGGGGAGGTGGTGGGAGGGAAGCCATTTTGAACCTTGTGCCTCTGACTAAGTAAACAGGAACCCATATAGGGGAGGGCGTTGGGCAGTGGAGCTGCCTGGACCAATTTACCAGGTTCTGTGCTGGGACACACGGAGGGAAAGACCAGGGCAAAAACAAGACGACTGGCCACCTGCCGTATCCAGCAAGGGATGCTGGTGGTTTGGACCAGAAGGTGGTAACAGGTGATGAGATATTGTCAGATACCAGATTTTTTTTTTTTTAAATTGGGAGACAAAAGAATTTCCTGGTTATTTATGTGAAGGGTTTGAGGAGGAGTCCATGATGGATCCAAAGATTTTGGCCCCAGCAACTGGAAGAATGTTTTTTTTTTTTTTTAAAGGTTTTTATTTATTTGACAGGAAAGAGATCACAAGTAGGCAGAGAGGCAGGCAGAGAGGGGGGAAGCAGGCTCCCCACTGAGCAGAGAGCCCAATGCAGGGCTCGATCCCAGGACCCAGAGATCATGACCTGAGCGGAAGGCAGAGGTTTAACCCACTGAGCCACCCAGGCGTCCCAAGAATGGGGTTTCTTCCCATGAAGTCAGCAGGACCTGCCTGGGAGAGCAAGTCAGAAGTGTGGAGAGGTCTGTGGGGCACCAGCTGCTTGTTTTGAAGTCACTCCCCAAGAGGAGTCATTGGCTAGGGCCAAGCTATTCAGAAACCTCTCCATCCACTCAGGTTGGACATAAGAACATTTGCACATGTGAGAATTCGCGAGAGGGAAGCAGTAAAGGAAAATAGAGCGTTTTTTGCATAAAGGAGACTGAACAGGGCTGAGCTCACTAGTGGCGCTGTGGCTCCAGGTGGCATGGCGGTGGCTCCAGGTGGCACAACCCTAGGTGGCACGGCCCCGGGTGGCGCGGCGGCTCTAGGTGGCGCGGCCCCGGGTGGCGCGGCGGCTCTAGGTGGCGCGGCGGCCCCGGGTGGCGCGGCGGCCCCGGGTGGCGCGGCGGCCCCGGGTGGCGCGGCGGCCCCGGGTGGCGCGGCGGCCCCGGGTGGCACTGGTTGGGAAGGCGTCTGACCACGGGCTCTGCCTCGGGCTCGGGTCCTGGCTCGGCCCGACATTGCTGTCCTGAAGGTGAGGCCCCTGAGGGGGACAAGCCCTGGAAGAGCACGGGTCTCTTAGACCATCTCTGTGTAAGTTGCCTGGTCACTTTCTACAAACTAGGACTTGAAAGAAAACGTCAGGTACTAACCACGTAGGTTCTCCGATCACACCAAGAAGCCCGGTAACTCCGAGGTTGTCAGAGAAGTGTCCTGCAGTAAAAGACAGGAACCTGGGAAACTATTCTTAAAAACTTAAAAACCGTTGGCGAGGATTCTTTTCCCCACACAAAGTGACAGGACACCACGGGTTACAGTGCGTGCTCGTAGGAGTCAGGCGTGCACAGGGGTCCCTCCTACGACGCACCCCCATGGCACAGGGAGGAGCCCAGCTGTCCCCTGGACACTCGCCACCACCACCCTCCCCCCTAGGCACACAAACCCTGGAGCTAACCCGAACGGGTCCTCCCGGCTCGGCTCCGCTGACACCACTCACCCTCCTCCTCAAGAATTAGGCTCCTCTGTGGGTGATGTATCCACGCCCTGGGGCCTGGGGCTCCTCTCCTCGAGCCCCACAGCGTGCTGACATCCGCGGGGTCAGAAGGTCTGAAGTTTCTCTCCGAAGGGGTTAGCCTTTTCCAGGACCGGCCCTGTACCCTGCCGCGGTCACCAAGCGGCTGTAAGACTAACCTAGCAGCCCTGCGGAATGCTCCCGCAATCAGCAAGACGGCTGCCCTCCCGGGACCCGCCCTCCTTTCAATTTCAAGCCTACTGGCCCAGCCCCTTCCGGCACCGCCTCCTTGCTGCCCCCAACGAGGCGGACCTTGATGTTCACCTGGCGGGTTTATAGGTGTTCTGGGTTTCAGTAGGATGGAAGGGAGTGCTTCGGCTCGCTCTCTTGGCCCCACCTTACCTCGCCCATCAACCAGCCCCGGATTAACTGCCAGGTGATGTTGGAGAATGATGTGCACTTGGAGCTCCAGAAACTTGGGCCCTTACCGCTTGATATTTTAACCAATTCCCTGCTGTTGCCAATACAACTAAATTGCAATCACTTCCCGAACCTAGGCTCCTCCATCATGTTCCCTTTGGCCAACATCCCTGCAAGTGGATTTGCAGTAAGGTGTGGGTTGTAAGTGGGGGGGGGGGGGGCATTAAAAATATATATATATTTGTCGTGTCCATCTTTTTTGTTGATTATTTCCAAGTTTCCGTCGTTCTTTGATTTTGCTACTAAAAACGTTTTTAGGGGGGCCTCGGCCATTCCTGTCTTTGGCTCAGGTCTTGATCCGGGGTCCTGGGATTGAGCCCCTCATTGGACTTCCTGCTCTGCGGGCAGACTGCTTTTCCCTCTCCCTCTCTCCCAGGCACTCCCCCTGCTTGTGCTCTCTCTCTCTGTCGAATAAACAAATAAAATCTTTAAAAAATATTTTTAATCGCCAGTTTTTTAATTTTTATAATTGCATTGTTTTTGCATTTAAATCCTCGATGCACACACTGTATATCCATTTTATTTTTAAAAATTTTTAGGTTTAATTCCAGTTAGCATACAATTTTATATTAACTTCCACTGGACAAGCAATTTTAATTTAAAGACTTTTTCTTGACCCTTGTTCTTGAATAATCCTAACCTTACTCAAGGCTTTGAAGTCCCACCACAATTCTGTAGAAACCTGTGTGCTCCCTTAGTTCTAATTCCAAACTCAATTCTGCCTTGTCTGGTGTGCCAGTAATAGAATGTTTTGTTTGCTATATCTTGAAAATATCCTGAAAACTAGAAAAGCCTAAATTGGCTAAACCCGTGAAAATCCTTGGCTGTTTTTTCAAATGAATTAAAGTCATTGCCTGAGGTTCCAGAATACACTACATTCTATTGTCCTGTTACTTTGAGGTTGGATTGAATTTAGACATTGATTTACTTCTTCTGAGTTGCAGAGCCCTCACTAAGATTTTCCTGGAAAACCCTGGTGCTCATAAATGATTCCAAGGACGATGTGTGTGGATGTCCAGGTTGGCGTGAAGATAGCACCGTAGAAACTGGCCCGGGTGCCTTCTGGATAGCGGCCATGCCTAGTGCGTGGTCTGGTTTGCCTGGTGGAGGGCAACCCAGGGGAGAGGGTATAGGGAGAAGAGAATCAGAGGAGAAAACTCTGGAATATTGAATCGGATGGGACACTCCCAGATCTCACTCGTGGACTAGCTGTGCACCCTGCCCTGGGTCCAGCCCAGTCAGTCCTTGAGTGTAGCAGACCCTTAGTAAATATTTCCTGAACCTGTATTAAGCACACCTGAAATGCATCTTTCAGGAAGAACCTACCACTTCATGGCACCTGGGACTCTTTCCCATAGGTCTTCTTTCTATGCCTTTCAAAAAAGTCGTGCCACTTTCTGCCCACTGGTGTTACAGGTTGTGCACTGGATTTGCTCCTGAAGGTCATAGAGTCTGCATCCCTACTTATGGTTGGTCCTTCACCAGCAGAATGTTTAAGGGAGGGAAGGAATTTGGTCTGGTCTTTCCTTGCTCCTTCTCCAGTAGATATAATAGTGCCTGGCCGAGACTATGTGTCAAAGAAGAAAAGATGAATGCGTGAATGATTCAATTTAATGATGAATCCAATGGGAAAGCTGACTGATTTATAACTCTTCTAAACAACTCCAAATGCCAGAGAGTTGATCTGATTACCGTTAGTTTCCTGATGACTTGCAGGAATGTGCTGAAGTTCTTTCTGGGCAAAAAAGGAGGGGAGGGGGCGCCTGGGTGGCTCAGTCAGTGAAGCATCCAACTCTTGGTTTCCACTGAGGTCGTGATCTCAGGGTCATGGGGGGAAGCTCTGGGTTAAGCTCTGTGCAGCGTGGGGTCTGCTTGAGACTCTCCCTCCCTCCACCTCTCCCCCTGCATGCTCGCTCCCTCTTTAAAATAAATAAATAAATAAATCATTTTAAAAAGGAGGGGAGTGCAGTAGGAGAGAAGGTGATATTTAAGCTGGAAAATCAGGGATACACAGGCAAAAAGTGATAGATAACTAAATGAAATTTGGAAAAATATTGTGTAAATACCTTGGATCTACATATACATTTATGTATGTCTATAAGTATGTATGCGTGCATTTACACCGGAGAAAACACAATCACACACCAAAATAAACCTAAGGAAAACCAGTCAGTGGAAGAGGAGGATGAATCGGGAGGTCAAAAAAAAAAAAAAAATACATAGAATAAAGAGATGGTTCATTAAGAAACCGAGAAAGCAGCCAAACCACGTGAAGCTTAATTGAGACAAAAAGAAAGCGCTGAGAATCTTTAAAGAGAGAATGAAGAGATGATCACAGAGAGGGAAAAGGGATGATAAGAGAATAATTAGCATGCTTCTGCAAATTAATGGAGAAACCTGGGTAAAAGGAATGGTATTCTACACCACCCTGCGTAAAATCACCTTGATCACTCTCCCCCTCTGGGCTTCATGCTCGCCTCCCCCAGCTTGCCCCCAGGTCTCTTGCTTCCAGGAGGGTAGATCTCCTGCTTAGATGTTCCTACCCAAATAAATAAGTAAATAACCACCAAAAAAAAAAAAAAAAAAAGCCACAAGATCATTTCCGGTGATGGATACATTTAGTACCTCGGCTATAGTGACAGTATCACTACGGTGTGTGCCTATCACCAAATTCATCAAATTCATCAAGGGGTATGCAGTACATGTGTGCAATTTGTTGTAAAAAGGGAGAGAGAGAAGGTAAAGTGAAGGCACTTTAGGGAAGAATACACCAGGAGGCTTTCTCTGTGCTTGAATTTTCCCTGCAAGTTTCAAATTGTATCAAAATTAAGTTACTTAAAATGTTTAAAGGGGCCTAGATGTGGTGAGTAAAGCTTTTATGCATACAAAGTGCATTGACTCAGAGAAGAGGCAGAGCTGAAATAACAGGTCTCTATTTCAAATAAATAAATAAATAATTTGTTATTTTTTATATATTATATGTAAGTTTATATGTATGTATATATTATATATATTTTATTTATATAGTTATTATTGTAAAAATAAATTTTAAAAAAACGTTTATTTGGGGGTCTCAGACTTGCAGCTCCCAGAGCTGAGATTTGGGCAGCAACCCAAAAAATGTTGATGAAAACAAAAGGCAAGAAAGATGTGGTTTAAATTCAATCTCCTGACAGCTTGCAGCCCGCTGATACATACCTGAAATAGGCAGAGCGTGACATTCCTCAAGGAGTTCATGGCTGCCTTAATGCCTTCATGTTTCTATTTCATTAAAGACTGAAAGTAACCTTATGTTGACAATAACTAAGTCTTCAAAGTCCTATAAGACCCTGCTTTCCGCATACAGAAATTCCTTATCTCTACCATCTCTCCCTCCACAAAACTGAGATAAATAATCAGCCACCCCTCACACCTGTAGCCGCAGCTCTTTCTATCCGTGGGTCGTCCCCGTGCTATAATAAAATCATCCTTTTGCACAAAAATGTCTCAAGAATTCTTAGCCATTTGCTCATGAACCCAAAACTTCAAATCACATCATTTACACCACCCTCCCCCTCCCCCCACTCCCGGGAACAAAAGTAAAAATTTTTTTTTTTTTTTTGTAGGGAGAGAATGAATGGAGAATGAATGGGGGAAGGGCAAAGGGAGAGGGAGAAACGACTCCCTGCTGAGCAGGGAGCCCCACATGGGACTGGCCATCCCAGGACCCTGGGATCATGATCTGAGCTGAACACAGACTCTTTAATCAACCAGGTCACCCAGGCATCTCAAAAGTAAAAGGTTTGTTGTTGTTTTTTTTTTAATTTTATTTATTTATTTGACACAGAGAGAGAGAGAGATCACAAGTAGGCAGAGAGGCAGGCAGAGAGAGAGGGGAAAGCAGGCTCCCTGCTGAGCAGAGAGCCCCATGTGGGGCTTGATCCCAGCACCCTGAGATCTCGACCTGTGCTGAAGGCAGAGGCTTTAACCCACTAAGCCACCCAGGCGCCCCAAAAGTAAAAGGTTTTTTAAAGACAAAAAGGAATGCTTGTATATGTTATTTACAAAGAAATCAGATTACAAAGATTGGTGTTGGTAGCAGAAAACTAACCTTGGCTGAACATACCTGGTTTTGAAGGCTATCACTAAGCAAAGTTTCTTACTGTAGCAAGTTCCAATGAGAGAGCAGAACAAGGCCAACTTCATTTTGTGCTACACCTGTCATCTTGTATATAACCCCTACACAACCTGCTCCTGAGGAGGGTCACAGAATGTCAGAACATTGCCTAGCTGGTCCTTGAACCAGTTTGAGTTAGCGGATAGGAATGCGGAACCCCTAACCGCCACAGGATGTAAACCCCGCCTTTTGCCCGCCAACTTGCAACTAGAGTAATAGGCTAGTTCAAACAGTTACCTTATCCACCGAACTTGCGTGCCAATTTAGACCAGAGTAATAGGCTAGTTCAAACGGTTACTATAGGGTAAATTGTGATTCAATTGGCCACCTGCGTGTGGACCTACATGACTATGCAACTTTCCGCGTGTGTTACAATCTCATTGGCCACCTGCGTGTGGACCGACATGACTATGCAACTTTCCGTGTGTGTTACAACCTCATTGGCCACCTGCGTGTGGACCGACATGACTATGCAACTTTCTGCGTGACCACTGGCCCCTATAAAACTGTTACGCCCTTTAAGCTAGGGGTCCAAGTCCCGACCCCACTGTGTCAGATATACTTGGGCCCAAGCTCGAGCTTTCGAATAAACCCTCATGCATTTGCATCGGTATCGGCTCCTCGGTGGTCTCTCGGATTCAAAATCGGGGGCATTACACCAGGTGTTTGGGCTGGGTCCCTGGCATATTTGCAGTTTGGCCCCGTTCAGACACTTGTGGTTCTCCTACAGGTGAAGATAGGCATAAGGTTCATCTGCTTACTGGCCTCGGGCTTCATTTTAAAGCCCCGTGACATAAGTGACATTTCATTTCACCTTTTACAATGTAATATATCGAAGAAGTTAATATTAGGAAGCCAGAAGTGAAGCTTGGGCTTAGGTCAATATATGTTAAAAGCACCAAGGTCCGGTAGAGCTCCAAGGAGGAAAGCAAGGAGGGCTGTGCCCTGGTGCCATCACCTCTCTCTGAAAGTGTAAATAAAGTGCACGTGATTCATAAATGGAGAACTTGTTACCACCAGCTCATAGCTGAATGCTGGCAAGCCTGTTCTCTGCCCAGTTGAGACTGTCCATGAAAATGGGAGCTCTTTGAATTGCTGGAACCCACCTGTATAGTAAATATTAAAGAGTTCTGTATTCCAAGAGGACAGTGGAAAACCCCAGCTCTGATTCAAATGCCACTAAAAACACACCCAGCCTGGAGGTTCTGAGAGAATTCTGTGCGGCTTCCTAAGATGATAGCTGGATTTTGGATTAGAATACTTCCTGATTCCACGGTTGGATGTGACCTCTTAGGCACACATGCTATTGGCAGGAAGGACCTCAGATTATACAGAAGCGTAAAGAAACTATTGGGTCTTGAGTGGTATGGAAGAGTCATTCTAGAAAGATGTGTGCAACAAAATTACCCTATACAATGACATATGCTAAGAGTGGTGGTATTTCTGGGACCATGCAAGCTGATCAGGTCTCTGCTTCTAGAACTGGTAGTAAAACCACCTGAGGACCTACCTCCATTGTAGAGCTGAATGTTCTGGATCTTTCCCCCACTGAATTAAAGCAAGATGCTTAGCTCTCTGAGGGAGTTGTCACATGGCAGGACTTCATATCAAAGGTCACTGCTCTTTGCTCTGTGGATGATGGGACTAGTTGATGAGCATAAAGGTAAGTCTTTGCAATAGGATAGGTGAAGAGCAATACATACAGTAGTACAGGAAGAGCATGGTTTCCCCCCAAAGGGTAACATTTGGGTATTGAAAGATTCCTAAGTCATAAGTAATAACCATACCATATGGTCAAACAAGCTCAGGATAAACACGCTGGTGTAGTGTTGGATATTCCATTTGAAAGCCTCGTGAGGCTTCTGAAACACAATGAATGTGGGCCACTTAATTGCCCACAAGAATAATCTACCTCTCTAAGGCTGGGATGCCAAAGTGTGTCGCTTTGCTCAGCCCCTGAAGGTGGCCACTTGGGTAAGTGAGATGAATGGGCAGAGTGGGGTCCAAGTCATAAGACCTCTGAGGAGGATGGGATCTACCCTTAGAACCACAAGTATTGGCTCAGGATGTGGAGAAATCAGAACCCTTGTGCACTTTTGAAGAGGATGTGAAATGGTGCAGCAGCTGTGGAAAACAGTATGGAGGTTGCTTAAGAATTTGAAAATAGAATTACTATAGGATCCAGCAACCTTACTTCTGGGCATACATTCAAAAAAATTGAAACCAGGATCTCAAAGAAGAGGTATCTCCATGCCCTGTTAATGGTGGCATTATTATTCCAATAGTCAAAAGATGGAAGCAAAGTCCTTGTCTATCAACAGATGAATGGATAAAACAATGGAGTATGTACACACAAGGTGCCCATCCTAATGGTCATGAGTTGATATTTCAATGTGGATTTGATTTGCAATTTTCTCTAACTATTGGAGATGTTGGGCGTCTTTTCACACACTAGTGACTGTTTGTGTATCTTCGTTGGCTCTACAAGCAGGGCTGGGGGTGGGGCTGGGTTAGAAGCTTTGACAACTTGTCAGCCAACCTAAGAGCATCTCATTGCTATTCTCACGACTCATGGTTCATGACCCCTTGATTTTGCTCTTTGAAGTAAAAGCCTGGAGATAGGGGTGCTTACCCAAAAGGGAAAGCCCCAGGCACCAGTCTCTGGCCAGTGGGAATCAGATAAATGATTTATGACATTCTTCCAAAAATGACATTATGCATTTCCCATGTTTGGGACTCACTTGGGTTTTCCCTGTACCAACAATATTCTAGATACCTAGTAACATCCTTGATTGAACAAAAAATAGAATTGAGTCATGATTTCCTTCTCTTCTTCCAGTTCTGTGATCCTTTGTTAGCATTCTATTCTTCCCATTTGAATTCTGGCTTTCATGATGCAGCTACAGTGAACATTGTGTAATGGATGGAAGTGTTGAATTACTATGTCATATACCTAAAACTAATACAACATTGTATGTTGACTATACTTCCATTTTAAAAGATAATAAAGCAAAATTCAATCAAGTAAATTTGAAGATCTAAGTGACCTTATTAAGTGGTCCACAAATTGGGCAGCATCCTACCTAGCAAGTAGAGAGATGCTCCAAGGAGTTGTACAAAATGGAAAGTTTTTATAAGGTGAGGGGGAGGAGAAAAGATTGTTGCATGCCAGGACATCTTCTTTGCAGGGGGTGGAGGAAATGGCAGTAGGTTTTTACCATGCATATTACCTTACTAGCACTCATTGAGAAATTTCAGATTGACTTTTAAAAGGTTACAGGGTAGAAATGTGAAAATTTGCCCATCACCCATGGACTTGATTGTGGTCTCTGAGTAGCTATATGGTCTGTGCTTGGTGGGCTCTTTAGGACAGTTCAGAGGAACAAATCAATTTAGATGCAGAAGGGAAAAGACAGGAAGAAGTTGATGATGGTCTTGAAGGAAATTATATTTGGTTCCTGTTTGATTTTCATGCTGGGATTCTGTGCCCCTGGCGTGAGTTTATATTTCAGTGTTACTCCATCTAGCTTCTGACAAATCTGCTAGATTTATTTCTAACTCCCAACTTTTACCTTCCCAACAGCCTGGACGAGTTGTTACATGTGAAATCCATCCCTTTATCTATGTATCTATGAATCTGTCTGTCCATCCACCACCCATCCATGGATGGTGGTGGAATTAGAACTAATAAATTAGCTAACACATTAGCTGCTGAGGTGAGAGTTCCAGATGCTCCTTCCTTAGCCATGATGGTGTTCAACAAATCCATCTTGATGGATCGTGATTAAACAATCCTACCTTCTCCCCCTATCTAATTTCTATTTCCCCCCAATATATCTTCTGTCCTAGGCAGGCAGATTTCTTCCCTATTACCCACATACACCAAACTCCCTATATATGCTGTACCATGTTTCTACCACTTGGTGGACAGAAGAAGATTGCTTTTAGACTTATTTCTGGGGCACCTGGGTGGCTCAGTCGGTTAAGCATCTGCCTTTGGCTCAGGTCATGATCTCAGGGTGCTGGGATCAAGCCCCACAGGGGGCCCTCCACTCAGTGAGGAGCCTGCTTCTTCTTCTCACTCTCCCTGTTTGCTCACTGTCTCTCTCTCTCTTTCTCTCACCATCTCTCTCTTAAATAAATAAATGAAAGTATTTTTTAAAAAGGCTTATTTCTAAAACATTTATTTCCTAGCTCACTTCCTTCATGACAATTTCTCCAATAGCCACCCCCTCACCTTAGCCCTTGTTTATCTAATATTTCAAACATTATTCACAACATTTAGCCCTTCAGGACATGTTTGATGGCACACTAACTGACTTGGTTTGGGTTGGGTTGGGTTCCTTTTTTTTTTTTTTTTAAAGATTTTGTTTATTTATTTGACAGAGAGAGAAAGAGAGAGAGACCACAAGTAGGCAGAGAGGCAGGCAGAGAGAGATCCTGATCATGACTTGAGCCGAAGGCAGACGCTTTAACCCAGGCGCCCATGGGTTGGGTTATTTGACTCGAAGACAAGGTCAATGCCTTCTCCTCCTTTTGGTTTTTTTTATATCAGTGATTCACAGTAAGACTGACCTATAGTTCTCCTTTCTTCTACTTAGTCTTTGATTTTGGTATTAAGATCACAGAGTTCTCGGGGCGCCTGGGTGGCTCAGTCATTAAGCATCTGCCTTTGGCCCAGGTCATGATCCCAGGGGCCTGGGATCAAGCCCTGCATCGGGCTCTCTACTTGGCAGGGGGCCTGCTTCTCCCGCTACCATTCCCTCTGCTTGTGTTCCCTCTCTCGCTGTGTTTCTCTCTGTCAAATAAATAAAATCTTAAAAAAAAAAAAAAAGATCATAGAGTTCTCATAGAACGGATTGGCACAAAACTCCTTTTACTATTTCATGGAAATATTTCAATAAGATTGGAATGATATTGCCATTCAAATTTTTGTATTTAGCCAATAATACCAATAAGGCCTGGTGTGTGTGTGTGTGTGTGTGAGAGAGAGAGAGAGAGACAGACAGACAGACAGACAGACACAGATGGATGGATGGACAGGGACAGACAGAAGAAGCTTTTAAACTATGATTAAATTTCATCAATGGCTATGAAACTAGAGTTTACATTTCTCCACAGATCAGTTTCAGAAAGGTTTGTTTTCTTGGGACTCTGTACATTTTGTACACATTTTTCAAACGTTTTGGCACATATTGGTCCGTAAGGTCCTATTTGTTATCTTTTCTATCCCCGCTGTATCCATAGTTATGTCTTCTTTTTAATTCTTAATATAATTTTTCGATGACCTCTTCTTTCCTTAATAAATCTCGTTAAAGACTTATCCTGTTTTTCCTTTCTTCACAAAGCCAACACTCAGCTTCATTTCTACTATTATCCCTATTTTCTATTTCATTACCTTCTGTTCTCCTTTGCATACCTTCCACTGTCACTATATGAGTTTTTCCTGTACTTGTTTCTGTAGAGAGCAAGATGGAGTCACTCATGTCAAGCTGTGCCACAAGCAGCCACAGGCCCTGCAGGTAGACCAGACATCGCTGAAACCAGCCCAGGCCAGCGTCCCCCAGAACAGATACCTAGGAAAGCTGAGAGAGCCTGGAAGGCCCTAGAGCTGATAAATCACCAGAACCGGAAGTGGCCAGCAAAGCCCCAGGCCTGATTAAACTCCCTTAAAAATGGGAATACTTTCGCAGCACACTGTCGGGCCCTCCTGATGCTGACCCTTCCGTGTCTGACCACATTTGAAAGGCAAATGCCACAAACGGCTCTGCCTGATTGATGTCTGAATATAACGGAGACCCTCGGAGGCTTGAAAAGAATGAGCAGGACACGCCCCGAACTGACCCAGACCGCACCCAGTCCTCATCACATCTGCTTGCTCGAGGACTAACCTCCTCTTTGGTTCGTCAACTTCTTACTCCTTGTTCTCTCTTGTGACTTTGCTCTGTGGGACCTGTAGGAAGCCAAGTGATAACGTGGAGTGAAACGTCATGGAGTCTGGAATCCTGAACCTGCTTTGCAATGACATTAGCCTTGTTTCACGATTGAATAAAGTTAGTGTTGTGGAAAGACTCAACTCGTGTATGTACATTCTTAGCATGCTCGTGATCGTCTCTAACTTAAGTTGGATTTTCTTTTTTTTTTTTTAATTAATTTTTATTAACATATAATGTATTATTTGCCCCAGGGTACATGTCTGTGAATCTTCGGGCTTACACGTTTCACAGCACTTAACAGCACATACCCTCCCCAATGTCCACAACCCAGCCACCCTATCCCTACCCCCCTCCCCACCCCACCACCCCCCCGGCCACCCTTAGTTCATTTCTTGAGTCTAGGAGTCTCTTATGGTTTGTCTCCCTCCCCATCCCTTCCTGTTTCATTTCTCTCCCCCACTCCCCCAAACTCCTGCCTTGCCTCTCAAGTTCTTCATATCAGAGAGATCATGTGATACTTGTCTTTCTCTGACTGACT
>CM053616.1:5577299-5599116 GCA_028646535.1 Procyon lotor | reverse complement strand
TATGTGCTGTTAAGTGCTGTGAAATGTGTAAGCCTGAAGATTCACAGACATGTACCCTGGGGCAAATAATACATTATATGTTAATAAAAAAAAAAAAAGAACTTAAAAAAAAGATTCTATTTATTTATTTGAGAGAGAGAGAATGAGTCATGGGAAGGGGCAGAGGGAGAAGTAGACTCCCCACTGAGCAGGGAGCCTGATGCGGGGCTAGATCCCAGAACCCCAGGATCATGACCTGAGTCGAAGGCAGATTCTTAACAGACTGAGCCACCCAGGCACCCGGATCAATTGGTTTCAATAGGCTGCCAAGACCATCCAATGGGGAAACAGTAGTCTCTTCAACCAATGTGCTGGGACAACTGGATATCCACATAAAATGAAGTTGGACCCCTACCTCATACCATATGCAAAAATCTACTTAAAATGGATTAGAGACCTAAATAGAAAATCTGCAACTGTAAAAATCTTAGAAGAACATGTAAGAGCAAATAGTCATGATCTTGGGTTTGGACGTGGTTTCTTGGCTACGACACCAAAACCACAAGCAACAAGAGGAAAACAGATAAATAGGACATCATAAAATTCTAAAACGTTTGTGCACCATCTCAGTAAGTCACTGATCAAGAAAGAGAAAAGGCAACCAATGGAGTAAGAGAAGATATTTGCAAATCATGTATGTAATGAGAGTCTGGTATCTAGAACACACTTGGAATTTGTACATCACCAACAAAAAGACAATCCAACCTAAAAATGAGCAAAGGACTTGAACAGAACTTTCCAAGGAAGTAATACAAATGGCTCACAAGCATATGAAAAGATGTTCAACCTCATTAGTCATTAAGGAAATGCAAATCAAAACTACAGTGAGATACCACTTCACACTCACTACGATGACTCTAATTTAAAAAAAAGAAAATAAGTTTAGGCAAAGATGTGCAGAAATTGAAGTCCTTATGCATTGCTGGTAGGAATGCAACATGGTGCAGTCATTACGGAAAATAATTCGAAGGCTCCCCAAAATGTTAAATGTAGAATTACCCTATGAACTGTGACTTAGTCTATTCAGGCAGCTATAACAAAGTACTATCCGCTGGGCAGTTTATAAATAACGGAAATTGATTTATCACCGTTCTGGAGGCTGGAAAATCCAAGATCAAGGTACTGGTAGATTTTGGGTCTGGTGAGAGCCTACTTTGTAATTAATAGATGGCTATCTTCTCATTGTGTCCCTTGTGTGGTGGCAAGCACAAGAGAGCTCTCTGGGGTCTCTTTCATAAGGGCACTAATCCCATTCATGAGGGCACCATCCTCCTGACTTAATAGCCTCCTAAAGACATCACCTCCAAATACATCTTCAAATACACTGGGAATTAGGTATCAATATATGAATGTGGGGGGCATAAACATCCAGTCTTTAGCACTCAGCAATTATACTCCAATATATACAATATACAATATATACAATATAGGTATATACCCAAGTTAAATAAAATTATATATGCGCACATGAAAATTTGTACACAAATGTTCATAACAGCACTGTTCACAACAGCCAAAAGGTGGAAACAAGCTAGATGTCCATCAACTGATGAATGGAGAAAGGAAGCATGTTCTGTGCATACAATGGTGTATTGTAAAAAGTCATAAAAAGGAATGAAGTACAGACCCTTGCTAGGACATGAACGAGTCTCAAAAATATAGTGGTATGTGAAAGAAGCTAGACACAAAGGCTACATGTGGGATTATTGCATTTACATGAAATGTCCAGAATAGGCTAAGTCATAGAGACAGAAATCAGATTAGCAGTTGCCAAGGGCCGTGGGGACGGGAGAATGGGGAGTGATTGCTTAATGAACACAGGGTTTCCTTTTGAGGTGGAAGAAAGGTTCTGGAACTAGATGAAGGTGATTGTTTCACAGCGTTGTAAACGTACTAAATGTCACTGAATCCTCCACTTTAAAATGGTTAAAATGGAGGGGGGGGCACCTGGGTGGCTCAGGGGGTTAAAGACTCTGCCTTCGGCTCAGGGCATGATCTCAGGGTCCTCGGATCGAGCCCCGCGTCGGGCTCTCTGCTCAGCGGGGAGCCTGCTCCCCCCTCTCTCTACCTGCCTCTCTGCCTACTTGTGATCTCTCTCTGTCAAATAAATAAATAAATAAATAATCTTTATTAAAAAAAATGATTAAAATGGTAGGGGCGCCTGGGTGGCTCAGTCAATTGAGCACCTGAGGTTTGGTTTTGGCTCAGATCATGATCCCAGGTTTTTGAGATCAAGCCCTGCACCCAGTCTGGGACCAAGCCCCTTGTCCTTTTAGGCTCCATGCTCAGTGCGGAGTCAGCTTCCTCTCTCTCTCAATACCCCTCCCCCTGCTCATCCCCATTCTCTCTCTCTCCCTCTCTCAAATAAATAAATCTTAGAAAAAAATAAAAACAACAAAATAAATCTTAAAAAAAAACAATAAAATAAAACAAAATGGTTAAAATAAAATAAAATAATAAAATGGTAGAGTGGGGCACCTGGGTGGCTCAGTCAGTCAAGCATCTGGCTCATGGTTTCAGCTCAGGTCATGATCTTGGGGTCCTGGGACCAAGCCCCACGGTGGGGCTCTGTGCTCAGCAGGGAGTCTGCTTGAGATTCTCTCTCCCTCTGCCCTCCCCCTGCCCTCTCTCTCTCAGAAATAAATAAATCTTTAAAAAAAATAAAATGGTTAAAATGGTGAATGTAATCACAATTCAAAAAAGCCTTGCTGATGGACAGAAGGTGGAGAGTCCGGTGCAGGGCTTGATCCCAGGATCCTGAGATCATGCCCTAAGCGGAAGGCAGAGGCTTTAACCCACTGAGCCACCCAGGTGCTCCTCCACTGCATCCTTTCTTTTCTTCATCCAGGCACAGCCAACCCCACCCCAGGCCCTTTGCACCTGCTTTTCCATGCACCTGGAATGATTTTCCTCCAACTCTTGGCCTGGCTACTGCCAAGTAGCCTCCTCTCATGTCTAAGTTGTGCTGTCACTTCTTAAGCACCCTTCCACAATTCTGTCTACCACCTCCTCTCATGTCTAAGTTGTGCTGTCACTTCTTAAGCACCCTTCCACAATTCTGACCAACGACTCCTTATCTCCGCAAACCGAAGATCCCCAGCATCATGCCATCCAGTCCACATGTTTCACGGCATCGATCACAATCTGTTATTTTACGGATTTGATTACTTGCTTATTGTCTGTCTCCCCCCAGTTCAAATATGAGTTCCATAAGAAAAATAACATCCTATTGTCCCTAGCTAGACCCCAAGACCGAACTTCACTTACCTGCTTGTAAACACTGACCTTTGTCCTACAATTTTCTTTCTGCTCTTCTTTCCAGTTTGTCTATTAACTCAGACAAAAGACCCAAGGGGCATAGCATCCCGTGATGGGAAACCATAACTACTTCTCCAGCAACAATGACTACTTCCTGGATGAAGAGCTCTGCTGGCCCAGGCCACCCAGACCAGTTTGAGCTTAACCTCCAACTCATGCCTGCGTAGATGGACCATGGAATGGCCCACAGAGTGATGGCCAGTTACCTTTACTTCATTATAATATGAAAGTCTCTGCCCAAGGAGGAACACAAGCCACATTAACATTGTACGCAATGCACGTGTAGGCATGTTTCCTTAAGAAGCATGTGTGACAATCTCCCCTTTCTAAATATTCATCCTCACCCTAAATAAAAGGAATCCATTCACTATTGTTCAGGGAGTCACAGCTTTGGAAATTATTCCCTGTGATCTACTTATTTGTTGCAAATAAAGTATCCTTTGTGGGACATCTCTACTTGGTGTAGTTTCTTTTTCTTTTCTTTTTTTTTTTAAGATGTTTTATTTATTGAGGCGCCTGGGTGGCTCAGTCGGTTAAGTGGCTGCCTTTGGCTCAGGTCATGATCCCAGAATCCTGGGATAGAGCCTGGCATCAGGCTCCCTGCTTAGGGAAGAGCCTGCTTCTCCCTCTCCCTCTACCTGCTGCTCTGCCTACTTGTGCTCTCTCTTTCTCTCTGTATTTATTTATTTGTCAGAGAGGGAGAGAGAGAGCACAGGCAGGGGGAGCAGCGGGTGGAGGGAGAAGCAGACTACCCCCTCAGCAAGGAAGCTGATGCAGGGCTCGATCCCAGAATGTGATCCCACATTCAATTGTGAATCATGACCTGGGCCTAAGGCAGGTAGTTGCTTAATCGGCTGAGCCACCCAGGCGCCCCTACCTGATGTAGTTTCTATCTGTGACTCACCAAAGAGTGAATTCCTATTAGTTCAGCTACAATATGGCTTATCCATACCACATCCCCGAAAGTGGACACACAGTGCACTCTCACTAAAAACTTGTTGAACAAATGAATGAATGAAATAAATTTGCCTGGGAAAAATTAGGAAAAAAAATCCAGCCTTCTTCAAGTGACATCAAGCAGGGCAAAGTTGAGATTAGCAGTTATTATCTGTCTATAGGAAGAAATGAGGGGTTTTTTGGCCTCAGTTTTAGAAATTTATCATGGTGAGGTCATCTCATCCAGTGACCTGCTACCCACCAGAGTCATTTACAGTGTCCTAGTACCTAACTAGCCAAGAAAATGCTTGGCTACATCACTATGTATTCTAACCCTTCCCTGTTACAATTTAAAACCTTGTACCAAACTTTGATATTATATCCTAAGGAAATAATTAAGGGTGCCTTCCGATTACAATACTGTTTAGGATAGCAAGAACTGAATCAATCTAAATACGCCATATAGAGGATAGTGATTATGAAACTTTCATACTTGTGAGGTCCTTTCCTAGATGTGAAAATTAAATTCATGTTCATGGAAGCAGATGAATACATTACACAGAATAATTGTATCACGAAGACACTTTCAACTGTAAGTAAGAGAAAACCTTCAGTCAATGATTTTGCAACAAGGAAATGTACTTTGTAAAATAAGAAATCTGCCCCTCACCCCTCACCCCACCGCCCTTGTGCAGCAGGCATGAGCTCTCACTCTCTCACTCTAAAAAAAAAAGAACATACCAGAATGGGGAAGGGGCATGTGGCCAAGGGGAGGAGGGTGGATGCCCGGACACATTCAGTTTCACTAGGAAGACGGCATGGAGAATGGATACTACAGTGTCAACTCTGTCTGTATGACTTACTGGTTTATGCAGTTAGGAAGGCTGAACTATCCCAACACCGGCAGACAAGTGACCCAAGAGACCCAATGGTGTATTCTACTGCAAGTCCGATGGCCCAGAACCCAAGAAGAGTTTTTCTCTTTGAATTTGAAGGCTCCAAAAGACAGATGCTTCAGCTCATGCAGTCAGGCTGGAAGAGTTCCCTCTAACTCAGCCTTCTTTGTTCTATTCGGGTCATCGGTTGGTTAGCGGAGGCCTCCCCACACTAGGGAGGACCATCTGCTTTACTCAAATGTGAATCTCATCTAGCCACACCCTCACAGACACACCCAGAGCAAAATTGCACGCTATATCTGGCCAGCCCGTGACCCTATCAAGCAGACACATACAATTAATCGTCACAGCAATGAAAAAGTAAATGCTATATGGGACACACAAGACAATGCAAACTGGGATTCCTCTCTACGGCAAGTGGGTTAAGAGCAACTTGGCTTGAATCCAGCGTCTCTATGTTCTAGCTACATGCCTTTGGCTAAGCTGTTTAACTTCTCTGGGGGCTTCAGGATAAAATACAGATGATGAGAAGAAACTACATCACGGGGTTGTTTGGTGCATTAAATGAGTTCACAGCCCAGTGCTCTAAATTACAGCTATTATTATCATTGTTATTATATCGTGAATTGTAAGGTCATGCATTCTGCCAGTTATCAGTGTATTGCCTCTCAGCTCCAAACTGCTCCTCTGATGACTGTTCCTCTGTAATAGACGTGACTTCCTGAGCATTTCTAATTTGTACTGAGCACCTTGCTGAGCTTTCTCAATAGAGGGCACAGAAGGGACAAGGCAGGAGAAAGAGGCTTTCCCCCTGCTTCTGGCTGCAGCACCATTGGGCAGTGGCACTGGATGAGGCATAGCCTGGGAAGCATGCATCAGATGATCCTCAGACCCTGGGGAAGGCTTTGGCACCCGGCAGTTTTTCTGCTCTGGGTGCGGGGAGAGTCCCACCACTTCCCAAAGCTGATTCTCAGTGATGGCGCCCCTAGTGGTGAGTGGTCCAACTGCAGCGGGCTCTGTGGAGAAACCCCAGAGAGCCCCACCTGATCCCATCCATGCCCACCTTCCTGCTGCTATCAAACCAAAAACTACCAAATCCTGTATCTTGGAAAAAAAAAAAACCTCCAGGTTTTCAAGGAAGGACCAGTGCAGCGCAAGTCAACTTCCCCGGCTTAGTGCTTGGCAGGGAAGGGAGAAACGTGGGCTCTGAAAACTGGCTCCCCACAGTGATGCTTAGACACCCTACTTTTCAAAAGTATCCTAGTTAACGTAGGGGCACAGTCAAGAGGAAGAACCAATGAATCAATCTCTTGGATCTTGAGGTCGAAATTCTGGCTGTGGCTCACTTGCCGTGTGAAGTTGGACAAAGCTCTCTCTAGGCTTGGCTTTCTTCTCTTATAAAAAAAATCAGTGTTGAGGGGTGGGGAGACAATAAGATCAAGCAGACACACCTAAAGCCCTTAACGCAGTGGCTGGCACATAGTAGATCCTCAACATATGGTTCTAGTATACGTGGGGAGGGTATTTGGCAACCATTTCACATTCTCTGGGCCCACGGCAGACTTGCCACTTGGACCGCCATTTGCATTGGTGATAGTGGGTTGGTGGGATTGTGGTTGAGATGCCCCTTCTCTAGCAAGGAGCAGGTGTGTGTCTCAATGAGATGCTCCCTCCTCAGAACAGGAACCTTCATCAGCTGTAGCACCCTTCACCTGAGTGGTGGCACCCTGACCACAGCTGTCCTCACCAGGTGACTATTTCCAAAGGTGTCTCTTTCTGGAGCTTCCTGGCTTTCAACCCAGTCCCCGAGACTCCCATGGACTCTGGGAATGCCCATTACCCTTCCAGTTTTTCCCTTTTCCCTGAGTTAGCCAAAATCACCTTTGGCTTAGGACCAAAGACGTCCAACACATGGAAATGGAATGAGGGGATTCTGAGCCCCCTCAGGGAGAGGGCACACTCAGCTGTCCTCAGTCCTTGTGACAGGAGGGCTGAATCCTGGGGGGCTCTTGAGGGCAGGACGCAAGTCTTTAAAATGGACTTCAAGGCCATAACCAGACTTTGGCCTTCCACTACCCTCCTTGTTCACGCCACTCCAGCCCTACTGGCCCCCAAGCTATTTGTCACACCGGTGGCACACTCCTACCTCAAGGCCTCTGCACTTTCTGTTCCCTTTGCCTGGAATGCTTTTCCTCCAGAAAACCCCACAGTCTAACTCCTTCTCTTTTCTACTCAGATGTCACCTCCTCAGTGAGGCCCCCCCCTCAAGCACCCTACTTCAAAATACATACCACACCTGTGTGGGTCCTCCCTGTCTCCTTTTGCCTATGTAATTTTTCTCCAGAAACTTCCCATGCCACATGATCTGCTTATTTATTTTGTTGTCTTAAGCCCTCCTAAGCCCTGTGAGGGCAGGCTTTTGTCTGGCTTGCTCACTTTGGTATCCTCCGCACAATAACCTGGCACATGGTAGGTGCTCAATAAATGTTTGCAGACCCGAGTTGCAGTCTGGGTGGCCGCGGTCAGGAATTTGGTGGAACAAGTGCTGGGACCAAAGAGGTCATTGCCTGCCTAGCCCTGGAGGTCCTGGCTGACAGGTGCCCTATTAGGGTCCTGGGAGGATCTTCCCTAATGATCTGCATGTGGGTAAGGGAGCCACTCAAGGCCTGGCCATATCTTGCAAGACTCTTAATAAAAATAATAACAACAACAAAAACAACAGCTATCTTTTATGGTTGCTGGCCTTTTTTCCTAGGTCTCGATTAAGTGCTTTACATCCACTGTCATTTACGTCTCATACCATTCCCGTGTTATCATATTATACCCATTTTAAAGATGAGAACCTTGAGGCTCAGTGTCACTAACAATCCCACCATCTCCCACAGCTTCCTGGAGCCAGGCACAGAGAGCAGACCTCGAATAAAGGATGCCTCCCTGCCCTGCCCTGCCCAATAGGGGTTGCGAGGGGCTTGGGGCGCCGGGCGTGGGGGGCGGGGCTTCCCGCGGAGGGCGGGGCGCTGGCCTCGCGGGACCTGAGCCTGCGTCTGGCCCCAGAGGAACCTCCCGCCAGGAGCCCGGACGCGCGGCGACGGCTCCTGGAGGGGCGGGGCGGCGGCGCGGCGGGCTGTGACGTCACCCGGCGCTGGGCCCCGCCCCGCCGCGGCTGCTGCAGCCCAGCCAGAGAGCAGGCACCGCCGCCAGCCTGACTGGGAACTCGGCGCGCGCGGCCATGGCCTCGGGGCCCGCGGGTAAGGGGCCGGGGGGCCGGGGGGCACGGGTTGGGGGGGGCGGCGGGAGGACTGCCCCGGGCCCCCGACCCCAGCGCTGGGCTGACCGGCCGTCCCCCGTCTCGTCCCACAGAGGCGGACATGCGACAGAGGCTGCTGCGCACTGTCAAGAAGGAGGTAGGTGCCGACGCGGGGGCGGGGGTCGCGACCCTGGGGTAGGGGGCTGCCGCAGCCCCGCACCCCCAGCCCTGGGGAAGGTCTCTAACGGAGTGGTGGCTCATGGCAGCGGGCGACTGCCTCCGGTGTGGGGCTCACCTGGGTAGGTATTTACCTCCTGCAGGACTGGAGGCGGGTGAATTGGGGGTGGGGGCCTCAGGTATCGACGGGGGAGGGGGGCTCTGGATGCTGTGTGCAGGGACGGATGCAGCGGGAGGGCCCCCCACGTGTAGGGCACACCTGGATGTGTCTGGGTAGGACCCCCTCTTATGGAGGAGCAGTTGGGTAGGTCTCACTAAGGTAAGGCAAGCACCTGGGGGCTGACTGGACCTATTGGAAGGTGGGGGCCTGGATGGGGCTGCAGAAGAAGGACAAGACTTCGGAAGAGGGGAAATGTTCACTTTGGGAAAATAGCCCCCCCATCTCCACTTCCCCCCAATTCTCAGTCCTTGGAGCCAGCCCCAGGAGCCAGGGGACTCCCTCCCTGAAAGTCCCTAGTCCGGGAGTTACTCCATTTGTGGGCATGGGTCAGGGCCTCTTGGCAGGTGGGTTCACCCCACGCACCCCTCCCCACCTCCCTCGCACAGTAGGGTGAGAATCAGGCAGGCTCAGCTGCCCTCCTGCCCCTTCTCTCTCCTTGGGGCCGGCTGGGAGCCGCATCTAGCCTTTAGTTAATAGTGCTGGACTTCCCGCAGAGGGGCGAATCTATAGGGATGGGTTCCTGGGAAGCATTTAGATGCCCGGACTGTGTGTGTGCGTGTGTGTAGAGCACACTCATGCCTGTGTGGGTGGGGACATGTGGCTGTGAGTGTGTGTATCTGAGAATGTCTGTGCATCTGTCTGGAGATATCCAAGTGCATCTCCGTATTGCGTGTTCATGTGTCTGTTTATCCGTTTTTGTGAGTGTGATGTGTATCTGTGTGATGCATGAGTCTCTGTGTGCGTGAGTGAGGCTGTGACCATGTGTGTGTGTGTGTGTGTGTGTGTGTGTGTGTATCTTGCCTTCCTTATGTCACCTCACATCCCTCACCCTGGTATCCCGTCACTGCTGAGCTGATCACCTATCTTGAGTCCTCAGCCCGAGACCAGGAATGGCTGCAGACCTTGGGGGCTGGCCTGATTCCTTTGCCTGTGTGTGTGTGTGTGTGTGTGTGTGTGTGTGTGTGTGTGTGTGTTGAGGGTGTCAGCCTTTGGTGTCAGCACTGAGCACCAAGAAGCCCCTCCCCACATGGTGGCAGACAGCCATCACAGACAGCCTTGACGCCGGGACCTGTTGCTGTCCCTCCCTCCTCGGAAAGCACGGGCGTATGTCTGTGTATAGGTCTCTGTGTGTGGCATGTCCCGCCTTGTTTAAAAAAACCAGCTCCAGAGCTGGTTGTACACTCTAGCGTTTCTGAATAAGGATGCATAATAGGATACGTGGAATTCTTTAGAAAGGCCCGAACTTTTCAGTGTAGCCCTCTTAGAGGCACTGTGGGGACCTGAAGAAAGCTCTATCAAGATAGACCATCTTTCCAACAGAACCCACAGACTTACAATAGTCTGATGGCTGTGTTGGGGGAGGGTGTCTGTAGAACCTCCCCGCAAAGCCGTCAGGTTAAAACCTGCAGTCTGTTTGTTCATTGTTTAACTAAACCTAGTTAGTTTAGGTTAATCTGTGCTTCCCAGATGTTTTCACCTGGAATGGCTATGTTTTTAAGGAAATGGTTTTCTGGTTCAATTGGGAGGGGTCTACAGGCAGAAGAGTGTGTGAGCAAGGCATCTGCGGAGGGCAGTGTCTCTGGGCAGGGCTCAGCTGGGGCTCTGGTCCCAGCTCGGCCAGCAGCTCCCTTGGTGCCCTGACCAAGTCCCTCTGCCCTCTCAAGGACTCAGTTTCCACGTCTGGAGAAAGATGCATTGGTCCAGTGTTCTTAGAGATCCCACCCATGTTAGTCTAGTTTGAGATAGTGGCCGGCTGCTACCTACCACCAGGGGGACACTGTACCCTACCCCTCCCCACCAGGGGGCCACTTTGCCCCTGGTGACCAGAGTTGTGGGCTTGCATCCTCTCTCCTGGGAGCAGCCGAGTTTGGGGCTTGGAATGAACTCTGCCTGGCATAAGGCCAAAGCCATCACTTGGGTCAGAGGGCCCCCTTGGCCTGAGGGTCAGAGGCACCCTGGTTAGTGCCTGAGGGGGTCAGGGACAGAACCTTGCAAGTTTGGGCAAAGGGCCTCAAGCACCTGCTCAGAAGGCAAGGCTTATCGTCATAAGTTGGTGGCTGATTCTAAATTCTGCATTTCTTGGGTCATTTCAATAATCAGAGTTTCCACATATTGGGGGCTACTCTGTGCCATACCCAGTGTGCATAGTAACTCTATGAGGTGATTGAGATTGTCCCCATTTTATGGACAAGGAAACTGAGCCTGGAGAGAAAGTATGAGCTGCCCAAGAGAACACAGCCAAGAAGACGCAAAGCCAGGGACTTAACCCCTCAGATCTGTCTGACATTAGAGCCAGGCTCTTACCTCCTATGTTCCAAATGCACCCATCCACGTCTACACGACACCAGAGTCTCAGCACATGGGTGGCATGATTTCCATTGTGCAGAGCTGAAAAATGGCCCAGGCAGAAGAAGTGATGTCTCAAGGGTACGGAACCAGTAAATGGAAGACAAGTTCAAGTCTTCTATGAGCCCTTTCTTCAGCATAGGTGCCCCCAAGGGCATGGCAACAAGTCCATGCCCCAACAAAGCAGACCTCCTCTCTCCTCTCTTGCCTCTGCCCACCTCTTTGGGGAGCATCTCCCTCCAGTATCAGAGAGCCGGTCTCCAGCGGATTGGTGGAGGGAAGCTCTTTGCCTAGAAATCTGGGAGCCAAGTCTGCTCTTCCTTCTCCCTCCCATCTTCTAGGTTCAGAGGAGCCACATCCCTGCCTGTCACAGCCTCGTCCAGAGACAACTTCCGTCATTCTTTCTGGAAGGGGTGGCTTAACAATCGGTTTCTTTAGACAAGGTGTGCAAGTTTGGGCTGAGCCACGGATGCCGCAAAGGTCAGCAGAGTTCATGGGGCTGGAAGCTCTGTCCAGTGCTGACTCCGGGAGCCAGTGTGACCCAGCACCATGAAGCAGGTCAAGAAGGGGCCTTGAGCTCACCCAGAGCTGGGTTTAAATTCCAGCGCCTTTATTTACTGAGGAGCAGCGTCTGTGTGCCAGGCACCGGTCTGGGCTCTGTGGCTACAGCAGTGAACAAGATAAGTCCTGCCCTCTTGAGGCTGACATCCCGGTATGGTAGACAGACCCTGATAGACATTCTGAGTGTAATTCAAGGGATCATGACAGGCTTTGTAGCAAAGCGTGAAGGAGAGACACTTGGTGAAGTAACCTCATGCAGGTGGTCCAGGAAGGCATTCTGGAGGAAGTGATGTTTAAGAAGATATGTGTGGGAGGTGGGAAGACACAGAGGAAAACCCTTCCTGGCAGAGGGAACTGCATAGACGAAGACTTTGTGGCTGGAGGGAGTGCCGTGAACTTGAGGGATGAGAGGACTGGGAAGTGGCTGGAGTTCAGAGAGAGAGGAGCATGGTGCCAAACGCAGAGGGGCAGAGCACGAGGTCCTATCCTAAAAGCACAAGGAGAGGGGTGGGGAGGACAGGAGCTATATGGAGGTAGAGGGTGGAGCTAAACTTGTAAATTGCACAGTGTCAGACAAGCATCTCCATCTTTACCTTCACAAGGGTCCTGAGTTTCACTTCATCACGAGGATGAAGATTACTCACCTGTCAGGATAAGCCACACAGAAACGCCCACCACGTTAGGCAGAAGGAGCGCAGGCATCTTTTTTTTTTCTGTCTCCCCAGTGTCGCCAAGGGAAAGCTGGAGACAGGGTGGCCTCGGCACGATTTCCTCCAGTTAAACCCAACCAGCTCCATCCTGGCTCCTTCCTGGCTCGCTTCACCCTCCCTTCCTTTCCTCTCCCCGCCTCCACCCCTTAATTTTGTTTTGGTTCCCGGCGCTGTGGGGACTGGCTTCTCGTTGCCATGACGACTGCCATTAAAGGAGCCGGCCACGTGACAGGAGTTGATAAGGGAAGCAAAGTGACTAACTGCCTTGTTTTCCTGCCTGGTGCTGGGCCTGGGAGGCCTCTCACCAGGGAGGGAGAAGGCTGCTGCTGGAGGGCAGGAGGAGAGACCCTGGGAAGGAGGCAGGGGGGTGAGACGGGTGCTGGAGAGGGGACTCCATGTACCTCTGCCAACTGGGGCTGGTGTGAGAGCTGCCGTGGGGAGCCCTTGTCACAGTGGCTGAGCTGGGCGTGTTTGGGGAGCCCTCGGGTTGGGGGTGGTGGGATGGGGAGGAGGGCGTCGCATCCTAAGAAGATTGCAGGGAAGTGAGAGAATGAACCACTGTTTCTATTAAGACCTTCCCACTTTAATCCAGAGTGCTCAATGAAAGGGGGGTGACAGCTTGACCTCCCCCCCCCCAGGTAGGGTTGCCAGATAACATATGGGTCATGCAGTTAAATTCAAATTCTAGATAAACAGTGAAGACTTTTTTTTAGTATAAGTATGTATTGCTGAATCTGGCAGTCCTACCCCTGAGGACATTTGCTAATGTCCGGAGCCATTTCTGGTTGTCAGAGCTGGGCGTGCTGCTGGCATCTAGCGGTGAGAGTCCAGAGATGCTGCCCGGGATAGCCCCCCACCGCGAAGATGTGTCCAGCCCAGGATGGCACTATTGCTGCGATTGAGAAACTTCTGTGCGGGCCATGTGCTGAGCACCCCAAATGTTCCCTCCTTCACTCTCTACGATGGCCCCGCCCCGAGAGGGAGAATAATTATTTGCTTGATAAAGGAGGCGCTGGAGGCACAGAGAGGTTAACCAGCTCCCTTTAAGGTCACACAGCCAGCCCATGGAGAAGCCAGCATTCAAATCCCGCTTCATCCGGCCCCGAAGGGGGTCTCACAGAGGTTCAGCAGAGTCTCCGGAAACATGGCTGGGGGTCAGGCGTGTGTAGGGGAAGGGATGAGGCAGGACAGGTCTGTAAGCCGCAGCTTGCTCGGGGCGAATTGCCAGGCCGCAGCATTTGCTCCATCAGATAGTGGGGAGCTAGAGAAGACTTAGGAGCAGGGAGAGTCTTGGATTTCAGAAAGTGTCCGCTGAAAACAGGGGCCAGGAGGGAGCCTTTTGCCACTTCTTGGAAGAGAACTTTCTCCTTTCTTTCCTTCCTCCCTTCCTCTCTCTTTCTACCCCTACCCCTTTTCCCCCGACCCCTCCTTCCATTTCTTCCTTACTTCTTCCTTTCTTCTACAAATATTTATTGAGCATCTACTATATACCAGGTACAGCTCTAGGAACTAAAGAGAAGGAGCAAAGCAGCATCCTTGTTCACATGCTCTCGTGAAGCGTATGATCTAGCTGAGGGACAGATAAATAACAATAAATATATGCAGGCGCACCTCGGAGATATTGCAGGTTCTGTTCCAGGCCCCCAGAAGAAAGCAAATATCGTGATCAATCGAATCAAAGGAATTTTTTGGGTTTTCATGCATATAAAAGTTATGTTTACACTATACTCTATTAAGAGCATGAAAGAATCGTGTCTCAAAAAACCAACGTATATATCTTAACTTAGAAATACTGTTATATAATTATATTTTTATCTTATTATATATACTGTATGTATACATTTTTAATATATTGTATACATTTTTTAAAAGATCTTATTTATTTGAGAGAGAGGGAGAGCAGGAGAGAGGGTCGAGGGGCAGAAAGAGAAGCAGGATCCCCGCTGAGCAGGGAGCCCGATGTGGGACTCGATCCCGGAATCATGACCTGAGGAGAAGGCAGATGCTTCATTGACTGAGCCACCCAAGCGCCCCATTAAGTAGGAGGTGCAGGCTTCCCCCGCAAAAAACCATTTTACTGCTAAAAAATTGCTAACCATCATCTGAGTTTTCAGTGAGTCATCATCACCGATCGCAGATCACGGTGATAAATATAATAATAAAGAGAAGTTTGGAAATACTGTTAGAATTACCACAGTGTGACACAGAGACAGGAAGTGAACAAATGCTGTTGGGAGAATGGGGCTGAGATAGACTTGCTCGTTGCAGGATTGCTCAGACCTTCAATTTGTTAAAAAAAAGAAAGAGAAAGAGAAAAAAAAAAGTAGTGTCAGCAAAGCACAATAAAGCAAAGTTTGCCTGCCTGTATTAGAAGTCACAAGTGCTGAGAAGAAAATAAAGCCTGAAAGTGGGTGGAGAGGGGGGAGAAGGGCTCTCCACAGAGGAGGTGGTCAGGGATGGCCTCTCTGATGGCGTGACATTTGAGCAGAGACCTAAAGGGAAGGAAGGAGAGAACCCTGCCGACATCTGCAGGAAGGGTGTTCTTGACAGAGGGAACAGCATATGCAAAGGTGCAGAGTCAGGAGCGATGAAGGGCAAAGAGGCCAAGGAGCCTGGAGTGGAGTGAATGGAGTGGAGGAGGAGACGAGGTCAGAGGAAACAGGAGGCTGCTCCTGCAGGGTCTTGTGGCCCTTGGACATGAGATGGCAGCCACGGGAGGATTTTGAAGTGGGGGGGGGGGCATGAATTCATCCATGTTGCAGACTGCTCAGGCTGTAGGCCAGCAATAAATGCGGGGGACGAATGGGGAGGCACAAGGTCATTAGACAAGAGAGGAAACTTATCTTGTTCTTTTCTGAGCTCTCAATTCTTAGACTAGAAACCACAGCCCCCCCCCCGCCCCAACCTGCCCTGCTCCCCCGCCGGCCAAGTAGGGGTTCCAGAAATGCTTGCCAGTCGCATGGATGCAGGAAAACTGGGTGCGGATATTTTTGGGCTCTCTGATGCTTATAGGGTTGAGTCAAATCAGTCCTCGTGTGTCGTGTTTCTAGGCTTAAGATGGCAGAGATTCTCCTCATGAATAATGCAGCCACAGCCGTGCAGTGCGTTTTGATTCTTTTCTCAGGGCTCTGGCTATGCAGCTTCTGGGAGCTCTTGCTGGTGCACGGCCTGGGTTTCAGCACTGAGGTCGGATGTGAAGAGGGTGACAGAAGGGCTTCCGGCTTGGTTATGTCCCCTGTGCGGTCTGGCTGGGTCTCCCCTGCAGTGACCTCATGAGGGGCTCCAGGAGAGGGTGGTCGCCTCTGTTGCTGGTTGGCAGGGAGGAAAGGGCATTTTTGCCACCCCCGTGAGCCTACAGACCCCAGGAGGGGAAGCGAGGACACCGGAGCCCTTGTCCCAGCTCTGCCCCTAACCACCTGTGGCCTCCAAACAGGTTCCTTCTCCCTGTGTCATTCTGCTTTCTAAGTGGACAAGGTTGGACAGCTCCAGGACTCTAAGAACTTCGAGCCATCAAATTTGGCCAGCATCGCTTTCCGAAAGCCAAGTCTCCCCGCATTTTGCAACTCCAAAGTTGCCAAGTCTGTATTTAAGACCTATTAAAACTCAGTAGCTGATGAAACTATTTGGGAGCCTTCATTCCACTCAGGGAAAACAAGGGCTCAACTAAAGGCAATCTAATGCGATAAAGATTTTTGTTTGTTTGTTTCTTAAACACCATTTACTGGGCATTTTATATAGATGACCTCATTCAGTTGTTCTGATGCCACCGTGTGAAGCGGAAAGAAGGCTGTCCCTTAAAGATAAGGATATTGACCCACAGAGATGGCAAGTAAGTTACCAAAGGTCACGGACATTGTCAGTAGATACACTGTGGGGTTCTGGCCCTAGAACCCTGCTCTGTATTACTCTGGAGCTGAAACTGGTGACCTACTTATGGTTAGGAGCTACCCTGAGCATGTGGAGCTGGGAAAGGTCCAGGCTTTGGAACCGGACCGCCTTGAGTTCAAGTTCCAGCCCTGTCACTTAGCGGATGCATGACCCTCTCTGGCTCCCGTGTCCTCCGGCATCAGATGGCAAGCCTGTCCTGTACCGTGCAGCCCTGCTCTTATGCCGTCCTTCCCGGGCACCCACCAGTATTTACAAAGGGCCCAGGCACAGGGCTTGGCTTACCCATTTAAGAGTAAGACAGAACTCAAGTCGCAGAGGAACGTTGTCCTGCCCTCTCAGGTCAGGCACATCTTGCAGATGTTCTCAGCGTGGGGTCTGGCTCTCCGTGGGTAAGCCCTGGGTTGGGGGTGCTGCAGCCACAGACTGGGGAGGGGGTATTTCATGGGGTCCAGAGGAATGAGCCCTTGAATGGGGGTAAGGAAGACTGGGTCTTACCTGGCTGCCTCGCCATCCTGAGGCGGGCAATGGGATCTTCCCTCTGAATCTGGTGGCTCATTGGCCTCATGGAGGTAACCCATCAGCCAAGGAAGGTCTGATGCCCTCGGGAACCTGCAGGCCCCACCACTTAGCCGCTCTGAGCCTCTGAGTGAGCAGCTAAGAGTGCTCAACTCCAATGGGAGGCAGTGTATTTTTCTTTCAGTGGTATAGAAAGACAAGACATGAATAGATTCTTGTGCTTTTTCTTCGGAGTACCTTGAAGGAACTCAGGTTCAGAAAGGGCAGTGAGTCACCATTTAAAAATCTGATAACAGACACCCCAAGAGTGAAGAGACTTGGTGATAGCTGGGACCTTGAATGGATTCTCCTTTAATTTTTATTAGTTAGTAGATTACGTTTATTTATTTATTTATTTTAAAGATTTTGTTTATTTGACAGAGAGAGATCACAAGTAGGCAGAGGCAGGCAGAGAGAGAGGGGGAAGCAGGCTCCCCGCTGAGCAGAGAACCCGACGCGGGCTCGATCCCAGGACCCTGAGATCATGACCTGAGCTGAAGGCAGAGGCTTTAACCCACTGAGGCACCCAGGTGCACCGTAAATTATGTTTAATTAATAAGGTACAATTATAGCAACCATCATGCGTTTTTTGCCCCCCCCTTTTTTTTAGAAATAAAGATATCTTTACAACCACCATTTATTGAATACTGTTCTAAATTACTTTGTTTGATCTCACCAAGCAAGCTTCCTTTAGGGTAGGTACGAATAGCAACTCTACTGATGAGGGAAATGGAAGCTGAGAGAAGTTAAGAAACTGGACCGAGGTGGGGAGCCTGGGTGGCTCAGTCCGGTTAAGTGTCTATCTCCGGCTCAGGTCATGATCTCAGGATTCTGCGATTGAGCCTTGTGTCGGGCTCCCTGCTCAGCAGAAAGTCTGCTTTTCTCTCTCCTTCTGCTCTTACCCCCCACTTGTGTGCTCTCCCTCTTTCTCTCTCAGATAAGTAAATAAGTAAATAATCTAAAAATAATAAAACTGGACCAAGGTCACACAACTGAGAAACAGCACAGCAGGGAATTTTTAGCTAGCAGCACCCATTTCAATTTGAGTAATAACTCACTAACAAAACTAGCTAGAACAATAAATACATATATAAACATAAAACCAAAAGGGAAAGAGAGGCTAAAAAAAAAATCAATTCGTTGGTTCAGGCATTTGGGAAGTTTGGTGTGATCCAGTTTCAGGTGCGGCTCTATCCAGGGGTTCCAATGATGTCATCAGGACCTTCTCTGTTTTTGTGTCTCTGTGCTGGCTTTCTGCCTTGCCTATCTGTGTGGGGAGGGAGAGTGTTGCCCCGCCAGCTTTCAGGGTACAACCTGCCAGCTTGGCATCAGCAGACAGAGAGCTCCCTCTTCCTGTGTTTCTCCCAGAAGTTTTAGGATTAGGTTTCATCGGACCAGCCCGGGTCACGTGTACCTTTCATGTCAATCACTGTCGGACCCGTTGCTCCTCTGGATCAGGCCTAGAGAGATGGTGTGACTTCAGTCCAGTGAGAGTGAGGGAGGGGACCCCGAGGAGAGTCAGGGTGAAATGACCAGACAGACACATGGGAACCAGGCAGACAAGCCACAGATGTCCACCTAGACAGGGTGAGGGCATCCGTATCTGGAGCCCAGCCCTGAAGTACAGAGGGTTGCCCCAGTCCTACTGGAAGTGCTGCCTGAGGGCCTGCTGGGTGCTAGATGTCCGTGGAATCCGAGATTCTACTCTAACAGTGTGCACAGCCCTGAAGAAGACAGTATCCTCAGTACCTCTAAGGGGTCCACAACCCCAAAACCCAAAATGGTTTAGAACCACCTAGCAAGATGCTGGGATGTGAAGATGAATACAGTTTACCCGACCTCAGCTCACTCAGAAATGAAATGCTCCCCAATTTCTAACCTGGTGAGCCCTCCAATCCCAACCACCCCTAATAATAATCATAATTGGCATTTATTGGGCACCTACTGTGTTCCGGACCTGTACCATCCAATGGGGGCCACTAGTCACATGTGCCTGTTTACATTTAAGTAAAGCTCAATTAAGTAAAAAATCCTCTCGCTCAGTCACATTAGCCGAGTTTCAAGTGCACAAAAGCCAGATGTGGCTAGAGAACCCACTTTGGACAACACAGGCATAGAGCATTTCCAGAAAGTTCTGTTGTGCTCTAGACATTGTGCTAAGTGCTTTACATCATTGACATAGTTAACCCTTAAAACACCTCAGAAGGGTAGGTCCTGTTTATTATCCCATTTTACAGGTGAGTACATGGAAGCATGGAGGAAGTGAAATGACCTGCCCAAGGTCACACAGCTAGTGAGGGGGCGGGGCCAGCTCTTGGATGCAATCCTGGACTGCTTTCCCTCCTCGCCTAGGCTAGAGGCAGTTTGTCTCTTTCCTGGTGCTCCCTGTGCATGTTTGAAGCAACTGTCTGGGAATTCCGGCTCTTCTTTCCTGTAGCTGCTTAGACACCCTCCCCCCCAAAGAGAATCGAGGCTGCTCCAGACTCTGTGCGTGCCTTCCCATCCACGACGCCCGTGGGTCTGTGGAAGTGGAGTGCGTTGCCAGGGGAGCCGCCTCCCGCAGCAGGCAGAGTCCCCAGGAGAACGCTGGCGGGTGTCCAGGGTGTAGGCTCTGAATGTGAGACACGCAGGCCGTTTTCTCTGGGAGTGGAGGGGCGGTGGGGGGCTGACTGTCTTCACAGCTCCATCATCTCCCTGAGTGGCTGTGCAGGAGCGGGGCTGGAGGGACTTTTTTGCCAAGATGCCCCAGAACCAGGCACGGCGGGGGTGGTGGGGGCGACCTCCTTGTCGAGGGGTGTCTGAACACCTGTGCAGGGCTGGGGGGAGGGGGGGAGGCCTGTGTGTGGGAAACCTATCCTCAGTGCCCAGAACACCGCGCTTCCAGGCCAGAGCTGGTCGGCCTGTCCCTATTACCCTGAACGATGCGTGGTGCCTATTTATAGCATCCCAGTAAACGATTAACTGGGACCAGCCTGAAGCTGCCCAGTGAGAGAGAAGCTTTTGCTTCCCTTGCAAGGCCCAAAGCCACGTTTAGGGCAGGGAGGTGCGGGAGGGAGGGCTTTTCTAGCCCTCTGAAGACCCACGTGCCATGGCACCGTCACTTAGGGCACCCCTCCCCCCCACCCTGCTCTCTCCCACCCCACAGATGGGGCTGCAGAAGGACCGTCCTGTGTCTTTGCTTTCATTTTCCATCTGCGTGGACGTGGAGGGCAGGGTGGACGTGTGTGGGTGGGAGGGTGGAGCAGGTCTGTTCTGGAAGTCCAGGAGAGGAAACTCCGATCCATCCATTCACCAGTGGCTGCTGAGCTCCTGCTGAGTGCCGCCAGACCTCCGCACACCCCTTCTGTGAGAAGGCCCCGGCCCATTGCAGACCACGATGGGCTGAGGGCGTGGCGGACCCCATCTGGGAGCAGGCACTTCACCCGTGTGCCCGTGTGCCCGTGTGCCGGAGCAATGGGATCCCTGCTGATATCCTACAATAGCCCCAGAGCACAGAAAGGATATTTCCTTTTTCCTTTCTCCTTCTCCTTTTTTTAAAGTAGACTTTATTCTTTACAGCAGTTTTAGGTTCACAGTGAAAACTGAACAGAAAGTACAGAGATTGCCTGTACATCTCTTTATCTGCCCTAAAAATCCTCTGTGCTCTGCCTGTTCATTCCTCCCTCCCTCCAACCCCTGGTAACCACTGATCTTTTTATGGTCTCCACAGTGTTGCTCTTTCCAGAATGTCCTTGCAGCTAGAATTGTCCATTATGTAGCCTTTTCAGATTGGCTTCTTTCATTCAGTAATAAGCATTTCAGGTTGGATGTTTTCCTTTCGTGACCATGATTCTCCTCTGGAAGCCCATGTGCAGCGGGGAGAGGGAGCTGTGAGGCGCCGGGCACACCTGGGGGATGTCAGGGGTGAAAGGTCATGGCAGGACTGAGGTGGAGCCAGCTGGTGCCCTAGGACTGGGACGTGGGGAGCAGGGACTTGGCCATGACTGTGTGACACTTGGCTGCGCCGGGCTAAGGGAGCAGGTGCATTGGCCACCTGGAACTCCGGAGCAGGAGACCTTGATTCCAATCCCAGCCTCTTCATGTGCCAGATGGTCTCTGTCCCTCCTAGGTCAGCTGCCTGATTGGGAAAATAGAATAATAGCAGTGACACCCACATTGCACGCTAGTTATGAATCTTTGGGTCCATAGATGTGAAACACCCACGCGGCTTGTGGGATGCGCTGGTCAATGTTGAATGAATAAATGAGACCTCCTGTGCTCCAGGCTCAGTGTGAGGGCAGTTAGTCATGGGTTAGAGTCTGCACCCTGCCTTTCAAAAGCCAAGTGCTGGGGCGCCTGGGTGGCTCAGTCGTTAAGTGTCTGCCTTCGGCTCAGGTCATGATCCCAGGGTCCTGGCATTGAGCCCCGCATCAGGCTCCCTGCTCGGCAGGAAGCCTGCTTCTCCCGCTACCATCCCCTCTCCTTGTGTCCCCTCTCTCGCCGTGTTTCTCTCTGTCAAATAAATAAAATCTTTAAAAAAAAAAAAAAAAAAAAAAGCCAAGTGCTCTTGGGCAAGTATTAAACCTCACCAAGACTCAGTTTCCTCATCTGTGAAATGGAGTCCTCATACCCTCAACAAAAAGTGAGGCCAGTTCTCTACAGCAAAATAATGTGGTTCTATGAGAACAAATAACGAACATACTTGACCTGGTGAGGTAGGTCAAGAGGTCAGGGAGGGCTTCCTGAAGGAGGTGATGATCAAGATCTAAAGTACAAACAGAACTGAACTCTCTGGCCTGTGGTTTCTCCAACTCTAAAGGAGATGGGGAAAAAAGCTGCCCCCCTGCCCCCCAACAACCACCCCCACAGAGCCACCCTGGAGCTCAAAGGAAGGAACAGATGTGAGGACAATGTGGCAGGGAAAAGCACTACAGGGAACTAAGCC
>CM053616.1:5534303-5576799 GCA_028646535.1 Procyon lotor | reverse complement strand
GTGCTTTTCCCTGCCACATTGTCCTCACATCTGTTCCTTCCTTTGAGCTCCAGGGTGGCTCTGTGGGGGTGGTTGTTGGGGGGCAGGGGGGCAGCTTTTTTCCCCATCTCCTTTAGAGTTGGAGAAACCACAGGCCAGAGAGTTCAGTTCTGTTTGTACTTTAGATCTTGATCATCACCTCCTCCAGGAAGCCCTCCCTGACCTCTTGACCGACCTCACCAGGTCAAGTATGTTCGTTATTTGTTCTCATAGAACCACATTCTTTTGCTGCAGAGAACTGGCCTCACTTTTTGTTGTAATGTCCCCATTTGTTGGATTTGGTTAATGTCTGTCTCCATAGACTGTCACCTCCAGGAGGACAAGGATTCTATCTGCTTATCACCTTGTACCAGACTCATAGGAGGTCCTCCATAAACGTTGAGTGAATCAGGGGCAGCTTTGGCTCATTTGAAAGGTGCTGGGAAGGTGTTAGCAGAACGTGGAAGAGGTACATTTATCCATGCTCAGGTATGGAGAGTCCAGGAAGGCTCCCAGGAGGAGGAGGTGACATCCGGGCTGAAGCCTGAGTTGCACTTAGCGAGCTGGAGCTTGGGGGGGGGGGGCACCTGGCAGAAGGCATGTGTGAGCAAAGGCACAGAAGATCCCACGGCACTGCCTCGGGGGAGCTGCGTCTTAGAGTCAGCAGTCCGAGGCAGGGCTGGGGACGCTGGCCTGCTAGGGCACCTGCGTCTTGTTCTCAGCATCCACGGTGCCTGCCCGGAAGGCAGAGCTGGCCCTCTGCTCGCTGCTCTCTCCTCCTCACCTGGCCCAAAGGCGGAGAGCTATTTTTAAAGCCACCCTAAAGGCCCTCCAGACATCCTGAATTAACTGGCCTTTCCGCGAGTTTCTCGCAGACGTGAGACTCAGGGGGCCTCCATCTCATTAGTTGCTCCGGGCTCAGCATTACTCACCCACCTTCACTGCCAGGTGCTAATCTCCTGAGACCTCAGCCAGGGTGCGGTGTGCCCTGAGTCAGGCCTGAGGCAGCAGGCCTCTGAGAGGAGCGGGTGGCCATTCAGCTAGTTTGTATTTTGGCTGCGGGTGGGCTATAGGCACAGTGCTAGGTGCTTTATACCAGGGGACACCGTGGGCCAAATCCAGCCCATGTGTTTGCCACCCTTAAGCTAAGAACGGTTTCGACATCCTGAAAAGGGTTGTGAAAACAAGAGACAATGGGACATAAGCTGTATGTGGCCTGTAAACTGGTTTGACAGATTTAGCAAATAAAAATTCTCATGGCCTGCTTAAATATGAATTTCAGAAAACCAACAAATAGCCTTTTAGTGTGGGTAGGGTCCGTGCAATATCCCTAACACTAGAAGAAATTCCTTACGTATTTGAGGTTTAGATGTCACTGGGCAGCCTGTATTTGATCTGGCGGTCCCACTGTCAAACCTGATGTGTTTGTTCTCTGACCCTTTACAGAAAATGTTTGCCCGCCCTGGCCTTGAACACACAGCAAATGAGATCAGGGGGCAGAGGGACTTAAAGACACGGCCTGGAACCAAACTTGATGAGCATTAGCTGCTGGCATTAGCATTGCTAATATCATCAGAGTGATCATCCAGCATATATTGAGCACCTACTGTTTGCCCAGCCCTGTCCTAGAGATGGACACTACTAAACAGATAAGCCCACAGATATATAGTGAAAGTCAGGCTGTGATGAACTCTAAGCAAATGTATACAGCGGCAGAAGGGGGCAGTGAGTGCCATGCAGGAAGCTCTAGTTACCCAGGGTGGTGGCCCTGAGCCCCTGCCCCCATTCTGAGCGCTGAGCATGGTTTGTTCATGAAATATGCACAGAGCAGCCCTGACAGGTGGCGTGAGTATCATCTCCATTCCACAGATGAAGAAACTGAGTCCTGAGATCACCCAGCTAATGGCAGAATTGGAATTTGACCCGGGCCCAGTGACACCTGAGCTGACTTTTACTGACTTCACTCGGTGCCTCCCTTTCCACGGTGCCAGCTGCGGGTCAGGTGCTGTTTGGGGCCCTCTGCCAACACGTTCCATGATCCTTAGGACAGCCCCGCACGCTGGGCTGGACTATCCCTCCCCAGGCATAGAAGGGGTGAGCACAGCACTATGTGGAGAGGCAGGGGGCCGTAGTGAGTTGATCTGGACGCTGGCAGGGTTCCAGGGGCACAGTGTGAGGGTACCTGGGTATGGGTGAACAGGTGGCAGGAATGAGGAGGGGGGAAGACAAAGCAGGCCTGGGAGCCCCAGAAGCCCCCTCTTCCAGCTTGGTGGATTGGCCCGGATTTCCCTAACTCCCTCTGGAGATTACTCCTCCTCTGTGCTATTTAAATATTTGCAGGTGGAGGGTGAGAGGGCGGGGCTAGTTTCTGAAGGGTTGCAGGGTGCGGCCGGAGGTGGGCAGTGGCTGATGCTCAGAGGTCTCATGTGCATGTGGAGGGGTAGGGCCAGGGCAGTGCCCCAGAGGCCAGCTGCATCCTGAATAGCTCCACGGACGGGAGGCTGGGGTAAGTGCATAGAGCCGAAGGGTCCCTTAGCAATTGCACATTCACCTAACTCACACTCACAAATACCCAGTGTGGGCCTGGACTGTGACCCAGGCTGTCCCTGTCATCTATGACTGACTCCTGTTCGTAGAACCCCCATTGTTTGCCAGGCGCCGTCTCCACATGCTCATTCAGGACTCCCATTATCCAATGGGACGGGGGTACCACTGTCATCCATCATGGTAAAATCCACCATTTTACACGTGGGGAAACTTGTCCAGCATCATGAGTGGTCAAGGATTTGGCACCAGGTCAGGGACGCTGCATTCTGGCTCTTAGCCTCTCGACGGCCTCCTAACATCCTGTTGTTAGAGCTAATAAGCTGGTTCCAAAAGAAGTGAGCTCCCCATCATTGGAGGAATGCAAGCAGATGTTGGAGGTCTCCTTGAATGGATGTTGGACAGGCATGAAAACTTCCTGACCACTTTGACCTTTGAGGTCCTCTTGCCCTGGAAAGGCCCCCACGGGATGTGGTTGGCAGAGTGTACTGACTCCCAGTTCAGTGCTTCTTTGGGCCTCACGTTGGGTGAGACTGAGGAAGCCCTTCTCAGAGGTTTCTCAACACCTTGGGGTGTCAGAGGGCCTGACCCATTTCTGGGCAGAGTTGGAGGCATTGCTGACCTGAGTTCACATCCTGGCTGCTCCCTTTCTGGGTTTTGTAACCTTAAGGCAAATTGCATAAACTCTGTGAGCCTCAGTTTATCCATCTTTAAAATGGGGATAATGATGTTCCTGTGAGATTAAATAAGGTTTTCTATACAAAGTACCTGGCACATGGTAGGTACTCAGTGAACACACCGTCTCACTCTAAGCTGGGTGATAATAGAAGCATTTTGTTCAAAATGGCCTCCAGCTTCTGCTAGGAGACAAAGTATTTGTTAGAATAAAGGCCCTGGGTCTGATCCTGGCTCCTCTGCATGACCTTGGATGGATTAGCTAGTCGCTCTCTGCCTGTGTCCCCATCTGTGACATGGGAGTAATTCGGTAACCTACTTCATTCCGGTGGTCGTGCCATAAACTGTCCCAGGAACATGGTGAGTGCTCAAAGAAAAAAAAAATGAGCAGCAAGGTTCAGCACCATAAAATTCCTACTATGTGCCAGCCAGGCCTGCCCTTTTGCAAATAACAGCCCATTTAATCCTCACCCCTGGACATTGAGGGACCGAGCTGGGACGCAGCGGGGGTCTGTGTGATCCCAGAGTCCCACTTGCCTCAGCCACTGTGCTGTGGGAATCGGGCATGATGCCAGGGCAGGAGCTTAGAGAAATCACAGAGGCTGCTGCAGAGGGGTCAGGGTACCACGCTGCCACTGCCGCCATCCCCGGGCCACCCCGAGGTCCTTCAAATCTGTCAGCCTCCACGGTGGACTAAGTCCAAGCCCGTGCCTGAGAGCCCAAGCAGCGGGGAAGGAGGTGGAGCTGAATTTCGGAGGCCCTCTGTGGCCCTCCACCGTGTGCAAATCAAATCAGGCTCCCAGGATGGCCCCACCTCGCAGGCATGGGCACAGCCTCTTCCTCCCCTGTTAGGCTCTCAGCCACTGCCTTTTTAATTTCCTCTTCTGGCCTCAGGCTGTCAGCCTGTTATTAACTTCTGGGGGCAGGCTCTAGCCCGCAGCTGGCAGCCCGAGGAGGTAGGGGGGCACCCCACTTGTCGGAGCCCCTCCCTAGGCTGAGTACTACCCACGGGTGCTGCCTTCCTCCCTCCACCACCCACCCTGCCCCCAGATCCATCCCCAGGATGGGAGGCTGGGAGCCAGCCTTCCATGGGGACGACCCTTGCTGAGTTTCAGGGTCCGCAGCGATAAGCAGACAACCTCCTCCCTTCGGCAGAGTTTGGACTCGAGACAATGTGCATGTACAGTCCCCCAAACTGAGTACAGTAAGGTGAATTTAATAAAGGCGCTATTGACCAAGGCAGGGAGCGAGCAGGGTGGGGGGAAGGATGCAGCGCCCTGTGGTTGTAATAGTGGGGAACCGGGAACCGTTAGCTCCCCTAGTCTGACCTGGGGGCAGGGAGAGGTGGCCAGAAGGGACTGGCTGTGTGGGGAAGGTCCCAGGAGGGACAGGAGCCGTGACTGCTCAGTGTTTTCCTAAGGATTTGGGGACAGCTCGTTTTCTGTCCTCTCCTCAAATCCCCTGCTGTAATCGGAGCATGCACGAGAATCCCTTGGAGCCCTTGCTGACCTGCCTGGAGTTGCTGACTGCATGGGTCCGAGGCTGAGCATCTGTATCTCTAGCCAGATCCCAGCCGGGGCCGCTGCGGCCGGGCCCTCTGTCAGCAGCTCTGCTTGGCCACATCGCACCGGCCCCGCACCTGTCTTCACTGGTCCCACCTTTGCCTCACTGGGGTGAAAGGTCTTCTGGGACAGGACTGCCAGGCTCCATCTCCGCTGCTCTGTGCGCTCAGGGTAGGGGGGCCTCTCGCCTCCCACCGAAGTGAGCTCACCGGCGTGGGGAACCGTGTGCAGCTTGTCCCTGTTGACTATTGCCAGGGTGCCTGGCGGCTCCCAAGCGGAGGCCATTGTCAAGATGGAGGTCAGCCCGCAGGCTAACATTTGGGGGTGTCTTTGGGATGAACACCCAGGGAAGCAAAGTGAGGCAAGCAGGAGGGAGCCAGGGGAGAAGATGGGCCACGAGGCTTCCATGGAAAGCCCCACAGGGCATTCCCAGGGAGCCAGAATGGCCCTTCAAAGCTGCCCCAAGCTGGGGCAAAGAGGCCAGATCTTATAGCCCACATGTTCCAGCCATGGGATGGGGGCCACCCTGGGAAGCAGTGAGGCCATGGGGGAGGCTCTGTCTTTGGCTGAAGGGATCCCCTGTCCCTTAAGGGTCTGGTAGCCAAGGGTTCTCCAGCAGCCCTCCTAGCAGCCTCCAGCCCCGGAGGGGTCTGTGGGGCACACTGACACGTACCACATCACCGGGACCTGTCCGAGGAGCCAGGGAGGGACCAGAGGCCTCCCTTCCCTATCCCTGAGTCCTGTGGCCCCTGTGCCCCAAACCTAAAACGCTCTCGCTGTCCCTCAAGCACACAGAACCCCCCTGCCTGTAGGTTTCCAACAGCTGGCTTCTGAATCTTCGTTTTGCTGGGCCAGGCCGTCCTGCAACACAGAGAGGCAGAAGCCCCCCCAGACCCCACCCTGGCTTGTGCTGAGATGCGGGATAAACGCATCAATGTCGTTACCCGCCTCCTGCAGTGACTAGCCCCCTCCTGGGGCTTCTGGAGACAGGGAGAGGGATAGGAAGGGATCGTGTCTTCTCTCATGTCACTGAGACCGGCAACCCCAGTGAGAGCATCTGACCCCAATTTCTGGGGCAGAGTGTGGTGGGTAGAGGCTCACCTTGGAGTCAGATTGACCAGCATATGAACCTCAGCAGGGTGACCTTGGATTTTCTGATGACCTTGGCTAGGCAGTCATGGATGCCTCTAATTTGCCCATTTCCTTGTCTGTAAAGCGGGTGGTAGGGGCCTCCTGGGAACCGCATCATGGGGATTACATGGAACTCGCCATGCGTCTCAGGTCAGGCTGCCGTAGCAGAGGACCACAGATGGAGTGGCCTAAGCAGATATTTATTTCTTGCAGTTTGGAGACTGAGAAGGCCAAGGTCAAGGTGTTCGCCGATTTGGTTCTGGGCAAGGGTTCTCTTCCTAGCTTGTATACCACCACCTCTTCACTGTGCTCTGATTTCTTCCTCTTCTTTTAAGGACATCAGTTCCATCCTGAGGGCCTCACCTTCATGACCTCCTGTCACCCTAATTACCCCCCAGAGGCGCCTCCTCCAAATACCATCACACAGAACTGGGGGCAGGGGTAGGGCTTCAGCGTGTGACCTGTGGGGACACAAGCGTCTGGTCCATAACACCATGTCTGCTTAGCATAGTGCTGTGCACAGAGTAAGTGAGAGCATTATTATTTTCAGAGACAAGCCATCGGCTGAAGCTTCTAGAATAGCATCAAGAGCCCAAGTTTAGATTCTGCTTCTGCCTCCTGTTTGCTGTGTGACCTTGGGCTGGTTGCTTAGCCTCTCTCATCTTCATTCTCATAAAAATAGAACCAAGCCTCTCAGGGCTGTGGAGAGGGGGCAGTGAGCTGACAATACGGGTAAGCCTAGAATTCCTTCCCTTGTTCATTCCTTCATTCTCTGGCACAGAAGTGGGAGTCAGAGGGAGGAGGGTGGGGAGCGTGATGGCGAGGATGCCAATGGTGGCTTTGGCAGTCTCTCCTGCCTGCCGTCACAAGGTACCACACCCTGGGGGGCTTGGACAACAGAAATTTGATTTCTCACGGTTCTGGAGGCTGGAAGTCTGAGATCATAGTGTTGGTTTTTTTGGCTCCTTCTGAGGTCCTCAAGGGAAGGCTCTGTTCCCGGTGTTCCTTGTTGATGGCCCTCTTCTGCCTGCATGTGGGAGCCTTCCTGTGCTCTTCCCTCTGGAGCGGGCTGTGTTCAGATTTCCTCTTATAACGACACCAGCAGTACCAGATGACCGCCCACCCTCATGACCACAGGGCAATCACATGCTAAGGTACTAGGGGTAACGATTTCAGCATCTGAGCCGGGGGCAGGGACACAGTTCAGCCCCTAGCAGAGGAGAAGGTGACAGTCTGCAGGATCTGAAATGTGGGTAGAGAAGGCGTGACACAAAAGAGGTGAAGGTCTTTGAGCCCAGAGGGGTAAACTGAGGCCCTGCGGGACAGTGCCAGCCTGAGGACGCCTCCTAGTTGGTAGCCCAGCCAGAACACAAAGCTAAGGGATTTTCCATCCCGGCTTCCTTTTGTGGTTGGAGCAGATGGGTCTTGGCAATGTCCGCGTTCGGCACGGGGGAGGACACAGGCGGCAGGGCCCCTGCGTCAGAGTGGCTCCGGCAGGCGATAGGCAGATGGCCACCTCCGAGGAGCAGGGGGACCTTGGCAGGAGGGCTGCAATCACTGCCTAAGAGAGGGCTGGCCCGGGGAAGAGCAGGGGCTGGCCCTGGGCATGGGGTGGGCAGCTGCATTAGTGCTCACCCCAGAGCTGTCCCCACTGTGTCCCCGCTTATGTCCCCAGGGCAGGCAGCCTGGGCCAGCCTGGTGCCCCCAGGCATTCTCACGTGGGATCAGTGATTTGGGAAGACACACTCCCACGCATTCTTCCTTTGTCTCACACTCTTCCTACATGACCCTGCGGACCCTAGAGGGGTGTAGGTTTGCCACATGTCGGGGAGGTCTGTGGCCCAGGTGCGTGGCCGGCCATTGAACTGAATTCTGATGCTCGCTACCTGAAGTCAGTGTCAGATCCCACAAGTTGGGGGCCCAGTCCTGCAAACCTGCCCCCCACTTCAGATATAAGTCCCAGATTGTCTCCAAACCCTACACTTTGGGGATTTTTATGGAGGCTTCATAACACAGATGTGATCAATAGTTAACTCAGTCCCCATCCTTCCCCCCTCTTCCCAGAGGATGAGGGATGGGGCTGAAGGTTCCAAGTGGCTTGGTCTTTTTGGTGACCAGTCCCCATCCTGAAATGATCCAGGAGCCCACCAGGCATTGCCTCAGCCTCATTAGAACAGAAGACATTCCTGTCACCAAGGAAATTCCAAGGCATTTAGGACTTCAGTGTTAGGAACTGCGATCAGAGGTCAAATGTCAGACCAGAAGATGTTTCTAGTGCTATTATTACTTAGGAAATTATCAGGGCTTTATGAGCTCTGTGCCAGAAACTGGAGGCCGAGACCAACAGATAACATATTTTTTTATTATTTCACTGTCAGCAAAGTCTTGCCCAAAGGATAGAACCGGCCCTCCACTTGTTTTTGTAAATAAAATTTTATTGGAACATAGCCACACTCATTCATTTACATATGGCTGCTCTCATGGCACAAGAGTGAAGTTGAATCGTTGAGACAGGGACCAGATGGCCAGCAAGGCCACAAATGCTTACACTGTAGATCTCTACAGAGGAAGTTTATAGACTCCGGCCCTTGGGCTTTGGGGTCCGTAGTTCTGAGTGCCCCGTCTGTCCCTGGAACTTCCCTGTTGTGCCAACTTGAAGAAGTATCTTAGTCCATTTGGACTGCTATAACAAAATACCATAGAGTGGGTGGCTTAAATAACAAACATTTATTTCTCATGTTTCTGGACGCTGGAAAGTCCAAGCTCAAGGTGCCGGGAGTCGGGTGTCTGCTGAGAACCCGATTACTGGTTCATCGACGGCTGTCTTTTCTGTGTCCTCACATGGCAGAAGAGGGAAGGGAGCTCTCTGGGGACTCTTTCATCTGGGTATTACTCCTGTTCATGACCTCATCACCTCCCACAGCCCCGCCCCCCAATACCATCATACCGGGGATTAGGATTTTAACATAGGAATTCTGGGGGGAACGTAAGCATCAGTCCATGGCAAGGAGTGTCCTCCTCCCCAGAGTCTCTGCTTCTTCTTCTGTAAATGGGGAGACAATTACCTTGAATTGTCACGATGATCCAGTGAAGCAAGGCAGGCAAGAGAGCACTTTACAAACTGGGACACTCTTGGAACTTACTAGTTCTCATTATCCTCATTCCACCTTCTTGGAACCTCCTCCACCTCCTCATCTTCAAGGCAGAGTTCCTTCTTTCCACACGCTCTGCAGCCCTGCAGGCTGCCTTTGGTGGCAGTTTCCTCTGCAAGATTGATTTTTCTTTCTTTCTAACCTGGTTTTACCTGTATACGTGTGTGGGATGAGCAGAGGAGTGGGGTGCAAGGACCGGAAGTGACTTGCTCGAGCAGCAGGCCATCTGCATCATCATTATTAAAATGCTGCTATTTATGGAGCACACACTCCCTATCAGGCGCTATGCCGAGTGCTCTCTCTTGCCTTATGTAGATGTCACTGGGGAGGTCCGCATTCCTCCCACAAACAGTGAGTGCCTACTATGTGCAGGCATGGTAATGCCAAGACCTGGCATTCTCCAGGTCTTGAGAATAGGGCAGTGATTGACACATGTGGAATTCCTGACCTCGCAGATTATAGAAGCCCATGAAATTGGAGATGCCCAGGACAAAATAAGCACCATGTGTAGCAGGTTAGAGTCAAGAAGCACTCTGGAGAGAAATATGTTGAGTGTCAGGTTGGGTGGGACGGGCAGCTGTAAATAGCATGATCAGGGGAGGGGGCATTTGAGTGCAGAGTTGAGCTGTGTTGATTTCTGGGGAGAGAGTGTTCCAGCAAAGGAAACAGCACGTGCAGAGGGCCATGAGATGGGCCTGTGCCCGCCGAGCTGGGCAGACGGCAAGGAGAGCGGTGTGCAGACTAAGTAATGGGGGCAGCTGGAGAGGAGGTCCGGAGGTCGGTGGTGGGTCCAGGTCGTGCAGAGCCTTGTGGCCCATGGTGAGGACTGGGCTGTCGTTCTCAGTGAGATGAGAGCCCTGTGGGATTCAAAACACTCATTTATTTACTCTGTATTAACACATAATATCCACACTTCTAAAAATTGTGCTAAAAGACACAGAACATAAAATTTACTTTAGGTTCAGCAGTGTTAAGTAATCCACGTCGTCATGTGGTCAGTCTCTCTTACAAAACTACAAAACTTACAAAACTACATCTTACAAAACTACAACTCTGTACCCACTAGACAATAATTGCATTAACCCCGAATTCCCTGTGCCCTCCTCCTCCCTGCCCCTGGCAAACACCATTCTTCTTCCTGTCTCCATGCACTCGACTACTCCAGGGGCCTCCCATGAGGCTGTGTCTCTTTGTGGCTGGCTTGTTTCACTTAGCATGGTGTACTCAAGGTCATCCATGTTGGAGCAGGTGTCCGATTGTCCTTCTTTGTAAGGCTGAATTCCATTCCCTTGAATGTGTCCGCTCCATCTTGTTGATCCATTGGTCCAGCGATGGCCACTTGGGTTGCTTCCCCCTTTGGCCCTTGTAGATAATGCTGCCGTGAACACAGACGTGCAAATCTCTCTCCTATACTCTGCTTTCAGTTCCTTAGGGTGTGTGCCCACCCCAAGGAGCAGAATTGCTGGATCCTATGGTAATGGTCAATTTTTTCAGCAACTGCCCTACTGTTTTCCCTAGGAACTGCCCGATTTTACATCCCGCTAGCAATGCACAAGGGTCCCAGTTTCTCCACATTCCCCCCCCCCAACGGTTTTTCTCTGTTTTTGGGTAGTAGCCCTCCTCATGGGTGTGAGGTGGTATCTCATGGCGGTTTTGATCTGCACTTTCCTGATGATGAGTGATGTCAAGCGTCTTCTCGTGTGCGGATTGGCCATCTGTAGATCTTCTCCAGAGGTCGTTTCTGTTAAGGTCCTTTGCCCATTTTGGAATCAGGTTGTTTTTGTTGTTGGGCTGTTGGGAATTCTTCATCTGTCTAGACATCAGCTCCTTATCAGATACACGACTGGCAAATATTTTCTCCCACGGCATGGCTTGCCTTTTTCATTCTGTCTCTTGTATCTTTCGATGTACTGATGTTTTTTTACTTTGATGTAGTTCAGTTTATTTCATGTTACTTCTGCTGCCTTTGCTTTTGGTGTCACAGCCAAGAAATCATTGCCAAACCCAGCGTCACGAGCTTCTCTGCTATGTTTCCTTTGAGGAGTCCTATGGTTTTCACTCTTCTGATCAGGTCTTTGACCCATTTTGAGTTGGTTTTTGTGTGTGGAGGAGGTGAGGGTCTCACTTCATTCTTTTGCGTGCAGAGATCCTGTTTTCCCAAGAGCACTGGTGGGAAAAACTGTCCTTTCCCCTCATTGAATGATCTCGGCACCTGTGTCAGAATCATTTCACACATACTGATAGATGTGGGGGTTTATTTCTGGGCTCTTTATTCTTTTCCACTTGTCTTTATGCCCGTATCTCACTGTTTGGATTACCATAATTTTCTAAAGGTTTGAAGTCAGAAAGTGCAAGACCTCTAACTTGGTTCTTCCTTTTCAAGATCGCTTTGCCTATTCATGGTCCCTTGAGATTCCATACAAATTTTAGGATAGATTTTTCTTTTTTCCGCAAAAAAATGCCCAGAAACAACAGTAAGGGCAACAAAATGCCCTTGGGGTTTTGATGGGGATTACATGACACCTGTAGATTGCTTTGGGTTTTATTGACAATGATATTGAGTCTCTTGATCTGTAAACATGTGGGATGCCTTCCCATTTATTTGCTTCCTTACAAAGTTCTCTCAGCAGAATTATAAGAGCTTTCAACACCCAGGCCTTTCGAAACCTCTTGGGTTAAGTTTATTCCTAAGTATTTTATTCTTTTTGATGTTCTTGTAAATGGAATGTTGATATTTTACTTTGGATTGCTCCTTGTCAGTGTTTAGAAATACGGCTCATTTTCACACATTGATTTAGTATCCTGCAACTTTGCTAAATGTATTTATGACCACCAACAATTTCTTTGTGGAATCTTTGGGATTCTCTTTTCTTTTCTTTTAAAGATTTTATTTATTTGACAGAGAGAGAGATCACAAGTAGGTAGGCGGAGGCAGGCAGAGAGAGAGGGGGAAGCAGGCTCCCTGCTGAGCAGAGAGCCCGATACGGGGCTCGATCCCAGGACCCTGAGATCATGACCTGAGCTGAAGGCAGAGGCTTTAAACCACTGAGCCACCCAGGTGCCCCTCTTTGGGGTTTTCTGTGCATAAGATCGCGCTGTCAACTGAGATCATTTTACTTTCTCCCAGATTTGCGTACTTTGATTTCTTATTCTTGCCCTAATTCATCTGGCTAGAACTTCCACTGCTGTGCGAAGAGGAAGGAGCAGGCATCTTTGTCTTTCTTGTTCTTGACTTTGCAGGGAAAGCTTTCAGCTTCCCACCATCGCAGTGAATGGTAGCTCTATTATGTGGAGGTGATTTCTTGCTATTCTTAGTTAAGTGAGTGTTTTCTGAGGAAAGGGTGTTGAATTGTGTCAGATTCTTTTTCTGCATCAACCAAGATGCTCTCGGTATTTTTTTCTCTCTTCATTATGTTAATATGGCGTATTACATTGGTTGGTTTTGTGTCTTGAACCATCCTTGCATTTTAGCACTAAATCCTAACTTGGTCACGGTGTGCTGTCCTTTCTAGATATTGCCAAATTCTGTTTGCTGGTATTTTGTTGTGGATTTTGGCATCAACATTCATGGGAGACATTGGTTTGTAGTTTTTGGGTAGTATCTTGCCTGGCTTTGGTTTCAAGGTAATGCTGGTCTCATACAACAAAAGTCTTCCCACTGAGCCACCCAGGCGCCCCAGTTTGTTCTTTTCCAGTTCCTCAAGGTGTAACGATTTCAGATCTTTCCCAGTCTTTTAACATCAGCACTTGCAGCTATAAATCTCCCTCCCATCTCTGCTTTCTTTGAATCTCATGGATTTTGGTATGTTGCATGTTCATTTCCATTTGTCTCAAGATATTTGCGAATTTCTCTTGTGAATTCTGCTTTGACTCATTGGTTGTTTGAGAGTCGTGTGGCTTAATTTCCGCTCACAGGGTCGGTTTCTAGTTTCATGCCACTGTGATCAGAAAAGATACCTGGTGTGATTTCAGTCTTTGAAGATTTGTTGAGACTTGTTTTGTGCCCTATTCTGTAATATGCTCTATCCTGTATGTGCACTTGAGAAAAATGTGCTTTCTGCTCTTGTTGGGTGGAGGGTACTGTATGTCTTTTAGGTCCAGTTTATAATGTTGTTCAGGTTCTCCATTTCTTTATTGATCTCCTGTCTGGTTGTTCTGTTGACATACCTTTTAACAAGATCCTTCTGGTCGTGTTAAGACGAGTTTCTCAGGAAGTGGAGGCAGGGAGACAAGAGAGAAATTGCGGTGTCAATCCAGGAGACTTGGAGAAGGGCCAGTTGGATCAGAGAGGTACTGATGGAGAGGATGAGAAATGGTCAGACTCTGGGTTGGCAGAGCCAACAGATTTTATTGACTCTGGGAGTTGGTGCTAGGTAAAGGAATTTGCCTATGATCCTACAGCTAGTAAGTACTTGGGCTGGGATTTGAACCCAGGCCTGTCTGGCCCCCAGTTCTTGGCTCTTAATGAAGCACTGTGCTTTTCCAAAAGCACTCCTGTCCCAGCTGCCTGGACTCCCCCTCCACCCCCTTCTGTTCCCAAGGGACGTCTCGGTCTGGGTGCTCGGCAAGCCCCACCTGGCAGGCTCCACAACGTACTGAGTGGTAGGCCAGCATTACTGCATCCTGCTTCAGGGGAGCAAAGGACAAAAGGAGGCGGGTACTGGGGAGAGGGAGGGTGGCTGAATGCTCTGACACCGTGTGGGCTTAGTGGCCTGTCGCAGAGGAACTCGGCCCCTGGAGTCAGACAAACCTGAGTCTAACTAAGCCTTGACTCTCCTCCTCACCAGCTGTGTGACCCCCGCACGTGACACCAGCTCTGTGCCTCCCTGTGCTCCCTTGACAGACAGGGATGTCAGTGCTGCCGCTCTCTACTTACCCACAGATATGGTGACAGGAAAGCGTTTTTCCAGCTAAACTACTCTCCCAACACAGAAGCCATCATGTTCTTTCAAGGCTTTTGTTCCTCAAACGGAATTTTACTGAGCACCTAGGATGTCCCCAAGCCGTAGCTACCCAGCAGCGTGCTCTCCCCTCATCGGGTCCACAGCCTGGCGGAGAGGATGAAATCCATATAAATCTGATGGGGGTTAGCAAAGCAGCCACTGTGGGGGGTCCTCAACAGGCACTATTTCAGCTGGGACCAGAATAACCATAAAAGAGTCCCGGTGAGGGCTCAGGCAAGGGTGACGCATGCGCAGCTCTAACATTTACCGCAGGCCCCCTCTGCGCCGGGCTCGGTGCTCAGGACTCGGCCTGCGTGCCCGTGTTCTGTCTTCCCATAGCCCCTGGAGCCAGGTGCTATTCCTCTATGCCCTTTACCCAATGAGGTAAGGGCTCATTACGCAATGAGCTAAGGTTCAGAGAGGTGATGTGATTGGCCTGAGGAAGTACACCTGGAAGCTAAAGGGTCCAGGCGATGGCCGCTGATGCCGAGATCGAAGAAAACCAGTATAAGTCAAAAGTCCAGCTGTTGCTTCCTATCGGTGTGGCCTTGAGTTGGCCCGTTTGCCTCCCTGAGCCTCAGTTTCCACACCCGTGAATAGGACCGGTTCCATGGGTTCAGCTGGAGAGTTTTCAGACTTAGGAGTGCAGCTGGCAAAGCCCAACTTGGGGGTTGCTGAGCTCCAAGGTCAGCAGCTGTTCACGGGGAAGGTGCTGACTTGGACGCGTAGGGTGGGGACCGTCATGTGTCTTCCACAGAGTGGGACCTGGGATGTTCTGCGTTCTGCCTTCTCCTCCAGGGGGCAGGCAGAAGGAAGGGAGCGAGGGACGTGGAGAGCCTGAGATTGCTCTCCGACGGGGGTATGGCTGAGTGGGGCCTGGCCCAGGCCGAGGCTGAGGCTGAGTGGGCCGCAGGGCAGCCAGGAAGCCCACGGGAGGGGTCGGATGCCGAACTGCTTCTGTCACCTCCGCGTCACAGCGCTGGTAATGTGGAACTGGGACCAGCGTTGGAGGTCATCTCTCCTGACCTCCTAACCTCAGTGTGGGAAACTGAGGCCCTAGGGAGGAGAAATGCTTTGCTAAAGCCCCATGGTGACTCTGAGCAGAGCGGGGCCCAGGATCCAGCAAAGCAGAAGGATCTGCTTTGCTGACCGGAGGGCCCCCTCTGTGAACAGAGGCAAGGCTGCCCTTTCAGCGCTGGGGCCCCGTGCCTGGCATACCCGTGGTGCTCAGAAAATAATTGGTGAGCGTGGGGGCGTGGTAGGAAGAGCACACACCTGGGGAGTCAGCCTCAGCCGGGGATTCTGTCTCCACTCTGGGCCAGCTCTGCTTCTCTAAGCAAGTTGCTTCCCCTCGATGAGCCTCGGCTTCCCAAAATGGGATCGCAAACCCAGCTGGTAGGTGCCTGAACAGGGATTTGAACCCAGTCTGCTGGATTCCAGGCCTGATTTGTCATTCTACCTTTCTGGTTCTTTTATATATTCTTCCCCCCTTCCTTCCTTCCAAAAATATTTATTGAGCACCTGCTATGCACTGGGCACTTTTCTAGTCTCCATGGATATAACAGCGAACAAGGCAGGCGAGGCCCCACCCCCAGGGAAGTGATGTCCTAGAGCAGGGAGACAGGAAGAAATACACGGGACAGGAACAGCATAAGTACCTGGAAGGAAATATAACAAGGCTTGGATGGAGTCTTGGGGGGGGTGAAGAGGGCAGTCTCAGATAATGGGGTCCAGGAAGGAGATGACATTTTGTGTGACACCTGAAAAGAAACTCCTCCCCGTCCAGGGCACCTGAAAACAATAATTCCATGAAATGTGAAGTGTGGCACTCTGACAGGCTGCAGGCCCCGGACTTAGAGAGGACACGGTGAGGAGGGCGTGGAAGGAAAGCAGTCAGCCAGACAGCCCAGCTGGCCTGAGAGTGCCTGGAGGGGCGACGCAGCCCTCAGGGGTGACCGCACCCCGGGGCACATTTGGGTCCTTCCTTCCCAGCTGCCTCTGCCTTCCAGGTGAAGCAGATCATGGAGGAGGCCGTCACACGGAAGTTTGTCCATGAGGACAGCAGCCACATCGTCTCCTTCTGCGGTGAGTCCGTGGCCTTGAAAGTGGCTCCTTTCTCCATGGGCTGCCTTGGGGGGCATGGCATCTCGGCGAGCGAGCAAGCGAGCGAGTCTTCCCACACTGCTTTTCTTGGCTTTGTGACTCCAAAGTCATTTCCGGATTCCCACGGGGTTCCATTAGGGAATTCGGAAATATGGGAAAGTCTAGAGAAGAAATGAAGCGTGGCCTCTGCAGTCTGGAGGAGTTAATCACTGCTGACGCTGGAGGGACACCTGCCTTCCCCTCCCGTGGGCTCAGTGCCCCGGTGATGCTGGTCTTGCATCGGACGAATGAGCTCCCTCGCCCAGCCTATGGCTGTTGCCAAATAAAGGGAGAGGATGCATGCGCTTTAAAAGCATAGGGAATTAGGAGCCATCAACCCCTCCTGAGGGGTCACGTCCAGCTGGCGCAGCAAAGGAGGAAGGCCCAGGGCTCAGGGCCTGACTCAGGCTTCTTGACCCAGCTGTGCTCACAAAGTTTCCAGATAAAACCATGCTGCCAGGTTCTTACTGTATTTCCACCGTGACTATAGACGCAAGTTTTGGGTGTCCCCCGCCAAGTCAGGATTCAGCTTCTGATCAGTGTGTTACGTGTAAGTAAGGGGGTGTTTCTTTCTCCCTGAAAAGCCCTTTTATTTCATGACTGGAGTGTCTTGGGAGGAAGGATGTGCTGTAATTCCCTTCTTGTGGGCTTGGCCTCCCGGAGAGGCCTGAGCGAGGAGACCCGGCCGGCCCTTCAGCTTCATCCTCACGGCTGGGCACCCCGGGCACCCATGGGAGCGCACACCGAGACCTGGGGGCCCGCTGACGTCCGTTTGGCCCCTTTGCAATCCCTTCTCTGCCACTTGTCTGTTGGGTGACCTTGGCAAATTTTATTTTATTTTATTATTATTATTATTTTTTAAAGATTTTATTTATTTATTTGACAGAGAGAGAGATCACAAGCAGGCAGAGGGGCAGTCGGGGGGAAGCAGGCTCCCTGCTGAGCAGAGAGCCCGATGCGGGGCTCGATCCCAGGACCCTGAGATCATGACCTGAGCTGAAGGCAGAGGCTTTAAACCACTGAGCCACCCAGGCGCCCCTTACTTTATTTTTTTAATGAGATACGTTTGTTTATATTACATATGTAGGTATGTTTATGTACTTGCATGTATATGTGTAATATGTAAGGGTGTATGTATACACACTTTTACGTATGTATATAGACATATATATATATATATATATACACACACACACACACATAAATGTGAATATGGGGATATGTTTACCTATTTTTTTTTTCTTTCGGACATCTTTCTTTGCAAAGAAAATAACAGGCACACCCATTTCAGAATGTGTGACCGTATCTACCTATTAAAGACTTAGAGGAATAGAAAGTGCTAAAAGTCATGATAATCATCTAACTTCAACCACTGTTTTGGGATGAGAGAAGAAATCTGATGGCACTGAATAAGGCCTGAAGGGTCTCCCTGAGGTGTCTCTGATCCATTGTTCTTTATGAGCTAATGTCGGAAAGAATCAACCAAGTCTCCAATGCCTGGATGATTAAGTTGTTGCAGTAGAGACAAATGAAAAATGTGTGTGTAAGCAAAAATGAAGGTGTATAGGAGATGCTTACCCAGAATATTTTAAGCCCATGGGCAAATTAGACAATAGAGTGGACATTCTTTCAAAGTCAAATAATTGCCGGGGTGCCTGGCTGGCTCAGTCGGTAGAGCATATGACTCTTGATCTCGGGGTTGTGAGTTCAAGCCCCATGTTGGGCATGGAGCCTACTTAAAAAAAAAAAAAGTAATAAAAAAGCCAAGTAATTGCTAACAACAGCAAAAAAAAAACAAACCCCAAGACAAGTAGTTGAACCAAAACTTCTGAGTATTTCCCCTTGTTCATAACCTGACCTTGGCCAGGCTCTTCACTCTCGGACTGCTGGAGTTTGCCTTGTGTGGAGTGACAGCAACTAGAACACTCACTTCATGAGGTTTTTCCACCAGGATTAGGTAAGGTAAACCTCAACACTGGTCTGACACGGATACTGACGTGGGATATCCTGCAGATACCTGCAAAGAAGTAGCTCTTACAAAAGACTCCCTTTTCCCATCAACATTGATTATGCTCCTTTTACATACCAGAGTGAGATCCCAATCTGCTGTGTAAGAGACAAGGCAGGAAAATACTTAATAGAGTCCTGCATGAAAGTACCAGAAAGAAGACTGGTGCCATTAGAATGGCCTACACAGGGACTATTTCCCAGAAGGGAACACTAAGACCTAGAGAAGGAAAGCGATTTGCTGGAGGTCACACAACAAGGTAGTGGTAAAGCCCAGGCAACCACCCAGGGGCAACACAGACACCAGAAGATGATGACTAAATCCTCTCTTCAAATTCTTTGTGGAGGCGCACATGTTGTGAGCATGCCTTGGGCTCAGGCCTGGGTTTGAATCCAAGCTCCATCACTCATTGGCTGGGTGGCCCTGGGCAATTCAGCTCACTGCTTAGAGCCTCAGTTTTCACATCTGAAAAATGGGAATTTTTTTTTCTTCCTTGGCTGTGGCAGAGATAGAATGAGATGTATAATGTTCTTACTGGAATCCCAGTAATGATGTCGATGTGATTCTTTAACCCAGATAAAGCTTGGCAGTCCTGTGGTCCAGCTTCCTCCCTCACTGGCAGGAGTAATAGCTCATGTTTCTAAAGCACTTACTATGCACCAGACTTTACATGAAGTGCTTTCCATGCGTTTTTTTTCCAAGTCATTCTTTTTGTTTTTTTTTTTTAAGATTTTATTTATTTGAGAGAGGGAGAGAGAGAGAGAACAGAGGGAGAGTGAGAAGAAGAAGCAAACTCCTCCTGAGCAGAGAGCCCTACGTGGGGCTCAATTCCAGGACCCCGAGATCACAACCTAAGTCAAAGGCAGATGCTTAACCGACTAAGCCACCCAGGTGTCCCTTTCCATCTCATTCAAACAGCAACCTTTTAAGACATGTGTTCATACTATCCCCATTTCACAGATGAGGCAACTGAGACACAGGGAGGGGAAGTAGTTGCCCAAGGTCACACGACTGGTTAGTATCTGGGAGTGGACGTGAACACAGACTGTCTGACCTTGGGCAGCCAGCATAGGTTAACTGCCACGCTCTCTTGCTCCCTTTTGAGGGAATGGAAGGTAGGGAGGCATATGTGCCTTTCCCTAGGAGGCTTTCATGAATCCTGTGGTTCTGGGGCCCGCAGCTCTCCAAGGCACCTCTGTGTGACTGGAGTTCTGAGCTGGGTGCAGGGGAGCGTGGGCAGGGCAGGGCAGGGCAGGGCCTGCTGACCGACCACTGTGTCCCTGCAGCGGCTGTGGAGGCCTGCGTGCTGCATGGGCTACGGCGGCGGGCGGCTGGCTTTCTGCGCAGCAACAAGATTGCAGCTCTCTTCATGAAAGTGGGCAAGAACTTCCCGCCGGCCGAGGAGCTGAGCCGCAAGGTGCAGGACCTGGAGCAGCTGATCGAGAGCACGTGAGTGCAGAGGGGTATGGGGTATGGGCTGGAGGATAGTTCATACTCCTCCCTGGGCTCTGCGAGAACCCGTACCTCCTGGCATTCTCTCCTGTCTCCTTTCCACTCCCTGAACCTGCCAGACTCTTTCCTACCCTGGGGCCTTTGCACATGCTGTACCCACCACCTGGTTCACACACCCCATATCCATGGCTAGTTCCTTCTTGCCATTCAGGCTTTCCCCCAGTTAAAGGTAAATTCCATCCCTCACCCTATTTCTCTTTTAGGTCATGCCCTTGTTTATTTATTTCCCTTATCACCACCTCTAATTACTCATTCATTTGTTTCCTTGGTATCTGTCTATCTCCCCCACTGGACTCTGAACTCCATGAGAAAGGCAACTAAAATCTGTTATTCCCCATGATGTTCCCAGTGCCTGGACAGTGCCCAGCACCCCAAATGCCCTAGAAATGATTGTTGAATGAATAAGTGCCTCTTGGGAGCCAGACCCCATTCTGTATGCAGGAAGACCAAAGTTTAATGAAACCAATATGGTTACTGTCTGCATGGACCGGGTGTGACGTTGAGGCAACCATTGAAGGGGAGCAGTGACTTCACTCACGCATCTTAAGGGCTGATGGTATTTATTGGGGGGAGACTCATGGCCTGAGTGTGTATATGAGCACCTTCCACCAGGGTCACCCCCAAAGTCCCAGCTGTACAGCTAAATCCTCCATCTGGGGCCTGGTCAGGGATGGCAGATAAGTTTCAGCTCCAGTTCACATGAGAGGCCACCCAAAGGACCTTGTTGTGAAAGATTCCGAAGCTGCACTTGGGTTTCATGGGAAAGAATATGTGGATCAATTAGCCATGTCTGTTCAGGCAAGAGAAGGGAGACAGAGGCACGTGTTTGCCTTCTCTGCCGTGGGTGATCACTCCACATCACTGGACAGGAAATGGCCCTTGCCTTGCCTTCCAGGCCATGCCAGCCCCGAACTACATGATGGGCTGGCCAGTGACTTGGGCATTGCCAACTCCCATTTGGCATCTGACTCCTTGGCCACATAGTCTTCAGGTGCCTTCCAATCCATCTGCTGAATTCCCAGGTGTTTACTGATAACTTTTAAAGGGATGGATTTCCATGGGCCTTCCATAATATCAGGAGTGACTTTCTAATGGAGAAATTAGAGATACCCATTCCTGGTGGTCAGGGAGAGCCATTCATTCATTCATTCATTCATTCATTCATTCATTCATTCATGTAGTAGCTCATCCATGGCAGATAGAGATGGGAGAGAAAGAGAGAAGGAGAGAGGGGAAGAGAAGAGAAATATCTCTGTGAGAACCTGGCTTGCTCATCAACGGTTTATGAAAGTGTCTGTTTCACTGTATCTTCACTCTCACTGGGTATTACGATTTTTCCCACTCTTTACCCACTTGCCAGGGGCAATAAGGGCTCTTGTTGTTTTAGTTGCCATTCCTTCATTTCTTAGAGAGGTAGAACATTTCGCTGTTTGCATATTGGTCCTGTGGGATTTTCTCTTTCATGAATATTCATCTACTTTTACTGGCCTTGAAGGCGAAACCAGATCCAGGGCCTCCAGGAGAATGTGCGGAAGCTGCCGAAGCTGCCCAACCTGTCCCCACTTGCCGTCAAGCACCTGTGGATTCGCACTGCCTTGTTTGAGAAGGTGCTGGACAAAATTGTGCATTACCTGGTGGAAAACAGCAGGTGAGCTGGGAAGACTAGATGCCCGGGTGTGCTCTGCCGCCCCCTGCTGGGAATTGCAAGCTATTACACAAAGCTTTATTTTCTCCCCCTTGATAGGTAGGTACTTGATTTGAAAGAGATTCAATGACAGCATTCTGGATGTTTGCCTCCGAATTAGCCTAGTTTAGAACCTTGGGACAATTCAGGGGCTTACTGTCAATGCAGGATCTGCAGATTTGGAGTGGGATGTAGGATCTTGCTATTTTAGGCATCTTTCTTCTCCCATGAATTAAGCCTACTGTCTTCCTGCTAACTATGGCCTTCAAGGAGTCATTTGGCTCCTCTGTCTCTGCTCTCATTTGCTAAATGGGACAGGGATTGCTGCCATTCTGGAGAAGAGTAGAGAAGGAGAGTTAGTGAGTGCACAGGATTTTACATTTTCTTTTCTAGCGCAGATCACCTGGTGTAAAGGTTTTATAGTATGAGCCTTCTTGGCAAGCATTTACCCATCCATTCACTTATTCATTCACTCATTCATCCGCTATTTAATGAATGCCTACTATATGCTAGGCACTAACCTAGATGCTGGGTCTCCACTGTGATATTCAAAGCTTGGATGTTACACTAAGAGCATGGACAAGCCAGTGAGAAATGAAGAGACTCTTCATGGCCAGTACTCCTTTCCAGCCAGAGAAAGAGAGGAGGAGAGGAGAAGGGAGGGAGAGAGGGAGAACATGAGGGAAGTATCTGAGAATCTCATCGCTTGGTGTATGAAAGTGCCTGTTTGAACCACATCTTCACATGCAATGAGTATTATGATTATCTTTTATTCTTAGCCTATTTGCTAGGAAAATGTGTATGAAAGTGTAGAGCAAAGTGCTTCTTCTCATGAACCTTGTGTTATAGCAGGGAAAACAGGTAACTGCTAATTGCAATAAGATATAATGAGCATTCCAAGTCAGGTGGGTGGTGTTGAATCTCCTCTGAATCTTCCCCACCCACCTGGGTGGTCAGGGGAAGTGTCCTGGAAGACATGGCAGTTAAGCTTCCATTTGAAGGGCATGTAGGTGTTCTCCAGGTACGGGGGATGTGGGGGAAAGGGTCTTCCCTGCAGAGGGAACAGCAGGTGCAAAGGCCAGGAGGCAGGAGAGGAACTGGAAGAAATCCAGGCCTTGGAGTCCAGTTAATCTCTTCTCTTCTAGTAAATTGTGACACGCCTTTGCCCTGTGCCCTACCATGGCTTCAAGGCTGCTGTAGTTACTGCATTTGCATATGACCTTGCGTTTTCTCAATAAGTCAGTCAAAAGGAATTAGCGGTTTATGTCAGCAATAATGCCAACCTCTTTCTTCATTAAACTTATATTTTTTAGATTCACGTAAAGCTGTAACATTAGTACAGAGAGAGTCTCCTCTACCCTTGGGGATAACATTCTCCATAACCATAGTACAAGGATCAAAATAGGAGATTGCCATTGGTAAAATACTGTTAAGTGAACAACAAACTTTATTTGGATTTTGCTAATTTTGACATACACTCATTTTTTCCCCCTGTATTCTATGGAATTTTAACACATGTATAGTTCTGTATAACTGACCACAGGCAAGACACAGCGACACCTGTCACCCCAAAGGAGCTCCCTTGGGCCACCTTTGGTGGTCACATCTTGCTGCCAATCCTACCTGCTATTTTTTCAAGGCAGTATTCCCAGGGTTCGTGATCAGGTAACTGTGCTGATTTTTGGAATGGAAACTGAGTGGCAGAGTGGAAAGTGTCTTGAAGCCTCATATTCAGCCAAAATGTATAAACTTGCCGCTGAGCGTTCAGTTCTGCTTCAGTCAATATTCTGGTGCATAGAAGATTCCTCTGGGGTAAAATTACCATGATATTGCCACCATCTCGTGAGAACTTCCTAGAGGCAGGGTCTGTGCTGTGGCTGCACAAGCAGGTCTGCATTTAATCCGCCCAACAACCTAGGCAGGTGAGTTTCGTCATTCTTCCCATTTTACAGCTGAGGTTACTGAAGCTCAGAGAAGGTAGTCACCTGCCCAGGGACACACAGAGCGGGAATGGCTTAGCCTGGCGCCCACTCAGTCTATCTCCCTCCAGCATCTGTGGTCTTCGCCCCCTGCTGTAGGATGGGAAGAGCCAGGCTGGCTGGGTCTAGCCTACATCCACCTGCTGTGTAGCCTCCACAGAGGACCTCTCTGAGGAGGGCAAGTGACCTCTCTGAGTCTTAGACCCCTCAGGAGGGAAGAACAAGGTCTTTTCCAACTCTAGAATTCTGTTTCTAGATGGTATGAGTTAGCAAAGAATTAGAAGCCACTCCACAACAACTCAAACAAAGAAACAAAAAGCAAAAATAGCAGGAACATTGTATTGCCCGCATACAAGTTATTTGGAAGAGCCAGGCACCAGGGGGCGCTCGTGAGCACATCAGCCCGGCATCACCCACATTGATTGTCTGGGCAGGAAGTCCTGTTAATACAACTTTTCCGCGCAGACCACAGCTAAAAAGCATCTTGCTGCCTCAGTAACATTAGAAAGGCAGACAACATTCAAGCCCCCAAGCAATTTGCCATCTGAAATGGAATAGGCGGTAGAAGTCACTAGAACTAGCCAGGAGCCACTTTGGTTTATTGTTTTTTAAGATTTTATTTATTTATTTATTTGACACAGAGTGACAGCAAGGGAAGGAACCCAAGCAGGGGGAGTGAGAGAGGGAGAAGCAGGCTTCCCGCAGAGCAGGGAGCCTGATGTGGGGCTCGATCCCAGGACCCTGGGATCCTGACCTGGGCAGAAGGCAGATGCTTAATGACTGAGCCACCCAGGCACCCCCCGGAGCCCCTTTGTAATCATTATTCCTGTTACTCTCATTCCGGCTGTATCGTCCAGCCAGGTATTAAGCAGTTCTGTGCCAAGCACAGTGCTAAGTGCTTCACATCTGTTGTCTCTCTGAAAAGGCCTTCCAACAGCCCCAGGACATCTATTTTTATTACACCCATTTTACAGATGGGGCATCTGAGGCTCAGAGAGGTGACAAGAGGGAGACCAAACACAGTCCCCTCTTAACGAGCAGGTCAGAGTCGGTTGTGCGCCTTCTGCTAGTCGCCATCCGAACCTACCTGTCCTTTTCTCTCGCTAGTAAGTACTACGAGAAGGAGGCCCTCCTGATGGACCCCGTGGATGGCCCCATCCTTGCGTCTTTGTTGGGTAAGTGGTCCAGTGCTCTGAACTTGATCTGGATCTCTGGGCTCCGCTCACTGGTGCATCCGAAGGGCCTCTCTCATTGCCCTCCAGCCTCCTCCACCAACAGGTCCCAGGGTCTGGTGCTGGCCTCCCCTTAGGTGGACCCTGAGGGGTACTCACTGGCTGGAGGGGAGGAGCGGTGAAATCGGTGCCCCACTGGGGGGGTAGATGGACCATCCAGGGCTGTGGTGTCCCAGCCCCCGTATGCCCCGCAGTGGGGCCCTGTGCCCTGGAGTACACCAAGATGAAGACTGCGGATCACTTCTGGACTGACCCCTCGGCGGACGAGCTCGTGCAGAGGCACCGCATCCACAGCTCGCACCTGCGGCAGGACTCACCCACCAAGCGGCCGGCCCTCTGTGTGAGTAGGGATGGGCTGCAGGGCCCCAGGAGGGAGTTGGGCTGGGTTCCAGACTAGGTGGGGAGGTGGGGAGTAGAGTGGGACTCTGAGGGTCACCCCAGGCCTCACCCTCCACCTCCTCTCACACTGCCAGATCCAAAAGAGGCATTCGAGTGGCAGCATGGATGACCGACCATCCCTTTCTGCCCGTGACTACGTGGAGTCCCTGCATCAGAACTCCCGGGCCACGCTGCTCTACGGCAAGAACAATGTTCTGGTTCAGCCGGTGAGAGAGATGTTGGGCCCAGATCTTCCGGAGGTGGGGGTGTCTGTCTTCAGGTTTTGGAGGAGGAGTTCCCTCTGGCTCCAGGTTGCTCATCCATTCATCCATCCACCTACCCACATACCTGTCTCTTCATTCATCTGCCAGTAGTCCATCTCTCCATCCATTCATCCCTGTGACATTTCCTTCTATCCATCCATCTACACATCCATCCATCCAACTATTCATCCATCCATCCATCTTTATATCCATCCATTTAATCATTCATCCATGCATTCATCCATCCACCTACCCACATACCTGTCTCTTCATTCATCTACTAGTAGTCCATTTCTCCATCCATTCATATCCGTTCATCCATATAATATTTCCTTCTATCCATCTATCCATCCATCTGTCCATCCATCTTTATATCCATACATTCAGTCATTCATCCATCTATCTACCCATCTTTACATCCATCCATCAACCCATCTTTACATCTATCTGTTCATCCATCCATCTTATATCCGTCATCTATCCATCCAGTCATCCATCCATCCATCAATCAACCCATCTTTACATCTGTCTGTCCATCCATCCATCCTCTTATCCACCCATTCATCTATCCATCCATCCACTGTTCATCTGTTCACCCTTCTTTACATCTATCCATTTATTCATCATGCATTTGTCCATCCACCTACCCACATACCTGTCTCTTCATTCATCTACTAGTAGCCCATCTCTCCATCCATTCACCCATATGACATTTCCTTCTATCCATCTATCCATGCGTCCATCCATCCATTCCATCCATCCATCCATCTTTATATCCATCCATTCATTCATCCATCCATCCATCCATCTACCCATCTTTACATCTATCTGTCCATTCACCCATCTTTATATCTACCCATTCATCTATCCATCCATCCAACTATTCATCCATCCACCCTTCTTTACATCTATCCATTCAGTCATTCATCCATGACTACCCACATCCATCCACCTACCCACATATCTGTTTCTTCATTCATCTGCCAGTACTCTATCTCTCCATCCATTCATCCATATGACATTTTCTTCTGTCTACCCTTCCATCCATCCACATATCTATCCACCCATCTTTATATCTATCCATCAACCCATCTTTACATCTGTCTGTTCATCCATCCATCTTATATCCGTCATCCATCCATCCAGTCATCCATCCATCCGTCTGCCCATCTTTACTTCCTTCCACCCATCTACCTATCCATTCATCACTCTGTCCATCTACCCCTTCTTTACATATCTATCCATCCATCCACTTACCTATCTTTATGTGCATCCACCCATTCATCCATCTGCCCGTCCAACTATTTGTCCATTTATCATCCAGTCCATCTCTCCACCCACCTGTTCATCAAGCTCTCTATCCATCCATTCTCTCTTGTTATCACTCACTCATTCAGCAGATGTTTATACTGAACTTTCTATGAACTAGATGCCTAGGATATCATGATAAACATCTTCGTGGTTAATATTTATGGAGCACTTCCTATGTGTCAGACACCATGCTAAATGCTTTTAACCATATTAACTCACTTAAAGATCACAAGAACCATTTGAGGCAAGGAGTCTTATCAAAGGTGAGAACACTGAGGTGTGCACAGTGGGGAGGAAGGGGCAAAGTTATGCTTTGAATTCAGGCTGTCCACTGTGAGAGTCTCCGTCATTTATCATGCACTTTCTATGCCCCAGGACTTGTCCAGGTCCCAGAGATGGATGGTGAGCAAGGTACATGAAACCCCTGCCCTCAAACAATAGATATGCCCTTTGCTGTTCCCTTCCTGAGACCACCTGGATCAATGTGGTGTTTGGGCCCAGTTAGGAGGACGCAGCAGAAGAGCTGCTGGCCACTCCAGCTCTGCGGTCACAGTTGCGACCACCAGGTCACCTGGAGCAGGCCACTTCTCCTTCTAAGCCTTAGTATCCTCATCCCAGTGGGTAAAAGATCCTTTCTCCTCAGATCTAAGAAGCTGTGACCTTAAGACGTCCCATTTTTAAACATAACCATAAGGAAGTAAAAAATGCTATTAACTTCTATAAAACGTTTTCTCACTACTTGGAAATTTTATTTTACACTTTTTGAAAGTACTCTTTGAAACTTCTTTGCATATATATTTTTTTAATCATACATTATTCTTGTAACTGCACACAAGGGAATATATAATATTTTTAAAAAGATTTATTTATTTGACAGAGAGAGAGACAGACAGAAACAGTGACAGGGAGAGCACAAGCAGGTGGAGCAGCAGGCAGAGGCAGAGGGGGAAGCAGGCTCCCCACTGAGCAAGGAGCCCGATGTGGGGCTCGATCCCAGGACCCTGGGATCATCACCTAAGCTGAAGGCAGAGGCTTAACCCACTGAGCCACCCAGGCGCCCCAAGGGAACATGTAATTGGCATTTATTAGTTAAGATAGGTCTAAAATTTCTTCACATTTTTGGGTTTGATCTTCATGTCACTTTTATTTTATTTTTTATCTTTATTTTTTAAAGATTGTATTTATTTATTTGACAGAGAGAGAGATCACAAGTAGGCAGAGAGGCTGGCAGAGAGAGAGGAGGAAGCAGGCTCCCTGCTGAGCAGAGAGCCCTATGTGGGGCTCGATCCCAGGACCCTGAGATCATGACCTGAGCTGAAGGCAGAGGCTTTAACCCACTGAGCCACCCAGGCACCCCTTCACGTCACTTTTTGACTGAGAGACATCACTTAAATTTTTTTTCAGCAAATATTGTCTTCTATTCCATCAAAAGAAGGGGTCAACAAACTAACCCACGGCTGAATGCAGCGCTCCAGCCTGTGTTTGCAAATAAAGCTTTATTGTAACACAGCCTTGCCCATGACATATCATGTGGGGCTGCTTTCAGGCTGTAAGGGAGAGTGGACTGGTTGCCACAGAGCCAGTATGGCTCCCAGAGCCCCAACTTTTCCCTATCTGAGCCTCTGTAGGAAGTTTGCTGGCCTCTGATCAGGAGTGTCGGAGGTGCAGTATTTCTTGCAAATATGTGCACTTGGCTGTTGCTTTGTGAGACGATCAGGAACTGTGGGCATCTGTGTGACCGTGAATAGTGTGTCTGCTTTGCCAATATCACATCAGCGCCCTTTTGCTCTGTTGCCAGCCTTTCTGCACAATTACTTTTTGATTCCAAGATGAATCCGTCTAATCTTTATAAAGACATTTAAAATAGCACCTGTGCTCCACACATGAAGTAACAACCATGCTCAAAATTGAATGGAGGGGCGCCCGGGTGGCTCTGTCCTGTGAAGCATCTGCCTTCAGCTCAGGTCATGATCCCAGGGTCCTAGGATTGAGCCCTGCATTAGGCTCCCTGCTCAGGGGGGAGCCTGCTTCTCCCTTTCCCTCTGTAGCTGCCTCTGCTTGTGCTCACTCACTCTCTTGCTCTCTCTCTCTTTGTCAAATAGATAAATAAAATCTTTAAAAAAAAAAAAAAAGCCCGAATTGAATTAACAGTGAACAGCTAGGCCCGAGTTTGCATGAGATCAGGCCATGACCATGATCATGAGATGCCACTCATGATCAGATGCATCCCCTTTCGGGTGCATCACAATGTGAAATACATTCATGAAATTGTGCTCTGTCATGGGGCTGCAGGCTTGTGTGGTTGAATGGGGACCACGCGCCTGAGGCCGAGCCAGGCTTGGTGCACATACTAGGTGCTTAGTAAATGTCAGCTGTCCATCTCCACGTGGTATTCAGGCGAATTTGGTGGAGGAACCGCCTCCTGTGTGTATGAGGCTTGGAGGTAGCCCCCTCCCTCATACCCCGCTAGGGATAAAGCAGAGCGAGCAGGTGAGAAGCTCTGTAGGCTTATTGGGAAGATAGAAGATCAGGCCGCTGGGCAGGCAGTACGGTGTAGGTATTTGGGGATCTGGAAGATGTTTGTGGATGGGACGTAGAGCCCAGCTGCCCTCTTTTTGTCCCTTAAGATTGGCCAAACTGATGCCAGATAAATGCCTTCTGTTAAGAAGAGAGTGGTGTTGAAGAGGGTAGAGCCCCTTCCTGATTCTAAAGAGCCACGAGCCCCGCCCTTGCAGCAGGGCCCCTGGACCTTGGTTGAGGAGGAGAGGTGTGAGTATGCAAGTTGGAGGGCAGGCAGTGACAGCTTTCATAGCTGGATCTACAGAACCCTGGGGGAGGTTGGTTACAAACTGCTTTGCTTGGCACAGCCACTGGAAGGAGGTTCAGGATCTTCCAGATGGTGATGGCCTTGGAGGGCATGACCCAGCCTCTTGGTTCTGGTTATGCACCCTAAATGAGATGGGCCGGGACCCATGATCACTGTGACACTTTGACCGAGCCTGCACCCTGTCTCTGCAGAGGGATGATATGGAGGCTGTGCCAGGGTACCTGTCCCTGCACCAGACAGCTGACGTCATGACCTTGAAGTGGACGCCAAACCAGCTGATGAATGGGTCGATGGGGGACCTGGACTATGAGAAGAGGTAGGGTGCCGGGTCTCTCTCCGACCCTTGACACGGGGAAGTCTGTGCTCTGTCCTTCGTGCCATGCCCTGGCCCGATGCTCAGTCTGCTTGTTGCAGCCGCTTGGCCCAGCTTCCCTGCAGCTGTGGCCTTATGGGTGACTCATTGGGAGGATCTAGAAACCAACGAGAAGAATCTTTGGGCATGGGAGTTAGGCAGACCCTGGTCAAAACACCACCCAGTGGGAGAAATCTTAACAAAGATCTGGGAAGCCTGCCAATGGCAAATATTCTCCCATCTGCTGCCTCCCTCCCTGTCACTCAGCCAAGAAGGAGGACGGGAGGCCGTGGTTGGTGGGCATCGGGTCCGGGGCTGCGTCTCCCTGTGATACCCTGCGATCTGTAAGGCTCAGCAAAGGCTTTGGGGTCATGCTCCGAAGAAACTCAGAAAGCAGGGATTCGCTGCTGCAAACCCCCCCCCCATCCCCCATCCCAGCACAATTAGGGAAGGGCCCTAGAAGGAACGCAGACAGAGGGAAGGCACTTCGCAGAGTGTGGCCAACCTGATTATTTCAGCTCGAGGAGTCCTGGCAGCTATGTATATAAAATAAGGGCTCTTTTCACAGAACATAAGCAGAACACCATTACCGTGTTCTGTTTTGTGTTAGGCTTCAGTGTGAGGAACCCCAGACCTTGGTGTGATTGATGCCACTTCCGATGCAGAGGTGGCCATCTGTCTTCAGAGACGGTCAATGGGAGGCGCAATCTGTTTGGGGCCCGGCCACATAACTCTGCTCCAGCCAGACTGCAGAGTGTCTGATCAAGGATCCCTCCCCGAGGAACAGTGTGGGGCCAAGGAGATGCCCTTGGCCTGGGACCTTAATTTGATCTATTCATCTTAAACCCCAGGCCTTCCCTGATTTCCCAGCTGAATTAGGATCACATGGAGCCCTGAATCTCCTTTGTAGCATTTATAAAACTGTGCTCACGTAATAAATCTGTGCCCGCCTGTATACCAGCTCGTGTTCTAAACCTCATTTCCATGAAGGCAAGGACTCTTCCATGCTCACATTTTCTCCCCAGCGCCTGCCACCTATCCTAGCATGAAATCGGTGCTTGGATAATCTCTGAAGTGAAGCAGGGAAGTCAGGGGACCTGGATTTGTTCATCAGATATTGACAGAGCACCTGCAATGTGCTAGGCCATGGGCTAAACATGAGAGAGACAGAGCAGATGCAGAAAAGGAGAGGAAAACCTTTACTTTCAGAGCTTATCTTGTATTTACATTATACTGGAGGGGAACATGAATATGCAGGTAAATGCATAAAAGTATATTATGGGACCAAGTGCTTGCTCGGTCTCACCCCCCTGGGTGACTTGGGGTATGTCTCTCCCCATCTCTGGGCCTCAGTTTCCCCCTTTCTATCAAATGAGGGGCCTGATAGGTGATCTCCCCAGAACTCTCAGAGGGTTCCCAAAGGGTTTACAGGGGCTCCCCATCCACCAAGTCTCTTCTGTCAAACATCACAGCCTGAGGGCCCTGTTTGTTGGTTGGACTTAAGCCCAGGGTTGTGTGGGCAGACAACTTTCAATGCTAATGTTTTGGAGAAACACCAAACCAAAGGATTGCCATGCAACCCTTCCCCCAGCTCATATCTCTGGGGCCTCCATCTTTTTTTTTTTTTTTTTAAAGATTGTATTTATTTATTTGACAGAGACAGAGAGATCACAAGTAGGAAGAGAGGCAGGCAGAGAGAGGGGGGGGAAGCAGGCTCCCCGCTGAGCCGAGAGCCCGATGCGGGACTCGATCCCAGGACGCTGAGACCATGACCCGAGCTGAAGGCAGAGGCTTTAACCCACTGAGCCACCCAGGTGCCCTCCATCTTTTTATTCATCTTTTCCTCTGTGAACAGGCACATCATAGACACATCGATTTTTGGTTCCAGCTGAGTCTGTACTTTCAAGGTCATTACTGATGGGGCTGGAGACTTCCCCAGCCCTGGGCTCTGAAGCCCCCCATCTGTCCTTGTTACTCCTGCCTGGAACCCAGAGCTTAGTGAATGAGAAGAAGCCAGGGGTCAGAAACATGGGGGTTAGCATATAGGAAATTGGAGCACCCAGGGGCTCCGGTATCTCTTTGGGGACCAAGAGACAGTGAAAAGAAGGGGTGTGGTCCTCATCTGAGGAGCTTCAGGACCTCTTCTCTTGTCCCTGCCAGCACCCTGTCTTGTACAACGAGGGTCAGAACTCCCCAGCTGGCTTTCCTATGCGAGGAAATATCACCCAAGAGTGGCTATTTGGGCTCTGGAGTCATGCTGCACTTGGCTTAGATCTCAGCCCCGTCATGCAGAGCAGCAGCTCGAAATCCCCCCACACTGCGGGATGGTACAACCACTTCATAAACCAGTTTGGGAGTTTCTTAGGACCTACCCTTACTACGTGACCCAGCAGTTCTACTCTAGGTAGCTGTTAAAATGTGTAAAATGAAAACAGAAGCTCAGCTCTTGCTCCTTCCCAGTTGAATGATCTTGGGCAGTCAGCTTCACCTTCCTGAGCCTCAGTTTGTTCATCTGATATAAAATAGGTATGTGGTAATGGAGCCTTGGAATAGAAATATAGGAAAGATTCAGTGAGAAAATGGAGGTAGAGCCCTCAGCTGGGAGGCTGGAACCCGGAGGCTGTTGGTGTCAAGTTACACAACTCCAAAGGGACTGTGGACACAGCACCCCTTGCTGGTGTCAGTGGTAGTCAGAGTTGCTTTGTCTACTGGGGGCCCTACGGCATTCACTATTAGCTCTGAATATTCTCTGAGCATCTTGCAGGAAGTGAGCAAAACCCAGTCGCTGTCCAGTTCAGCACCTCTCTAGGAGACAGGAGAAAACAGACCACTCCAACCTTAGGTGATGGGCCCAGTGTGGGAGTCTAGGGAAGGACCTCCTGGCCAAGACGCACATGCGAGGGGCTCCATAGCGGCTGCTACTCTGAAAACCCTCGTGAGCTTGGCTGCCCTCCCAGGACGTTCGCTACATGGGCCCTGGCAAGGCTGACTCTGGTGCAGACCAGTGCAGGAAGGTCCCTTAGAGAGCTTCTCTTCCAACTTCCTCGTGTCACAGCTAGAGAAACTGAGGCCCAGAGAGGTGAAGGGACTTATTCAGTATAGTTGGTGGAAGTGGGATTTGAAATCTGACCAAGAGATGTTGGGAACTGGTGGGTCCTGTGGGTGTGGTCTTCTGGCCTCCTGGGCCCTTTGCCATGATGAGGTGAGCAGGCATCCCGTGGACCAAACCAACCTTCCCCTTCCAGCGTCTACTGGGACTATGCCATGACCATCCGCCTAGAAGAGATTGTGTACCTGCACTGCCACCAGCAAGGTAGGGACCATGGGGGGAGCACAGGGCTGGGGGTTCCTCCTGCCTCCCCTGCCTGGCCCCACCTCCTTATTACCTGTGTAGCCTCAAACAAGTGACTTCTCCTCACTGAGCCTCAGTTTCCCTATCTGTGGAATGGAATCACAGCAGCATCTACTCTTGGCCTTGTTGTGAACATCCTCTGATGTATGATAAGGGCTCAGCATCCAACACATGCTGTTAGAGGCCACTTACTGAGCTCTTGTGATGTGCCAAGCAGGGCTCTGAACAGCTTGGCACAAAGTCACACAGCCTAGAAGCTCCAGAGTTTGGACTTGAAATCAGGTCTTTGTCTTTCCAAAGCCTGTGCTCTGAAGATCGGGGATTAATGATTAGAGTTCTCCTTTAAAGTTCAGAGAAGGCACATTCAGAACAAGCAGACCATCGTACTGTAGAAAACAAAGGATCCATGCCCCATAAGGCACAAAACATTAAGCTTATTGAGGCAGACCTGGGTTCAGATCCAGGCCATACTGTGCAGCCCTGGGCAAATTACATAGCCTCTCTGAGCCTTGGTTCCATCATTTGTAAAATAGACAATAATAGATATACCAATAAGACACTGCCTTTAACGTGCTGTGCTTATATACAGTGAGTGCTCAATACATCCTAGCAAGTCAAATACTGCCCTGAGAAGGGATAGATCTGAAACCCTCCATACAAAAATAGGTCAGGTTGAATTGTAGAGGGTGCTTGAGGGCACCATTTTTGGTGTTTGGGGTCAGATATTTGGGGGCACCATTTCTCTTTGGTGGGTGACTTCACGGAGGCCAACCATACCATGGACCATGTCCTGTACTACCCGGTTAGTGACCCTGGCAGGTGGGATTTAAGAGGCTCAGCGGAGGTTAAAAGCTGCCCCCTACCTTCTGCCCAGGCCTTTCCCAGAGCCTTGGAGCAAGACCGTGGGTCCGGCTTGGCATGCCTGGGGGGATGTGTGTGCCGGGAGGGTCCCATCCCCATGCCTCATAGTGACTTTCGGCCGGGTCTCCTCTGGCTGGGTTGTGGTGGCAGTGGACAGCGGCGGGACAGTGGTGCTGGTCAGCCAGGACGGGATCCAGAGGCCACCCTTCCGCTTCCCCAAGGGAGGGCACCTCCTGCAGTTCCTCTCATGCCTGGAGAATGGGCTGCTCCCTCATGGGCAGCTGGACCCTCCACTCTGGTCTCAGCGGGGCAAGGTGAGTGATCGCGGGGGACCCAGGGAGTCTGGAGGGGGGTCAGCCATGGGGAGTGGTCATTTTTTCTGAGATAGAGGGAGGACCGTGTGCATGTGCGCAAGCAGGGTGGGGGGAGGGGTGGATGAGTGGGAGAATCCCAAGCTGGTTCATGCCCAGTTTGGAGCCTGAAACTTGGGGCTCAGTCTCACAACCCTGAGATCATGACCTGAGCCAAAATCAAGAGTCAGAAGCTTAACTGACTGAGCCACCCAGGCACTGGGGGAAGTGGTCATTTTTGCCCATGGCTTTGTGGGCACGTACCCCACTGAAACCCTCAGGCTGTTCAGATTGTGGGGACAGGTGTATCCCAAGGACTGTGCAAGGGGACATGTTCTTTCAGGGCAAAGTATTTCCCAAGCTGCGCAAGCGAAGCCCTCAGGGTTCTGCCGAGTCCACATCTTCAGACAAGGAAGACGATGAGGCCACGGATTACGTGTTCAGGATCATCTACCCGGGCATGCAGTCTGAATTCGGTAAGCTGCCCCGTCTCTGGGCCCCCTGGATCCACCAGTTAGCTTATCATGACAATGATTCTAGGTGTTTGGGATTAGAAGACCAGTGGTCTGGACTCTGGGGCCAGCAGGTGTTGGGGGGGGGGGGACCTGAAACCAGGAAGTTAGTATCTAAGTTTCTCCCCAAATGAGAAACCACGTACTACTTAGCTATGTAGGTTAATAAAGACGCACCTGATCAGAAGGTGGCCTGGAGTAGTGGCCGTGGGCCCTGGGATCCTGGTTGAACTGGGGTGAGTCACTTCACCCCCTGTGTCTTGGTTTCCCCATCTGCAAAATGGGGATGTTCCCAGCACCTGCGACATAGGCCCCTCGTGGGTATTAAATGAGATAAGGCACAGAACACGTGTATTATAGCTGCTGTTACAAGGTGGTTCTTTTACTTTGCTACATTGTCAGGATTCAATGAGATAAGGAGGTGATCAACGTAAAGCCTGTAGAATAAAGTCCCACACACAGTAGGCCCTCAGGAAATTGCAGTGAAAACAGCCGAGGGGAGGCAAATCATGGGGCGCTGGCCCACGGGATGCTAATGTACGGCTGCCCGGGTGTAGGTGTTTGGTTAACGAAGACTGATACTGTCAAGGTCATCATCACCACAGGGTTATCATGAGGATTACACAAGCCAATAGTTGAAAAGTTCTTGAAAGAGGCCAGGCATTTATTAAGCACCATGTGGATGTCTGTTCAACAACTCAGTACTAAGCTGTAGGTTCCTTCCGTCCACCCCATTTTATTTAACCTCCGGTGGCCCCATCATTCCATCTGATGGATAATGGCTCTGAGCCTCCCCTTGCTTTACTGACTGCAACTGGGCCATGAGAGGCTCTCTTGAAAGCAGACGTCCTCCTGGCAAGGGTGGGCTAATTGTGCCAGGCCTCCTGTTTCTGCATCACCGAGAACCCTAGAGTATCCTGAGGTGGTCCTCACTACTTCTGTTCCTACCCAGGAGGAGGGTCTGGAACCCTCCCAGCCTGTTGGCAGTACTACCATGAGTCTCAGTGCCCCACCAGAGAGCTGATTGATCAGAGGGGCCCCATGCCTCAGGCCTGCCTTCCCGGGAAACTCTCTGTACAGCGGCTCATCCAACAGATAACGTGTAGGCACCTGCTGGGAGCCAGGCTGGGTGCTAGGCTGGGTGCTGGATGTCTTACTCGGGACCGTCCATGGTAGTGTGTTGTGTTCTGCATGTGTCAGCAAAAGAGACCTTGGCTCTGCCCACCCACACCAGCTCCCATGGGGAGAGCGGGGTAGAGGTGTCAAGGAGTCAGTCTCTCGCTGGAGCAGCCTTCAGCCAAGGATGGGTAGGAGTCGGTATCTCAATGCCCCGGCTCCCTCGCCCCCCCACCCTGGTGAGAAAGCTCTGGCCTGTGTGTTCTACATGTCTCCCAGAGCCCCCTCTCCGCGCCCCCCACCCCAGGGAGATGAATCACCCGTTGCCCATGGTGGTGACCCGCATGGTAACCCTTGGCAGAACCTTCTCGTGTCGCTTCACCTCTCTCCTACCCATGCTTCTTGGAAACATCTCCCAGATACGCTCCTGGGACTTGAATTCTTGTCTGCCCCTGAGGAGACCCCAGCAGACTCGGTTTAGCTAAAACAAAGCTTCTCAACGGTAGCACCACTGACATTTTGGATGGAATAATTCTTGGTGGTTGTTGGGAGGGGGCTCCACGTGCCTTGTAGGACATCCAGCGGCATTCCTGGTCTCTCCCCACTAACCTCCAAGTAGCACATCTGCTCCCCACCCCCGCCCCTAAGTGGGGACAACCAGAAATGTCTCCGGGCACTGCCAGGTGTCCCCTGGGAGCAGAATCGCCCTCCGCTGAGAAAAGCAAACGTCCCTACACTCACCTCAGCCGCTGCACTGTGGCCAAGTGACTTGCTCTCCGCAGGGCCTCATTTGCTTGTCTGTAGAATGGGGAGAACAGCCCCACTCTGTTCCCGTACAGGATCCTGTTCTGAGGAGTCAGTATCAGGCACCTCATGCAAAATGCTTGACAGATGCTCAGGGAGTAACACTAGGTACCCTGTGGAGTGCTGCTGTGCACCAAACCTGCCTTTGTCTCTCCAATGTTGTAACTAATCTAATCCTCAGCATGGACATCCTAGGCAGGCACCAGTGTCCTCAGCAACCCCCGTTTTTCAGAAGAGGAAATTGAGGCACAGAAAGGCTGAGAATCTGGTCCAGAGGGGCACAGCTAATCCTCGGCACGGTTGGAATTTAAACCCAGGCGCCCTGGATCCAGAGCTTGCAGATTGTTTTGACAGAGTGTGGTCTCACCTGCCTCCTCCCCCAAGCTCAGATTCAACCCACATGGCAATGGCGCCCCATCCTTGGTTGATTTTTTTCCGGGGGCCCGAGCCTCACAGAGCTAACACAAGCAGTCGTGTATGGTTTTCATCTCTGAGAACAAGGAAGTCCTTCCAAAAGAAGTGCCCAAGTCAGAAATGGGCAAACTCCCTGCTGTGGTCCAAATTCGGCCCACTGCCTGTTTTTGTAAATAAAGTTTTATTGGAACACAGCCACGCCCACTCATAGCCATATTGTGTGTGGCTGCTTTCACACCCCAGCAGCAGAGTGGGATTGTTGTGACAGAGACCGTATGGCCCACAAAGCCAAGAATATTTACTATCTGGCCCTTTATAGAAAAAGTTTGCGAATGCCTGCCGTAAGGAATCAGAGAGAAGAGTTTGGCCCGGAGGGAGGGATGATGTGGCCATAAAATGCTTCTAAACCCCCTCTCAGTGTCTTTGCACTTCCATCTCCACCACCTGGTCCTTGGGCACAGAGGAGGCAGAGACGAGTTCTGAAACACGGAGTCAGGTTCAGAGTCAGAGGAGGGCATTTCCAGATTCCCGTGTTGCTGGGACGTCTGTACCATCTGGCCTGGTGGGCGTGAGCCACGTGCAGCTCCCAAGCACTTGAAAGGCAGTGAGTACGAATGGAGATGTGCCCTAAGTGTGAAAGACACACTGCATTCCGAAGACTTTGGAGAAACAGCAGAAAAGAATGTGAAATATGTCAGTCATTTTATGTTGACTCTAGGTTAAAATGGTCACATCAGGGATACACTGGGTTAAACAGAATATATTGTTGAAATTGATTTCATCTGTTTCTTTTCCCCCTTTTAGTGTCACTACTGGAAACTTCTAAATTAAGCATGTGGCTCAGGGTGGATTCCTATTGAACAGAGCTGGTCTAGGGCAGGGTTGACATATTGGACTGAACAATTATGTCTTTGGGGGTGGTGGGGGGGGTCTTGTGCATCATAGAATGGTGAGCAGCATCCCTGGCTTCTACGCACTGGAGAGATGCTAGTAGTATTTAGCAAATTCTCAAGTTGTGACAACAAAAAATGTTCCAGACATCGCCACATGTCCTTGAGGGGCTGGAATTGCCCCCGTTGAGAACTGTTGGTCTAGATAGAGCATAGATGATATAGGGGGGATGTCAATCCGGAGAGTATGAATAGGATCTTGGGTTCTGGTGCCCTGGTCTTGGGCGAGATGCTTACACCTGTGTGTGCCTCAGTTCCCAAATCTGGAAAAGGGGATAATAATAATACTTGTTCTCAGTAAGTGATAGCTGTCGTTAGCAGAAAGAGAAGGGGGACCCCGGTGAGAAAGAGCTCTTAACGCCAGTTAGCGTCTGCTGGGGCTGTGGGTGGTTAAGTACTATTGTCCTTCTGAGCCTCAGTTTCCACTTCTGCAGAATGGGAGAAGAGATGCATCCCCTAGGGGTCATTAAGGATGCGCACAGCAGCCTAGGGCGTTTTATAAACATCAGCGTTCTTTCTTCCTCGAAGCCAACACAGTACATGGGAGCTCTGCAGAGCCGAGCAGGGGAGAGGTAAAGCCCTAAGGAGTGGGCTCTTTGGCTATCTCGGTCTTCTGCCCACCTCAGACGTTTCATTTCACTGGTACTTTTTGTTTTGTGTCTCAAGTTGCTCCTGACCCCCTGGGCAGCACTGCTGCCAGCTCCACGAGCCCTTCCTGGATGATGGTTCCTGCCGGCCGGTCCATGCTGGTGGTGGCCAGGGGCAGTCAGTGGGCGCGAACCAGATGGGACTCCTCCTTCTCCAGGCCAGGCCTGAAGCAGCAGCCCCCCAGTAATGTCTGGGCTCCTCCCACACCTGGGGCTGGGTGCTGACCACCTGTGCCATGTTGTCATTTGAGTCTTGGTCCCCAGGGCGAGGGAAGCGGGGGCCAAATGGATGCTCTCACGCTGTCCAGCCTCCACGTGGCAGGATGCTGCGTGGAGTGTTGTGGGGTCCGTAGGGAAGGGGTCCACTGGTGATGCCGGCAGAGTGTGAGGGGCTGGGGCCAAGGCATATGGGCCACACCTTGCTGAAACTAATCAATGCTTCCCTGACATTGGCAGAGACCTGGGACACTTTTCTAGAACATTTTACAGGAGCTCACTGGTCTTTCATGGCCAGCTTGGGGAGGAGATTTCCGCACTATCCTGGGTAAGGCTGGGCCCTGTCCAATCCTGGGTTTGGATAGCAAGTGGCCTTGGGTCTGCAACTCCACCTAACCTTGCAGCCCAAGAAAAGAGGCCAGGGATTACCAGTCATCCTTGAGGGGCATGACGTGGGGGGCAGATGTGCACCCTTCTCAGTCTCCTAGGTCAGGGCTTGGCAAACTAGGGCCCACAGGCCGGAGCCAACCTCATTCAGTACGACCCATGAGCTAAGAATGGTTTTTACATTTTTTTAATGATTGAAAAAAATCAAAAGAAGCGTAATATTTGTGATCTGTAAAAAATGATACGAAATTCCAGTTTCAGTGTCCATAAATAAAGTTTTACCGGAACCTAGCCATACTCTTGTGTTTGCATCTTGTGGATGGCTGTTTTTGCACAATGATGGCAAGGTTGAGTGGTTAGGATCGTGGCCAAAGGGTCCACAAACCCTAAAATGCTTACTGCCTGGCCCTTGATGGAAAAATTGCCTACCGAGCCCTGTCCTGGAGAAAATAAAATCTTTGCACCTGTCTGGAACTGCCAAGAGACCAGGAAGTTAGCGATAGAGATTATACTGTGTGAGTCACCGCTGTGTTCGCCATGCAGCCGCGGAGACACAGCGATTTCCACGGAGCTGGAAGAGAAGGCAGGGAGGGAAACTCTGAGCCCTTGGAGCCCGCGGTCGGGAATCACCAGTATCCGTGTTAGGAGATCAGTCATGCCCTCTGGGTTCTCGAACGTGGCTGCTGTTATCAAAATTGTCTTTTGCCATACAGACTTAAAGGCTGTATCTCCAGGAGGTTTAAGTTCAGTACATCAGGAGTGGGATACAGGCATATGGCTTTTTAACAAGCCCCCTCCCACGTGATTCTGGGTGGGGCCCCCCACCCGTTTGAGACCCGTTGATGGAACAGCCGTATGGCTTAGGATGATGGGCAGTGCAGGCGGGCTCATCAGCAGGAACTCCCCTGGGTCCCTTGCCCTTGGGAGCCCTGCCTCGTCTGTGAGTAGGCTCACTTCTGTCTCCCCACTAGAGACTCTCCCAGGGAGTCTATCTCTGGGAACTCGGGACCATCAGCCTTCCCCAGAAGCCCCAGCAGGCTCCTCTGCCTTCTTGTCAGCCTCCTGTGAGGAACTTGAATGACAACATGGTGAGGCTTGGCCTCCTGCTCTGGGACTGGGTCTATTTTCTCGGCGCTCTCTCTCTCTCTCTCTCTCTCTTTCCCCCCACGCCCCACTTCTTCCTCTCTCTTCAGCTGTCATCAGCTCTGCCTGTCTGCTGAGGGCCCCAGATCTTGGTGGTGGCTTTCACTGGATCAGGTGGGCTCATAGGTCTGGGTCAGATAATGATTGGGGCTGCTGTCTCTGACTGTCACATTCAGGGTCCTTCTCTGTCCCTGCACTAGCCTGGGGACAAGCTGCTTGCTTTGGGATGAGGTTTCTGTGACCCACATAGGCCTAACCGGGGGTCTTGCTCCATCCCTCCTACCCACTACAGTCCCCCAGGACCTGATGGATGTCTCTGTGAGCAACCTGCCTCCCCTATGGCAACCCAGCCCCCGGAAATCCTCCTGCTCGTCCTGCTCACAGAGCGGCTTGGCCGACGGTGGCTCATCCAATGGCTGCAACCATGAGAGGTATGAGGGCCTTAATCTGTGGGTAGAGGGTATGGAAGGATTTGCCAAAGACTTGTAGATGCCCATTCCTTGCCCAGCACTGAATTCAGAGGAGGAACATAAGCTGTGGAGTCATTGAGGCCTGGGTTAAACCCTAGGCTCGTGAAGTCCTGGCTCTCTTTGCTTCCTTCCATGTATCAGTCAGTATAACCAAGGTTACGTTGCAGTAACAAACAGTCCTGAAATCTCAGTGGCTCAGTAGGACAAAGGATTTATCGAGCATACCGTGTGTCTATCGTGGGTCAGCTACAGACTCTGCTTGCTGCACATTAAAGGGCCTGGCTGATGGAGCCAAAGCATCTCAAATATTCCCAGTCCCCATGACAGAGGGAAAGGTGGCTTTGGGGCACCTGGACAACAATGAAAGGCTCCACCCTGAATGCAGGACATGCTTCCTCTGCTCATGCCCCATTGACCCCATCCACAACAGGCCAGGAAGCACAGTCCTGTCATGCTCCTGGAAGGCAGAAACTAGAAATACTGCTCACCACCAACCGCACGTGCCTCAGTTTGCTCCTCCACCAAATGGGGATACAAATGCTTGCTTCGTATAGCTTTCATAAGGATGAATCAGATACTGGTCTAACGTGGCCAGCATGCGGCACCAAGCGCCTGGCAATGTTTAGTATGTGGCGCTTCTTCTTCTTTTACTGGATAAAGCTCGATCCCCAGATCATCTCTCTCCCAGCCCATAGATCTCCTGTGTCTTTAGGGCTGCCCAGTGCAATAATGGGACTGGTCTCGTTTCCCAGCTGACCCCAGTTGGCCAGGCTGGGGAGAACAGAACCCCTTTTGCCATGACGGACCTCTGGCCCAGTGGGTGGTCCAGTCTTCAGCCATAGGAGCTTAAGGGGGGGAGCTGGCATCGCATTTTTGCAGTCATCCAAGGCCTGGCTTTCAGCACATGGTCCCGAAGCAGAATCTGTATTTAACAAGATCCTAAGCTCGTATGAGCACTTTTCAGTTTGAGAAGCACTCCTGTAACCAGAGAGTCTGTCCTGTTTGTGTGCGTCAGAATCACCAGGGGGAGGTGACACTGCTTCCGAGACAACTTCTGCAGGGGTCCTGATCGAGTAGGTCTGTGCGGGGCCCAGGAATCCGCACACTGGAGAAATTCCAAGTGACTCTTGGGCTGTGGTCCAGGGGCCATTGAAAGATGCTGTTGTAACCTAATATCCCCTAGTATCCCATCCCATCTGCTTACACACCTGTAGTGACGGGGAGCTCGCCCCCTTTCACAAAGACAAGTCTGCTGTGGGACAGCTGTGTGTGTGGTGCTGTTCTTAGGTAAACTGAGGGCATGTTGAGGGTGATTTTCATGTTTAATGCCTCCATGGGTATAACTGGAGCACTTCAGCCTTGCCTCCTTCCTGTCTTTCTCAGTTTTCCTGGGTGTCCCCAGGATGTCCTGAGAAAAATATGCAGATATCCCTCCACTCTGTTCTCTGCGAGGATGCACAACACCCCCATCAGCAGTCCTTGATTTCCCCACCAGTGCCGGGGCCTTACTCCCCTCTCCTCTTTCAGCCAGCACCGCCCCCCCGCACTCCCCTCTCCTCTT
>CM053616.1:5498516-5534203 GCA_028646535.1 Procyon lotor | reverse complement strand
CCGTGATGCTCTCATTTCAGGCAGGCCCTCCCTATGCAGGGGCAGAAATGGATCCCAGCAGCCACTGCCCTACATCCCTCTGACTCAGGGACTCGAGCAGAGAAAAGAGTGTGTATTTCTGACAAAATGAGTCTATGGGTTATTGTCCTTGGCTCAGGTTGGATCACAAGACCACCTCTTACCCAAGGCCTGTGACTCCAGCCTCAATCCCATACTGGGTCGAATCAGCCCCATACAAACCCCAGAGACCAGGGGAAAGAGTGATCCCGAAACCTGATAGGAGAAGCGGCAGTATGGGTAGAAACCATAGTCCCCCCGGAGTCCCCTTGGCTGGCTGGTTTTCATCTGCCCCCTACAGGTAATGAGCTGTGCTTCTCTAGGAAACGTGGGCTCTGTGTGGTCTTTTCTAAGGGTCCTCTCTTCTTCCACCCGCAGGGCTCCGCTGAAGCTCCTCTGTGACAACATGAAATACCAGATCCTTTCCAGAGCCTTCTATGGATGTGCGTATTGGCCTCACTTTCCATTGGGGTCTATGGGCGCGTTTCTCGAATGTCTCTGGTATGCTATCAGTATCAGGGGAAGGAGCCTGGCCCTGGCACCTGAACCCCAGCCCCCCAGTTCCTAGATGTGTCTAGATTAAGGAAGTTATGCAGACTTCTCAGAGCCTGAACTTGCACAACCAGAGACTGGACATAAATTTTCCCTCTGGGCTCTAAGAGAGGGCAGCCAACGAGGGGGCTCCTCAGGGGTGGGGTTTGGTTAGTCACCTTTGCATCTCAGTGCCCACCTTAGAGGGTTTGTTCTCAGCATTAAATGAGAAACATGTATAAAGCCCCTAGTACCTGGCATTACCCCTCATAGGTGCTCAAAGTCGGTTCCCCTCACCTGTGGGCAGAAGCAGAAGAGAAAGGAGAAGTCAAAAATTAAAAAACTTAAATATAGGTGTTCTGATTATTTCAATTTAACACATGAGGAAACTTAAGGCACAAGGAGGCAAAGTGACTTGTCCAAGGTCGCACAGTTAATACAGGACAGAGCTGGGACTCAAACCCAGGGCTGCCTGACCACAAAGCTGTTTGTTTTGGTTTTTGGGTTGTTGTTCTTTTTTCACTCTGTTGTGTTGACTCTTAGCATGTTTTATTTTCCCAGCCTCCCAGCCTAGATGGGGGAGATAAAACATGTGTATTGTCAGGGGTTCTAGAAAAGTGTTACTATATTCTGCATGGGCCTGGGGGACAGCAGTGACGGCTCTGTGCCCGAGCCCCTGGAGGGGCAGAGAGACTGTGAGCTTCCAAGATCAAGGTTTTTGCCCGTTCTGTTTTCATCCATCCCCAGTGCCTAATGCAGGGCCTGGTGTGGAACAGGCCCTGGACAAGTATTTATGGGACACAAATAGAAGGGCTTCCTGGGGGAAGGGTTGGGGTCGAGATGTGCCCTGAACAGTGCTATCGCATTCAATGGCTCATCCCTGATGGGGGTTGAGAGCCCAGGTCCTGGCGCTATGCAGCTTGGGTTCAAATCTCAACCCTGCACTTCCTAGCAGTGTGACCCGGCCAAGAGACGGAAGCAGTCTGTGCCTCGGTTTCCCCATGTATAAGATGGAGACGGTATGGGTACCTGTTCCATGTGGTTGTCATGAGAATTTAGTGAGTTAAGGATGTGAGCTCTGGGCAGCTTCTTGGCACATAGTAGGTGCTTGTATAAGTGTTAGCCATTTCCTCCTCTTCCTCCCTCTCCCCTCTCCCTCCTTCTCCCTCTTCCTTCTCATTGATGATAGGAGCCAGTCCTCAGGCTCCAGAAGGCCCAGGGTCTTCTCTGGGAGTTGATAAGGGAGAGTCAGAGGGAGGGGGCACAGAGCAAACACAGGCTGGCATTTGCTGAGTGCCTCCTGTGTACCAGGCACTGTGCCCTCCAGGTGCCCAGGGCAGAGCAGGTGGAGGGTGGCAGGTTGGTGGCCTTTAAGAGTGCAGGGCCATCTTTGAAAGCAAACCAGGTGCATCTCCCAGGGCCTTCTTTATCTGGCTGCACTTTGAACAAGAGTTGTCCACCTCTGCCATTCTCCTTCTCTCCTGGGACGGATTGGAAGCATCCAGAGGCACTGTGAGCCTGTGGGGTCACTTACTGCCTCCTTCCTGCCACCCCTTCCCTGCCTCCTGCCAGAGGATTAAATGCCTTGGCTTCTGGGAGAAGTAATGTCAACGTGGCCCAGGCTGAGGCTGTGATTGGACGTCCCCAGGCTCACACAACTATTAAGCAGTCAAGCCAGCAAGGGGTTTTGTCCCTCCGGGCCCCTTGTTTGTCTGGCTAGAGAGGGATGATGGGACTATCTGGGTCACGAGGGTTCACGAGGATTGTGGGAGGGGCAGTGCTTTGAGATCTCTGAGACGAGGCAAGGTGGGTTGGATGGTGGATGATGGGTCTCTCCCTCCCTCCCTCGCCAGGGCTTGCCTACTGCAGACACCTGTCCACTGTGAGGACCCACCTGTCAGCCCTGGTCAATCACATGATCGTGTCTCCAGACTTGCCCTGTGATGCTGGGCCTGGGCTGACGGCCAGGATCTGGGAGCAGTACCTTCAGGACAGCACAGTAAGGCTTGGCCTGGCTTGGCCAGCGGTGGGGACTATCTGGTCATCTGAGCAGGAGACCCACCTGCATGTGGAGATTCAAGGCTGTTGGGGCACGTTTGGGTTCTGCGTACCCAACCCAAAGGCCCCTCCCTTCTTGAGAGTTCCAAGACCCACAGTCAACTTCTGCCCATAGGGGTGAAGATCAAGGAGGATGGAAAGTAGGCATGCTCTTCTAGAACGAATAAGAACGAATCATCACCAAGCATTTATTAAGCACCAGCTGTATGCTCAGTGCTGCAGGAAGGGCTGTGAGTCCCCAGTAGGAAGGGACTTACAGGGCTGTCAAACTACTTAGAATGACAAAGGTAGCTAAGTCAGAGGAGGCAGGTGGGCCAGGGAAGCCCACCACTATGCAGAACTCTTCAGTCTCTGCCTCAGGGCCTGAGAATCCTCCCATTAGCCACTCCACCTGGAGACAGATTTCTAAGATTTTATTGTTAGAAGGCAAACGTCCCTAAAAGGAAGGTGTTTACGTTTGAAAAAAGTGTCATGGTCAAAGTGTTTGGGAAACAAGATGAGTCAACTTTTCTGTATCCTGCAGAACTTCCTAGAACCTTGGGTAGGCCAATACACTTGTCTTGTGGCTCTCAAGAAACTGGGGGGTAGGAGGGAGTGAGAGAGCATATGGAACAGTCCCTCGAATGTATGGGGCCCCAGGGCCCTTTGTTGGAAAAGCGCTCCCCATGGCCGATGTGGAAGGCAGAAACCATTTTGACAGACGCTAGGCTAACCGCCCTCAGGAGCAGGCATTCAGAAGAGATACCTGACACCTCCATGCAGGAGGGATGAACTCAGTGGCTCGTTCCACCAAGTGCCTTCCCAGCCAGGCCCTGGGGAGGGCCAGCCCGTGAGCACCTGGGTCGGCCTGGCTTCCTCACGCTGGGTAAAAGCGCTATTCTGTGTATTAACCTAGGAACCCTGGGGGACTCTGGGAAAAACAAACGGGTTCCCAAACCTGGACAAGCAGAAGGGTTGTTTGGCTTGAATGCCTACTTACTGTGACAACTCAAACAATGAAGAATGCAGGTAGAGAGGGCAAAAATCGTTTATGTACCTTCTTTCTGCCACAGAGCTCTCGTTCTGATCCCGAGTTCATGAATAGTGTCATTTATGTCAAGACTCTGCCATGTATTTCCTGTTCTTATATACCCATAGATATGTCTATGTAGATATATCTGTAATTCTTATTTCTGTAAAATGAAGTGACATTGTATCTGTATTTTAAGCAACAATTTCATTTTATATCAAAGATGTTTTCCAATCTCTGGGTGAAATACTGAATGCTAGTACATTAGCCCCTCACAGATGAGTAGCCCATAATTAATTCAAATCTTCCCCTAATGATAGACATCTGGGCTCTTTGTCTTTTTAAAAATTATTCCAAACAATGCTTCAGTCGACATCTTTATAAGCACATATCATTCTGACCAGGGCTTTTATTTCACGGGTAGATTCCTAGAAATTAAATTGATTGACATGCATTTAAAATTTAAATAGATATACCAACTTACTTTCTCAAAAAAGTCATAGTGTTCATAATCCCCGGCAGCCTGGGAGAGTGCACATTTCCTGAGGAATTCAAAAGATTTATAGACTTCTGGGCTCCACTCCAGGGTTACTGATTTAGCATCTCTGGGAGTGGAGCCCAAGAATTTATATTTTTTGAAAGTTCCCCAAACACTTCCAGTGATCTCCCCAGTTCGGGAGGTACTAGTCTAAGGACAAGTTGGTTGAAAAAATATATCAGTCAAAAATGAGTATTTTTTCATCTAACACTTTTGCAACCCTTTCACAAAGTGGCCATATTTTTACCCTTCTTGGTTGCACTGTTGTATTAGGGTGAACTGAGCTGCAGTAACAAATAGTCCACACTTTTTCAGTTGCTTGACATTATGGGGTGTATTTCTTGCTCACTGAGGAGTCCTAGGTAGGTATTCCTGGTGAGTAGGCATCTGTCCTCCCTCCTGAGGTTCTGGGGTCTTTCAATCTCATGGCCCCACCATCCTCCAGGGCCTCATGGTCATCTGCCTCCAGGTAGCAGAGGGGAAATAGAGGGTCTGAAGGGAATACACCTGCTTCTTCAAAGCTCTGGCCTGGAAATGGCTTATATCATATCCTATCACATCCCATTGGCCAGCTCCTAGTCACACAGCCCCCGCTAACTGCAAGAAAGGCTGGGAAATGGAGTCCAACTGTGGCCAAGCAGGTGGATTTTTGATGAAGAGTCACAGCCTCAGCCACGAATAGTTCTCTGATTTTTAAACAGCTTTGATGAGGCTGTCTGCAGAATACAAATTAAAGTTTCCAACAAAGACAAAAGTGTGGCTGGTTTTGCCATTATACTTGGGTACATCGAAGATGAGCATTAAGATGTGAAATCAGTGGGATGCCTGGCTGGCTCGGTCAGTAGAGCATGTGACTCTTGATCTCAGGGTTGTGAGTTCGAGCCCTACATTTGGCATTGAATGCTTACTTTAAAAAATGTGAAATGTGCTTATAATTTTGGATTGTAAAGAGGTAGGAGGAAATAGAACCCTACTTCCTTCAGAGTAGCTTTCTAGTAGTCATTTGTATTACACACACACACACGCACACACACACACGAACAGATAGGACCTGCTGGTCCCTCAGCGTGACTAATTATAACTGCAAAGCTTTTGCCTAAAAATGAGTTTTAAAAAGAGGGCAGACTTATTGGACAATACAGCAAACAGTTTAAAGTCATCCTAGTGTGCACAGAAGCTATTAGTGCATGAAGAACCAGCAGAAAATGTTCATTTGGATTGATTTGTTTTTAAACAATTTTCTTTGAGCTGAGTCAAGATTAATAACTTTGAGATAATGTTGCCATATCGACATGAAGCACAAAATTGACAAAAATTAAGGAGAAATGCTAATCCATTCTATACTGACCTCTTGGGGTTTTTTGCAAAAAATGGGTTCATGCTAGATAGGTTCGGTATCTTGTTTTTTGGGTTTTTTTTTTCCCACTTGACAATACACTTTGAACATCTTTTTGTGTCAGTTCTCACAGATGCACCTCCTGCCCTTTCTCCTGTCTGTTCGTATCCCCAGGTAGGGATGCATTGTTCCCCTGTTAGTGGGTAGTTGGGGCTTATCCCATATGATGCTAGAATGGATATCCCGGTACACACGGCTTTGCTTGTTCACACCGTGGTCTCTAAAGGCCAGGTCTGAGAAGTGGGGCTGCCAGCTCACAGAGCCCTCCTTCTGGTTTTCTGTTGACCAAACCCTTTCCTTCCTCCCACCGACCACAGAGTTACGAGGAGCAGGAGCTGCTACGCCTTATCTACTATGGGGGCATCCAGCCGGAGATCCGCAAGGCTGTGTGGCCCTTCCTCCTGGGCCACTACCAGTTCGGGATGACAGAGACAGAACGGAAGGAGGTTGGTTACCCCTGATGGGCATTGGGGTCTTTAGCAACAAAAGGAGCCAGAGGCCGTGGGGCTGGGGGTGCTCTGATTTCATGCTGAACCAAGATGGGGCAGGGGAACGTGGGGTTGCCAGGAACCTCTGGGACAGGGCTGTTCCCTAGAAAAGCGATTCAAGCCACCGATACCATTGTTTAAAATTTTATTTTGGGAGATAATTATAGATTCACGTAGTAACGAGAAATAGGAATGATCTCGTGTACTCGTGTATCCTTTATCCAATTTCTCCCAGTGGTAGCATCTTAAAGAACTATAATACAGTATCATAATCAGGGCATTGACGCGCGCGCGCGCGTGTGTGTGTGTGTGTGTGTGTGTAGGTTTATGTGTATCACCACCACAGTCAGCTTACCAAACATTTCTGGTGTTAACAGCGTCCTCAGGTTACCCTGTTTTAGCCACACTTCCCAGCCTAACACCTTCCTAGGAACCGCCACTCTGTTCTTCCTTCCTGCAACTTTGTCATTTTGACAATGTTGCATGAATAGAATCATACAGTCTATAACCTTTTGGGATTGACATTTTCACTCAGTGTAATCCTCTGGCAGTCTGTCCTTTCTGTGGCCAAGGGTTCTATGGTGTTCTGTCGCCTGGGTGCATCACGGTTTGACTACCCACCTATTGGTGGATAGGTGGGTTGTTTCCCGGTTTGGGCTATTGCCGAGAAAGCTGCAGTGAACATTCGTATTTTCGTGGGAGCGTGTCACCATTAAATGCTCAAGAGTACAATTGCCAGGGCACACAGTATGCATGCTTTGTTCCGGAAGAAACTGTCAGTGGATGAACCATTTTCTTTTCCCACCAGCAATATCCGAGTGATCCACACCTGCGTCCCTGCTGGAGTTTTGGTCTCATTGCTGTTTTTTTATGTTAGCCGCCCAGGCAGATGTAAATGATGTTTCATTGTGATTTTAATTTGCATTTCCCAAATGGCCAGTGATATCGAACATCTTTGCACATGCTTCCTCGCCACCTGTGTATCTTGGGTGAAGCATCCGCTTATATCGTTTGTCCCTTCTCTCGCTGAATTGTTTGGGTTTTTACTATTGCATTCAGGAGTTCTTTACATGTTCTACATATTCCTTCTTTGTTGGATAAATGGTTTGCAGATATTTTCTCCCAGTCTGTGTCTTGTCTTTCCATCCTTTTGATGAGATCTTGTGCAGAACAAATTTCTAAATTTTCGATGAGGTTCAGCTTACAATTTTTCCTCATATACATTGTGCTTTTGGTGTCAAGTCTAAGAATGTCTGGCTTAGTTTGCCCTAGATCCCGAAGATTTTCTCCTATGTTTCTTTTCTCAAAGTTTTATAGTTGTACGTGTTACGTTTAAGCCCATGGTCCATTTTGAGCTCATTTTTGTATATAGTGGGTGGGTTCGGTCATGGGCCATTTTTTGGCCTGTGATGTCCAATGGCTCCAGCACCATTCGACAGCAAGGCCCTCCTTCCTCCATTGAGCTGCTTCTGCGCCCCTGTCAGCCCTCAGTTGGGCATATGAGCGTGGCTTCCCCATTCTGCTCCATTGATCTAATACCACCCTGCAGTGAGTCCTCTTGGGGCACCTGCGTTCGTCTTAAATGTCCGGTTACTGTGTTAGCAGTCCCATTTTGAAAACTAGAAAGAAACACACGCCCATAAATATTTTTAAAATGATAAGTGCATGAGGAATTGCAAAAACCATAATGGAGAGGTCCTGCCGCACCCATCCCCTGGCTTTCCCCAGTGGAAACATCGCATGGAACAGTAGCCCGTCACCAAAGCCAGGATGTTAGCATCGGCACAGTAGGGCTCGCTGGACTGCAGACCTCACTAGGATTTCAGCAGCTTCTGCGTTAGCATGTGTGTTCGTGTGTGTGCATGCTCACATGTATGTGTGCATATGTGTGTGCATGCACATGTGTACGTGCGTGTGTGTGTATGAGTAGGTCTACATCATTTCATCAAGGTGAAATTAATTTTAATACTGTATTTTTATTGAACCCAAATACCCAGTATGTTGCCATTTCAGCGTGTAATCAATCTAAAAATTATTGGGAGATTCTGCATTCTTCTATTCAGACTAAGTTCTTAAAACCTGGCGGTATTTGACATTCCATATCCATGTACCGCCCTGTGCTATTGCATATTTGTCAGTAAATTGACTCCCTGTGTGTATAGCTTATTGAAAAGGTATTTGATATCCCTGCCATCCATGGAGAACTGACATGACTTGCCATAATAGAAGGAGACCATAAAAATAAATAGAATATGACAAAAGGGCGTGATTCAGTTCCACGAAGGTGCCGCAGCCTGCCTCTCGTTGTCAGAAAGGGGGATTAGGAATTGTTATAGGAGGTGTTACAAGATACTGACACCAGACTGGCCTTGCCCAGAATCCGAAGAGTGAAAGGGGAGCTGGAAATAGAAATCACACTGATTCCGTATGATAAGACCCCGTGCCAGCGAACTGTCTAAAATTGTCTCAGAAGCAGCAGGAGGCCCCCGTCATGCTTCACCCCCTGCCTGCTGGGCTCCTGGCAAACAGGAACAGCATTCTGGGGTGTCAGACCCCGTGCTTGGGACGGGGGACCCAGTTGTGCATCAGACCAGGTCCTTGCCAGTTTTGTGGGGGTTGTGCAGAGTCAGAGGGAGGCAAACCCAGGGGTTGTGAGAGTCCATGGGAGGCACCGCTGCTGGTGGCAGAAGGCTACCTGCTCGCTTGCCAGGCAAGGGGGGGTTGAGGCAGAGCCTCTCGGAAGAGGGGCTCTTGCTAAGAGCAAAGCCCAAGGGGAGACTCGTGCATGGTGCGGGGTGTGTATGTATTTGTGTGGGTTTGTGTGGGAGGGGCAGGAAGTACGTGGTGGGCGTGGTAGCTGGAATGTAAAGGATAGGAGGGCGGGCGTGACAGTGAGAGGTGGGGCTGGGGGGAAACAAAGAGGAGGCTGCTGAGGGGGGTAATTGCATGGGGGGACAGGCTGGGACAAGCAGGCACTGGGAAGGAGGCTCCTGGGGTCCTCTTGGTGCAGGGTCATGGAAACCTAGCCTAGGAAGGCCATGGGAATGGGGGCGTGTGCTGGGATGCATCTTCTGGAGGTCAGCACGTGGGAGGACAGGCCTTTGGGCCAGGTGCACCCCGAGCCCTGAATAGATAATGGATTCCCCACCCCTCCCAGCCCGGCATGGGGCAGGATCCCTGCCATCTCTTCGCGACCCTCACACCCTTACTTAGATCAGCCCGTCCACCCCCACTTGTGCCCGGAGGCCTGGCGGATTCAGCGCCCCAGTTGCCTGGGCCGTGTATCAGGATCAACGCAAGCTTCCCTCGCATCTGCTGCCACGCCACAAGGAAAATGATTGAAATTGTAGCCCTTCGGTAAGGCCGTTGCGGGAGTAAAGGGAGAGGCCGGTTTTGTTCATCTTTGTATCCTCTACTCCTGGCCTCACACTGGGTACGTGGGAGGCCCTCGTAAATATGTGGAGGGAGTGGATTGATTGATGGAGAGGGGTACCCTGCTCACCTTGTTTCCCCTATGCCTAGCGTGGTACCTGGCCCATTGTAGGTGCTTCCGAATGAGGGGTAAATGAGTGAATGAGGAAGAAGAAAAGCTAATAAGAAAGGAAAGAAACAGTCCTCTCCCTTCAGCATCCCCCTTGACTTAGTGGCAGAGTAGAGGTTCCAGAGATATTTGAATGTGTGAATGAATGAATGAATGAAGAAAAGAAGGGATGAAGGGAATATTGAAAGAAAGAAGTGGCCCCATGCATGTTTGCGTATCCCCAGGGCCTAGCCAGCATCCTGCACATAGTAGGTGTTCAGCTAAAGTCCATTGGCTATCCATGAATGATGGCTGGCTGTCTCTGGGGCTCAGGGTCCCAAATCATGGCTGGCATCCTCTTCTGGCTTGGGCCAGCTCTCCCCAGGGGTGACCTTGCCTCTGCCCCGGCAGGTGGACGAGCAGATTCACGCGTGCTATGCCCAGACCATGGCCGAATGGCTGGGCTGCGAGGCGATCGTGCGGCAGAGGGAGCGGGAGTCCCACGCGGCTGCCTTGGCTAAGTGCTCGTCGGGGGCCAGCCTGGACAGCCACCTGCACCGGATGATGCACCGGGACTCCACCATCAGCAACGAGGTGATGGGCGGCACCCATCAGGGAGCATGGCGGGCAGTAAAGGCCGGGAATTGCTTTAGCTACTGTAGGAATGGTGACACCTGGGTGTCTGGAACCATCACCCCCAGTGTTTGGGTGGGAGGTGACCGTGGAGTTGGACAGACCTGCGTTTGAATCCAGCCTTACCAGTTCCTGTCTGGGGATGGGGGTTCAAGTAAGCACCTTCACTTCTGGGCCTCAGTTTCCACATCTGTAGAATGGGAACAACCATTTGTGTAGGGGAGGTTTGTGTGCAGCTCATGTGAGATAGCACCTGCAAAGCTCCTAGCACTTTCCTGCAGTCAACACATGCTAGACTTTCGTGTATTCAGAAAATGCTCGCTGGGTACCTGCCGCGTGCCAGCGACGGTCAGGAACATTCTGGAATGGCAGGACGCTCCAGCGGCCAAGTCAGACCTCTCCGCTCTCACAGAACCTCCAGTTCAGCAGCCCAAAGGAGCTGAGAAGAGAGTAAATTCTCTCCCCTAGTGATGTACACTCATCCATCCGTTGCCAGCAATCATGCTCCCTAGCATAGCAAGCAATCACCCAAAGCCAGTGACTTCTAGCAGTAGACATTGAATGTGTCCTCGTGGGTGTGGCTCAGCCCAGCACTTCTGAGCAGGGCTGCCTGGGCTCACTCTTGCGCCTGCTGTCAGTGCCTGGTCAGCCAGAAGGTTTGTTGATCTTCGCTGGGCTCTCTCCCATGTGTGGGGTGACCGGGCTGTGCTCCACATATCCCAACCTCCAGCAGGCTGAAATGGGCACGTTCTGAACGCAGATCATAGAGAGACAAAGTGGGAACACACAAGGGCCAGTTAAACCTCTGCCCTGGCGAGATTGCTAACATCCCACTGGCCAAAGCAGGTCACAGGGCCGAGCCTCGCATCCCAGTAGGCAGGAGCTAGAAGTTATAGGGCAAAAACATGTAGATGGAGAGGGAAATTACACAAAATCAGGCCATTCGTGCCAACCAGTCACTTGGAGTTGAACTTAAATATTAGCTAGAAGTGTCAAGTACAAGTCAGTTAAAGTTCAAAACCAGGGTTTTCCAGTTGCGGGAGTGGGAGGTGGGGTGCCGTGGCTGCTGTGTGGCCCCAAAGGCTCCAGGGAGCAGAGGGAGACCCCCACACACACACTTCTCATTGTACAGATAGGAAGCTGAGGCCCTGATGGGACTTGCCCAAGTCAGGAATAGAGATGAGACCACGCTTGCGGCATCCCTGCCCAGAGCAGGGCCCCAGACGCGGGATGCAGCCTCACCCCTGCTCTCTTGGCCCTTTTTTCTATCAGTCCTCCCAGAGCTGCAGTTCTGGCCGCCAACATCTCCGCCTGCAGAGCGACTCCAGCAGCAGCACACAGGTGACCTTCCGGAGGGCCGGCCCCTTCCTCACCCTCCCTTTCCCGCCACCCACCTGCTCCCTCCAACCTGGAGTAAAGGGATTGGGTATCTATCATGTACAAGTCACCTATGGCTTTTAGCTTTTTATATGAGCATTAAAAATGGAGTTTTTAGTTATACAGGTAATATATGAATCTCTCCTCCCTGTAAAAAATTAAAATATTGCAGAGAAAGCTAAATTTGGCTTTGACTGTTCCTAATCCCCACTCCCCCTCCCTAGAAATAGCATCACTTTGCTGTGTGTCCCACCAGCCCCTGCCCGTTGCCTGTACATATGCAGAAATACGTATACAGTATGTAAGGATATATTGCAATGTTTGGTAATTTTTGAAAATTTCTACATAAATGTCATCGTATGTGTTGGTCCACAGCTTTCCATTTTATTCAGTGAAATGTTAGCTCATCTCACTGGATATTAAATTAAAAAGCAAAGCCCCCCAAATATGCTTACTATGTCACCTTTTGCATAAAAGAGGAAATATTAACATTAATATACTTTAAAAAACAATGGATGAATAAACCAGAAACTAAACAGAATGGTTACCTATAGGAATCAGGGGAGGGCACAGGAAAAGGAACTACATTTCCCTGAATATCCCTTGTTTCCTAGTTCCAACTTTGGAGTTAAGTACATTTATGTGTGTGTGTGTGTATATATATACACACATACATATATAGTTTAAAATAATTGAATCTAAAAGAAATCTTTAAAAACCTAATTTTAACAGCAAATCACATTGGTGACATAAAAACAGAGAAGAAATAGTTCATGTCCCTTTGGAACATGGTCTTAGATCCTTGATGGGTTATGACCTCAGGACACAAAGAACCATAAATAAATCCTTGAGATTTTTCCTGGAGGCTTTTCCATAGTGGTTCACACATATCTAACTACTTTTGAAAATTGATCCATAAGAGCCAACCACGTAGGTACACTATGCTGTTTTTAGCCTGTTCCTTATGTTCCTATTTTTTTACCTAAAAAAACTGCATACCTTTAATTTTGTGTGATGAAAGGTATACTCCTTGCCTCTTGAATTCCCTAGTCGTCCTTCCTCAAGCAATTTCAATACTTCCTTATTTCTGGGTCTTATTTCTGTGCATTTCCATGCAATAGGCCACTTTTAATTTTTCACCACGGGGACACATATTATGCCTGGTTCTACTGCCCCCACCCTTTTTCCCAACTGTATGGTATTCCACGTGCATATTCCATATTTGAACCAGTCCCCCACTGATGAAGATTTAGGTTGCTGCCTGAAGCAGCCCCCCAGTGGACATCCTCTTCTCTGTTCTTGTGCACCTCGTCTTCAGGTGTTTGAGTCTGTGGATGAAGTGGAGCAGGTGGAGGCAGAAGGCAGGTTGGAGGAGAAACAGCCCAAGATCCCCAATGGGACCCTGGTGAATGGCACCTGTTCCCCGGACTCTGGCCATCCCTCTTCCCACAACTTCTCCTCGGGCCTCTCAGAGCACTCGGAGCCCAGCCTGAGCACAGAAGACAGTGTCATGGATGCCCAGCGAAATGCCCCCCTGGCGCTTCGGCCCGGGGACAGCAGCGTGGATGATGGGCAGAGCAGCGAGGCCACCACCTCCCGGGATGAGGCCCCCCGCGAGGAGTTGGCCGTGCAGGACAGCCTGGAGAGCGACCTCCTCGCCAATGAGAGCATGGACGAGTTCATGTCCCTCACCGGCAGCATGGACGTGGCCCTGCCCGAGAAGGAGGTGGCCGCCATGGAGGGCTGGGGGCGCAGCGAGGTAGAGAAGCACAGCCAGGTGGACAGCGAGGACAACCTCTCAGAAGAGCCCGAAATGGAAAGCCTCTTTCCTGCCCTGGCTTCTCTGGCTGTGACCACGTCTGCCAACAACGAGGCATCGCCTGTGTCTTCCAGCGGCGTCACCTACTCTGTAAGTCGCCAGGATTCTCCTGCACTCGGGTTTCTCACCTAACAGCTGCGGGAGAGTGGCTCTGTCCTACGGGCCTCCAGTTTCCTAGCATGACCTCTGGTCTGCTACATTTTCCCCAGCACGGAGGCTGCACTGGAGAAGCCCCTTTGGGAGGGGAGACAAGAGCATAGGCTGTGCTGTTCCAGACGTCCCAGGGTCAGTCCCCGCTGAGGCACGTCACTTTAATCTCTCTGAGCCTCAGTTTCCCCATCAGTTGAGTACCCTCCCTCTTGAGCTGTTCTCGGTGAGTCCGGCCCTCCGTGCCTGACATGCAATGAGCCCTCAGTCAGTAGCAGCCCGAGGAGGAGCATCTTGGCGTGCACTCAAGTCAGCATCTTAAATACTCAAGTTTGCTTTCTTGCCAGAAAGTCCAAGCCAAAGGATGTCAGCTGAATGGGAGGTTTCCTGAGCCAGGTGTGGTGTTTCCATTTTCCTTTGAAGAACTTGTTATTTCTGTCTAAGACATACATGCCCATGGTTTCTAGAGTCAAACAGACAAGGCTGAATAGGAAACCAGAAGTGCCCCCCACCCAACCCCGGGGAGCTCGCTCCAGAGGCAATCGCAGTGACTTACTCTGCTCAAATTATCTGGCACTTACCCCTATGTCTATCAGTAACATATTTCCCCTGCTACTTCTTGATCTTTTTTTTTTTCCTTTTCCTTCATTCCAGGCAGTCCACACCCACACCCTCACCCCCCAAGGGACACCTTCCCAGCCCCATCCATCCACGCAGTTATAATAATTTTAGTTAAGTGACTGTTTATGGTTCACACTAGTATAACAACATAATGTATACACATGCAGGAGGCTGTATTTATTTTTTTTCTTTCCTACAGAAAGAAAATTTCGTTTTTCCTGGATGCATTTTCATTTCCTCCTCTCCGTTTTCCTTTCCTATGTTTGCCACATATCAATCATCAGCTCACGCCCCTCCACCCCGACCCCAACCTCCAAACTCTGCCAGTTGTCTAAATCTCTCCTGGAACATTCAGACGCATCAGCTTTTCTGTTCATTTTTACGTCTCAAGACGTCTCTCCAGTGGCCTTCCCTGGTCCGCTGCTCCCAATGATGGATCGTTGTCATCTTAAATTTATCTCCATCTTCCTGTGGAGGTTACTTTTGCTTTTGGATTACCCACCTACATACATTGTGAACCTGACCCAAAGCTGTTAATTAGCCAGGGAGATAGATTTTACACTTCCCTTGATACATCTATTCAAGATAGGCAGGTGTCCTTGAGACCCCGGATGGTAGTTTTTCTGCCAGGCTTCCCTTACCTGGGATGCGGCTCTTTGGGGGGTCCCACCTTATAAATGCAGGAGAGTCTCTTATTCGATTCCTTACCTTAGGAGAGAAAGACCCTGAAACCATTCAGTCCAAGCTTTCATTTTGCCCATTTGGAAGCTTCCTTCAAGGCAAAAGTCAGATTTGGTATTTGCTTGCCTTTGTGGGTTAAATTTTGGCCTTGAAGTGTTCCGTGGTTTTCTTGCCGTATCATTGCACCTTTTCGTCAGGTGGGGTCAAAGGCCAAGTCCAGTGTATGGCCGGAACCAGACTCCCGTTCACTTCCTCCATTCTTCCTGTCCGGTGTTCAGCGGAGGGAGTGGGGGCACCTCCAGCTAGTTACGACCCTCGTCCACTCAACAGAGGTAGTTAGTCTGTGCTGCTTAGACAGTTGTCTTGTTTCATAGAAGTGGGGGAAAGCCAAAGACCTCTCATCGTACTAAGTGAAAAGAGGCTTCCGGGGGCAACTAGAGAAATGAAATCCAACACCCACCCCATCCCAGGAGAGGGGGTGCTTTCCAGTGGCAGCGGGAGAGGGTGAGGAGGGCAGCGGGAGAGCCTCTGGCATCCAACCTCTGGGAGGAGTAGGGGTGTAACCGTCCTTTCTTTCCCCTCCCCGGGGGCCTCTAGCCGGAGCTCCTGGACCTGTACACGGTGAACCTGCACCGCATCGAGAAGGATGTGCAGAGGTGTGACCGCAACTACTGGTACTTCACACCCACCAACCTGGAGAAGCTCCGGAACGTCATGTGCAGGTGGCTGGGGGAAGGGGGTCTGCAGGGGGGTGGCAGGGGGTGGCAGATGCAGGGGCCCCAGGGAGCCCAGCCGGGTGGCAGCCTCTGCTGCTGACTCCTTGCCCGCCTGGCGTTTAGTCCAGCCCACACTGACAATAAGATAACAACCAGAGCAATGATAACAGCAGAGCATTTATTATGCACTTACTGTATACCAGGCACTCTCCTAAGCCCCTTACTAATGCTGTTTCGCCTAGCCCGCACAACAAGCCTTTGGGGTCAGTGTTACCCCGTCTACAGGGGAGAAAACGGAGGTTGCGGGCTACCACACTGCTCAAGTCCCCCAGCAGGGGCAGTTGGCTGAACAGGAGTTCATACTCACATCTCTCAAGTTCTAGAACCTTGTGCTTTATTTCCTTAAGCCAAAACCTGGAGCTTCTTATTACTTTTCATTACATACTGAATATCTTATTTCTTAAAATGTAACTCAGGCTCATTAAAAACCTCTATCAACCAGAGAAACCAGAAGTTCACAAGGTCTAAAGAGAAACTGCTTCCCTCTCCAGTCATAACGTCCTTTCCTCTAGAAGAAACTCCTGCTAACAATTGAGTGGACGTCCTCCCAAGCTATCTATGTATTATATGTGTAAAATAATATATCACATATTTTATATGATATCACATGAGTGCATATGTGTTTTAATTTTTTTTAAATTTTACCTTATGAGATTATTTTCTACAACTTGCTTTATACACTTAATAATGCATCCTGGCCATCTCTCCAGGCTACTCTTAATTCATCGGTTCACAAACTACTAGTATAGCCCACAGGCCAAATCCAGCTAACCCCTCATTTTTATAAATAAAGTTTTATTAGAACTCAGCCATTCCCATTTGTTCACGTAGTATCTATGATTGCTTCATAGATAGAGTTGAGTAGTCAAGACGGAGAACATACGGCATGCAAAGCAGAAAATAATTCTTATCTGTACCTCTCAGGAAAGGTTTGCCAACCCCTGCTCTAACTCATTTTTATTAATAAGTGCTATCTCTCAACTATTCAATTTTACACTCTCCTAAGCGATCATTCCCTCTCAAAATTGAATTGAGGAGATACAAATATAAGGAACTTTAATACAGTAAAATGAAAAGGTACTGGGGAAGTAAGGATAGACCAACTTTTTCTGGGTTATGGCCTTGGGAGAAATCATGGAAGGCTTCACAGAGGGGGGTGATATTCAAGATGGCCTTTGGCAAAATTAGGAAAGACTCAAGAAACCATTTGACTTTGCGGTGAGGCTACCTGGGTTCAAATCCTGCCTCTACCATTTATTATCAGGTATATGACTCTATGCATGTCACTTATGTCTCTGGGCCTCAGTCTCCTCATCTGTAAAATGGGATATGATAATACCTTTCTCATACAATTATTTTGAGAATTTCATGGTGCAACCTATTCAGTGGCTGAGTATATGGCAAATGCCCAATAAATATTAGTTGTTGTTATTAAGGGCCAAATGGGAACCCCAGGCACAGAACAGCTTGGGCAAAGCACAAGGGCGTGAACATGTGCCAGAGAGGAGGAAATATCAGGAAGTGGTGGGGCCATGAAGATGGATGGGGGAGACACTGAATGCCTTGTACCCCCAGTGACAGAGTTTGTACATTGTCTTGTCATACAGTGGGGAGCCTGTGAGCATGTGAGGCTTTGAGTTGGGCTTTACAAGGCCACTGTGGTGGCTGAGGACAGGGTGTTTGAAGAGCATCAGACTGGGGCAGGGGATGCAGCTGGAAGCTCAAGGAGTGAGTGGTCCAGGTGAGGGATGGGGGACCATGCCAGGGAGGAGGAGAGGACGAGTGGGTTGGAGAGACAGGTCACGAGTGCCATCCTTGGGCCCCTTGTCTCTCTCTCATAGCTACATCTGGCAGCACATTGAGACCGGCTATGTCCAGGGCATGTGTGACCTCCTGGCTCCACTGCTGGTCATCCTGGATGACGGTGAGTGTGTCCTTCCCACTCCAGGGGCAGGGGTGCAGTTTTCCTCCTACTGCAGAGAAGGGGATGTTAACCTCATTTTGTGACGCCATGGAATGGTCAGTGCAGGTGCTCAGAGGACCTGTTGGTGAACACACCAGGATCTCAGTGAAATAAAAAGTCATGTTGTTCCATATTAGCCAACACTTATTGCCAGATGCCCAACACCCAGCCAGGCCTTTTCTAGCTACTGATAGCACAAACATGCATGGGGACAAAGAAAAACCCAGGCCCTGATGGCTCCACTGGTGAATTCTGCCAAACACTTAAAGGAGAATTAATACCAATCGTTCAGAAACTCTTCCAAAAGGTAGATTAAGAGGGAATTGCTTTCCAACTCATTCTATTAAGACCATTCCTTATAGGAGGGCCCATTGGTACCTTGATCCCAGTACCAGACAAGACATCACAAGAAAACTACAGACTGATGTGTCCTTTATGAATATAAAGATAAAAATCCTCAGCAAAACACTTGCAAACTGAGTCCAGAAAGAGATAACAGGACTGTATATACTGTGACCAAATGGGATTTATCCCAGAAACACAGACTGGTTCAATGAATGAAAATCAATCAGTGTAATTCATTATATGAATAGAATAAAGGACGAAAATGACACAGTGGTCTTTGTTGACGACGAAATGGCATTTGACCAAATCTGACACTATTTCATGTTAAAAATACTCAACAAACTAGGACCAAAAGGAAACTTCCTAAACATGATAAAAGGCACCTGAGATAAACCTACAACTACTTCATACTCAATGGCGAAAGACTGAATGCTTTCCTCCTATGATCAGAAATAAGATAAGGATGTCCACTTTTGCTACAAAGGGTTCTAGACAGGACAATTAGGGAAGCAAAACAAATAAAAGGTAGCCATTCTGGAAAGGAAGTAAAGCTATCTATTTGCAGATGATGTGATTTTTACATAGAGTAATCTCAAGGAATAAGAAAAAAAGTATTGGCAGGGCACCTGGGTGGCTCAGTCTGTTAGCATCTGACTCTTGATTTCGACTCAGGTCATGATCTCAGGGGTGTGAGATCAAGCCCCGTGCTGGATTCTCTCTCACCCTCACCCCCTGCCCCCTCCCCCCAAAAGTATTGCAGCTAATTTAAAAAGTTTGGCAAGGTTGCAAGATACAAGATATACATACAAAAGTCAGTTGTACTTCTATACACTTGCATTGAACAATCCAAAAGTGAAATGAGGAAGGCAATTCCAATTGTAATAGCATCTAAAAGAAGTTATTTATACATAAATCTAACAGAAGTGGAAGATTTACAGGTTCAATTCCAGATTGCTGTGACACAGCGAATATTGCAATAAAGCGAGTCAAATGCATTTTTTCCTTTCCCGGTGCATACACAAATTGTGTTTGCACTACGCTCTAGTCTGTTCAGTGTGCAATAGCATTATGTCTAGAAAAATAATGTACATACCTTAATTTAAAAATACGTTATTGCTAAAAAAAATACCAACCACTATCTGAGCTATCAGCAAGTCATAATCCCTGATTACAGATTACTGTAACAAATATAATAATAATGTCTGAATATAATAATATAATAATAAAATATATAAATGTATATTTTATTTATATATATTATTTATTTATATATATATGTATTATATATATAAAATATATAATAATAAAAATGTCTGAAACATTGCAAAAATTACCAAAATGTGACACAGAGACATGAAGGAGCAAACACTCTTGGAAAAATGATGACGATAGATAGACTTCCTTGAGGCAGGGTTGCCACAAACCTTCAATTTTAAAAAAAAAAAAAAGGCAGTATCAGAAAAGTGCAATAAAACAAGGTATGCTGGGTCGCCTGGGTGGCTCAGTTGGTTAAGTGGCTGCCTTCGGCTCAGGTCATGATCCCAGGGTCCAGGGATCGAGCCCTGCATCGGGCTCCTTGCTCGGTGGGGAGACTGCTTCTCCCTCTGCCTCTGCCTGCCACCCTGCCTGCTTGTGATCTCTCTCTCTCTCTCTCTGACAAATAAATAAATAATCTTTAAAAAACAACACAACAACAACAACAACAAAGTATGCCTGTATACCAAAACTGTAAAACACTGTTAATAAAATTAAAGAGCTCAGGGTGCCTGGATGGCTCAGTTAGTTAAGCGTCTACCTTTGGCTCAGGTGATGATCCCGGGGTCTTAGGATCAAATCCTGCATCTGACTCCTTGCTCGGAGGAGAGTCTGCTTCTCTCTCTTCTTCTATCCATCCTCTCCCCATTCATGTAATCTCTCTCTCTCTCTCAAATAAATAAAATCTTTTTTTTTTTTTTTTAAAGATTTTATTTATTTGACAGAGAGAAACACAGTGAGAGGGAACACAAGCAGAGGGAATGGTAGCGGGAGAAGCAGGCTTCCCGCCGAGCAGGGAGCCCGATGCGGGGCTCGATCCCAGGACTCTGGGATCATGACCTGAGCCGAAGGCAGACGCTTAATGACTGAGCCACCCAGGTGCCCCTCAAATAAATAAAATCTTAAAAAAAAAAACCTTAAAGACCTAAATAAGTGGAAAGACACCTCATGTTTATGAATCAGAAGGCTTAGTTGTGTTAAGATGACCATTCTCTCCAAATTGATCTAGATTCACTGCCATCTCTACGTACATCCCAGCTGCATTTTTTTTGTTACAGATGGGCAAGCTGACCCTAAAACTCATTTGAAGATGCAAGGGACCAAGAATAGCAAAATCAGTTTGGAGAAAGGAGAAGATTAGAGGATGCACAGTTCTCAATTTCAAAGCCTACTACAACATTACAGTAATCAAGAGAGTGTGGTCTTTCCACAAGGAAAGACATGTAGATCAGTGCAATAAAATTGAAACTCTGGAAATCAATGTTTCTGGCACATTTACATCAGGTCATTTTGACGAGGGTGCCGAGACATTTCAGCTCAGTGAGAAAGAAGAGTCTTTTCAACATATGATGTTGAAACAACCAAGTATTCACATGCACAAGCTTGAACTCAAACTCTTGCTTCATACTATATGCAAAACTACTAAGCCAAAAATGGATTATAGACCCAACTGTAAGAGTTGAAACAATAAAATTATTAGAAGAAAACATAGTCATACATCTTTGTGACCTTAGTTTAGTGACTTGGGGTGTTAAGCAGTGGTTTCTTAGATATGGCACCAAAAGAATAAAATAAATTGGACTTGCACAAAATTAAAAACTGTGCTCAGATTCATTGGGCTGTGGTAGAGATGACCGTTTGTCCTGTGCTCTTTCGCTAGAGGCCCTCGCCTTCAGCTGCTTCACGGAGCTCATGAAGCGAATGAACCAGAACTTCCCCCACGGAGGCGCCATGGACACGCACTTTGCCAACATGAGGTCCCTGATCCAGGTATGACCGGTCGGTCCTATTCAATAATACAAATTCTTCCACCTCAGCCCAGTGCTCCTCACATCAACAGACTAGCCACGCTTAGTTTAACTCAATTCAGTTCATTCTAACTCCGTTAGCTCAAATCCACGCCACTGAATTCAGTCTCGCTGAGGGTTTGTTCAGCCTAGGCCCCGTGGCTACATAATGAACAAGATGTGGCTCTCGCCCTTGAAAAGATGTTTGCTTGTTGGGGAAATACAGATCAAAACCACACTGAGATCCCACCTCACACCAGTCAGAATGGCCAAAACTAACAAGTCGGGAAATGACACATGTTGGCGAGGATGCGGAGAAAGGGGAGCGAGCCCTCCGACACTGTTGGTGGGAATGCAAGCTGGTGCAGCCACGCTGGAAAACAGTATAGAGGTTCCTCTGAAAGTTGAAAATAGAGCTACCCTACGACCCAGCAATTGCACTACTGGGTATTTACCCCAAAGATACAAATGTAGTGATCCGAAGGGGCACGTGCACCTGAATGTTTATAGCGGCAATGTCCACAATAGCCAAACTATGGAAAGAGCCCAGATGTCCATCGACAGATGAATGGATAAAGAAGATGTGGTACATATATACAATGGAATATGATGCAACCATCAAAAAAACGAAATCTTGCCATTTGCAATGACGTGGCTGGAACTAGAGGGTATTGTGCTAAGTGAAGTAAGTCAATCAGAGAGGAACGATTATCACATGATCTCACTCATATGTGGAATTAAAGACACAAAACAGAGAATCATTCGGGAAGGCAGGAAATGTTAAAACAAGATGAAATCAGAGAGGGAGACAAAACGTAAGACTCTTAATAATCATAGGAAACAAACAGGGTTGCTGGAGGGGAGGGGAGGTGGAGGGATAGGGTAACTGGGTGATGGGAATTAAGAGGACATGCGATGTCATGAGCACTGGGCATTCTATAAGACTGATGCAACACTGACCTCTGCCTCAAAGTAGTAATGCACTGCATGTTAATTGAATTTTAACTCAAAAAATTATAGATGTTTGCTTGTATCGGTCCTTTTCCTCAAGGTAACATCTGGGTATATTTCTCACACACACACACACACACACAAACACACACACACACACACACACACACTACTTTATTGAGATATAATTCACATACCATGCCATTTACCCTTTCTGAATATACAGTCCCGTGGTTTCTAGCATAATCGCAGTGGTGAAATCATCACGAAATTCAGAACATCTTCAGCACCCCAAAAGGCAACCCCAGGAGCCACGGTAACATCCGTCTCTCCCCCCAGCTCCCGGCAACCACTGGTCGACTCTCTGTCTCCATAGTCTGACCGATTCCGGACATTCCATAGAAATGCAGTAATAACAGAACACGCGGCCTCCCGCGTCTGGCTGCTTTCACTCGGCGGCAAGTTTTCGAGATCCATCCGAGGGGTAGCAGGTGTCAGGAGGCCGTGCCCCCCCCTTTTTTTTTTTGCCAGATGATGCTCCACAGGGTGGCTTTGCCACGTTTTGTGTGTCCAGCCATTCACCGACCCACACTGGGTCGTTTCTCCTCTTGGGCTCTTGGGAACTGTGCCGCTGTGAACATTCATGTCCAGGTTTCGCACAGCCGTCTGTTTGCGTGTCTCTCCATGACAACCTTCACGGTGACCTTACAGTGACCCCACGCCGCATTTCCCCCCAGCCACCGGCAGGGGCTCCGGTTTTTGTCTCCGCCCCCCCCCAAAAATGCTTCCATGCCTGTCATTCTTTTCTCCATTCTTGTCCTAGAGGGTGTGAAGGGGTATCTCCTTACGGTTTTGATCTGCATTTTCCTGACAACATGCTGAGTGTCTCTCGTGGGCTTAGTGGTTATATCAGGTTCCCCTGAGCTGGTCGATTTTTACCTCAAAGCTTTCGCCCGTGGTTTAACTCTGCCTGGTCGTAGGGGCTGTGTGGCGTCCGGTGAGGGGCCGTCCCTTACCCAGTGGACACCCCCCGCCCAGGCCAGCCTCTTGCTAGGAGGCTGATGCCAACCTTCTCTCCTGCGGGCAGATTCTGGACTCAGAGCTCTTTGAGCTGATGCATCAGAATGGGGACTACACCCACTTCTATTTCTGTTACCGCTGGTTCCTGCTGGATTTCAAGCGAGGTATGGACTTCAAACCGGGGTGTCGTTCCCAGGCTCTTTGCAGCAGAACCTCGGGGGGAGAAAGGGACCGTGGAGGTAAGGGCGGGGGTGCTGGGGCACAGCCAGACCAAGAGAGGAGCACCTGTTTGTTGGGTTCTGACTGTCGGCTTGCCTGCCCTGCTTCGCGATGACACTACACTGTAGCTGTTGTTACAGTCCCCAGTTTACAGATGAGGAAACTAAAGCTAAGAATTCAATTCCAATATAGGAGCAGTAGAGGCAGGATCTTTAGCCCCCTCTGTGCATGCCCCGTGGGGCATGCGGCCCGTGTGACTTAGAAATGGGGTATAGCCCAGCTCCCTGGTACTGTGCAAACTGGGGGTGACGCTTCCCTGCAGGGAGGTGTTAATAAACAAGCAATTACATGTAATAAACATGTAACAACATGCCAGGCAGTGTGCTGAACCATTTCCATGTATTTTCTCTTCAAGCCTCACCCCACTTACACAGGAGGAGAGGGAGAGGCTGGTGGAGGGGAAGTAACTAGCCCAAGGTCACCTTGCCAGTAAGTGGTGGGGCTGGATTCAGACTGAGTTCATTGGACACCGGAAGCCTTGCTCTCCACCATTGCTCTCTCTCGTTTCTTGACCAGCCCCAGAGCCGGCCGCCAGCTCTGCCTATGTGCAGAAGCAAGGGGATACCCCAAAGGAGACGTAAGGTGCAGGGGGAAAAGGGGACACCGGTCAGGGGCAGAGCAGGGACTGGTCAGTGTAAATCGGTCCCGACTGTGCTCAGTTCCCTCCCTCACAGAAGCGGGGAACTTACAACCCCCTAGTCCGCACAGCCATTTCTACAGATGGGGAAACCGAGGCTTCTCACGGTCGAGGGGCACAGTGCAGGTCTCCCAGCTCCTGACCTGAGCTCTGTCTGCCATCCCCTGCACGAGGATAGAAGCACAGGGCCCAGCTGGCCTGGGATTGTCTCAGAGGGAGGGCAGCTGCAGGAGCTCCGTGGCTGACCCTCTCCCCACGCGCGTCCCTGCTGGTATCTTGGCAGAACTCGTCTACGATGACGTCTTCTCTGTCTGGGAGACCATCTGGGCAGCCAAACACGTCTCGTCCGCCCACTACGTCCTCTTCATCGCACTGGCTCTGGTGGAGGTCTACCGAGACATCATCCTGGAGAACAATATGGATTTCACGGACATCATCAAATTCTTTAACGGTACCCACATGACCAAGGTGTCCTCTGAGGGGGGCGGGCTTCTGACAGGCCCCTTCCTGGAGCCTCAGACAGGGAGAGATGCGTTGAGATTGACGCGTGGTGAAGGGGATAAGGCGGGGGCGAGGGCTTCCAGTGGCTTCTTGTGTCTCTTTCCAGACGGATGAGTTGACATCTTGTAATGCAGAGAATGCATTTTTCTCAGGAATCTAGCAGAAGGAGCAGTGGTGTTGAAATCAGGCTCGGGACAAACCCTGGCTCTGCCACTAACCAGCTGTGCCCGTGGATAAGTCACTTCCCCTCTTTCTAAGCGTCTCTTCCTTATCTGTAAAATGGGGTAAGAGTGTCTGCTTTGGAGGGCTGATGTGCCCAAAAGCAGTCCCAGGAAGGCATTTGAAGTGACGTGAGACAGGTGCAGCCTTTGACATCAAGCAGATAGGGATTCTAATCCCAGCCACCCGGGAGCTGTGTGACCTTGGGCAAGTGACCTGCTGTCTCTGGGCTCCAGATTCCTTGGGGAGAGAATGGTACCAAACCCTCCCTCACAGAGATGTTGGGATGGTTAATGAGACAACACGGACAGAACCGATCACACCGATGCCCGGCTCATCTGAGGAGCTCAGAGCTGGAAGCTCTTGCTCCTGTTATCACTATGTAAAAATTTTTAAAAACTAGGAATTTTGAGGCAAATTGAAGGCAAATGAAAAGGCAAATGGAAAAAAAGCCACCTTTGACCTTACCCCAGAAATATTATTTTATTATTTTTTAAGATTTTATTTTTAAGTAATGACTCACAGCCCCGAGATCAAGAGTCACACACTCTGGGGCGTCTGGGTGGCTTAGTTCGTGAAGTGTCTACCTTCAGTTTGGGTCATGATCTTGGGGTGCTGGGATCAAGCCCCTCGTCGGGCTCCCTGCTCCCTGGGGAGCCTGCCTCTCCCTCTGCCCCTCCCCAACTCTTGTGCTCTTTCTTGCTTTCTCTCTCTCATTCTCTCTCAGATAAATAAATCTTTTAAAAAGATAAAATGAAATAGAATAAAATAAAAAAAGTAAAAATAAATGAAGAGTCACATGTTCTCATGACTGAGCCAGCCAGGCTCCCCAGGAACGTTATTTTATTTTTATTTTTAAAACAAACATTTTGTTTTGGAATAACTGTAGATTTAAAGAAAAACTGCCGAGGTAGTGCAAAGAGTTCTTGATACCCTCTACCCAGCCGTCTCTAATGTCCCCACGTTACCTGATCCTAGAACATTTGTCATGACTAAGAAGTTAACATTGGTACATTACTTTTAAATTATAGATTTTATTTGATTTTGCCTGGTTTTTTAAAGATTTTTTATTATTTGAGAATGAGGGAGAGCATGAGCAGGGGAAGAGGGAGAAGCAGGCTCACAGTTGAGCAAGGAGCCTAATATGGGACTCCATCCCAGGACTCTGGGATCATGACCTGAGCTGAAGGCAGATGCTTAACTGACTGAGCCACCCAGGCTCCCCTTGCTTGGTTTTTAGGTGATGCCTTTTTTCTGCTCCAGCATCCGACCCAAGAAACCACATGGCATTTACTGGGTTCATTAAAAAATCTTTTTTTTCCCCATCCTATCTTTTTCACAGTCAAAAGAAAATATTTTTATTTCATTCTTTAATAAACATAACAATTAATGGGATGTATGCACCTGTTGGGCTTGTGTAGCTTCTCAAACCTAGATTGGACACCATTACCTTCATTTATTTCCTATTCCACAGTGATTTTCACATGCCTTTTGCTTTTTTCAAACTTGCTTTTTCACCTGCTTGCAGAAAACCTAGTGTTGCAAAGATATAAAGTCACTGATAGGAATGTAGTGTAGTTTGTGGCCTCCCTTGCACTACTGGCTTGTAGGGTATTGAACAGATGGGGAATATCATTGTGTCTCCCTCACAATTTCGTGAGTTTCCCAAGGGGCCCTGGGGTGCCTTGGTAGCCAGTTTGGAAACCATGGTCTTAGTGCCTTTTTTCCTCCAGGAAATGATTTCTTTATGACAAATAATCTAGGTTTAGGATTAGTCTGCTTTAAACATCCAGTCGTTTTATGTAGCTCTTCACGAAATTATTTTTACTTTCTCTTCTCGTCTCCCATCTCCTGTTGTTCCACCCTTTTATACCTTTTAACATGAATGCTCAGCATTGCTTTCTTTCTTTTTTTTTTTTCCCCAAAGATGTTATTTATTTGAGAGAGAGAGAGAGAGAGCGCGAGCGCACAAGCTGGGGAAGGGCAGAGGGTGAGGGAGAAGCAGGCTCCCCACTGAGCAGGGAGCCCGATGTGGGACTCGATCCCAGGACCCTGGGGATCGTGACCCGAGCTAAAGGCAGATGCTTAACGACTGAGACACCCAGGTGCCCCCAGCTTTGCTTTCTTGAAAGGCCCCCAGTTGTGGTGTTTCTACAAGGTGGGTGGGAAGACCTGACTTTTTTCAGGCATGCACTGTGAACCCACATCCTCTCGCTTGATCTCCCAGTAGCCTTGTGAGGCAGAAACTGGTGTAACCCCTGTTTTACAGATGAGGAAACCAGGGTCCAAAGGGGCAGGCCTTCCCCCAAGGTCTCTGCTTGGGGATGACGCCAGATGGTTATGATGGGGCTGCCCCAGAGACCCACCCCCCAGAAGTGACGAGGGGGCCCCCGGACGGACCCAAAAGGGGGCTCATGAGCTCTTGCCTTCTGCTCTTTCAGAAATGGCCGAGCGGCACAACACCAAACACGTCCTGAAGCTGGCCCGGGACCTTGTGTACAAGGTGCAGACTCTGATCGAAAACAAGTGAGGGCCCGCTCCCCGGGGGCCATGTCCGCCCAGCCGCCGCCCGCCCGCCCAGCCCGCTTTTCCCTCCCGGCTGCCCCGGGAACAAGGCCCCGGTGTCTGTCCCTGAGCGCGGACTTCTGTGCAAAGAGAAACTACCCCAACTTCGGCCGCCCAGGCAGGTGGGGTCGAGGGGCTGCCCCTTCAGTTCAGCCTTACGTTTTCCCGTCTGACCAAAGATTGAGTCTGGGATTCCTCCCTGGCGGGAGTCGGGGTGCGTCCGTGGACGGAGGGAGCATTTTCGTGGCTGGCCTCCAGAAGGGTGGCCTCTCTCTCATTCTGTCCCAATCCCTCCAAGCTGTTTTGTCGGATGAGACTTGGGGAGGGAGTGTTTTGGGGGAGTTGGCATAGGAGAGGTCCCGGGGCTACTTCTGTGCTCCAAAAGGGGCCTCTGGAGATGTTCCAGAACATGGCTGGAAGACTTGGAAGACTGTGGAGCAGTTTCTGTACCTCTGGCACTGTTGACATTGGGGCTGGGTGATTCTTTTCTGTGGGGGGCTGTGTATTGGAGGGTGTTGAGCAGCATCCTGGCCGCTACCCGCGAGATACCAGTAGGGCCCCCTCCCCAACCCGGCTGTGACAACCAGAACGTTTCCAGATGCTGTCCCCTGTCCCCATTGGAGAAGCACTGACATCGAGGAGGTGTCCTGGCGTATCTCCCTCCCTGCCTTTTCTTGACACTGGGTGTGTCCTGAGGCCCCTTCCCATTCGGCCCAGGCCCATGCGAGTCCATATCCCTCTCGGGGGCTGGATGCCGTTTGCTGTATTCTCTCATTTTTTTTTTTCTCCTCCACCTGACCCCAGGAGAGACTTCTTTTCAAGAGAGGCCTCTCCCTGTGAGGGCGATGGAGCGTGAGAAGCACCTGTAGGTGCGGACAGGCTGAGGCTCCTCAGGGTCCTGCCCAGAGCCCCTGACCCCCTCCCAGACAGGGCAGAGCCCTCATCCCTTCCTTCACCTCCCAGGGAAGACCTCGCCTTCCCTTCAGCACGTGGGGTCTGGTGCTCCAGAAGCTTGGAAGGTGTGTGTTGGTGAAAGCCACTTCTAGAGAAGTCAGGGAGGCTGGCTTTTCCCTAGGTGCCTTGGCTCGCTCAGGACAAAGGGGGAAAAGGAAGGCAGAGGTCAGCCAGGGTAGACTGGGACCTGGGTTTTCCTTGGCAAACACGCTGATGACCCGGCGCCAGGATCACGGCTGAGTCTGGGAATGATCCCCTCCGTGTTACCACGCAGAGGGTTGCCTCTGGCGGACAGCCCCTGAGCTAGCTGGTTCGCCCTGCCCACCTGTCCTTTCACGTGAGCGGTCCCGCCCGCTTCTCCTGAGAATGCCCCGGAATCTGGAGAAACACATCGGGTTGGAAGGCTCCTCCCCAGAATGGCAGGGAGGATTTGGGAGAGGGGAGGAGACTCAAAGCCCATCGAAGCTTTCGCAGAGAGGGTACCTTAGTCCTCTGTCCTGAGCAAACCAGGAGGGGAAGGAATCCCTGCCCTGCATGCTTTGAAGGCTGATCCCTCGGTCCCAGTGCCTTCTTTTGTATCCAGCCCCCCTAGTCCCTGCTGCGGGGGCCTCTTGAGCAGGATGGACGAGACCTAAATGATGCTTGCCTCCAAAGAGTGTGCTCGTGACAAGTGCGTCTCCTTGCTCTGGTCCCCCACCTTCCCTAGACGGGGAAAAAATGTGCAAAAGCCCCCTCTGGTTCAAAGTGTATCTAGCCACTCAGCTGTTCATCACAGAGGACATTATTTTAGCAAGACCCAGGTCCTAGACCTTCCGATTCGTATTTATTTTCTCGACAGACCCGTCACAAAGTACAGCACACAATCCCTTCTCCGCCTTCTCTCTCGTGGTGTTCCAGAGAAGTGTCCGTGGTTGTGATTTGGAACAACTCCTATTTATTCAGCTTCCTGTGCTTTTTTTGGTCTCTGTACAGCGTGCGCGTCCTTGTGTCTTGGAAATTGAGTGTGTGGGAAGTCGTTCTGTCTATGGAGTGCCCTCCTCAGTGTTGCCAACACATCTCGTAACTGTTTACTGAAGAGTTGTGTCTATATAGAGAGAAAATATATATAAACAGAAAAATGTGTGAATATGGGTTCTTTTTTGTTTCTGTGCTTCGGGAATGTCTTTTAATATGAAGGAGAGAAGTGTTCTCTGTGGGAGACTCTCCTCCCAACCCCACCCCAGTGACCCAGACCCGGAAGGGGGGACCGAGTCTCATGGTCGCTGCCTAGTCTTTCCCTAGGAGATTCAAGGAGGGTGAAACACTTCTCACTCTCTTGTATCAGTTAGCTGTCAGCATAAGTAATGCCGCATAACAAAGCACCCCAACACTCAGTAGCCTCACACTGTCATTCATTCAGCTTGCAATTCTGTGGGGTTGGCCTCATGGGCCGAGAAGGTCTTCTGGTCTGAGATGGACTTCTTCGTGAGTCTGTGGTCACCTGATGGCCAATGAGGTGCCTCCTGACTGGTGGCCAGGAAAGTAGGGGAAGCTGGGCCACAGGTCTCTCGTCCCCTGGCAGGCCAGCTCAGGCTTGTGCATGTGGCCATGGTGGTAATTTTCAAGAGAGCAAGCAGAAGCGAGTGAAGTCTTTTGGGATGACCTCAGCTGGGAATCCGCCTGAAGTCCTTTGTGCTACATTTGCTCGCTCAGAGTAAGTCACATGACTGGGCACAGATTCAAAGGTTGGGGGAATCCTCCAAGATCCCATGCACAAGAGGGGTCCACAGATGCTCAGCCATTTGACTTGGGGTCATATCTCTAAGTTGATACCTGATGAGAGAGCTCATCTCTCACCCCGGAGGTTCCCACAGACCAGCAGCTTGGCCCTTTTGACAGCCGCAGGCCCCCCTCACGGCTATCATTTGGAACCTTGGCCATCAAGCAACAGGGGCCTCTCACCGACAGCCTCACAGCTGCTAAACATGGGCCAAAGGAAACAGCTTTCAGCTGCAGAAGCAGAACTTGATTCAATCTAATGAACACCCATCAAAACTGCAGGTTTTATACAGAAAAAGTTAACGTTTGCAGGTGCCTTGGCAGCCTGGGGGAGCCCGGTCCCCACATTCTCAGAAGACTGCCGGCAGAGGTAAGTCTGAAGCCCACAGCAGTGGACAGGTGGGGATTTGCCCTTTGCCATCCCAGGCGGGGGCTTTCTTAGCAGGAAGGCCTGTTCCTTCCTGGGGGACATTTCTGAGAGCTAAGACTGGTCCCGAGGTTCTGCGTTCTGGGGAACATGGGCTTTAAAGCCCCCCTCCCATTTCCCCAGCTCCAGCCATGGCTTGGTACATGTGGCTGTCCCCCTGAAGCACCCTGCTATTGCTGCAGCAGCACCTGGCCGGCACCCCCAGACCCAGGCAGTGCTCCACCCCCCCCCCCCACAGGTTACATGTGCACAGATGCCCAGTTGCAGGCCCGCTGACTTCCGGTCATGGATGATGTATGCTACAGAAAAAGACATCTTAAGACAGGATTTCTGTTATTGACAAGACTTTCCTAAATGCGTGCAGTTGAGCTCTTTGAAGAGATGTGAACAGACGGGTCTTGCATCACTGGGCCTATTGGAATGCCTCGGTGGCGGGATTGGGGGGTGAGCTCTCCGTTTCTGTGTTTATGGGTGCAGAGTTCTGGCTGGACTCCTGCCATCCTTTTCTTCCTGCTAGCCCTCCTTACTTCCTTCTCTGTTCTTCCCCCTCTCCTCCCCAGGTTCCTCTCTCTCTCCTGCCTCACTGCCTTGTGGCCAAGAGCATTTGCACAGCATCTTGCCCACGGTTTCTACCAGATGATGCTCTTTCTCCGAACAAGCCCACAGTGTCTGGGCCCTTCTGGCTGTTCTGTCCCTTTACGCCCATGCTTCAGCCATGCTCACTGGCTTTTCACCGAGAGCTTCCCCATCGGCCTGTGGGGGAGGCCGTGAGGCAATTGAGAAGCACTTCTTCTGTGCAAAGAGTTTGGGAGGCCCTCACCATCCCATTTTGGAGATGCCTGGCAGGCATTCCCGAATCTGGTGTCCCCTCCCCTGCTTCCCTCCCCGGCCTGAGGTCCCAGGAGCCCGGGGAAGAGGGGGTGTGCAGTCAAGGGCACTGGGAAGAAGCCCTTCCAATTTCTTTCCTTGCCAGCAGATACTCTTTAAGTCCAGGAGACAGCAGGCCCATGGACCACTGAGTTTTCTCGAACATTCTGTAAAAGCATTTCCAACTCGGCACCTGCCACTGGCTTTTCTGATTCTGACCATATCTGCTCACCACCTAGGCGATTGGACCTTTGCTAGTTTTCTTTAAACCAACTTGCTTTTTAGACTTGTATCTATGGGGGATCACTGTCATTTGCATAAACAGAATATAATTATAAAAATAAATATGATTATTTTACCAAAATACTGTTTGCCACCTAAAAAAAGGCTTTGAGCCCGAATCCTGCTCTCTTTGTTAAGAAGAGATGTAGCAGGAGTTTGAGAGGTTGTGAAAGGTATAGGGGCACCAAACGAGCCTTTCTTCTTGGCAGACATAAAGGACAGTTGAAGAGGAAATGGCTTTCTCATTGTGCCAACTAAAATCATGTCCCATATATCCCCATGTGTTGGGGGAGTGATGATTTCAGATCCTGGGTCTGCCCCTTCCTGGCTACGTGGCCTTGGGACAATGACTGTACCTCACTGATGGGCCTTAGTTTTCACTTTTATGCACTGAGGATAAGAATGCTCTTGGAGGGGCGCCTGGGTGGCTCAGTGGGTTAAAGTCTCTGCCTTCAGCTCAGGTCATGATCTCAGGGTCCCGGGATCGAGCCCTGCGTCAGGCTCTCTGCTCGGCGGGGAGCCTGCTTCCCCCTCTCTCTCTGCCTGCCTCTCTGCCTACTTGTGATCTCTCTCTCTCTCTCTGTCAAATAAATAACTAAAATCTTTAAAAAAAAAAAAAAAGAATGCTCTTGGCTTCAGCCCAGGCCCGAGTTACCAGCATCTACCCAGCTCAGGTTCTCAGGGGAAGCTTGGAAACCTTAGAGAATATGGCTCCTGGAGGATTGCTCAGGAAGGGGCGAGCTCCCAGAAACGCAGCAGTCAGGCGTGGTGAGGCCGTCAGTCCTTGGCAGGAGCAAAGCCCACGCTGACTCTGCAGTTAACATCTGATTTTGCTGCGTCAGGAACAGACTTAGAAGTCCCTAGGCTTCTGGCTTTCAAGCCACCGGGCACACTGAGAGCATGAGCCCAGGACAGGTGCAGACTCAAGGAGCACAATTTGATCTTTTCCGAAGGGCCGGCTTGCCAGTCTTTTCCTGAATCAAACCCCAGCTTGCGAACAAGAGAAAATAAGACCGAGAGATCCCTCTGCCTCAAATAAGGACAGAGTCTCCCCGTAAATCTTTCCCTGTTAGGGGCTAGAGAATCACTCCCTTTGGCGTTGATGAAACAGTTCAAAGGGAAAATTAAGGGACTTGGGGGCCATGGCGAGATTATGACAGAGGGGATATGGGTGACTGGCTGGGGGCTGAGTTTGGGCTTCTGCTCGGCGGTATCCACTTGCTGCTGGGATATGACTCGGGTCTCAGAGGGTTTTCCTGTGCAAGACTAACTTGCTTAAAAGTGTTCCTGATGAGAGCAAACCATGCCTCCGGGTCCCTTTGAGCACCATGGGATGGCTTCCAAGATTTTGTTACTTTATTCTTTTATTCTATTACTTTCTTTTATCTTTTTTTTTTTTTTTAAGATTTATGTATTTATTTTAGAGAGAGTGTCTGCAAGCAGAGGGAGAAGGAGAGAGAGAATCCTCAAGCAGACTCCCCGGTGAGCGCCAAGCCAACACAGGACTCAAGCCCAGGACCCTGAGATCATGACCTGAGCCAAAAACAAGAGTCAGATGCTTAACTGACTGAGCCACCCAGGCATCCCTCTACTTTTTTCTAAAAAAGCTGTCAAGTCACCTTTATTGTTCTTTCTGGAAGGTGAATGTGAGCTGCATTCTCTATAGTCTGTGCGTTGGAGTCGCTCCTGGGGGTTATTTATGGATGTCCTTGGTTGAGCATTTAAAGCTAAAAGAGTTTGATCAAGATAAGCTAGGTTGGGCAGAGGGAGCAAATCCAGGTTTTATTTTGCTTCCACTACTGACGGTGACAGACCTGGTTCAAATCCTACTCAGCTGTGCAGACATAGGCAAGTGACTGTACCTTTCTGAGCCTCAGTTTTCACTTCTGTGAACTGGGGATAATAAAGCTGCACATCAAAAGGGAGCTGAGGATTGAATGTTTTTGCCCATCCAGCATCCTTCCCCCATTCCAGTACCAGCATCTTCGCCCATGTTCTGGGGAGCTGTATCTCCTATGTTACAACCAGGGTCTTCTAGGGAGACTACTGATATGCCCCGCCCTTAGGGGGCACACGACTCTGTCCTGACCAGTCAGATTCCTTCCCTGGGAAGAGAGCCATTCATACTTGCTTTCCACACTGGCCAACGTAGGAGGAGGCCAGCCTGGAGCTGCCTGTGACCATGTCTCCTGCGGGAAGGGGAGCAGGCATGGCTGGATCCAGGTGTTCAGATGAGGTCTTTAGAATTCCACCTCTGTCCATGTCATGGTTCCACTCTCCTCATGCTGATGTACACCGATTCCATGCCCATCTCTGGGCCAGTCTCTCCTACCAGGCTTTATTGGCTAGAAGGGCTCATTTATCCGTAATGTGGGATAGTCAGAGAGTTGCTGGGGTTCCTCTCCCCAGGAAAGATTAAGGTGCTGCTCCCAAAGAAGGGCAATGGGTCATGATAGGCAAAAGCCACAGACAGACTCCAGCATCCCTGGCAGAGAGAGCATGTGCAAGTGGTGGAAGTGTGAAGAGGCCTATCCATGGGCCCAGAGTTCAGTGTGGCAGAGGGAGAGGCACAAGGGTTGGGTGTGTGACAAGAAGGAGGCTGAAGAGAGAGGTTGGAATGGGATCTGGAAGGGCCTCTTGTGCCCCAGGTAACAATGAGGCCTCCACATCAGTGAGACTCTTTGCCTGGGGGGGTGGGGAATGAGACAGGTTCCCCCCACTCCCGGCCAACATCAGACACACTTTTGTACCAGCTCTTCTTGTGTGTATGGGCATTCACTAAATACTTGATTGGGAAAGAAAGAATCCTCAAATTCTCCAAGAAAACAGGAGTTACAAAGATGGAGGGGTGTGAAAGGGAATAAGCATGTGCCTATTGAAAGATGCAATATTGGTGGGACAGCTCGGACTCAGAAGTCTTGGGGACTCTTTTATTTCTTAAGCTCTCCATCCAACATGGGGCTTAACTCAACAACCCAGCGAGAGAGCAAGTCCCCTGCTCTACCGACTAAGTCAGCCAGGCGCCCCCTGGGCATTCTTCATGAATAGATGTAGTTCTCCTGAGGAGTCCTGGGAGGTAGGGATTATAATAATAAGCTCAACTTGATTGAATACAATGGGCCTTAACATGGTGCTAAGTGCTTTATTTACATAGAGCATCTCAAGTTAATTCTCATTTTTAAAAGATATTTTATTTATTTGACAGATAGACACAGCAAGAGAGGAAACACAAGCAGGGGGAGTGGGAGAGGGAGAAGCAGGCTTCTGGTCATCAAGTTAATTCTCATAACAACTCTATGAGGGAGGCATTATTTTATATACATCCCCCTCCCCCATTCCCCCCTCCCCCCTCCCATTTTAGGGAATACAGGGTGGTCCAGAGAGGTGAAGAGATTTGCCCGAGGTCACACAGCACAGGCAGCAGAAGTGAGGTTTGACTGTGGATTTGTAGTGGTTTCATACCACTCTGAAGTGGGCCCTTTTTGTTCCTCCTGGGAAATTTTTATTTGCTCATTTCTGGCATGAGGATGATTTTCTCAGTGTCACTGAGAAGAGGATGATCTTCCCCTGGACCGTGGTCACGCGGGGCCACTTGATCATAGGCAGGAAGCTGGCTAGGACTGCACTGAGGATGGCAGTCACATAGCCCCAGCCCAGCTGGCACTGCCCACCATGGTACACAGAGGAGGCTCCGCAGGCTTCCTTGGCGAATGGTGAGGCCAGGCTGATGGGGAAAACCAGCAGGCCCACAGTGATAGATGTGGCTGGAGACAGCAGGAAGGAACACTAGTGTGTCAGTCAAGGGCTCTGGGCTAACCTCATCCCAGGACTCCCAGGATCCACCCTCCTATCTACCCACCCATCCATCAGTCCATTGACTTATCATCTGTCTTTTTATCCCATCACTCAACTAGTCTTCCACCCAGCAGTCCATCTACTCACCCATCCATTCAACCATATTCTAATCCTCTCATCTCTTCATCCCCCATCCACCTATTCATTCACTTATCCATCCACCCACCCATCCCATCTGCATCCCACCCACCCACTCAACCGTCCATCCATCCACCCACCCATCCATCTACCTACTCAACCATCCACCTACCCATCCATCCACCCCCCAGCCATCCATTTGTCCACCCACCCATGTACATACCTAACCATCCATCCATTCATCCACCCATCCATCCATTCATCCACCCATCCATCCATCCACCCACCCATCCA